>CM051519.1:25666298-26291298 GCA_028015205.1 Mytilisepta virgata | reverse complement strand
GTAGATATAAAATTAGGGAGACGGATTGATAAAAGATTTTCTTGTTTATTGTTCCCTTTGCAATATTTTTGTATTTATGAACTTTAACATGTCTTTGAGAAATAAATATAGTTTAAACTAATTATATAAAATAACAGTGATATTATGTTCCCGTGCTTGAACTTTTGTCATGTGTATGATAATTTTTTGTTCAGAAATTACCGACCTCATCCCTTTTAAAAAAATTATTTTTGGTAATGTAGGCAATGCGTGCGTTAGAATATGGAACCATAAATAAAGTACACGGAGAACTCATTTCTGACGGATTACAACGACTGTTCCCAGCCAGTCTTCGTCAACAGCTCAACTCTCATTATAGGTATTTGATAGATGTATAAATAGGCTTAAGAATTGGTTATCCGAAGGATCACCACCACTTCAAGTGCCAATACCAAGTTAGACTTTCTGTTGTATTCATGTTTGTATTTTGTCCCCTTTTTTGTTTTAGATGAAAGTATGTTTTTGTTCATTGTTTCGTGTTTCACTGTTGATATTTTTGTTGTCTTCATTTTTTCATTTAAATGTTACAGTTGTAGTATACCTAAGTATAATTGTATTTGACGTGAAAACTTCGATGTTATACGTTTTCACTAACGGTAAATAATAACAATTTAAGTAAAACACATATATTATATGATAACATTATTGTTGTGTTATATAGATGTATATATATTAAAATGATAGAAATTCCAAGACTAAATGGGAAAAATTAACAAAAAAATATTCTTTATATTCTTCACTTATATTTGTTATATTAAAAAAATCGATAATTTTATACTATTATACCATATTTTCAATATTTTCATGTCAGATGGCTGTCCCAAATCTTGAAACGAGCAAATTATACTCTGAAGGTTTCAAAGACGCTGGATGCCGTAGACAAGGAAGAAATGGCACAGAAAATGAACGAAATTAAAAGAAATATGCATGCTTTGGAGGCAAAGTCTCGGCATACCATTGACGACCTGAGAAGAGGTTTGCAATTCGAAATTACGGAGTTACACAAAACAACAGCCGATGCGTTAAGATCTCACAGAATGCTCAACACACTTACTGACTGGAATCAGGTTGAGTGCCCACCTCCTGATGACACTAAAAAATTGGCAAAGGAAGCTGCTGAACGGATAGCTAGCAAAGTGTCTGCTGAACTCAATAAATGGGAGAAGGAAAATAAGATAATTCATAGTATCAAAGAAAAAATTATCAAAAAATTTAAGAGAGATTGTGAGTTGTTGGAAGATCAAATCACAGAAATAGAAGGTATTTACTAAAGTGAAATGTAAAAGTAGAGATCCCTAATGATTTGCAACTTACTTATGTACAAAGTACAAAGACAAATACAAAGAATGCTGAATATCAAATGCATAGTACCACATTTTATAGCACAAAATATAAACATTTAAAATGGTCAAAATTTCTTTAAAGAAAGTGCAGGATAGTTAATGTACGACTTCTTCAAATCGTTACGTACTATAACAAAGTCAAATATGTGTATTGTTTAACAAACAAAACCGAAAATTTAGTCTCTGTTCCGAGGAAAGGAAGATTAAACAATCATTAAAATGATTTATTAACTAAAAGCCCATGTATGCTTAAACAAATAAGTTAATAGATTTCCAGCTCAGTTGCTTTTATTCATTAAAAGATTACGATAACATAAAAGATGTTTCATATCAGTGTTTTTAAGTATTGTGAATTACAGGTACACTTGTCGGAGAACAAGATAAACAGATTATAAGTGATCTTCATAAATCAATGAAAAAACAAGCACCTGTGAAAGCATTGTGGAAAAAGGCTAAAAAGGATGGTGGTGGTGATGATGTTAGAGGTATAGGAGGAGCTGTCGGAGCAGTTGGATCTGCAATCGCAAGTAACAGAAAATTTAGGGATGTCTTCAGAGGATACAAGAAAGATAATAATTCAGCCAAAATGGCAGAAGCAACAACTATGTTTATCGAGTCTGTTTTCCAGGGAAACGAATTACAGGAAAAGATCTCTAACTACTTAGGAAAACTTGTCAAAGGAGTGGATGAAATTGCCAAGAAAATTCCTGAATTCCTGAAAGCTGATACAGAGCTGTTGGAGAGGATATCATCTAGTCTCGAAAAGACCGATGACAATTTGAAAAAGATATACCCAGAACTTATACGCTCAGGGCATTCGATACAAGGTGAACTCGACATGTTTTTTGTATTTTACGTAATGGAGATGGACTACAGACTTAGTGATTTAGAGTGGGATAGAGATGATTTGCTAGGAAGTGGGAGTTTTGCTGATGTGTTCAAAGGACATTTGAAAATACCACCTAAAACTGTAGATGTTGCATTAAAATATTGCAAAGACCCGTTATCTGAGAGGATCGTATCTGATATCTTATTGGAGGACAGAACATTAAGGTTTTGAATTGTCATTGATATTTTAGTTTCAGGTGTAAATATCACCAGATGTCTTAAAATAGAAATATTTTATCTTTTTTGACTTAAAATTTTATCTTTTATATATTGTAGAGATTTTCATTTTAAAAATCATTTTTATTTAAATCTATTTTACATACGTAAAAAAATATGAACAATATTATTACAACAACTGTAACGAGGGAAAAAATGATATATATATTCATATTTGTTTATGTTTGTATACATTAAAAAAACTTTTAAAAATGTTTCATTAAAACTCTAATTACAGAGAGATACAACATAGGAATATTATAACATATTATGGGTGTACTCTACAGCAAAGTGGTAAGACCAAGAGAAAAGTAAATTGGATAATGATAATGGAGTACTGTGATGATACTCTCAAAGGGAAGTTTATCAATGACGATTACGATAATCCTGCTAAAGTTGGAAATACCTATTCCGTACAGATAGAACAGATGGAAGAACTTGCCAGATATGCTATTCAAATTTGCGATGGACTTGATTATCTTCACCAGAAAAAATTAGTTCATCGAGACATGAAGTTGGAAAATATATTGGTATAGAATACTTCCTTAACACATAATTAAAATTATGCACATTTAATTGAACACCCTTATGTTAACGGTTAAATAATCTATAAGGTGTGTATAATTAAGACATGTCTAAACTTTTGGAATAGTTTGAACAGTCTCTTTCGAAAAAGCTTGAGTTTTTCGTAACGAACATTGATTTTCTTCTTGCTTCCTTGCCATAAACCTACTTTTGTTTTGTCTTTTTTTTATTTACAATTCTTTAAGTAGAGTCCTACTTCCTGCATACCTTCGCTATTTTATATTTTCAGACAGTAAAGAAAGATGGAATGGACATAGTAAAACTTACAGACGTTGGATTAACGAAAAGAGAGGACGCCATAGGTGGATCTATCCTTGGATCACCTGTTTACATGGCACCTGAGGTACTTGTCCCAAAGGGTATTTATGACAGAAAAGCGGACATTTATGCACTTGGTGTAGTACTATGGGAGTTATGGTATGGAATTGATGCAGCTGACCATATTCAACAACAGCTATACACCTCCCTTGAAAAGGCAGTTGTAGAAGAAGGATTGCGTCCATCACTTACTTTGAACCATAAACCCGATGAAAATTGGCAGGCGTTGATTAAAGCATGTTGGGATAAGGACCCTGAAAAGAGACCAGAGGCTGCAGATGTGAAACGTTTTTTTGAAAAGTTTTTAAGACATTAATATTATTTAGATATATTATTAAGCGGTGACAGAATTTTTAATCTAAAGCATATTAGAAACAGGAAGATAAAAGACTTGCACTTTTTTCTATTCTATAAAATGTTAACTGACTTTGTTATATATGTAAAACCTAATAGCACACTAATAAAATTAATTTGAATAAAGCAATTTAAATATTATTTTTTTTAAACTCAATTTACAACTGGAAAAATGAAGAGGATAAAATGAGAGAAACAAAAGGGCTGATTCAGGGAAACTAAGAACAAGACAAGGAGCGATAACAAACAAATAAAAAACTAAACTGATATGCAAATACTACAGAATTAACTCAAGTTAGCTTATCATTCCATAGCTCCTATTTTCACTCCAGGTTACAACAATGATAAAGTGGGATTACTTAGCTTCTTTATATAAAGCATTCTCTAGCACTGATGACAGGAGGTTAATAAAATCTCAGTTAAAGTTATTCTTGTTTTGTTCGTGTTTTTCATTTATTATTCTATTTGATAAACACGAGGTGAATTACCAATATTTATTATTTTAAAGATGTTTGTCCTTATATCGTAAAAAGCAAAATATAAAATTTATTTATTTATATTATAGGAAGTCTTATTGTCGATTGTTTTTAGTTTCAAGTGTCTCTATTTTGTCTTTAGAAATAAAAAACAGATATGGGAATGTTTCGGTTTTAATGCTGCTGATGTGGTAACTCCTTGAAATGCGTCGTATTCAGCATAGTATAAATTTACTATATCTAATATTGGTATTTTTGGATTGTTATTTGAAACTCCTGGGACGATGCCTCCTAGGTTCCCGAGGGTATTCGCCAACCCAGTCGTCAGACTTGTCTGACATGATTATTCATTGATTTGTTACAGAAATTACTAGTATTTAACAAAATTTGAAAATAATAGAAATACTAAGGATTCATTCCTTGTATTGTGCATGGTAGATCTCCTTAACTGAAATTTGGTTTCCTATTTCGGTATTTTTGGTTATGAGTACTTCTTGTTTAAAATAAGTTTGGTTTTTTGTCTTCCAAATGTTTCGGTTTTAATGCTGCTGATGAGAGGTGACTCCTTGAAATGCGTCGTACACAGCATAGTATAACTTTACTATATCTAATATTAGTATCTTTGGATTGTTATTTTTAGAAAGGGCATAAAAAATAAGTTGTAAAGAAATCCAACCTAAAACACAAAATGTCTGGAATGAAAACTATAATAGAAAAATATCGCACAAACACAAAATCAGCATAAAACATGACAAAAGCTCTTCGCCTGAGACACAAGTAAAAATGTGTCGGTATGAAACGGAAAAGAGTGAAGTCAGACTGTACCTGGCATATTAATGTCTATGATACATTTATAATTGAATATTTCTGAAAATGATTTTTTTTTCAACTAACTAAGTGGTTTTCAACAGGATCATATGGATATGGTTTTGTTCTTAGTTTGGTCATAGCAGCAATTTCAGAAGGAAGGCGAGATGTAAACAACTCTGTTGGTTTCAAACAAGAGCTTTAGTAAAATTTCCATTTGAGAGATATAAATCATAGTTTTATAGTCTGGTAATTTTCCTTTCACCACTATTGACAGTTTAATAATAACTGAAATTGAAGTGTCATATATATTGATTTTTGTTTTTGATTTTAAATTTTGGTTTCATTCTTTATAAAGAACTGAGGTGGAACACTTTGCTTTACAAATATGTCATCGATTAAACACGTAATTAAATAGGAATTGATAGCAACAAAACCACAAAATTTTGCCAACTAAGAAGGGAAAGTCCCGTTTTTAAACTGTCATAAATTGAATATGACCTTGCTTATGTGAAGGTTAATCCATAAATTGCCATCGAACGCAAATTAATTTAGGTATCTGAATTTATTTTTTTGTTAAACAATAATTGTGATTTGTTGAAATTGGTATTATATACAGAATAATGCATGGCAATATGCCGTATCAACCCGAGTAACCAAAGCCGAAGGCCCGAGCGTTGATACGGCATATGATACGTATTGTTCACTTTATAATATATTTCAACTATAGACTTGATACAGTGTATGCGATACAGTTTGTATTACACATTCAGAATGTAAGTAATAACGACTATATATATGATGAAGAATTTGTATCGATGTCTATGATGACGGACACAAGTCACCGAGTATCCTTTGTCAGTTGCTAGTGTTTTGGTTATAACATGAAGTGTATACTTAAAATTTATAAAATAAATTTTTGGAAACGTAGGCATATTACCTTCAAACATAGATCTGTCTGGTGGATTTTAGATTCTAATTTTTCGGTCATGTTAAATTTTGGCAATAGTTTTAATTTGTCCCATTTTTTGTATTGAGGATTGCTTTGGAAGCATTCTTGAAATATTCTTATACAGTTTATTAAAGCTAGTACCTCAGACTGTTATCTGAACGTTTTTTTTTTTAACTATCTTTTCCTGGCGTATACCTCTTATCTTGGGTGGTTTTAACTGTTGCGATACCTTTTTGTGATTGGTATTTGGCATGTAAGATTTTTGGAACATCTGGCGTACGTGTAATTAATGTAATGTAACGATGTAAGTACATTGTATCTCCATTTTAATGTCAATGTGAGAATAGCAGCTGACAGATAATCTTTATGTCAAAAGTCCAATTGCGACGAACAATCAATATCAAAATTGGAAGTTTGAAGTAATCTTTTCAATTTATTTCATCAATTCAAAATTTTCCTGATGAAGAATGTGTCAATCTGTAGATATTGAGAATTTTAAAACCAAATTGGTTTGGAAAAATTCCAACCTCTGGATTAAAATGTTTGTAACTATAAGTTTAATAAACAAATAATCACCAAAAACATCGCGGACAAGAGAATAAAATGGGATTAAACAAGATAGTTAAAATTGCGGAAAAGTCTACTTTTTTTAGGGAGTTTAAATTTTTCTTTTTAATATACATGTTATTGTAAAATTTTTATGATCAGAAAATTTCAACATATACAATAAAGGCGATACACCATGACTACAAAATGTGAAGTGAAGTTACATCATGCATAGTGTATAGTTTAATACAGAAAAGGTGTGAAGTGGACAAATATACCTAAGGACGAAATAAAAAAACGCAATCCATTAGACAGACAAACCTGGGAAGACAAATGAACAAGCACAACGAATAATCAATGAAAACTAAAAAACAATGAACAACACGAACCCCTATAAAAACCAGGAGTGAACTCAGGTGCTCCGGAAGGGTAAGCAGTTCTTGTTCCGTATTCGGCACCCGTCTTGAAGTTCAACAAAGTTAATCCCGTTGTATTCACAAATCGGTGGAGGTACATGAAATGTTACTATAGTGGGAACAGCCCCAACTTCATCTTAGATATTGGAACACTGTAACGGTCAATTAATTCGTGATGACGACCTACAATTTCATAAGTGATGACATCAACTTATCCTCGATAAAATCCTGGGAAAGAAGCTTTTTTTTGACAACAGAAATCCTTTTTATCGAAATCAGGGTAACTCACACATCCATCATTATCTATTTCAAGAAACAAATCCAAATATGAAGCGGACTTCGATGTATCTGTAGTATCCTTAATTTCAAGTTCACTGTGGTAGATGAGATGTAGAAAGTCTTGGAATTTGTCGTTTTTTAACGACAATACGTCATCTGTATAACGAAAAGTGAAATTAAAGTATTGGGCTAGTTTCTTTTTGTTTCACGTAGTAGCCGTTATATAATCTGAATTTCAAAATATATTTCTTGTCGATGGAACTCGCAGCCAAATGTGGAAATCAAAATTGTTCAGATGTTTTGATAGCCCACATTGGTAAAAAAAACACCGTGGAACATCTAATAACTAATCACCAGAAAGAAACTCCCAATTCAACCGAGAATACATGTATGACCGTAAAATCTCACAAATTTCAAACATATTAATCAAGAAGTGACATCCAACTGCATACACAAAAAACAAAATTTATACCTATGAGGAACTATAATATATTTAAATAAAGCAACTGAGAAAAGTGATTATAAGAATACATTTTTGCATTAAATTAGCATGGAAATATTTTTTGCATAATAATGCCAAGCCTGACTACCAGATTTATCCATATTTTTTTTTTAATTTAAGCACATACATCAATGAATTCTGTGATATCAATTTTGATGCGCAAAAAGTGTAAATTTAGTAGATTTATGACTTATCAGTTGTACTCAAGACCTTAGTAAATGTTAAATACCAAAAGGATATGTTGCGTATCATTTTTATCATTTTTTGTATTGTTTTTTGTGTGTTGAGTTTTTGTTATTTGTTTGTTCCCGTCCTTCCCCATCTCGGTTTAGTCTTTGTCTCTTGATTATGATTGTTCGATTGCCCTTCTGATTTTCCTCACCTTGTTTAAAATCAGCACAAAAGAAAAATGATCTATTTTTGTGATTTTGAAAAGCTAAACTGAATACTTTTTCATATATTGTTAAATATAATAAATCATTTTTCTTTGTAACATATGCAGAGTATAAGTGTTGTTTATATATGAGGAATGGTTTGGTTTCTTCCACATTATCAAATGGTTAGTTCCAAGATATGGTCAAAGGTCAATGTTCAAATAACCAGGGCCCAGGTTCTCAGATTACATTCACAGGCAGTTAGCTTCTCAGTTTCCATTTGGCTGTTGAGAGCAAAGGACTTAACTTGTTATAAAAAGATACGTTTTCAACCTTATTAACTTTTGAATATTTCCTATGGCTTCACCAATTAGGAATAACCGTCGTTCACGAAACCGCAAACATCCTTATGATAATGCGGAAAATGCAGTGCGCGGCTCGCAATGGGACATGGAAAATCACGAAAATTGGACAAGTGCGAGGTTTCGTGAAGAATTACAGAAGTTGGGAATTAAAATTCCTAAGAGTTGTTCCAAAACAGTACTTAAGCAACTCTATCTTGATAACAAAGACCGATTGAATACCGAAATCCGAGAAGTTAAAGCTGATGCAACCGACGATCAAGACCCGCCTATTAGTGAAAGTAGTTCAGTGAACAGAAACGCGCGCATGGATACAGGTACTGGAAATGACTCGAATGTGAACAACATGGCGAACGTGTTTACCTCTACACTCGTAAACACATTAACACAGTGCATGGCAAGTATGCAGCAATCTATAGTTGGCAGTAAACCTACAGTGGAACCCAACAAATCCTTGACCTAGCTAATTGGTATGCAAAACGAAACGCGATGGAGGTACCAATTATAAGTCCATCAACTACAAGATCCAACACTCTCAGTGATAGTCATGTAAATGCTTTACCATTTGCCCAACAACTACGTGGCGACAGTCATATATCGAGGAAAGGAGTAAGGTCCGATTCATTTACCAACGTGGATATAGTGTCACCCAACATACAAAGGAATATTATAGAGGGTAAGGACGTTAATCTTGCTTCACTATTGATAACTGATTACGAAACACCACAGGCGCACAAAATCACAGCTCATCAAATTAAAGTTAATCTCAACAGCAAACCAGATCCCCGACTAAATAGACGCCTCACAATCCAAGAATTTATACACGCCTTTGGAAAATAGAAGTGTATTATCCCGAACCCCGTGAAGAGTTAGATTCTTATGAAGAAGACTTAATTCAAATTCATAGATTCTATGGGGAGAAGTTCTACAATTACTATAAACTCTTTGCAGCAAAGTCACCAACACTTCTGCGGGAAAAACACATCAAAGTTGATTGGAGCATGCAGGGCCGTGACATTCTATTATTAGTTAGTGGGGGTATCAAAGTGAACTCCTGCAGTCTATGTAATCAAGTTGATCATACAAGTGAATTTTGTTCATTACAATATTCAGATCAACAGGATTTGTCTGGTAAAGTAGAGTTTAACAGGGTTCCTAGACCAAACATGTCAAATAGGTATGATAAGCAGGGTCGCTCAAGAGTATTTTTTTATGGGAAAGAAGTGTGCAACAATTTTAATAACGTTCGAGGTTGCTACAGAACTTCGTGTAACCTTTTACATTCATGTTCAAACTGTAGGTCTCCAGGTCACCCTGCTTCTGCATGTTCTGGCAACAGACAGCCTTCTTACAATGCTTCTCAAAAACCTGAACAAATTGCCAGAAACACCACTACTAACAAAACAGTCACTCAAGCTAGGTCTGATAATAAATCATGACCATCTTTAACAAATTTTTACATGAAGGCATCAACTCCCATTAATATAGGTAAATTAGAGATGGAGCTACAGACACACCCTGAGAAAAAATTTGTATCATACCTAATTAATGGATTAAGACAAGGTTTTGATTCTCTGGTTAAATATGACTCTTGGAAACCAAAGATTGTAAAAATAATTACTCGGCTAGGTCTAAACCTGCAGTGATTTCAGAATTCATTGAGCAGGAATGTCAAAAAGGTTTTGTTTATGGGCCATTTCAATATTTCCCCTTTACTCATTTTAGATTTAGCCTTTAAGGGGTAGCAACAGGTAAATATTCAAATAAGAAAAGATTAATTTTAGATTTGTCATCACCACACAATGAAGAATGCTTGAGCATTAACCATATGACTTACAAAAGTGAATGTTCAATGTCTTATGTCAAAATTGACGATGCTATCCGCATAATTTTAAAACGTAGTAGGAATTCTAGTCTTTGTAAATATGATATCTCAGATGCATTTAGAATCTATTCTTATAAACCTTCACAGTGGCCTTTGTTTTGTTTCAAGTGGGAATCCATGTATTATTTTTATGTTAGACTAACTTTTGGATGTCGTTCCAGTCCCAAAATCTTTGACACAGTATCACAAGCAGTTTGTTTAATGGCAAAAAAATAATTATAAAGTACAGCATATCCTGCATTTACTTGACGACTTTTTAACAATTGACAGTCCCCATGATGATGGAGAGCGGGCAATGGCAATTATGATGACCATATTCAAACGTCTCAATATTCCAATTACTAGGAATAAAACAGTTGGCCCTACTACTTGTTTGGAATATTTGGGTATAATACTGGATTCAGAAAAAGTGGAAGCCAGATTGCCCGCGGCGAAGTTCAAAGGATATGCCTTTTTATAAATAAGATATTGCATTAATCCTCCTGTACAAAAAGAGAACTTTTACAGTTATTGGGTCATTTAAATTTTGCAACCAGAGTTATTTTACCTGGAAGGTCTTTTGCGTCTTATTTAATTGATTTGTCAACTACAGTTAAAGATCTAACCGATTTTGTTCATTTAAGTAGAGAATGTAGAACAGACTTATAATTTTAGTTACGTTTTTTTATCAGAATGGAATGGAATCACTATGTTTCATTATACTTCATTTACCAATTGTTTTGATATGGAATTATTTACTGATGCTGCTTCAACAATAGGATTTGGGGGTTATTATTGTGGAAAATTCTTTTACTCCGCTTGGCCTCTAGACTTACCATCCTTAACAAGCAACATGTCCATGGCATTTTTAGAATTATATCCTATTGGCGTGGCTGCACTGCTTTGGGGACTAGAGTGGTCACGTAAAAGAATTTCTGGTGTGATAATGAAGCCACCGTAGCTATTGTTAAAAAGGGGAGATCAAATACTCTAGAAATTATGAAATTGATGAGACAGTTGACTTGGTGTGCAGCCAAATATAATTTTTGTTTTATTACTAAACATGTTCCTGGTCATAGAAACTTAATTTCGGATGATTTATCTCGCTTACAGATCTCCCGTTTTCGACAGCTGGCCCCAAATGCAGTGGAGAGTCCTTGCAAAGTTCTGAGTATGGTAGATGTAATGTAGCAATGAGTGAAACAGTTACCAAACTATGGCATTATTCGATTTCTGATAAGACAAAACTGTCGTATGCGACAGGTTATAATCATTTTGTAAAATTTTGATTGTTAAATGGTATGAATGCCACTAATGGTAAGCCTCCCTTAGTGTCAGAAGATATGTTAATCAATTTTGCTGCCCAATGCTTCCAGCATCTCAAACTACAATATTCTATAATAAAGGTATATACATGTGGAATAAGATACAGATGCTTAAGGGACAATATATGCTCTCCGTTCAACAATTCTGTTAACACTTTGGAAAGATTGTCATTATTTTTTAACTCCATTAAACGATTGCAGAAACCATCCACAATTTTTATAACATGTATTCATTTGTCTTACATTTACTTTACATTTATGAAATATATGAAGTATTGTGTTTTACTTTATTCTTTCTTTTCTCAGTGAAATATTGTAGGTTCAAATGGCCCTAAATGATCGTTATACCTTTACATCAATTCCTATTTAATTCTTTGGGGGTCACTCACCTGTTTCACCCCTGAGCTTTTGGACCATTACGAAATTCACCACTGGTTAATTTCTCTTCTTATCCCCAAGTAATTAACTATTTTCATCTCTCCACCATCAATTCAACCCCTTTCGTAGCACCCTACTGCGAGATGAAGCATCGCTTCATCCCCTTTTGGAACCTTCCTCGTTCCAGTTGATTGACGGGGTGTCCATGTCCACAGGGCTTGGCTAACTACTATACCAAGCGTCGTCGACAGGGCCTGGAGCAAAATTTCCCCAGCTGAGATTCTGACTCCCAAAGGGCAAACTATTTTATTTAATAAAAATAAATTCTTTCCATCCTTTCTTATCAACACCCATATCAATGAGATGAGAAGACAAATTTGATATCAGGTTCTGTAGGTCAGTCAGTCGTTTAATTATACTAATACATATGGAAAGCAATTGCAGTTCTTCATATTACAATGCAAAAATGAAAAAAACGGGTAGTTTGGATGATCAGAGTTGATTGGTCATGTTCATTTGTCTTTGAGACAATCCCTGAATGATAATGGGTGAATCTAGTCTACACAAATGAAAATAGTACACAACGAATGAGAATAAAAAGGATTCCAATACACACTAGAGGGAGATTTACATAAAATCTCAGGCTTGGGTTTATATGTTGAGTGTCTTTGGTATCGGTCATATTCAAGGATAATCAAGAATAAGGGAGCTGACAAGAGATTTACCTAATTCACACCCTCAACCATAACGAGTACCTATCCTTATTTGCATGTAGTTAAATAAGACCTGAACAAGTTTCGTTTGTTTTATTCACCAAGCTACCATTTCTACCCAGGAAAGTATAAATTAGTATTTTAGGGTCGTATGATAACATTGAACAGATTTTAGCAGTTTTGAATTTTGAACTGCTGCACGCAATATTCTTTTGTATACAATATAATAACGCCGTGTAATATTTCTAGAAACGGGATACAAAAGTATTATTTCGACGAAAAGTTTGTCGGCTTATGTATAAAATTGGACAATTACGTAACTTTGAGGTATTTTTGGTCAAAGTTGTTTTCCAACGAAGGGTTCACCCACGTCTTTTCCTGGAAATGACATTCGTCTTAATCCGGGTTACTAAAATGTGAAGTAATTTTTTTCAATACTGGAATTAAAAATAATTTGTGTGGCAAAGATTTGTTAATATCCTATATATCTTTATAAATTAGATAATGTTGGAATTATGTGAATTATATCACAGTCGTACATATTATTTTGTTCAGGTAAACGAACAATTGTATATATTTGACAGAAAAAAATAATTTTATTAAATTGTAGGGAAAACAATTAATATCATTTAAACTTTGCGAAATTAACATAAAGTAGAAAAAGGGTAGTGTTTGAATGAATGTAACATAAAACATATCAAAAATACTTTTTCATTTCTTCGAATTTCTTGTCTATCTGTAATACTTTCGTGCTGTAACTTTAGTGTTACCTGCTTATACCATTCATAACTCAATACACAACAATAAAAAGTCATACAATATTTTTAAAATTAGATTTAAAGTGTCTAACTTGACTGTTTTTATAATTTTTAATTTTTCATTATCTTTGTGACAATGAATGTGTATTACATGACAAAACTATACTGGCCATCCGGAACTTTGAATTATAACAGGTATTGTGAATAGTTTTGTGTTGTAGGTTTAAAAAGCTTTTCGTCGTGACATAAATGTAGAAAAATACTAATTATTCACATAGTTAGCTATAAAAAATTAAAACATCTTAGATAAGACACAATAATTCATGTCTTCAAAAAGCTACGAAATTAAATGTCGTGACGACATTATCTGCATACCGGATGTTGCTACTGGCTTAAAATTCGGACGATCTTGGGGATTAAATCTTAAAGGTCTTAAAGCTAAAGATGACATTATTAAGGTACTCCTCAGTAGCTGGGATGAGAAAAATCACATTGAAGAGAAGGTAAGTTTTTGTGTATGTTTTTAACAGTTTACAATGCATGGTGTTGATAAAAAAAAAGTTGTATCATTGCCCATGGTTGATAACTTTACCAAACATTTCACATCTGTTTTGTATAACTAGCGTATAAGATACATTTTATTGACATGACATTGTCTTTTTAAAGTAAAAGAATTAAAAATTATCGTTAACCCTTGAACACAATTCTTATATTAAATTGTAATAGTAATATGGTTTAAAATCTAAAGGACTGTCTTTGCTTGTAAGCTGTATCTTTAAAAAATGAAAAGATTATTTACTTTGTTTCTATGAAATATAGAAAGACCAAAATTTTGCTGAAGCTGAGTCCACGAACGCAGAAACGAGACAAACATTACTTCAAAAGTATGAAGAAGTAAAATCGTTTCACAGTCAGATGGGCGAAGTTCTTCAGAATGATATCAACAGTGTCTTCCCTAACTTCATTGAGGAACTTGAAAGAAGAAAATCAGAAATTCTGGTACAAGATTGCTTCATTTTAGTAGCAGGTAATAACAATTTCCAAGTGATAGGTATCTTAAAATTTTCTGTAAAATTTAACAAAAGTATAACAACTTTTGGTTTCCAGTAAATTTTCAGACTTGCATTTCATCACATTTTGGGGTTACAATTGTTGCCAAATTATAAAGACTGGATTAAAAAGCCTCCCTTCCGACTAAAACGAAATAGCTTATGCCTAAGTCTATTTGAATTATACTCTGCTTGATTTATATGATTAAGCAAAAAATGTAACACAGGTCAAACTATTGTAGTTTCCTTGCTCATCTGTACAATATATAATAATAGATTTGCAGAATCAATTAGCATACTAAATGTTATTACTATTACTATAACAGAATGTTGTCTCATAGACGCATATGCTGGCCTTCTGTTTTCATAGTGGAACATTTTTGTAGGAGACAGAGTATCGGGGAAAAGTTCCTTTATCAACCTTCTATTGGGAAAAGACATTTTACCTACACAACAGCTTGCATGTACTGCTACTGTATGTGAAATCAAATACAACGAACATGCAAAGGTGGCCCAATTACACAGTAAAGGTAGAAAAAGTTCTCGTTCTATTGACCTTGTTGTTGATGAGAAACAAGACTTCAAGATGCTGAAGGAGCACATAAAAGAATTAGATAACGATGATGAAAGTCCATATGAAAAGATAGAAATCTTTTGGCCTTTCGATATCCTCAAGGTATTTTATTTTCAATAACGTTTCCGCCATTTTAGTAACTGTAGTAAAAAGAATTGATATGCCTGTAAATATGATAAAAGAAGATTAAACAATAAGTTAAAATTAAATGCAAGCTAATAAACTAAATTTATTTACTGCAAGAATAATCACAAAGAGCTAAAAACTCAAACAAACAAAAAAACAGCTGAGAATCAGGAAAACCTGAACTTATAGACAATGACAGTGCGAAAGGATCCGACCAGCAGCAATGAGTACTATAAGTAATACGCACATTTGACCCTGCTATCTAACCAAGGTATCATTCCGTCTCCATATATAATTATTCTGTGATAATCATAATTTGTTTATATACATCGGAGGAATTTGTTATTATATCAAATAGTTCACCATGGTAATTGAAATCGCCTTTATAGGTCTTATAAATATAAACAATATTATTATACCTCAGTATGTTTTTTTCTATATAATAATTAAAACAATAATTTTACTATTTTGTCTCTTTCTAAACTTGAAACTATTGACCGGTCAATAGTTTCCACTACTATTTACCGGTCAATAGTTTCCGCTACTATTGACCGGTCAATAGTACTGGAAACTATTGACCGGTAAAGTAATCTCGGTATAATAAAAAAATTACTGACTGCATATTCGGGGAATAGTTGGTACCTCGGGGACAAAAAACTTACTATTCCACTCATACCCAGTCAAGCAGTATATATAGGATAACAGGCAAAATCAACAATTACATACCAATCAATTATAGCCCTCCAATAAACAGATCATCAGAGGAAAACATCATAAAAGAGTACACAGCATAAACATACAGAAACAACAGAGAAATATTCTTCCGTAAATAGCTGTTTTCAGAGGGAGATGACCTATGAAACATCGTTGCGCGTGGATTAGTCTCCCGCTGTTGTGACGTCCAGTCAGAATTCTTTTGTCATACCTTTTGACCAATCAGGCGTAGCGTTATTGACTGCGTTTGGCTGTGCTCAATGAATTTTCCTATGTACAGGAAACCTAAAAATCGAGTATTTACGGAAGAAGTAGGTACTTATACTCGTTCAAAAGTGAAGAACTGTAAACTCTTCAACTCGTTTTTAAAATTCAGAGTCTTTCCCATCGTTCTGCTCTGCTCCTCTTGGGAAAGAGGTGAATTTAAAAAAATTCGTTGAAAGTAAGAGTTAAAATTGGAGATTTTATACCAAATTTATACAAATAAACAAATCAATAATTAAATGTACAAAATATTCAATATGTGTTTTGATTCAGAAAAAGAAGAAAATGAAGTTGAAGACAAAAATATATATATAAGAGCACAAGAATACCGAAGCGATAAAGACAATGAGTAAAAGTACATTAGACCATAAACGCAAACTGTGAAAAGTAACACAACAAACAAATACTTACACTACAAAAAACATAATAGCATAGAAAAAAATAAAAAAGAGATAAAAAAAATATTGGCGTCGTCTAGAAACTTTTCCTTACAAATGACTGTGACTTCAAAACTTTGGTCTTATTGATATTTGATAGAATGGAATAGTACTTGTTGACACACCAGGTATAGGAGAGAACAGACAGATAGTCCAGAGATTACAGGAATACATGAAACAGTCGTTTGGATTTATTTATATCATAGATTCTGCACAAGCCACAGGACTGCAAAAAGGAAGAGTATGGTTACAAGTTTAAATTGTATCTATTTCCAAAACATTAACCCACATGCAACTAATATAGAAGATTGATAATAAAGTTAAATAACCATTCCAACATAACAATTGTGATGCCCTCATAATATATATATTGAAAAATCATGTTTCATAAGTAGTACAAAGAAATTTGGAAATCCCAAGCAATAACAAAATGTGGGGCGGATTCAAACCCGATAAAGACTAAGAAAAAAACATCTAAGGATAGAGTATGAGTAGACAAATCGTGATTAAATGAAGAATGCAGGATCACATGATCATATAACTAAATGCTGACATATATATTTCTAAAAGATGAAGTTTGTAAAAAGTAGTATTTGGTAGTATTTTTTTTTAAATAACTATAAAAAAATCATGGTATCTCATTGAAAAATAAATACATATGCATATTGATTACTTATTCAGCTAACAGATTTTCTCAGAACTGTTGTAAATTCGTCTGTCGACACCTTTGATCCACGTGCGACCTTATTTGTATGCAATAAATGGGATGTCGTTCCAGTAAGTGAGCAGCCCGAAATTAGATCTTTGACGATGTCGAAACTCAAAAAAATCTACTCTGATGTCAAAGCAGAACAGGTTTTTATGATGTCAACTCTTCAGGTTAGTGAAAGATTTTTAAGCTTCTTTGTGTATATCCTTCTTGATGTTCGATAATATTCGAACAATATTCATAGAATTTATTACTTAAAGGGGGGGGGGGTGTATTTTAATGACTATTTTAGACATACATGTATATACTTTGTCTTCAAGAAAATAAAATCAACAAATATGCATTGCAGTCAATAATCATTGAAATAATCCTTCTTTCTCTCTGTCTTTCTGAATAATTAAATATCCACTTCAAGTGTTTTATTTTTTTCTCTTTAGGCAGCTAAAAGCTTCTCATATGGATCAACGTCACCTGAGTTACAGTTTTTATTGAAAAATGGAGTGAACAAATTAATAACAGCGAGTTTGAAGAATAAAACTATATCTCAATACAGGTAATATTGGCATTAGAATTGTTATTAGGAGATTATGTGCTGGACACTTTATCATTTCCAAGAATGATAAGAAAAATTACAACTTCTAACTATGTTAGAATTCCTATATAAAACAACAGAGCTACCTCATACTAGACAAGGCTAAACAATCGTGTTTAATTCTGAATATCGAAAACTGATCACAAAGTTCAGAATTAGTGATCATAATTTAGAAATTGAAAAGGGCAGATTTTATAAAATTCCAAGAGAGCAACGTTTGTGTAAAACATGTGAAACGATAGAAAACGAAAAACATTTCATATTAAATTGTAAATAAAATGAAGCATTACGACAAATAAGTTTTCGAAATTTTTCTGCCGAAGATTTAAATTTCACAAATTTAACCGATGAAGAAAAACTTGTCTTTATTTTGAACCCATCGTCCTCCCAGCAAGTTAAAAACACCGGTTCCTTTTTAAAACAGTCTTTGAAACTGAGGTCAGGGGACTAGTCACTTTTTGCTTGTTCTTTGTGTTTATAATGTTCAATATTGTGTATTTGTTAATCTGTTTTTTGTTGTTGTCACAAACTATGTTTAAGGACAATAAAGTAATTTGAATAGTCTCTTGGTCTAAGAAGACTACCAGATAATTAAAGTTGTCATAATTAAAGAAATTGATTCAGGAATAAAATAAAGAAAGATACTAATAGGAAAGTGATTTTATTTGAAATATAAAGTGTCTAAAATTTCACGAGAAACAAATCTCTTTTGGTTAATTTTTTTTTAAATAATCAACAAAATGATAACAGGAAAGATCAATAATGACATACCAATCAATCAATGCAACCAAAATGACAACTCCAGACAAAAAATAACATTCAAGAGCACAAAACACAAACATAAACAAAACAGAGTCAGAATAGTCTGACTTGGTACAGACGCTGAACAGTGTTGGAGTTAAACCGACTTGGTACAGACGCTGAACAGTGTTGGAGTTAAACCTCTGCAATCTAAAGAATGTTAGTATCATTTATCATTTGCTATTTGAAGGCTAGAATTTTGAATCAGTGCTTAAAACCTAGTTATTTAAAAAAAACAGAAAAAGTAAAAAAAAGTTGTCACCAATCTTTTCAAACTGAAATTTATTTCAATTCAATTTCGTTTATATGTCGTATGATTGCCAAACTATTTCATTGTATGCATTTTGTGCTATGAAAGTTGTAACAGCGTGGTATTATTCAAACTTTTTTTTCAGATGGTTAAAAATGGTTTTGCAAAGAGTTTGTTACGCATTAAAAGTAAGTCAGACACTCGGTGCACAGTCAGTAAAGACAAATAACGAAACCATAGAAAAACTCAAGGTTCAGTTAGAACGACTGAATAATGATGCAGAGGATGTTCTGAAATCAGCAAGAACAATAGTTGAAGAACAAATAGACTTGTTACACAAAGATATTGCGGATTTATTGAGGTCTAGGAACGCTAGAGACAAAATATGTATATGGAGCATAGCAGACTGTCCAAGACAAGGAGATTACAAAAAAGTTTTACAAGAAGCATCAGAAAAGATAGCCGATAGAATAGCACAGGTTATAGATGATTGGGAAAAAGAAAATAAATCTGTTGCAGGTTTACAAGAAACTATAATTCAGAAATTCGAAGAAGAATGTCAGCTGATGGATAATCAAATACAAGAAGTTGCTGGTATAAATATAATATAGAAAAAATATTTAACTAAATACGTTTCTTTGTTAGAAAAAGATTAAGTTCTATTTGTCATATGCCAAGCAGTTAATGAGCCAAAACAATTTAAGACTGACAAGTCATCTAAAGTGAATAAATGACCAAATTGCGGCATATAATTGGCAAAGGTATTTTTTTAATTGCTTTGAAACTGCCTTTTTTCCTCAGATAAATACATACGTGCTTATATAGACCATAATGTACTTATAGGGTGTAACTATTGATATTTCTATTGATATTTTTATTATTAGGTGTATTACGAATTAGCAGACCCCAGGAACCGAACGATATTAGAAGCAGTTTTAGTGCAAAAGTCCTATGGGGATCGCAAGGTGGTAAAAATCCTAGCGAAGTGGACGGTTTAGGATCAGCTGTCAGCTGTGCAGGTTGTCTGAGTACATCTGATAAAAAGATTAGAGAACTTTTCAAGAAATACAAAAAAGACAAAGAACCGGAAGAAAAATTAATGCAAGCTTCCGTTTATTATATGGAGAGTATATTTGTAGGACACAGACTTCGAGAAAGTCTATCTAAATTTCTGAAACGTTTTATTAAAGGGATAGATTCTATAGGAGAAAAGATACCAGATTTCATAAAGGCCGACCACGAATTAATATGGCAAATGGAATTGGATCTCCATGAATCAAGAGGCGCTTTAAAAAATGTTTATCCTGCCCTCTTGAAAAAAGCTAACGGACTTCAGGGTCAGCTCGACTTGTTTTATGTCACTAAATGTATGAAATATGATTATTCACTTGAAGATCTAACTTGGAATAATAACAATCTCTTGGGTTCAGGAAGTTTTGCAGACGTTTATAAAGCGAAGCTTATAATTGGGCAGGATGAAGTTAACGTTGCATTAAAAATAACTAACGATCAAAACTGTGTCAGGGAATCAACAGTAACAGATATACTAAGAGAAGAAAACACTCTGAGGTAATAATATTGAAATATTAAAAGTCCGTTGAAAGGTCGATACTTTCTATAAATATATACATAACACAGCGCAACATGAAATTAAAAAAAAAAATCCCTTAAAGATTATGAATAGTTGAAAAATTAAAACATCTCATCTTGAATATATTCAGAACCACTATGAATTCCAGACGTTTATAGCTGCGTGGTACGTTTCCTTCGAAAGGATCTTTTAGTTTAGTTTAAACAATATTTATTCAAATATGCATGTGTTTACAATAATATATTATACAAAATGTGAAAATACAGGGATTCAGAAACCAGAGAACTTATATAAATCTGTCTCCCTAAAGGGATCTTTTGGAGTAAAAATTCACACCTTATATGAAAAAAAACCCAGATAATTGGACTAGCATTAAAATAATGAAACATTTCAATCTATAAAATATATCAATTCCAATTTTTTTTACTGTAAGTATCATAGAAATTTCTTTATTTTGCAGGAGCCCGAAGCATGACATTATTTAACTTTATTTATGTATGTCTCTTGTGTTATGTATTTTATATATTTTGTGTATGTTAATGTTTGTATTTGCTCAACCCGTCAGGTTCTATGGTTCTATGGTTCTTATGTTTATTCATCATAGAAATTTCTTTATTTTGCAGGAGCCTGAAGCATGACAACATTATTAAGTTCTATGGTTCTACGTTATTTGAAAATGAAGTCAATAACAAGAAAAAAGTAAAATGGATTATGATTTTGGAGTATTGCTATGATACATTAAAGAACAAGCTTATTGGGTCATCTTACAAAAATCCAGCTTGTGTTTCTAGAGATATACGCAGTCAACAGATCAAAATAATGGCTCAATATGTTGTTCAACTTTGTTCAGGACTACAATGCCTGCACGACAGGAATTTAGTTCACAGGGATTTGAAACTAGAAAATGTTCTGGTATATTAAGAGTTTTTAAGTATATAACAATCATAGATTAATACATGGCCTTTTTCAAATTGCCCTTATAATCAGCCCGAGACCTTGATATCGGCCCCGAGGGCAGATAACATTCTGCAAATTATGCTTTTATTACACATGCAAAATCAGCGTTATTTCAATAAAATATGTGATAACTACTAGTAATATGAAAGAACGGATATGTTGGATAAATCCTCAACACAATATCCATAAATATATATTTTACCTACAGTAGTTTGGGCAGAATTCTTTGTTAAATGTCGACAGCCTCATGTGTATTATTAGAGGACACAACTACAAGGTCACAATATATCAGACAAAGAAGTCAAACAAATCCTGCCATCTCACAATGAAAGTATAAAACCATTGTCGGTATATATATGATATAAATACAACCCACGGCACGTCGATGAGTTAGTTACTTAACAGTACAGTATATTGAAATCGGTCAAATAAAATATATGATCTGCACAGAAGTTTGAATAAACATTCAGACAAAAACGGCAAAAATAAGTTTTATTTTAACAAACCAAAGTGGAAAATTTGATTTGACTCATAACTACCTATAATTTATTAGTACAATAAATAAATAAAAATATAATTCAATAAATAAATAAATAATAAAAAAAAAACAATGAAATTATTGAAGTATTAGCGTCTCATTATCGTTAGTCTAAACATGTACCAGTACACTTTTTTACAGGTGACCAAAGCTAATGATAAAGATATTGTAAAACTAACAGATGTCGGTCTTACTAAATGTGAGGATCTTATATCTGGAACATTCGTGGGATCTCCTGTGTACATGGCTCCAGAAATAATTCTCAGAACGGGTGTGTATGACAGAAAGGCAGATATTTACAGCCTAGCCATAATACTTTGGGAAATCTGGTATGGACAAGATGCTGCAGTGCATATCGGTGAAGTTTTAAGTGGTCAGAATAGAACATTAGAAAAAGCCATGGAATTGGATAAACTTAGGCCATCGTTGGACATAGAAAGTCGTCCACTTCTAGAAATAGAAGATATTATTGAAAAATGTTGGAATGAGGATCCTAAAAAACGACTCGATTCTAGGGATGTGGAACAATTTTTTCAGACATATCAATGACATATGCCACATCTATCTAGTCTTTTTGTAACCATTCATACTGTATGTTCATAAACATTTGAATAAAAGATATATATATAGTAATAAATATTCGTATGAATAAGGTTTTTGTTGTTTTTAAGCCCGATGTCGCTATCTTTTCTTAGTTAAAATAAAGTATTATAGTATGTACTCAATTTCGTGACATCAATTTAAAAAAAAATAATTACATTTTTATACATTTTTCCGAAAAAAAATAAGAGGAAAGGGGTTAGAAAATCGATGCATTAATTAGTATCTGTATAAAATTAAGTACAAGAAGAACCAGTCACTTAAAGATAATTTCTCCATTATAGCGAATTTCCAAAGATCCTTTTTCATTTTAGCTAATCATGTGAATTTCAGACAATATATAGTTAAACCTGCTTTAAAGGACACCTCTATATAGCAAATCACTGCCTATAAAGGGCACAGTGAAAAAGTCCCATTCATGAACAAAGCATGTAAAATTAACCTCTGTATTAAGAGCACCTGCTCATAAAGGGCACATTTTTCTGGTCCCTTGGGTGCCCTTTAAAGACAGGTTTGACTGTACTAATCAGTAGCCATGTCCAATTAATTTTAAAACCATTTGCTTTCTAAAGTAAAAATAACAGACAAAGTTAAATGTCCTAATGTTTGTTAAATCTAAAAACAAACAGAGTATTACAATTCGAATTGAGAATTAATTGATTGACGAGCACTCGGTACCATTTATACCCTAAACAAAGACTGCTGTTTAGACAGTTTGGAATAACAGTACCAATAAATTGCTTCGCTGAGCGCAGCTGGATACGACCACAAAGGTCCATCCCTGAACAATTGGGGCAAAAATGGACACAATAGTCACGCTTGATACAGGTCTGAATTTGGATTGTAATTAATTATTTGACACATAATAGGTTTCTGACACAGAATAACTGTAGTCAAAGAACTTAGAATTGGTCACATGATTTGAATTTATATTGAATTCTTTGCTTTTCGTGCAATACAACATGCTGTTGCGAATTGAACCCCCCCCCCCAACCCCCCTTTTTTTTGCCAAAAAAATATTTGAAATAATTTTCTTTTTAATTTCTGAAATCTGAAATGAGAAAAAATTGCCCCCCCCCAATTTCTCCCCCCCCCCATTTTTTTTCACCCCCCCCCTTTCATTTTTTCCAAAAAAAAAAGATCCTTTCCCTCAAGATATGGTCATAATCCCTATTCAAATTTCTCATGGAGTTTGCAAACATAATTACCCATTTAAATACATCATAAAAGTATTAAAATAGAAAATTACATATGGCTTAAATTAATATTAATAAATAGTAACTTCTAAAAATAAATTGACAGCTATAAATCACCCAAAGACAATCTGCATTTCTTTAGCCTTTCTACTTAAAAAAATGAAACTTTATTAATAAGTACATGAACACATTTTTCATATTGTTTCCAGGGTAAATATTCATAATTATTCTAAAAAACTTAAATCATCCCTACTAAAATGGTGAAAAATGGTTACAAAATATTGCCAAGTTCTTTGTATCTGTGATCAAAGTTTGAAGTTGCTAAAAAGATTCACTAGACTGAAATTTCCTTAGGCTCCTCTATCATGTCTATACTGTTACCGTATTAAAGTCAGATGTTGTTCTGGAGTTATGTCGCCTTGTCCGTAAAAAAATCAAATGTGCACGAAAAATCACAAAATTAACAATTTTTGGGTAAATTAAAAATCGTGTAGACTTCGATGTGCTCAATATATCTTGTTAAAATTTGAAACATACTTTGTTAAGATAAGCATCTTTTAATGGTCAACTGCTAATCAATGCTAAACATATAGCTTCAACTCCTATTTTGTGTTTTAATCTAATGAAGTTTACCCTTCACTAAATGACAAACGTCAAGTAAAAAGCCTAATTTCTTTATACATAATTTAGAAGCAGTTTAAGGGAGGTAATCGAATGATACACAACATTTTACTTTAAATCTGTTTGGATTACCTCCCTTACACCAAGATAATCACCAACAAGAAAAATGCTTAAAATTAAACTAAGTTGGACCCTTTGGACCTTAATGTAGACCAATTTGAAAACGGGACCAAAAATTAAGAATCTAAATACACGGTTAGATTCGGCATATCAAAGAACCCCAATAGTTCAATTTTCGATGAAATCAAACAAAGTTTAATTTTGGACCCTTTTGGCCCCTTATTCCTAAACTGTTGGGACCAAAACTCCCAAAATCAATCCCAACCTTCCTTTTGTGGTCATAAACCTTGTGTTTAAATTTCATAGATTTCTATTAACTTATACTAAAGTTATAGTGCGAAAACCAAATGTCTTCGGACGACGACGACGACGACGACGACGCCAAAAAAAAATTTGCGGTCGTATAAAAACCAGGGACAAAAATGTTTTATTACAAGAATTGATGGAATTCTACAAGACAAATGGTGTCATTACACCCAAATATAGAAGAACTGTAAGTTTATACACGTAGATGTATATGAATTCACGTCAATATTATCGATGTTTATTGTATAAACAATGTGTAACATGTATTGTCAAAAGCAAAAGATGTTGAAACCAACATATCCAGTTATTCTAGACCCTCTTTATTCAACATGCAATCGATGGACATTTTTTTTATTAGATCATCCATATGCTAATACAATTGCAGCCAAAATTTGTTTGAACTGGATACTGGATATGGTAGAAGTATTCTAACAGCTGTTTTGTCATGGAATTCCATTTTAAATTCAGGTAACAAGTGGTTTTAAAGAGGCCGTTGCAAACAGTAATAAGACCAAAAATGAACTGGTTAAGAAGTTTCAAGAAATGCTTGATTTGTATCGACATTTACCACCAAACCACCAATCGAGTCTTAATAAAGTGTTCCAGTATTTGGAAGTTTCATAGACGAAGACTTCATGAAGTAAATTTTCCCGTCGAATACTATGTAGAAGTATTCTAACAGCTGTTTTGTCATGGAATTCCATTTTAAATTCAGGTCACAAGTGGTTTTAAAGAGGCCGTTGCAAACAGTAATAAGACCAAAAATGAACTGGTTAAGAAGTTTCAAGAAATGCTTGATTTGTATCGACATTTACCACCAAACCACCAATCGAGTCTTAATAAAGTGTTCCAGTATTTGGAAGTTTCATAGACGAAGACTTCATGAAGTAAATTTTCCCGTCGAATACTATGTAAGGCACTGGTACCAATTTTAGTTGATAGTCATAGGATAAATAACATTGCTGCAATTTCGCTTTTGTTGAGTAGTTTCAGAGTTCTCAGACACAATTCTGAAAGAGGACAGTCTAAGGACAGTCTAAATCAACAGACCGGCCCATTTCTGCCAATCTGGTTTTATTTGACCAAGTGGTTTCAGATGAGAAGATTTTTAAATGACTTTTTCCGTACGATGTTTATGATAAACTACGTCGGTTCAGTGTTCCTAATATACGTGTGCTACAACGTTTATTTCTTTAATAAAATTAATGAAAAACTTTTTTGGACATTGGGGAAGGGGCATCATAGAGAAAAGATGGTGGGGGTCAAAGGAAAAAGGGATTGAACGTTTTTACTTGTCTCCCTACTGGAAGATACATCTGCAGTAATCATTCTGCAGTAGGCCTACTCTTAATTTAATTTGTACAGTTCCATTTCAAAATATAGCAGATTATCGAAATACTGCTCGCTTTTGACAATTAGTCCGAAATGATAGTGACGCATCATTCTACTAAAAAATTTAAAGACTTAATTACGTTGATTAACAATAACTTTAAGTTTTTTACCTGCGTCACCAACGGTGAAAGCAGGTCTAGTAGCCGCTCGACTCCGTCCGTCACGCTTACGGGTTCATATTTTTTACTAACATTTTTTGCATATTGAACTTAGCCATTTTTCAGCAATACGTGCTATGAACGGTGCATGCTTTGTGTAACTCCGACTGTATTGAACCAATATTTTTCAAACTTTGCATAGTGTTTATATATGTAATAGCATTATCGCCTCAAACTTTTCAGAAGTGTTGCCTAATTAAAGTCTTTCAGTATACTCAATTGTTGAAGTTCAGGGTTATAAGATAAAGAAGGGATATGGTGTATAAATTCATGACACAAAATCCCTATAAGGTCCATATCCTGAAAAATATAAACGCAATCATGACTTGGAAAAAAATAGGTAAATGGAAGCATCTTTTTATCTAATGCTACCTTCACACACACGGATTTTTCTTACGAATCCCTACGTATGGCACAACTTCGTAAAAGTACACGGATCCTTACGATTTGGCCACTTTTAGGAGCGATTTAAGAGTGTTACGAGTAATTACGAGCCATGTACGGTTTATTACTTGTTATTAATTAACTACTGTATTATTGGCTTCAATACGAATAAAACTGTCCTTTCAATACAGAATCATTGACTCGGCCAATATCGAAAAACCCGGCCAATACAGATTTTTTGCTGTATTGGCCGACTTGTACCCGGCCAATGTAGGGTAAGTTGATTTTCTCTAGATTTTTGTTAAAATACATACGAAAACTCCAAAATTTTTACATTATATCTAAATTTGTTCATGCTATGTAATCAAAGGTGCTTCAAAATTGATAATTATAAATACTTATTAAGTAATAGCTCTGACTAAAAATATCTTTCATAACACTCATTCCAATCCTTCAATGAATAAACTTAAGAATTTTCAACAAAAAAAATCATAGATGATATGCATTGTGAAAACTAGTTAATTAATAAAGATATCATTACATGTTTTTTTCTGCATTGGCCTTGTTATTGATCCTCGGCCAGCTGTATTGTGACGAGTTATTAACGGATACCAACGAGTCATGTACGGATGCTTGCGATTGACTACGAGTTGCCGATCCGTAAGGACTCGTAAGAAAAAGGAGGTATAAACTGCATACATATTAGAGTAATAATAACTTTGCCCTGACAAACATATGACGGTGACGCAGGTCCAGACATGTAATCGGTCTTGTTTTCTTTTGACATGAATAGTTGTATGGATAAAAAGAACGACACAGTATACAGTTTGCAGTAAACGAGGCATGAACGGTTTTTGTTTTGTAGTAAAATGATAGCTTTATAAAATAAATAGTTTGCTCATAATTTTAAATGTACAAACTTGATAACTATAAATATACATTCGTGCTTTATTTAAAGAATATGTTGAATATTGGAATTATTGATAATAAGTAATATAAACTATATGCAATACACGAAAATAAACTTTTTCATGGTTAACCAACCATATAACAAAAGACAGAGTTAAACCAGGAAGAATTTAGTTTAAGTAAATAAATGATCTTTTACAATGGCGAGTGATTACAAAATTGTGACTGCAGATGATATATTCCGACTACCAGATATACAGACGGGAATAAAAATTTTGAAAGAATGGGGAGTATTAACTAAGGGAATACGAGACAAGAAATCAGTACAAGATCTGTTACATCAAACTTGGTTGTCAAGGGAGGATACACAAAAAGAAGCTACAGAGGAGGTTTGCTTACTTCTTTCGTACTAATCAATCATGTTCACTGTCACCTACTTATAGTCGATAAAAATTAGCCTCAGATGTACTATTGCAGATTTTTTTGAAAATAAAATTGTAAAATAAACTAAATTTATTGTCAGCAAAAATACCATAGCCATCAGTTTGGAGTCGCTTTCGATATTTATACTAGTATTTGTATGTCACTTGTCACTTGTTTGTCCTTTTCTGCATATTAATGTGTCGGTGCTTTTCTAATGAATTGCATACATTTCCAGTCGATTATCCATTGCCATTGCCCTCATCTGTCCATCCATTGCCATTTCCTTTTGACATAAACTCCTCGATCTTTCAATTTTCGGTTAAGGGATTTCATTTTCTTTATAGAATGGTTGCATAAATCATTATGTAACCAGTCTGTAATTGCGCAATAAGGTTTTAGAATTTAGACTTTCAAAACTTAGGGACCACATTGGTAAAATTTCATAAATTGTGAATTTAAGCTTGTGGTCTAAAATCCGCTTTCATTTTCAGATCATGCATTCCATATTTACAAAGGATCATTATTGTAATAAGGTTTTAGAATTTTGTTTGTCACACTTGGGCGGCCACGGGTCGAATTTCAAAAACTGAATTTAAGCTTGTAATTTCAACTCCTCTTTCATTTTTATTTCTATATAGTATTCTCATAAACTGTATGTGTATATCTGAAATTAGATTTTAGACTTTTTGACAATGGGTAAGTGTAAAAAATTTGGGCGATCTACTTCTTGGGGGTGCAGGGATCTCTGTCAATTCTTTGTCTATCTTTTAGTGGGTGTTTATATGTGTTTTTATTTTCGCTTTTCCCCCATTAATCGAGGGTGAATTAAAAAAAAAATTAAACCCATCGCTTATTATTAACGCTTGAGTCAAATCAGGAATAATTTGGTCCCTGACATATATTATCTCTTTAATTTCTCAAGCATATTGGAAGATTGGATAAACAGAATTTTTTGATACCAATTTTGATGCACAAGATGTGCACATTTTGTCGATTTACGACTCATCATGTGTGTGCTCAAGGCCTAAAATGTTGAAAACCAAAACAATAATCCAAAAGTTGAAGAGCAAATTAAAAAAAGTGTTGATTTATCGACTGGGTTATTTTGTCGGAGCGACTTTGGGTTTGTCGCAAGATGTGAAGATCTTGTCTTTTTTTTTTGGTCATTTGACCACTCCCTGACATATTATATATCCGTCCGTAATCGTACACGAACTTTGATATTTGTAACGAATTTCGGTCGGTTGGTAGAAGTATTCTAACAGCTGTTTTGTCATGGAATTCCATTTTAAATTCAGGTAACAAGTGGTTTTAAAGAGGCCGTTGCAAACAGTAATAAGACCAAAAATGAACTGGTTAAGAAGTTTCAAGAAATGCTTGATTTGTATCGACATTTACCACCAAACCACCAATCGAGTCTTAATAAAGTGTTCCAGTATTTGGAAGACACTACTAACAGAAAAATTACTGAAATTAAATCAAATGAATGTGCTATTCTCGTTGCAGGTTTGTATATATATATATAGTAATAATTGTTCGCATGAATAAGGGTTTTTTATTTTTATTTTTAGCCTGGTGTCGCTATCTTTTCTTAGTATAGTACTCAATATTGTGACATCAATTTAAAAAAAAAAATAGATTTTTTATACATTTTTTCGATAAAAAAAAAATAAGAGGAAAGGAATTAGAAAACCGATGTAGTAAGGCACTGTAAGCTGAAAGGTACAGTCATTTGTCATTGTGACAAAATAAGAACTATATTCTGGTATCTGTTATAAAATTATGTACAAGAAGAATCAGTCACAGTTTTTTTAATGAACAGCCTTTGGTATACCTTAGGAGAAAGAATTTTTTTAATTGCTAATTCTGTGTACCACATTTTACTAGGTTTCCATCAATTTTGCGTTTTAATTTTCAGTAAAGTAAAAAAAGAAGTCAGACCCGGGAAAGATAAACAGGTTCTTTCATGTGTTGATATGGCAGACCGGTGGATCTTCCACGAGTAATAGAAATCTTATGGTTTTTTTGCGATTGGAACGCGGCGCATGTGGAAATGAGTGCAAAGATTTTCAAATTTTATATTTAGTGTACACCAATCTTAAACGGGTCATCTCCCACTCAAAAACGATCAATTACAGAAGATATTAAGATAATTAGATTAGTAGAAAGAAAACTCATCATGTATACATTGTCTAAAAAGATCAAAATTTACTAAAATGTCCTAAAGAAGTACCAAAAAATTACTTGCTTGGATTATAATATACCATATACTTCCGAACACCAAAAATGCTTAACAGGGTAAAGAATTTGTATCAAGAGGAAGAAAGAAATTACAAAAATCTCATATCTTATTATTTCTTTTAATCTCAGGAGAGTCAGTTGCAGGAAAGAGTAGCTTTATAAACCTACTCGTAGGAGTGGATATTTTACCAACCAGTCAGCTAGCATGTACTGCTACATTTTGTGAACTTAGATATAGTAAAAACAAGTATGCCGTATGTCATGCCAAAGATGGACACAAAAGAAAATTAGACCTCAGTAGGCCAGAGGGTATTGACGAAATGAAACAACATATGTCATACATTACGGAAGATGTAGATGACAATGAAAACGAAAAAATAGAGGTGTACTGGCCATTCGAAATTCTGGAGGTATAAAGTAAAACATTCCCCGTTTCCATTCTCTATTCTAATGTCATAAATATACATTAAAAATGAACAAATTTCAACTATTTGATTGATACGCAGTGAACAGTTTTAAATAAACTAAGAATCACAACTACATTTTGTACTAGTATGAAATAACGCTGTACTAAGAAGAAGAATTGAATTTTCAATACGCTTTATTGTATGACAATTATCATACACAATATACGTTACAATGGTATCTCAAAAATTCTAAATTTTTACATGATGTAAATTAAAAATTTTAAATTTTAAAACAACTGACACATAGGGTACAATGTAATCTCAAATAGCTTTATCCAACTGATAAAAGTCGGTTCGAATTGATACACAAACAATTTTTTCCAGATGTTTCGAATACTCCTTTTATGTTTTATAGGATGGTATTGTTATAATAGATACACCAGGTATTGGTACCAGTAAAGACATGACCGACAGAATACAACAATATCTTACCCAGGCTTTTGGTTGTATTTATATAATAAACAGTGCATCTGCTGGAGGTGTGCAGAAAGGAAGGGTAATTAATCATCTAAAACAGACGTTCTATGGAACGCATATGGATTTTGATTTTTTAACATCAAGGCGACACAGTGCGTTCTTAACAGTGATTATTTTTACATAAGCTTTAGCAGATCTAGATTTACACATATTTTGGACTGAAAAAAGGAAAATAAGCTTTTTATTTTATATGAAAAACTTCATTAAATTAATAATAATAGATAGTGTATAGAGAAAATGAACCTTACATAAGTCTTAAATAGTTAACATTTTATACAAAACTTGGTATACATTTTTAGATAGTAGACTTTTTGAGAACTGTAATGAACTTGTCAGAGGAGCAATTTAATCCGAGTACAACTATGTTTGTTTGTAACAAATGGGAACAAGTTCCAGCTAAAGACAAAGATGAAATAATTAAAAGTAACAACTACAAGTTACGGCAATGTTATCCAGACTTCAGACCTGATCAAGTTTACTATATATCTACTAAAATGGTAGGTTTATATCAAACTATGAAAAATCAAGATCGTTTTATCGTTGTGTTTGAACGCAAACTCCACTTTATTTGAAGGGTTTTAGCTTGTAACAGTTCATATCTGTAAAAATTATCACGAAAGAGATTTATATAATATTTCGTCAATAATATGCTCTATAAATTTTTGTGGGCGGCTTCGCATTTAATCTGCTCTCATACGTTTTGTTTGTTATTTCGGATATCCATAATATTGGCTTTGTCATTGTCGAAGGGATGTAAATTGTTAAAATAAGTAAATTGTGGTTAAAATTCCCAATTACAGTGCATGAAAAATATTCCAAAAAAGAATTGTATATATATATATAATAGGTTACCACATACATTACTTTATCAAGTCCAATAGCATTGTTGAATCTTTATTCTTCTTAAAATAAGTGGCAATACACAAAAATATAGGAATATTTTTATTAGCTGCAGTAAATAAAGGCTTAACATATTAACTTGGTTCTTCTTGTAGTATTTGGACACATGAGCTTCCAGTATAAAAGGTCATTTTTTTTATGTATCAAACAATGCTCGATAAACAAAACGCCATCCAATCGACACACGCTTAAACAAAACATAAATAACACACAACACAAACATCGAAAAAAGAGATAGTCAGGATAGTCTGACCTAGTACAGACCCTGAACATTGGTGGGGTTTCACCAACAGTAGTGTATTTGTAATTTAAAAAATAGATCAAATTATGAGAGAGGATTTGAATACTATGTTATTACAGATCCATTTCCTGCAAAATAAATTAATAATCCTGCTATAATACAATTTAGACCAGATCAACAAAAGTAGATTAACAAAAGTTAAAAAAAAATCGTGGGTTACTTCATGCCAAGAATATGTTTGTTATGCTACATATAATAAGCTCCAGAAGGGAGCTATTATCGTAGAAGGGTCAATTTGTGTTACTGTACTTACAAGATTTTTTTCTTCAATCGGAAGTTGAGCCTAATTTCCGGTCTTGCGCAAAAATGCTATTACAAAAAGACGTAATGGGACAGAACATGAAAAAAACCGGAACAGAAACGGAAGATTTCCTGATATACCTTTCTTAAAAAAACTTCGGGAGCTAATGAGGTAACGCTTGCCTCATATTAATATATATAACTAAAATGGTTTAATTGTGCATATTTTTATCATGTTTTAGGCACACCAAGCCCATGCACAAGGAATTATACTGCAAGATTACAAAACTGTCTTAAAAGGAATAAACAAATTGTTGCCAGCAAGTCTTGAAAATAAATATGAAGCATACTACAGGTATTTATTCCTAATTAATAATGAAACGTTTAAAGCACACTTTATAAGACAGCATATCTAACCATAACTGCAAAATGATAATTTAAGCATGTAAATGTATTTTGCAATACCTAGCGAAGTACAAAGTTTACCTGTTTACTTATGACCAATTAGTACTGAAACTAGTTGTGAGATAAAATGAGATTCAGGGGCTATATAATTTTTTTCTGCCAGTCTCGTTGAATTTAATATCTTATGTGATATTTACGTTGACTGTTGGACACCAGAGTTTATTTAACACAAACATAGGAAAAATTGTCAAAATTTTATCACTGTATTTTAATTGTTATTTTTACCTCTGTTATTTGGTAACTGTACATGTCATTGTACACATATTACAGGTGGCTGTCAACAGTAATAAAAAGGACACAGTTTGTCTTGAAAGTTTCCAAACATACAAGGAATGAAAATGTTGAAAACCTAAAATTAAAGATAAAAGCAATTGAAAAACAAATGTACAATCTGCAACAGAATGCCAAAAGCACTATTCAGAAATTACAGAAAGAGGTACAAAAAGAGATAGAAGAATTACACATGAAAATACACAATACTCTGTCTTCACAAGAATTTCAACGTTTAGTCAAAGCATGGGAGTCTACGGAGTGTCCCAAAACAGATAAAAAATGGAAAAAGGTATCTAGTGTTGCAAGTGAAATGATTGCACAGCGGTTGACTACAGCGATAAACAACTGGGAACGAAACAATGGTATAAAGGCTGGTATCAAAGCTAAAATCATAGGCAGATTCAAAAGGGACTTTGAGTTAATGGAGGACCAGATCAGTGATATAGAAGGTAACAAGAACTATAGAAATTATTAACAATAGCATTCTTCTGAGTACATATTAAGTAGACAAACAAAACTGAATTCATCAACTGTATGTAGCATACCACCATTAATATCTGCATCCAGATATTACCCGATTTAGTAAAAATGCATGGTGTGTTCCCCGAATGTCTAATAAAATTCACAAGGTATATTTTTTATTTCTCAATCTTTTGATATGTAAAATTTCTTCTATGATAATTGTATGCTAATGTTTAATTTGATAAATAATGTTGCAGATAAATAAATAAATCTGATTTTAAAAAGTGAATGATCATATATTTGAACTTACTCTATGGTAAGTTAATTAACGGTACAATGCAAACTAAAAAATAAACAAACGTCTTAAAAGTTGTACAACAACATCAAAATATAACAAACCAAGTTTGAATTAAAACGATAATTCAAACTTAGCAAAATTATGATGTCATAACAAATGGAAAAGTATATGGAAAAAATATATATAAATCACAATGAAATAACAATAAGAAAGATGTATACAATAACTGTGAAGATGACAAATAGAATTATTTCTTTTTCTTCATTTCCCTTGTGTGTAATGTGCCTAGTTCTTTAATCCAGAAACTTTATCTTATCTGTCTTTCTTGGTCATTCCAATGTAAAGTTTGTTCTATAGTGCAAACTTTCTTTTTACCAACGTCCCATAGATTGTGTCCAATCGACTGAAAATGCCGGCTAACGGGTAAAAAGTCGTTCTTGGTTAGATCTCTTCGATGGCTGTTTATTCTTTTGTTGAAAGCTAGCTTGCTTAACTTTCTCCAATGTACTACAGATTACAAATCGCGCACTCCAGCATGTAGATTACGTTGCTGGATTTGCTGTTCACAAATGCAAAATATTTTGTAATCTTTTACTGTAGTGTGACTTTTAGAGCTTTGTGTATAAAGCATCTAGCAGCACGTCTTACATATTTTGCCCGAACAAGCCTGACATTGGCGGGTAGATGATGACATCTTGCTGATGATACCGACTCGTTTTGGTCGTCGGAACGCCATAGCCGGGGGTTCTGGGAAAGTTCTGGAAAGGTCAGGATGTTTTTCAAATTCTTTTCAGTGTGACCTGATGGTACTAGTAATATTGCTTAGGCTAGGATGGTAAGTTGCGATAAACTGGATTCTGTTGGTGGCCCCTTTTTCTTTATATTCCAATGAATGTCCCTGCTGAAGCAGTTAGCTTTTTTGAAACCGTCTTGTATGCGTGGATGTGTATACCCTCTATTTTTAAGATGGCCACGCAGTTCACCAAGACGTTGTGCTGTTGTTACTGAAGTGGAACAAATTTTCGAAGGGATAACAGTAACTGTTTTCTAAAAAACTATAGTTATTTAAGTTTTGTGACAGATCTATATGAACTTATATATGCATTAGAGAACAAGATAAGATGAGAATTGTTTCTTGGCGCGTGATATGAACTTTGATGGACTCTGTGTGCACATTTCAACTTTTTATCCACAGCTCCCAAGATAAATGTTGATTTTAATCACATCGATGACAAAATGATTGACCATTTCAATATTATATTTTGAAACATTTGTATTCCGGGATTTGTATATTCAGATTTTTTGTATGTGACCACATATAATCTTATAATAAAAAGTCTGATAGAAGACTAGAAAAAATGTTGGTTTATTTTCTTTACTTGATATAATATATACAGAAGGAATATTGTAGGAACATTTCTTGGAGACGAAACTAGAATTTTAGCTGATATGCGAAAAACAATCAAAGGAGCAAAGAAGAAAAAGGATAAGATGAAAGAAATCGGCAGTAAACAGAACATGGTTGGGTTAGGAGGAGTTGTTACAATAACAGGAATTCTTGGAAAAGAATCAAAAGATGTATTTAACAAGTATAAAAAAGACAACTGTCAGTTTAGAATGGCAGAGGCAACATCTCTGTATATTCAAAATATCCTGAAAAGCGGTGAGCTGAAAAAGAATTTATCTAAATTTGTTGAGAAGTATGCCAAAGGTATAGATAAAATTGCAGAATTAATACCAGATTTTTTGGAGGCAGACCGTCATATGATAGAAACCTTACAAGAGGAGGCTAAACAAACTACTGCAGATTCAAGCCAAGCATACTTAAAGAAATGTACCACTCTTCAGGGTGAACTAGATCTGTTTTATGTTGACTATATGATGCATGTGGACTATAAGCTTTCCGATATTGATTGGAAATGGGAGGACAAATTAGGAAAAGGGTCATTTGCAGAAGTGTTTTTAGGTGTTCTGAAAGCAGATGAAGGCGACAGGCTTAATGTTGCACTGAAAAGAAGTAGTGATCCTATAAATATAAAAACAGTAAGCGACATCTTGTTAGAGGACCGAACAATGAGGTAAATTTCACATCAAATAAAACTTGAAAAAAAATCCTAAAAGACTTACTGACCAAAGAAGGGTATACTGTCAGAATGAAATAATTGTTAATTAATACATGTGCTAATATAACCATTTAATAAAAAACGAGTGGTAAAAGTGAAACCAAATTAAAATTCTGATTTCTGATGTTAGTTTCAAAATTTTTTATTTATGTTGTCAGTATTTATGTTTTTAATTTTGTAGGGACGTTAAGCATGAAAATTTTATCGTATACTATGGAAACGCATTACAAAAAATGCGAGGAGGTAAGACACACTGGGTTATGATAATGGAATGGTGCCTCGGCAGTTTGAAAGATGTATTTATAGACAAATACTCTTCATATAAGATAGAAAATCCAGCTGACTGTAGAACGGTCACATCGAGAGAGAAAGAAATCAAAGAAATGGCAAGCTTTGGGGAACAATTATGCAGTGGACTAAACTATCTCCATAGCAAGAAAATGGTACATCGTGATCTTAAACTAGAAAATGTTCTGGTAAGAAATATGAACAGCATATTTTATTAGATTAAATACGGTTGTGAAATCTGAATTAAATTCAATGCAGTGTTTGTATAAATTGTATACTTAATTTTATATATCTCATCTCTTACGCTGTAAAACCATAGGGTCTAACCTTTGACTTGAAGTAAAACTTTCTATTAGAAAAGGTAATCTATTAAAAAATATATATTTTGTGAAAAAAACTTAATGCCAACAAACTGATTTTTAAAACAATAAAACAAGGTTGGGAAAAATCCGAAGGACTGTCCAACAATTATCCAGACACAAAAACCCCCAAAAAATTAGATTGTTAATGAAAGGTTTGCGAATTCCGTCATGCAAAGATTAGTTCCCTGTCCTCAAAGGAATTATTTATCTGTATGACAGATTTTCTTCTCATTCGAAACATGCTTAGACAGTTTTAATTTATGTGTTCTCGTTATTTTAGTTGAATCACAAACGAGTTGTTAAACTTACTGATGTCGGGTTGACTAAACCAGAGATGGATATATCTGGGACGATTCTAGGATCTCCAGTATATATGGCACCGGAAGTGTTAAATCCAACTGGCGTTTATGATAGATCAGCTGACATCTACAGTTTAGGGATCATTATTTGGGAAATGTGGTATGGAATTGATGCTGCTGATCACATCGGTCCTCGACTTCAGGAAAGTATTGAAAAGGAGGTGGCGAAAGGACTTCGACCTTCTTTGACTATTCATGAACGGCCGGATGAAATAATGATAAATGTTATAGAGCGTTGTTGGCATGCTGACCCAAACAAACGACCTTCAGCAAAGGACGTAATGGGTTTCTTCCAAAATATTACAAAGAAATAATATTTGACATACAGTTTTATGATTTTTCTTCAACTGAATTACGCTAAAAACATAACCATTACTGACAAAAATTCTAATGAAGATATTACTGCATATACTCACCGAACAACCATTTTGGCCATAAAGTGATTATTGACATATTTTTAAATTAAATTATTACCAGTGTTTATAAAATAAATGGAAGTGTATATTATGATAATTCAAATGATAATATAACTCATACACAGTGAAAGTCAGTGGGTTACAAAAGAATGTTCTGGTCTTATTAAATTTATTACTTGTCTTTTTGAACCGCATGCACATCTGATGTTTAATTACCACGTTTTGGAATATATGCATGAATTATCCATTTTCGGAATAAAATATTCATGGTGGAATAAATATTAGTACAAGTTAAATTCACCAATGACCGAAAACATGTTTGCATTGGACATTTTATTTGTATTTTAAACTGAATAATACTGATTTGACGATTTTTTTGTAGAACTGTGGATGTTTTTTTTTAATTTAAAATTACATAATATATCAATAGAATGTATCTTTTTATGCACTAGAAATATTAACTGCAGTAAATAAAGGCTTAACATATTAACTTGGTTCTTCTTGTAGTATTTGGTCACATTAGCTTCCTGTATAAAAGGTCATTTTTTGAAGTATCAAACAATGCTTGATAAACAAAACGCCATCCAATCGACGCACGCTCAAACAAAACATAAATAACACACAACACAAACATCGAAAAAAGAGATAGTCAGGATAGTCTGACCTAGTACAGACCCTGAACAGTGGTGGGGTTTCACCAACTGCAGTGTATTTGTAATTTAAAAAATAAAATCAAATTATGTGAGAGGATTTGAATGCTATGTTATTACAGATCCATTTCCTGCAAAATAAATGAATAATCCTGCTATAATACAATTTAGACCAGATCAACAAAAGAAGATTAACAAAAGTTAAAAAAAAATCGTGGGTTACTTCATGCCAAGAATCAATCTATAAGAAGGACTGTTTGACTTTTAAATGGAACTTCAACATGCGTTGTTAACTAACTGCTGAATCAGATGCGATATTTTATAAAAAAAAAAAAAGAAATATTTTTGTATTGTAGATATTTGAATTATTTAATAATAATGGTGTACAAAAATATTTGTCAAATATTTAAAATATTTGGATTTTTTTGTAAACATTAATCAAATTAATTCATTGTTTAAAAAACCCAGAATATCCTAAGGAAATTTTTATTTAAATCTACGCCATCCGAATACAGATTGTTGTTTTTCATGAGGTAAATTGAACCACAGCTGCATTGCTTTAATGGAAAAAGAATTTGAACTGCGAATAGATTAATTGAATACCTTTAAGAAAGTTGGACTGCTTGTGGAATATCAAAATTTCATGATGAAATTAATGTTTGTCACAGACAAGCAAAATTCATATTAGTTATAATAATGACAAAGTATAACGAAGCAACAAGATAAGAGGAATATCGACAAGATTAAAAACCAACAATTTTCCGATTTCGTGGGGACAACAAAAGAATTTCAAAACTTAGCAAAGCAAAAAAAAAAAGAAAATGACAACAAAAAACTAAAGCATTAGAACATAAAAACCGAGAGTGACCTTAAGCACTACAAAAGTCTCTAGGTTGTTCTGAATTGCATGTCCTGCCCCGTACACAGTACCCCATTTATGCGCCAGTATATCAACCCCAGTTAAGTAGAAAGTCCGATGAAGTATTTCCTCTAAATGAAGATATCTTTCATTTGTCGGACGGAAACTCAAATCGCAATTGATGACAAAGATGATGTCTACATATTATTGTAAAGTACTATGATGTTACCCCAATGTTATCTTATTATGATATCAATTTTCATCGACGATTGTCAGCTAGGTCAATAGCGTGAGGTTATAATACACTGTGTGTGCAGAAAAAGGCTTGTTTGTGACAGATTTCCAACTTTGTTACCGTTCCAGATTTAATCTTAATCCTATCTTCAAAGCTCAAGTGACAGTAACTTCGGTGTGTTGTTACATTTTACGCACACGACAGAAAACCAATTAATTCACTGAAAATGTTGACATCACAGGATATAGTTTTTAACCGATAAAAATCAAATCAGTACATGATATCTAGGTCAGCATTATCAACAGAAAACTGTTGCAAGACATTTAAACAATTCTTATTGATACAAAATCAACTCAACGTAAAGATCACAGACACAGATTGTTAGTTTCTGCACACTATCACATGATCTATACAACTTGTTATTGCTCTCTGCAAGTCACTTGTGCAAATATGTGGAATTAAGTTTTATCTAAAATAGATAACACAGGAGATTTCGAAGAGCAAGAGTTGTGTCTGTATTATCAACGCATCTTTTAAAATGGTATCATAGAATATTTATTATTATACCTCAGTATGTTTTTTTCTATATAAAAATCGAGACACTAATTTTACTATTTGTTTACCGGTGAGTGTTTTCCAAAACTAATCACCGGTAAACACTGACCAGTGATTAGTACTGGAAACTATTGACCGGTAAAGTGTTTCAGTATAAAAAAACACTTATTGACTGCATATTCGGGCAATAGTTAGTTTATTGTCCCCTCGATACCAACTATTGCCCCTTGGCTACACCTCGGGGCAATAGTTAGTATCTCGGGGACAATGAACTTACTATACCCCTCATACCCAGTCAATAAGTATATAATATTACCACTGCTGGTGGATATCATTAATTGATAGTATCGATACTAGAGTAATATTAATACTTTAAATTTGCTGTTATAAAAATGTTAAATTTTAAAAATAAAGGAGTTACTCCATCGTACATAGCTCTATCATTATATGGGTTTGGTTTTAACTTTATCTTCAGAGATTTGAGTTCATGAATCTGTTTTGAAATTTTTAGATCTGGATTTGAATAGTCGTAAATCGACAAAATGTACACATCTTGTGCAACAAAATTGGTATCAGATAAAACTTGTGCCATTGAATGGTTATCTAGGCAGATTTTAACCATCAGTGGAGTTATTTGTTAATCTAGGCAGATTTTGACCATCAGTGGAGTTATTTGTTAATCTAGGCAGATTTTGATCATCAGTGGAGTTATTTGTTAATCTAGGCATATTTTGATCATCAGTGGAGTTATTTGTTAATCTAGGCAGATTTTGACAATCAGTGGAGTTATTTGTTAATCTAGGCAGATTTTGATCATCAGTGGAGTTATTTGTTAATCTAGGCAGATTTTGATCATCAGTGGAGTTATTTGTTAATCTAGGCAGATTTTGACCATCAGTGGAGTTATTTGTTAATCTAGGTAGATTTTGACCATCAGTGGAGTTATTTGTTAATTTAGGCAGATTTTGACCATCAGTGGAGTTATTTGTTAATCTAGGCAAATTTTGACCATCAGTGGAGTTATTTGTTAATCTAGGCAGATTTTGACCATCTGCGGAGTTATTTGTTAATCTAGGCAGATTTTGACCATCAGTGGAGTTATTTGTTAATCTAGGCAGATTTTGACCATCAGTGGAGTTATTTGTTAATCTAGGCAGATTTTGACCATCTGCGGAGTTATTTGTTAATCTAGGCAGATTTTGACCATCAGTGGGGTTATTTGTTAATCTAGGCAGATTTTGACCATCAGTGGAGTTATTTGCAAAATTTGATATAAGGGATTCGTAATCGTAAATGAAGGAGATGTCTAATGAAACATAAATAAAATGACTTGTCCAGGTGAAGAAAACAATATCTTTCACGAACTGGAATATTGAATTATAGCTATTCAGCATACATATTATATAAAACATGTTATAAAACTGCCTATGTCGTCTCGCGGAAACTCGTGGGTTAAAACCGAGACCAGCCCAAACTAAAGACTAAAATAGGTATTTGTAGATTCTCCGCCGAGCACATTGCAAGAGTTCGGGGTCAGAATAATATATTCATGCGGGATGACATGCTCGTTAACTAGCACGTTAAAAATCCGGCTCAGCGTGTGGGTCTATATCAAAGAGGACAGATTTACCTAAGGAGCAAACCAAAACAAGTAATCCACAAGACAGACAACCCGGGAAGACAAATGAACAACCACAAACACAACAAATAAACACTGAAAACTAAAAAAAAAAAAAAAAAATACAATGAGCAACACGAACTCCTATAAAAACCAGGAGTGAACTCAGGTTCACCGGAAGGGTAAGCAATTCCTGTTCCGTATACGGCAGGCGTCATGAAGTTCCACAAAGTCAATCCGGTGGTAGTAACAAATCAGTGGAGGTACAATGTTACGATAGTGGGAACAGGTCCAACATTTTCTTCGACATTGGAACACTGTAACGGTCAATCAATTCGTGATGACATCAACTTATCCCTGATAAAACCCTGGCTAAGCAGTTTTTTTGACAGCAGTAATCCTCTTTGTCGACAAGTCAGGCTTCATATTCATACCACATCCATCTAGCTATATATCTTATTCCGATTGTTAGCCGCCTCGGTGGTCTCGTGGTAGCGGGTTCGATCCCCGGCCGGGTCAAACCAAAGACATTAAAATTGGTTCTTGCTGCTTCTCCGCCAAGCAAGCGGCATCTAGGAGTAAGAGCAAAGATTTAATGGTCATCCGAAGTCAGTATAATGTGTCCGAGTGGGGTGATATGTCTTCCGGTGGACAGTTACCTCGTGAGCTAGCACATTAAAAATCCGGGTCAGCGTGTCGGTCTAATATAAAGCTGTCTCGTCCCCTCTCCCAAAATTTACTACACTATAAATTAAGGTTGCAAACATAAAGTTCACCTCTTCCATTTAAGTAATGCAGAAAGAACTGTTGCAATTCAAACTTCACATCCGTACTGGGTTAGCGTTTGTTTTTCAGTAGATGTTGTAATATATTATCTGGAACCAAAAAATTCTAGACTTACAGAGGTAACAGGGAAAGTATTCTTTTTAACCCAGTTCGTACTTTAAACTAGGTTCCAGATAGAATTCTTTTAAATAGTACTTTTTTATTCTTATTTCCTTGTTTATCATGTAAATCTATCTAAATATCATTTTGAACTAATTGGTTCTGATTTTTACACTGTGTGTTGTTTAACAACTGATCCTTAATTCTGGGTGTACTACTAATAAATTGTGGTAACATTTATTTGTTTTCAGAACCAATATTCTGTGATTGTCTGTTGCTTAATTGATGTTTATTTTTGATTTGTGTGATTTTGGTTAAGTTTTGAAACGTGTCATTGTTTTGGGGGCTATCTAGTGCTTGTCTTGCAGTGTGGGTTGTTTCTCCTCATTGACGGCCGTATTACACTTAGATGTTATTAAAATATTTGTATATTTATTTAAGTTACTATGGTCTCTTTGACATTTAATGCATACCCTTACAATCTCCTTCTCGTAATACATATAGAATATTACACCCAATTTTCCATTTAACCTTCAATATCATCTTGGGGCCTTGGCCGCGGGCTTATATGGGTCGACGGATGACGGAAAAACGGGTGTCATAAACTGTTTATCATATCTTTTACATCATCAGCAACATCATTGAAAACATTATCAATTATTATTTACGGATATTGGGGAACAACACTTGCGACGTAGAGGAACAAAACTGCTGTGGTTACGAATCAGATTCGGATTTTTATGACGTTACAATACTTATATGGATTTTTTGCCCGCAGGTCTGATATGGCAAGTTCACTTCTGACTGTATCATATGGACAAAATTGACCACATGTAAATCAACGCTAAATATACGATAGACAATTCTCTGACTCGGGCAAGCCCTCGGGCTCAATATGGGAGACTCGGGTTGATACCAGGGCCAATATGGAAAATGCCATGTAATAATCTGTAATTATTCTAAACTGTGAGATTTTCGCCTTATCAATACTTTCAAAGATTGTTTACTTCTAAAAAGACCTTGCCGTTTGTAAATTTTACATCTCTTAAAACACTAAACGATAACTGTGAACTTCTTACATAGACCATTCCACAATCAATCAGTAAAATGTGAACTTCTTACTTAGACCAGTCCACAGTCAATCAGTATAATGTGAACGTCTTACTTAGATCAGTCCACAATCAATCAGTAAAATGTGAACTTCTTACTTAGACCAGTCCACAATCAATCAGTAAAATGTGAACTTCTTACTTAGACCAGTCCACAGTCAATCAGTATAATGTGAACGTCTTACTTAGATCAGTCCACAATCAATCAGCAAAATGTGAACTTCTTACTTGGACCAGTGCACAATCAATAAGTAAAATGTGAACTTCTTACTTAGACCAGTCCACAATCAATCAGTAAAATGTGAACTTCTTACTTAGACCAGTCCACAATCCATCAGTAAAATGTGAACTTCTTACTTAGACAAGTCTACAATCCATCAGTAAAATGTCAATATGGAAAATGCCATGTAATAATCTGTAATTATTCTAAACTGTGAGATTTTCGCATTATCAATACTTTCAAAGATTGTTTACTTCTAAAAAGACCTTGCCGTTTGTAAATTTTACATCTCTTACAATACTAAACGAAAACCCTGAACTTCTTACATAGACCAGTCCACAATAAATCAGTAAAATGTGAATTTCTTACATAGACAAGTCCACAATCAATCAGTGAAATGTGAACGTCTTCTTTGACCAGTCCACAATCAATCAATAAAATGTGAACTTCTTACTAAGATCAGTCCACAATCAATCAGTAAAATGTGAACTTCTTAATTGGATCAGTCCACAATCAATCAGTAAAATGTGAACTTCTTACTTAGACCAGTCCACAATCAATCAGTAAAATGTGAACGTCTTCTTTGACCAGTCCACAATCAATCAATAAAATGTGAACTTCTTACTTAGATCAGTCCACAGTCAATCAGTAAAATGTGAACTTCTTACTTAGACCAGTCCACAATCAATCAGTAAAATGTGAACTTCTTACCTAGATCAGTCCACAATCAATCAGTAAAATGTGAACTTCTTACTTAGATCAGTCTACAATCAATCAGTAAAATGTGAACTTCTTACTTAGATCAGTTCATAATCAATCAATAAAATGTGAATTTCTTACTTAGATCATTCCACAATCAATCAGTAAAATGTGACCTTCTTACTTAGACCAGTCCACAATCAATCAGTAAAATATGAACTTCTTACTTAGATCAGTTCATAATCAATCAATAAAATGTGAATTTCTTACTTAGATCATTCCACAATCAATCAGTAAAATGTGACCTTCTTACTTAGACCAGTCCACAATCAATCAGTAAAATGTGAACTTCTTACTTAGACCAGTCCACAATCAATCAGTAAAATGTGAACTTCTTACTTAGACCAGTCCACAATCAATCAGTAAAATGTGAACTTCTTTATTAGACCAGTCCACAATCAATCAGTAAAATGTGAAATTCTTACTTAGACCAGTTGTCAATCAATCAATAAAATGTGAACGTCTTACTTAGACCAGTCCACAATCAATCAATAAAATGTGAACTTCTTACTTAGACCAGTCCACAATCAATCAGTAAAATGTGAACTTCTTACTAAGATCAGTTCATAATCAATCAATAAAATGTGAATTTCTTACTTAGATCAGTCCACAATCAATCAGTAAAACGTGAACTTCTTACTTAGACCAGTCCACAATCAATCAGTAAAATGTGAACTTCTTACTTAGACCAGTCCACAATCAATCAGTAAAATGTGAACTTCTTACTTAGATCAGTCCACCAGTCCACAATCAATCAGTAAATGTGAACGTCTTATTTAGATCAGTCCACAATCAATCAATAAAATGTGAACTTCTTACTTAGATCAGTCCACAATCAATCAGTAAAATGTGAATTTCTTACTTAGACCAGTCCACAATCAATCAGTAAAATGTGAACTTCTTACTTAGATCAGTCCATAATCAATCTGTAAAATGTGAACTTCTTACTTAGACCAGTCCACAATCAATCAGTAAAATGTGAACTTCTTACTTAGACCAGTCCACAATCAATTAGTAAAATGTGATCTTCTTACTTAGATCAGTTCATAATCAATCAGTAAAATGTGAACGTCTTCTTTGACCAGTCCACAATCAATCAGTAAAATGTGAACTTCTTACTTAGACCAGTCCACAATCAATCAGTAAAATGTGAACTTCTTACTTAGATCAGTCCACAATCAATCAGTAAAATGTGAACTTCTTAATTAGATCAGTCCACAATCAATCAGTAAAATGTGAACATCTTCTTTGACCAGTCCACAATCAATCAATAAAATGTGAACTTCTTACTTAGACCAGTCCACAATCAATCAGTAAAATGTGAACTTCTTACTTAGACCAGTCCACGATCAATCAATAAAATGTGAACTTCTTACTTAGACCAGTCCACAATCAATCAGTAAAATGTGAACTTCTTACTAAGATCAGTTCATAATCAATCAATATAATGTGAATTTCTTACTTAGACCAGTCCACAATCAATCAGTAAAATGTGAACTTCTTACTTAGACCAGCCCACAATCAATCTGTAAAATGTGAACTTCTTACTTAGACCAGTCCACAATCAATCAGTAAAATGTGAACTTTTTACTTACACAAGTCCACAATCAATCAGTAAAATGTGAACTTCTTACTAAGATCAGTTCATAATCAATCAATAAAATGTGAATTTCTTACTTAGATCAGTCCATAATCAATCAGTAAAATGTGAACTTCTTACTTAGACCAGCCCACAATCAATCTGTAAAATGTGAACTTCTTATTTAGACCAGTCCACAATCAATCAGTAAAATGTGAACGTCTTAGTTAGACCAGTCCACAATCAATCAGTAAAATGTGAACGTCTTATTTAGAATTTATTACTTAAAGGGGGTGTATTTTAATGACTGTTTCATGTATATAATTTCTCTTCAAAAAAACAAAATCAACAAATATGCATTGCAGTCGATAATCATTGAAATAATCCTTCTTTCTGTCTTTCTGAATAATTCGAAAATATCCACTTCAAGTGTTTTATTTTTTGCTCTTTAGGCAGCTAAAAGTTTCTCATATGGATCAACGTCACCTGAGTTCCAGTTTTTATTGAAAAATGGAGTGAACAAATTAATAACAGCGAGTTTGAAGGATAAAACTATATCTTAATACAGGTAATATTGGCATTAGAATTGTTATTAGGAGATTATTTGCTGGGCACTTTATCATTTCGAAGAATGATAAGAAAAATTACAACTTCTAACTCTGTTGTAATTCCTATATAAAACAATAGCGTTACCTCATACTAGACAAGGCTAAACAATCGTGTTTATAGTCTCTTTATCTAACAAGACTACCAGATAATTCAAGTTGTCATAATTAAAGAAATTGAATCAGGAATAAAATAAAGAAAGATACTTATAGGAAAGTGTTCTTATTTGAAATATAAGTGTCTAAAATTTGACGAGAAACAAATCTCTTTTGGTTAATTTTTTTTTAATAAACAACAAAATGGATAACAGGAAAGATATAATGACATACCAATCAATCAATGCAACCAAAATGACAACTCCAGACAAAAAAGAACATTCAAGAGCACAAAACACAAACATAAACAAAAACAGAGTCAGAGGAGTCTGACTTGGTACAGACGCTGAACAGTGTTGGAGTTTAACCTCTGCAATCTAAAGAATGTTAATATCATTTATCATTTGCTATTTGAAGGCTAGAATTTTGAATCCGTGCTTAAAACCTAGTTATTTAAAAAAAAAATTAAAAAAAAGTTGTCACCAATCTTTTCAAACTGAAATTTATTTCAATTTCGTTTATATGTCGTATGATTGCCAAACAATTTCATTGTATGCATTTTGTGCTATGAAAGTTGTAACACCGTGGTATTATTCAAACTTTTTTTCAGATGGTTAAAAATGGTTTTGCAAAGAGTTTGTTACGCATTAGAAGTAAGTCAGACACTCGGTGCACAGTCAGTAAAGACAAATAACGAAACCATAGAAAAACTCAAGGTTCAGTTAGAACGACTGAATAATGATGCAGAGGATGTTCTGAAATCAGCAAGAACAATAGTTGAAGAACAAATAGACTTGTTACACAAAGATATTGCGGATTTACTGAGGTCTAGGAACGCTAGAGACAAAATATGTATATGGAGTATAGCAAACTGTCCAAGACAAGGAGATTACAAAAAAGTTTTACAAGAAGCATCAGAAAAGATAGCCGATAGAATAGCACAGGTTATAAATGATTGGGAAAAAGAAAATAAATCTGTTGCAGGTTTACAAGAAACTATAATTCAGAAATTCGAAGAAGAATGTCAGCTGATGGATAATCAAATACAAGAAGTTGCTGGTATAAATATAATATAGTAAAAAATAATTTAACTAAATATGTTTCTTAGTTAGAAAAAGATTAAGTTCTATTTGTCATATTCCAAGCAGTTAATGAGCCAACACACTTTAACACTGACAAGTCATTTAAAGTGAATAAATGAACAAATTGCGGTATATAATTGGCACAGGTATTTTTTAACTTTCGTTGAAACTGCCTTTTGTCCTTAGATATTTACGTGCTTATATAGACCAAAATGTACTTATAGGGTGTAACTATTGATATTTCTATTGATATTTTTATTATTAGGTGTATTACGAATTAGCAGACCCCAGGAACCGAACGATATTAGAAGCAGTTTTAGGGTAAAAGTCCTATTGGGATCGCAAGGTGGTAAAAATCCTAGCGAAGTAGACGGTTTAGGATCAGCTGTCAGCTGTGCAGGTTGTCTGAGTACATCGATAGAAAGATTAGAGAACTTTTCAAGAAATACAAAAAAGACAAAAAAACAGAAGAAAAAATAATGCAAGCTTCCGTTTATCATATGGAGAGTATATTTGTAGGACACAGACTTCGAGAAAGTCTATCTAAATTTCTGAAACGTTTTATTAAAGGGATAGATTCTATAGGAGAAAAGATACCAGATTTCATAAAGGCCGACCATGAATTAATATGGCAAATGGAATTGGATCTGTAAGTTATGTTTATTCATCATAGAAATTTCTTTATTTTGCAGGAGCCTGAAGCATGACAACATTATTTAACTTTATTTATGTATTTCTCTTGTGTAATGTATTTTATATATTTTGTATAATATGTTAATGTTTGTATTTGCTCAACCCGTCAGGGTCTGATTTGCAATAAAGTTCTATGGTTTTTATGTTTATTCATCATAGAAATTTCTTTATTTTGCAGGAGCCTGAAGCATGACAACATTATTAAGTTCTATGGTTCTACGTTATTTTCTTTGGTAGTAGGGAATATCTGATCATTGCTCAAATAGAGTTTTACAAATAGAATTAACTTGACAATGCTTAATACATTGTCTTATGAAACATCATTTCTCTATCACTTAAGCAAAATAGCTAATAGATGTCCACACGGGTTGACGTGTTAATTTTGTAAACAAGACAGTCGGTCAAAATATAGAACGATTATAAATACAAAACAATATAGAAATGCCTAAAATAATTTCCGTAATTAAATCCAAAGATGCATTACTCATGTTAACTATAATCCCAATAGGTAAATTATACAGATTGTTTTTTTTTTTTTTACATTTGTGTAAATATATCAAAACATAATACATGTAATAATATTCTTTTATTTAATTACATATCGTATCTCTGGCGATATTCGTTTATATACTTCACAGAGATATCCGGTAGGAAGCTGGACTACCGTGATAAGATTGTTAACAGCTGAATATGTGCAATAAAGATATTTTGTTCTGGAAAAAAAAAAAAAAAATATGGCAAATGGAATTGGATCTGTAAGTTATGTTTATTCATCATAGAAATTTCTTTATTTTGCAGGAGCCTGAAGCATGACAACATTATTTAACTTTATTTATGTATTTCTCTTGTGTAATGTATTTTATATATTTTGTATAATATGTTAATGTTTGTATTTGCTCAACCCGTCAGGGTCTGATTTGCAATAAAGTTCTATGGTTTTTATGTTTATTCATCATAGAAATTTCTTTATTTTGCAGGAGCCTGAAGCATGACAACATTATTAAGTTCTATGGTTCTACGTTATTTGAAAATGAGGTCAATAACAAGAAAAAAGTAAAATGGATTATGATTTTGGAGTATTGCTATGACACATTTAAGAACAAGCTTATTGGGTCATCTTACAAAAATCCAGCTTGTGTTTCTAGAGATATACGCAGTCAACAGATCAAAATAATGGCTCAATATGTTGTTCAACTTTGTTCAGGACTACAATGCCTGCACGACAGGAATTTAGTTCACAGGGATTTGAAACTAGAAAATGTTCTGGTATATTTATAGTTTATAAGAATATAACAATCATAGATTAATACATGGCATTTTTCATATTGCCCTTTTTATCAGCCCGAGACCTTGTTATCGGCCCCGAGGGCAGATAACATGCTGCAAATTATGGTTTTATTACACCTGAAAAATTAGCGTTATTTCAATAAAATATGTGATAAATACTAGTAATATGAAAGAACGGATATGTTGGATAAATCCTCAACACAATATCCTTAAATATATATTGTACATACAGTAGTTTGGGCAGAATTCTTTGTTAAATGTCGACAGCCTCACGTGTATTATTAGAGGACACAACTACAAGGTCACAATATATCAGACAAAGAAATCAAACAAATCCTGCCATCTCATAATGAAAGTTAAAACCATTGTCGGTATATCTATAATACTAAATTTACGAATTAGCCGAATAGGCGGCAAAACGCGTGGTTCAAAATAAACGATGTATGGTTCAGATTATAAAGGTTATTATCGGATTTGACAATCTGCATTTACAAATTTAAACTGCAGTTTTGTTTATGTGCAAATGGAATTTGTATGCACTTTTTTGATATGAATTCTCCCAACATATCCCTTAGAAGGTTCTCGAATGCATCATTTTAACACATTGATTTAAATAAACAAGTATGAACATATTTTAAATCTTTTTCTGTTTGAAATTACGGAAGAAAAAATAAAACAAATTAAAAATATTCTCCTTCGAGTGGGATGTTTCCGCTTCATGTATTCAGGATTGTTTTTCTACAATAACGCAATTTCTCCTAACCTCCTAACTGTAAAGGTTATGAACTTTGAAGATTATGGAGAAGTAAGGTAAAGTTCAGAGGAATTCCTAACTTATAGTTGTTTTTTTGGATTTCTCGGAGGTTTACATTATTTGTCATGTGACCTGTCTAAATATATCTCTACCATACAATTCCCTGTAAGCCCTAGATAAACATATTTTTAACAAATGGTAATCTTTATCATTAATGACGAAATTTATCTCGGACATCTTTGATAAATATAAACGTGGACAGCACGTATCGTCTGATTATTGGATATATTTGTGAAATTAAGCCTCGCTTGCCCTGCCCATGATGACAATGGAACAATTGGAACAATTATTTTCCAAAAATATGCTCTACCTAACTCACAGCATCTTTTGAAAAATTCATCCGTCACTAAGGAAATGTTTACATCTACAATTTAATTTTCATATTTATTCTGAAGGAAAAAGGTAATGCATTATGAAATGTGTATTTAATGAAAGCTTTTCATCAAGTTCCAGTTCAAAATTAATTGTAACAATAAAAATATTGACAATTTATGCAGTTGTGTTTTCGTCATAGATTTTGACTTTGATGGAACCTTAAGGTCCATTTTGGTAATTCTACGTGGCATACAGTCTACTTCATCAGTGGATACATCTTCGGTAGTAACGAACAGCCATATGACAATTGGGTCACGTTGACCTACATTTCACGCTTCATTGACTTTGGTTAAAGTTTGCATTAACATCTATTTCTGGAATACTACAGCATATATAGACATGAAACTATCAGTTGATACCACCTACTTGACAGGAAAGTTTATGGGAAGCCTGCCACAACATCCATATTGAGTTTCTGTTCCATGAATGACATGGCCGCAACAACATTTTATAGTCAATATGGGCACCACAAAAAAATGCTTATTCTCCCGCGCTCGCGCGGGTTCAATGTCTAGTATATGATATAAATACAACCCAAGGCACGTCGATGAGTTAGTTACTTAACAGTACAGTATATTGAAATCGGGCAAATAAAACAGATGATCTGCACAGAAGTTTGGATAAACATTCAGACAAAAACGGCAAAAATAAGTTTTATTTTAACAAACCAAAGTGGAAAATTTGATTTGACTCATAACTACCTATAATTTATTAGTACGATAAATAAATAAAAAATATAATTCAATAAATAAATAAATAATAAAAAAAACAATGAAATTATTGAAGTATTAGCGTCTCATTATCGTTAGTCTAAACATGTACCAGTACACATTTTTACAGGTGACCAAAGCTAATGATAAAGATATTGTAAAACTAACAGATGTCGGTCTTACTAAATGTGAGGATTTTATATCTGGAACATTCGTGGGATCTCCTGTGTACATGGCTCCATAAATAATTCTCAGAACGGGTGTATATGACAGAAAGGCAGATATATACAGCCTAGCCATAATACTTTGGGAAATCTGGTATGGACAAGATGCTGCAGTGCATATCGGTGAAGTTTTAAGTGGTCAGAATAGAACATTAGAAAAAGCCATGGAATTGGATAAACTTAGGCCATCATTGGAGATAGAAAGTCGTCCACTTCTAGAAATAGAAGATATTATTAAAAAATGTTGGAATGAGGATCCTAAAAAACGACTCGATTCTAGGGATGTGGAACAATTTTTTCAAACATATCAATGACATATGCCACATCTATCTAGTCTTTTTGTAACCATTCATACTGTATGTTCATAAACATTTGAATAAAAGATATATAAATAGTAATAAATATTCGTATTAATAAGGTATTGTGTTTTTTTTTCGCAACCTATTCTTAGTTAAAATAAAGTATTATAGTATGTACTCAATTTCGTGACATCAATTTAAAAAAATACATTTTTTATACATTTTTCCGAAAAAAAATAAGAGGAAAGGGGTTAGAAAACCGATGCATTAATTAGCATCTGTTATAAAATTAAGTACAAGAAGAACCAGTCACTTAAAGATAATTTCTCCATTATAGCAAATTTTCAAAGATCCTTTTTTCATTTTATCTAATCATGTGAATTTCAACAATATACAATTAAACCTGCTTTAAAGGGCACCTCTATATAGCAAATCACTGCCATTAAGGGCACAGTGAAAAAGTCCCATTCATGAACAAAGCATGTAAAATTAACTTCTGTATTAAGAGCACCTGCTCATAAAGGCACCTTTTTCTGGTCCCTTGGGTGCCCTTTAAAGACAGGTTTGACTGTACTAATCAGTTGTCATGTCCAGTTGTCATTAATTTTAAAACCATTTGCTTTCTAAAGTGAAAATAACAGACAAAGCTAAATGTCCTAATGTTAGTTAAATTTAAAAACAAATGGAAGTATTACAATTCGAATTGAGAATTAATTAATTGACGAGCACTCGGTACCATTTATGCCCCAAACAAGGACTGCTGTTTAAACAGTTTGGAATAACAGCACCAAAAACCAGGGACAAAAATGTTTTATTACAAGAATTGATGGAATTCTACAAGACAAATGGTGTCATTACACCCAAATATAGAAAAACTGTAAGTTTATACGCGCAGATGTATATGAATCCACGTCAATATTATCGATGTTTATTGTATAAACAATGTGTAACATGTATTGTCAAAAGCAAAAGATGTTGAAACTAAAATATCCAGTTACTCTAGACCCTCTTTATTCAACATGCAATCAATGGACATTTTTTTTATTAGATCATCCATATGTTAATACAATTGCTGCCAAAATTTGTTTGAACTGGATAAAGTTTCGCAGACGAAGACTTCATGAAGTAAATTTTCCCGTCGAATACTATGTAAGGCACTGGTACCAATTTTAGTTGATAATCATAGGATAAATAACATTGCTGCAATTTCGCTTTTGATGAGTAGTTTCAGAGTTCTCAGACACAATTCTGAAAGAGGACAGTTTAAGGACAGTCCGAATCAACATACCGGACCATTTCTGCCAATCTGGTTTTATTTGACCAAGTGGTTTCAGACGAGAAGATTTTTAAATGACTTTTTCCGTACGATGTTTATGATAAACTACGTCGGTTTAGTGTTCCTAATATACGTGTGCTACAACTTTTATTTCTTTAATAAAATTAATGAAAAACTTTTTTGGACATTGGGGAAGGGGCATCATAGAGAAAAGATGGTTGGGGTCAAAGGAAAAAGGAATTGAACGTTTTTTCTTGTCTCCCTACTGGAAGATAAATCTGCAGTAATCATTCTGCAGTACTCTTAATTTAATTTGTACAGTTCAATTTCAAAATATAGCAGATTATCAAAATACTGCTCGCTATTGACAATGACAGTGACGTATCATTCTACTAAAAAATTTAAAGACTTAATTACGTTGATTAAAAATAACTTTAAGTTTTTTTACCTGCGTCACCAACGGTGAAAGCAGGTCTAGAAGCCGCTCGACTCCGTCCGCCCGTCACGCTTACGTGTACATACTTTGTATAATCTGAAACTCGGACTGTATTGAACCAATATTTTTAAAACTCGGCATAGTGTTTGTATGCATATTGAAGACGTGCAACTACTATTTTGGACAATTTTTTACCATGAATTTTAGCATGTTGAACTTAGCCATTTTTCAGCGATACTTGCTATGAACGGTGCATTCGTGCATACTTTGTGTAATCTGTAACTCCGACTGTATTGAATCAATATTTTTCAAACTTTGCATAGTTTTTATAAACACATATTGAAGATGTGTACCTCCTATTTGGGGACAATTTTACAGATTTTTACAATGACTTTTGCATGTTGAACTTAGCCATTTTTCAGTAATACATGGTATGAACGGTGCATACTTTGTGTTATCTGTAACTCAGATTGTATTGAACAAATATTTTTCAAACTTTGCATAATGTTTATATACATATTGAAGATGTGATCTGGGGGCAAATTTGACAAATTTTTACTAAGATTTTTTGCATGTTGAACTTAGCCATTTTTCAGCAATACGTGCTATGAACGGTGCATATTTTTTGTAATCTGCAACTCCGACTGTATTGAACAAATATTTTTCAAATTTTGCATAGTGTTTATATATGTAATAGCATTATCGCCTCAAACTTTTCAGAAGTGATGCGTGATTAAAGTCTTTCAGTATACTAAATTGTTGAAGTTCAGGGTTATAAGATAAAGAAGGGATACTAGTATGGTGTATAAATTCATGACACAAAATCCCTATAAGGTCTATATCCTGAAAACTATAAACGCAGTCATGACTTGGTAAATGTAAGCATCTTTTTATCTAATGCTACCTTCACACACACGGATTTTTCTTACGAATCCTTGCGTATGGCACAACTTCGTAAAAGTACACGGATCCTTACGATTTGGCCACTTTTAGGAGCGATTTAAGAGTGGTTACGAGTAATTACGAGCCATATACGGTTTATTATCATATTATTAATCATGCTATGTAATCAAAGGTGATGTGATATTATTACATGGTTGTTTCTGTATTGGCCTTGTTATTGGTCCGAAGCTTGCTGTATTGGCCTGAGGTGGAGCCGAAAGACAATACAGCTGGCCGAGGACCAATAACAAGGCCAATGCAGAAAAAAACATGCAATGATATCTTTATTAATTAACTAGTTTTCACAATGCATATTATCTATGATTTTTTTTATGGAAAATTCTTAAGTTTATTCATTGAAGGATTGGAATGAGTGTTATGAATAATATTTTTAATCAGAGCTATTACTTAATAATTATTTATAATTATCAATTTTAAAGCGCCTTTGATTACATAGCATGAACAAATTTAGATATAATGTAAAAATTTTGGAGTTTTCGTATGTATTTAAACTAAAATCTAGAGAAAATCGACTTACCCTATATTGGCCGGGTACAAGTCGGCCAATACAGCAAAAAAATCTGTATTTGCAGGGTTTTTCGATATTGGCCGAGTTAATGATTCTGTATTGAAAGGACAGTTTTATTCGTATTGAAACCAATAATACAGTAGTTAATTAATAATATAGTATTATTGTGTAAAGTTTTCCATATTGGCTTAGTTATTGGTCCGAGGCAAGTCATATTGGACTGAGGCGAAGCCGAAGTCTAATATGGCTAGCCAATTATAGCGCAATTATACCTTTATTGACTAACCAGTCCAATATGTCGTCTTGACTAGTCCAATATGATCCTTCAATGCCTAACCTGTCCAATATGTTATATTGACTAGTAAATACGGCATATTGGACGCGTATGTGTCGTATTGGCGTACTTTGACATTTTGTATTGTATTGACAGGTTTTATCATATTTAGGCTGATATTCTATTGTTAGTCAATAATATGATATTATTACGATGTATTTACGGCAAAAATCTACGATTTGTTCCCGAGTTACCACGGATAAATACAAGCAAATTGCGACATTTTACGAGCTTTTTATGGATTGTTACGAGTATATTACGGAATGTTACGATTCATCTAAGTTTTTACGTGTAAATTACGACCTGTTAATGTGTTATTACGAATAGTTGCGAGTTAGCTACGAGTATTTACGAGTCCTTATATATTTTGCAATAAAGTATGCAATTCTCTATGTATCATCATTTGACAACTGACATCCAGCGAGATTTCCTAAATCGTAAAGTATACGTATGTACTAGTAAAGTACTCGTAACTATACTTAAAGTGATTGTAATAACTCTTAAGAATCCGTAAAGCCATCGTAATACGACGTGAATGAAATCGTAAACATCACTTGAGCACTCGTAATAATCCGTAAACAAACCGTAAACTAACCGTAACAATCGTAAAACAAATTCTTTACGAGACATTTACGGATTCTTGCGAGTAGTTTACGGAGGGTTGCGTCCGGTTTACGATACTTACGGATTGTTACAAGTAATTTACGAGTTGTTTACGGAAAATATAATCCGTGGACAATCGCAAAAACATTTTTGACATGTCAAAAAATTTGTCTCCACTTTCACGGATCTCCACGAGTGTCTGCGAGCGTCTGCGAGTTGTGACGAGTTATTAACGGAAACCAACGAGTCATGTGCGGATGCTTGCGATTGACTACGAGTTGGTGATCTGTTAGGACTCGTAAGAAAAGGGGGGTATAAACCACATACATATTAGAGTAATAATAACTTTGCCCTGACAAACATATGACGGTGGCGCAGGTCCAGACATGTAATCGGTCTTGTTTTCTTTTCACGTGAATAGTTGTATGAGGGGGTGGAAAGGGTATTGGGAGACAGGGAGAGAGGGGGTGGGAGAAAGGAGAAAGGGGGCGGGAGAAAGGAGAGAGGGGGCGGGAGAAAGGAGAGAGGGGGCGGGAGAAAGGAGAGAAGGGGCGGGAGAAAGGAGGGAGAACTATCAAAGGGAGACGAACTTTAATGTTGAAAAAAAAATAAAGAGGTAAAAAAACGAAAAAACTGGATACTAAATGTTCTAATAAATGGACAAATCTTTGAAAAAAGGCAACATTTATATTTCCCAAACCATTTTTGCAATTTCCGATCATTTCTAGAAATCATCCTTTCAAAACGGAATTATCTCTCCGTTACGTTTTCCTTTTTAGCTCACCTTGCCGAAGGCCATGTGAGCTATTGCCATCACTTGGCGTCCGTCGTCGTCGTTAACAATTTTTCAAAACTCTTCTCCTCTGAAACTACTCGACCAATTAGAACCACACTTGGTATGAATGTTCTTTGGGGTATCCTGCATAGAACTGATGTGGGGATTTTTGATCCGTCGAAAAACATGGCCGCTGTTACTAAAAATAGAACATAGGGGTCAGACAACAGTTTTTCGCAAATATCTCAAAAATCATTAGGTTACGGCAAATTCTGCAGGTTGAAAGTGTTCAGCATGATGAGAGCTACCTGTGTGCTGATTTTCGTGAAAATCTGTCAACTGATGTTAGAGTTATTGCCCTTTTTTGACATTTTTGGCTTTTTTTATGTTATTATTTCAAAAATCTTCTTCTCTGAAACTACTATTCAAAATCAAATGAAACTTGGGAAGATTGTTCCTTAGGGTATCCTGCAAAAAGTCAATGCTTGGATTTTTTATTGGTCGAAAAACATGTCCGCCCTTACTAAAAATAGAACATAGGGGTCAAAATGATGTTTTTTTGCTATTTTTTTCTGGATTATAGAAAGAAAATGAAGATGAAAGCTACTTTCAAGGTAAACATGGTATCCCGAGTTGAATGCTGATGATGAAAGTTTGTTGCGGACGGCCATTTTTAAAATGGCTGCCATTTTCCCACCATTTTTTACACTTGCTCGGATTTCAACAATATTTGGTTTTTAAAGTAAACATGGTACCCTTAGTGTATGGTGATGGTGAGAATGTTGTATAACAATGATTAAACTTCATAATATGTGAGCTTTTAATTGCTATCACTTGGTATCCGTCATCATTGTTGTTAACAAATTTTCAAACATCTTCTCCTCTGAAACTATTAGGGGGATTTGGATGAAACTCTACAAAATGACAGATGAGTTAAGCATGGTTTATTGGATAAAAACCAACAGCTTAGTCAATATGATCAAAGATCAAGCATAATAGAAAATAAAAAGCCTTAACCCACAATTTTTACATAACTTCTTTCAAACATTTTTAAAACGAAGACAACATATAGACCAAAAGATTTATACTTTTATTTGAATATGAATTAAAGCTTGTATTTTGTATAATGTGAATCATCAGATTGACCATGACTGTATCTTAATCAAGCGTAGAGAGAACTCATGCCCATTTCTTTCCAGAGGTTCTTGAAAGGCTTTTAAAGGTATTTTCAGCATTTTATATGACCTTTAATACTCAGTTTAATTTACAACAAACATTAATATATTAATTTAGTTTAAAGTGCATTGTTTGCCAAGTGAGCGATTCAGGCTCTTGAGAGCCTCTTGTTAAAATGCCCCCATCATTTCCGGTTTGCCTTCACATGTGGGTATCTGTTTCCTCTAAGTATTTGGCGATCTTCTACAAATTTAAAAAGAAGGGATGCTGACAATGTCAGAGAGATACACTCCCTCCTCTAAACAATATTACATGTACTTAACGCGTTTTCCAGGTCACCTTAAAATATTTACGTTATCCACTTGACCATACAAAGTAAGGTGTTCTCGAGGACAGGGAAAAATAGAGATGACACAATAAAAAACTATGTCTAATTTCATGATCCTCATACATGACCATACATATCAACTAGAGGTTCTCAAGAGCCTGTATCGCTCACCTAGATTTAACTTTTCACCTTGAGCAGGACTAAAAATTTAATTGTTGCAGTAAATTTGGCTGGTTTTTCTATAGGGTTCTATGTTAAACTAAGTTCAGCTGTGGCAGCCATCTTGGTTGACAGTCCAGGTCAATGGACACATTTTAAAAAGAGAACCATCTATGGACCATTACAGCTAAGTCTTGTTCCAACTGGCTAAATTGTTTCAGACAAGAAAATTTTTAAATGAATTTTCCCATAGGATCTTATATTTAACTAAGTTCGGCCGTGGCGGCAATTTTGGTTGACAATCCAGGTGATCTGACATCATTCTGAAAGAGGACCATCTAAGGACCAATGCTGCCAACTTTAGTTCCAATGGGCTCAGTAGTTTCAGACGAAAACATTTTTGAGTGAATTTCCCATAGGGTCCTGAGTTAAACTCAGTTTGGCTGTCGTGGCCATCTTGGTTCACAGTCGACGAAATCCAACACATTTCTGAAAGAGGACCTCCTAAGAACCACTGCTGCCAAGTTTGGTTCCAATATGTCAAGTGGTTTCAGACAAGAAGATTTTTCAATGAATTTCCCATAGGTCCCTATGTTAAACTAAGTTCGGCTGTGGTGGCCATCTTGGTTAACAGTTCGGGTCATCGGACATATTTCTGAAAGAGAACCTCCTAAGGACCATTACTGCCAAGTTTGGTTCCAATTGGCCTTGTAGTTTCATAGAAGATTTTTGAAATTCATCCCCCCTTTTTCTATTTTTAGTAACAGCAGCCATGTCGGTTGGAAGTCGGGAATGCCAGACATATTTTTGGAAGGGGACCACCCAAGGACCATTCAATCAAAGTTTGGTCCCAATTGGCCCAGTGGTTTCAGAGGAAATGATCTTTAAAGGAAAGTTTACGTCGGATGCCGTCTTTAAAGGGCAAAAACTCCTAGAAGGGGTCAATCAATGATTTTGGTCATCTTGACTTATTTGTATATCTTACTTTGTTGAACATTTTTGCTGTTTACAGTTTGCCTTTATCTATAATAATATTCAAGATAATAACCTAAAACTGCAAAATTTCCTTAAAATTAACAATTCAGGGGCAATAACCCAACTAAGGGTTGACCGATTCGTCTGAAAATTTCATGGCAAGTAGATCTTGACCTGATGAACATTTTTATCCCATGTCAGTTTTGCTCTAAATGCTTTAGTTTTTGAGATATAAGCCAAAAACTACAGTTTACCCCTATGTTCTATTTTTAGCCATGTCGTCCATGTTGGTTGGCAGGCGGGGTCATCGGACACATTTTTTAAACTAGATACCCTAATGATGCTTTTGGCCAAGTAGTTTCAGAGGAGAAGATTTTTGTAAAAGTTAACGGACGACGGACGACGGACGACGGACGCCAAGTGATGAGAAAAGCTCACTTGACCGTTTGGGTCAGGTGAGCTAAAAATGAGTTTCTTGACATTGGGGCATGCACAATGCACCATTGACAACATTCCAACATTGTGTATTAATTTGCGTACGAGTCGGAGGCAGGCCTTGTTCGTAAAATCAGTATATGCTTTAATAAAGACCTATGCCACCTATATATGGTCATATATTAATTCAAATTTGTATTAAAATCGATTGATCTGAAAAAAGACGGTTGTTAAGGTGGGAGATGGAAGCAGAGGGGCGGGAGAAAGGAGAGAGGGGGCGGGAGAAAGGAGAAAGGTACCCCCCTTTCCACCCCCTCTTGTATGGATAAAAAGAACGACACAATATACATGACACAGTTTGCAGTAAACGAGGCATGAACGGTTTTTGTTTTGTAGTAAAATGATAGCTTTATAAAACAAATAGTTTGCTCATAAGTATGTTATAGACAATTTTAAATGTACAAAATTGATAACTATAAATATACATTCGTACTTCATTTAAAGAATAATATATTGAATATTGCATGTATTGATAATAAGTAATATAAACTATATACAATACACGAGAATAAACCTACTTTTTCATGGTTAACCAACCATATAACAAAAGACCGAGTTTAAAACCTGGAAGATATAATTTAGTTTAAGTAAATAAATGATCTTTTACAATGGCGAGTGATTACAAAATTGTGACTGCAGATGATATATTCCGACTACCAGATGTACAGACGGGAATAAAAATTTTGAAAGAATGGGGAGTATCCACTCAGGAAATACGAGACAAGAAATCAGTACAAGATCTGTTACATCAAACTTGGTTGTCAAGGGAGGATACACAAAAAGAAGCTACAGAGGAGGTTTGCTTACTTCTTTGGTACTGATCAATCATGTTCACTGTCACCTACTTATAGTCGATAAAAATTAGCCTCAGATGTAATATTGTAGATTTTTTTGAAAATAAAATTGTAAAATAAACTAAATTTATTGTCAGCAAAAATACCATAGCCATCAGTTTGGAGTCGCTTTCGATATTTATACTAGTATTTGTATGTCACTTGTCACTTGTCACTTGTTTGTACTTTTCTGCATATTAATGTGTCGGAGCTTTTCTAATGAATTGCATACATTTCCAGTCGATTATCCATTGCCATTGCCCTCATCTGTCCATCCATTGCAATTTCCTTTTGACATAAACTCCTCGATCTTTCAATTTTCGGTTAAGGGATTTAATTTTCTTTATTGAATGGTTGCATAAATCATTATGTAACCAGTCTGTAATTGCGAAATAAGGTTTTAGAATTTAGACTTTCAAAACTTAGGGACCACATTGGTAAAATTTCATAAATTGTGAATTTAAGTTTGTGGTCTAAAATCCGCTTTCATTTTCAGATCATGCATTGCATATTTACAAAGGATCATTATTGTAATAAGGTTTTAGAATTTTGTTTGTCACACTTGGGCGGCCACGGGTCGAATTTCAAAAACTGAATTTAAGGTGGTACCTAACACTACATGGAGATAACTCTGTAAAATCAGCTAAACGTTTTAATAACGTTGTGTTGTTTTATTATAAGGGAATATTAAGCTTTTCAATGATCAATATTAGTGTTTGTCAAACTGCTATACAATCAGTGTAATTTTTCTGATGAATTGGTTGGTTCAAATGTTTTGAAATTTTAAAATTTTTGTCAATGGGTCAAAGTAAATACTTTGTCAAAATTTTATGAAAATTAAACGAGCCAAATTAATTTTAGTGAAAGTGTTGGGTACCACCTTAAGCTTGTAATTTTAACTCCTCTTTCATTTTTATTTCTATATAGTATTCTCATAAACTGTATGTGTATATCTGAAATTAGATTTTAGACTTTTTGACACTGGGTAAGTGTAAAAAATTTGGGCGATCTACTTCTTGGGGGTGCAGGGATCACTGTTGATTCTTTGTCTATCTTTTAGTGGGTGTTTATATGTGTTTTTATTTTCGATTTTCCCCCATTAATCGAGGGCGAATTAAAAAAAATTAAACCCATCGCTGATTAACGCCTGAGTCAAATCAGGAATATTTTGGTCCCTGACATATATTATCTCTTTAATTTCTCAAGCATATTGGAAGATTGGATAAACAGAATTTTTTGATACCAATTTTGATGCACAAGATGTGCACATTTTGTCGATTTACGACTCATCAGTTGTGCTCAAGGCCTAAAATGTTAAAAACCAAAACAATAATCCAAAAGTTGAAGAGCAAATTAAAAAAAGTGTTGATTTATCTACTGGGTTATTTTGTCGGAGCGACTTTGGGTTTGTCGCAAGATGTGAAGATCTTGTCTTTTTTTTTGGTCATTTGACCTCTCCCTGACATATTATATATCCGTCCGTAATCGTACACAAACTTTGATATTTGTAACCAATTTCGGTCGGTTGGTAGAAGTATTCTAACAGCTGTTTTGTCATGGAATTCCATGTTAAATTCAGGTAACAATTGGTTTTAAAGAGACCGTTGCAAACAGTAATAAGACCAAAAATGAACTGGTTAAGAAGTTTCAAGAAATGCTTGATTTGTATCGAGATTTACCACCAAACCACCGATCGAGTCTTAATAAAGTGTTCCAGTATTTGGAAGACACTACTAACAGAAAAATTACTGAAATTAAATCAAATGAATGTGCTATTCTTGTTGCAGGTTTGTATATATATAGTAGTAATTGTTCTCATGAATAAGAGTTTTTTATTTTTTTTAGCCTGGTGTCGCTATCTTTTCTTAGTATAGTACTCAATATTGTGACATCAATTTAAAAAAAAAAATAGATTTTTTATACATTTTTTCGATAAAAAAATAAGAGGAAAGGAATTAGAAAACTGATGTAGTAAGGCACTGTAAGCCGAAAGGTACAGTCATTTGTCATTGTGACAAAATAAGAACTATATTATAAAATTATGTACAAGAAGAATCAGTCACAGTTTTTTTAATGAACAGCCTTTGGTATACCTTAGGAGAAAGAATTTTTTTTAATTGCTAATTCTGTGTACCACATTTTACTAGGTTTCCATCAATTTTGCGTTTTAATTTTCAGTAAAGTAAAAAAAGAAGTCAGACCCGGGAAAGATAAACATGTTCTTTCATGTGTTGATATGGCAGACCGGTGGATCTTCCACGAGTAATAGAAATCTTATGTTTTTTTTACGATTGGAACGCGGCGCATGTGGAAATGAGTTCAAAGATTTTCAAATTTTATATTTAGTGTACACCAATCTTGAACGGGTCATCTCCCACTCAAAAACGATCAATTACAGAAGATATTTAAATAATTAGATTAGTAGAAAGAAAACTCATCATGTATACATTGTCTGAAAAGATTAAAATTTACTAAAATGTCCTAAAGAAGTACCAAAAAAAATTACTTACTTGTATTATAATATACCATATGCTTCCGAACACCAAAAATGCTTAACAGGGTAAAGAATTTGTATCAAGAGGAAGAAAGAAATTATAAAAATCTCATATCTTATTATTTCTTTTAATCTCAGGAGAGTCAGTTGCAGGAAAGAGTAGCTTTATAAACCTACTCGTAGGAGTGGATATTTTACCAACCAGTCAGCTAGCATGTACTGCTACATTTTGTGAACTTAGATACAGTAAAAACAAGTATGCCGTATGTTATGCCAAAGATGGACACAAAAGAAAATTAGACCTGAGTAGGCCAGAGGGTATTGACGAAATGAAACAACATATGTCATACATTACGGACGATGTAGATGACAATGAAAACGAAAAAATAGAGGTTTACTGGCCATTCGAAATTCTGGAGGTATAAAGTAAAACATTCCCCGTTTCCATTCTCTATTCTAATGTCATAAATATACATTAAAAATGAACAAATTTCAACTATTTCATTGATACGCAGTGAACAGTTTTAAATAAACTAAGAATCACAACTACATTTTGTACTAGTATGAAATAACGCTGTACTAAGAAGAAGAATTGAATTTTCAATACGCTTTATTGTATGACAATTATCATACACAATATACGTTACAATGGTATCTCAAAAATTCTAAATTTTTACATGATGTAAATTAAAAATTTTAAATACAAAATCTACCATTAAAACAACTGACACATAGGGTACAATGTAATCTCAAATAGCTTTGTCCAACTGATAAAAGTCGGTTCGAATTGATACACAAACAATTTTTTCCAGATGTTTCGAATACTCCTTTTATGTTTTATAGGATGGTATTGTTATAATAGATACACCAGGTATTGGTACCAGTAAAGACATGACCGACAGAATACAACAATATCTTACCCAGGCTTTTGGTTGTATTTATATAATAAACAGTGCATCTGCTGGAGGTGTGCAGAAAGGAAGGGTAATTAATCATCTAAAACAGACGTTCTATGGAACGCATATGGATTTTGATTTTTTAACATCAAGGCGACACAGTGCGTTCTTAACAGTGATTATTTTTACATAAGCTTTAGCAGATCTAGATTTACACATATTTTGGACTGAAAAAAGGAAAATAAGCTTTTTATTTTATAGGAAAAACTTCATTAAATTAATAATAATAGATAGTGTATAGAGAAAATGAACCTTACATAAGTCTTAAATAGTTAACATTTTATACAAAACTTGGTATACATTTTTAGATAGTAGACTTTTTGAGAACTGTAATGAACTTGTCAGAGGAGCAATTTAATCCGAGTACAACTATGTTTGTTTGTAACAAATGGGAACAAGTTCCAGCTAAAGACAAAGATGAAATAATTAAAAGTAACAACTACAAGTTACGGCAATGTTATCCAGACTTCAGACCTGATCAAGTTTACTATATATCTACTAAAATGGTAGGTTTATATCAAACTATGAAAAATCAAGATCGTTTTATCGTTGTGTTTGAACGCAAACTCCACTTTATTTGAAGGGTTTTAGCTTGTAACAGTTCATATCTGTAAAAATTATCACGAAAGAGATTTATATAATATTTCGTCAATAATATGCTCTATAAATTTTTGTGGGCGGCTTCGCATTTAATCTGCTCTCATACGTTTTGTTTGTTATTTCGGATATCCATAATATTGGCTTTGTCATTGTCGAAGGGATGTAAATTGTTAAAATAAGTAAATTGTGGTTAAAATTCCCAATTACAGTGCATGAAAAATATTCCAAAAAAGAATTGTATATATATATATAATAGGTTACCACATACATTACTTTATCAAGTCCAATAGCATTGTTGAATCTTTATTCTTCTTAAAATAAGTGGCAATACACAAAAATATAGGAATATTTTTATTAGCTGCAGTAAATAAAGGCTTAACATATTAACTTGGTTCTTCTTGTAGTATTTGGACACATGAGCTTCCAGTATAAAAGGTCATTTTTTTTTATGTATCAAACAATGCTCGATAAACAAAACGCCATCCACTCGACACACGCTCAAACAAAACATAAATAACACACAACACAAACATCGAAAAAAGAGATAGTCAGGATAGTCTGACCTAGTACAGACCCTGAACATTGGTGGGGTTTCACCAACAGTAGTGTATTTGTAATTTAAAAAATAGATCAAATTATGAGAGAGGATTTGAATACTATGTTATTACAGATCCATTTCCTGCAAAATAAATTAATAATCCTGCTATAATACAATTTAGACCAGATCAACAAAAGTAGATTAACAAAAGTTAAAAAAAAATCGTGGGTTACTTCATGCCAAGAATATGTTTGTTATGCTACATATAATAAGCTCCAGAAGGGAGCTATTATCGTAGAAGGGTCAATTTGTGTTACTGTACTTACAAGATTTTTTTCTTTAATCGGAAGTTGAGCCTAATTTCCGGTCTTGCGCAAAAATGCTATTACAAAAAGACGTAATGGGATAGAACATGAAAAAAACCGGAACAGAAACGGAAGATTTCCTGATATACCTTTCTTAAAAAAACTTCGGGAGCTCATGAGGTAACGCTTGCCTCATATTAATATATATAACTAAAATGGTTTAATTGTGCATATTTTTATCATGTTTTAGGCACACCAAGCCCATGCACAAGGAATTATACTGCAAGATTACAAAACTGTCTTAAAAGGAATAAACAAATTGTTGCCAGCAAGTCTTGAAAATAAATATGAAGCATACTACAGGTATTTATTCCTAATTAATAATTAAACGTTTAAAGCACACTTTATAAGACAGCATATCTAACCATAACTGCAAAATGATAATTTAAGCATGTAAATGTATTTTGCAATACCTAGCGAAGTACAAAGTTTACCTGTTTACTTATGACCAATTAGTACTGAAACTAGTTTTGAGATAAAATGAGATTCAGGGGCTATATAATTTTTTTCTGCCAGTCTCGTTGAATTTAATATCTTATGTGATATTTACGTTGACTGTTGGACACCAGAGTTTATTTAACACAAACATAGGAAAAATTGTCAAAATTTTATCACTGTATTTTAATTGTTATTTTTACCTCTGTTATTTGGTAACTGTACATGTCATTGTACACATATTACAGGTGGCTGTCAACAGTAATAAAAAGGACACAGTTTGTCTTGAAAGTTTCCAAACATACCAGGAATGAAAATGTTGAAAACCTAAAATTAAAGATAAAAGCAATTGAAAAACAAATGTACAATCTGCAACAGAATGCCAAAAGCACTATTCAGAAATTACAGAAAGAGGTACAAAAAGAGATAGAAGAATTACACATGAAAATACACAATACTCTGTCTTCACAAGAATTTCAACGTTTAGTCAAAGCATGGGAGTCTACGGAGTGTCCCAAAACAGATAAAAAATGGAAAAACGTATCTAGTGTTGCAAGTGAAATGATTGCACAGCGGTTGACTACAGCGATAAACAACTGGGAACGAAACAATGGTATAAAGGCTGGTATCAAAGCTAAAATCATAGGCAGATTCAAAAGGGACTTTGAGTTAATGGAGGACCAGATCAGTGATATAGAAGGTAACAAGAACTATAGAAATTATTAACAATAGCATTCTTCTGAGTACATATTAAGTAGACAAACAAAACTGAATTCATCAACTGTATGTAGCATACCACCATTAATATCTGCATCCAGATATTACCCGATTTAGTAAAAATGCATGGTGTGTTCCCCGAATGTCTAATAAAATTCACAAGGTATATTTTTTATTTCTCAATCTTTTGATATGTAAAATTTCTTCTATGATAATTGTATGATAATGTTTAATTTGATAAATAATGTTGCAGATAAATAAATAAATCTGATTTTAAAAAGTGAATGATCATATATTTGAACTTACTCTATGGTAAGTTAATTAACGGTACAATGCAAACTAAAAAATAAACAAACGTCTTAAAAGTTGTACAACAACATCAAAATATAACAAACCAAGTTTGAATTAAAACGATAATTCAAACTTAGCAAAATTATGATGTCATAACAAATGGAAAAGTATATGGAAAAAATATATATAAATCACAATGAAATAACAATAAGAAAGATGTATACAATAACTGTGAAGATGACAAATAGAATTATTTCTTTTTCTTCATTTCCCTTGTGTGTAATGTGCCTAGTTCTTTAATCCAGAAACTTTATCTTATCTGTCTTTCTTGGTCATTCCAATGTAAAGTTTGTTCTATAGTGCAAACTTTCTTTTTACCAAAGTCCCATAGATTGTGTCCAATCGACTGAAAATGCCGGCTAACGGGTAAAAAGTCGTTCTTGGTTAGATCTCTTCGGTGGCTGTTTATTCTTTTGTTGAAAGCTAGCTTGCTTAACTTTCTCCAATGTACTACAGATTACAAATCGCGCACTCCAGCATGTAGATTACGTTGCTGGATTTGCTGTTCACAAATGCAAAATATTTTGTAATCTTTTACTGTAGTGTGACTTTTAGAGCTTTGTGTATAAAGCATCTAGCAGCACGTCTTACATATTTTGCCCGAACAAGCCTGACATTGGCGGGTAGATGATGACATCTTGCTGATGATACCGACTCGTTTTGGTCGTCGGAACGCCATAGCCGGGGGTTCTGGTAAAGTTCTGGAAAGGTCAGGATGTTTTTCAAATTCTTTTCAGTGTGACCTGATGGTACTAGTAATATTGCTTAGGCTAGGATGGTAAGTTGCGATAAACTGGATTCTGTTGGTGGCCCCTTTTTCTTTATATTCCAATGAATGTCCCTGCTGAAGCAGTTAGCTTTTTTGAAACCGTCTTGTATGCGTGGATGTGTATACCCTCTATTTTTAAGATGGCCACGCAGTTCACCAAGACGTTGTGCTGTTGTTACTGGAGTGGAACAAATTTTCGAAGGGATAACAGTAACTGTTTTCTAAAAAACTATAGTTATTTAAGTTTTGTGACAGATCTATATGAACTTATATATGCATTAGAGAACAAGATAAGATGAGAATTGTTTCTTGGCGCGTGATATGGGATGATGCCTCTGCTGGTGGACCCTAGGTCCCCGAGGGTATTCGCCAACCCAGTCGTCAGACTTGTCTGACATGATTATTCATTGATTTGTTACAGAAATTACCAGTATTTAGAAAAATTCAAAAATAATAGAAATGCTAAGGGTTCATTCCTTGTATTGCACATGGTAGATCTCCTTAGCTGAAATTTGGCTTCCTATTTCGGTATTTTTGGTTGAGTACTTCTTGTTTAATATAAGTTTGGTTTTTGGTCTTCCAAATGTTTCGGTTTTAATGCTGCTGATGAGAGGTAACTCCTTGAAATGCGTCGTATACAGCATAGTATAAATTTACTATATCTAATATAAGTATCTTTGGATTGTTATTTTGAAACTCCTGGGATGATGCCTCTGCTGGTGGACCCTAGGTCCCCGAGGGTATTCGCCAACCCAGTCGTCAGACTTGTCTGACATGATTATTCATTGATTTGTTACAGAAATTACCAGTATTTAGAAAAATTCAAAAATAATAGAAATGCTAAGGGTTCATTCCTTGTATTGCACATGGTAGATCTCCTTAGCTGAAATTTGGCTTCCTATTTCGGTATTTTTGGTTGAGTACTTCTTGTTTAATATAAGTTTGGTTTTTGGTCTTCCAAATGTTTCGGTTTTAATGCTGCTGATGAGAGGTAACTCCTTGAAATGCGTCGTATACAGCATAGTATAAATTTACTATATCTAATATAAGTATCTTTGGATTGTTATTTTGAAACTCCTGGGATGATGCCTCTGCTGGTGGACCCTAGGTCCCCGAGGGTATTCGCCAACCCAGTCGTCAGACTTGTCTGACATGATTATTCATTGATTTGTTACAGAAATTACCAGTATTTAGAAAAATTCAAAAATAATAGAAATGCTAAGGGTTCATTCCTTGTATTGCACATGGTAGATCTCCTTAGCTTAAATTTGGCTTCCTATTTCGGTATTTTTGGTTGAGTACTTCTTGTTTAATATAAGTTTGGTTTTTGGTCTTCCAAATGTTTCGGTTTTAATGCTGCTGATGAGAGGTAACTCCTTGAAATGCGTCGTATACAGCATAGTATAAATTTACTATATCTAATATAAGTATCTTTGGATTGTTATTTTGAAACTCCTGGGATGATGCCTCTGCTGGTGGACCCTAGGTCCCCGAGGGTATTCGCCAACCCAGTCGTCAGACTTGTCTGACATGATTATTCATTGATTTGTTACAGAAATTACCAGTATTTAGAAAAATTCAAAAATAATAGAAATGCTAAGGGTTCATTCCTTGTATTGCACATGGTAGATCTCCTTAGCTGAAATTTGGCTTCCTATTTCGGTATTTTTGGTTGAGTACTTCTTGTTTAATATAAGTTTGGTTTTTGGTCTTCCAAATGTTTCGGTTTTAATGCTGCTGATGAGAGGTAACTCCTTGAAATGCGTCGTATACAGCATAGTATAAATTTACTATATCTAATATAAGTATCTTTGGATTGTTATTTTGAAACTCCTGGGATGATGCCTCTGCTGGTGGACCCTAGGTCCCCGAGGGTATTCGCCAACCCAGTCGTCAGACTTGTCTGACATGATTATTCATTGATTTGTTACAGAAATTACCAGTATTTAGAAAAATTCAAAAATAATAGAAATGCTAAGGGTTCATTCCTTGTATTGCACATGGTAGATCTCCTTAGCTGAAATTTGGCTTCCTATTTCGGTATTTTTGGTTGAGTACTTCTTGTTTAATATAAGTTTGGTTTTTGGTCTTCCAAATGTTTCGGTTTTAATGCTGCTGATGAGAGGTAACTCCTTGAAATGCGTCGTATACAGCATAGTATAAATTTACTATATCTAATATAAGTATCTTTGGATTGTTATTTTGAAACTCCTGGGATGATGCCTCTGCTGGTGGACCCTAGGTCCCCGAGGGTATTCGCCAACCCAGTCGTCAGACTTGTCTGACATGATTATTCATTGATTTGTTACAGAAATTACCAGTATTTAGAAAAATTCAAAAATAATAGAAATGCTAAGGGTTCATTCCTTGTATTGCACATGGTAGATCTCCTTAGCTTAAATTTGGCTTCCTATTTCGGTATTTTTGGTTGAGTACTTCTTGTTTAATATAAGTTTGGTTTTTGGTCTTCCAAATGTTTCGGTTTTAATGCTGCTGATGAGAGGTAACTCCTTGAAATGCGTCGTATACAGCATAGTATAAATTTACTATATCTAATATAAGTATCTTTGGATTGTTATTTTGAAACTCCTGGGATGATGCCTCTGCTGGTGGACCCTAGGTCCCCGAGGGTATTCGCCAACCCAGTCGTCAGACTTGTCTGACATGATTATTCATTGATTTGTTACAGAAATTACCAGTATTTAGAAAAATTCAAAAATAATAGAAATGCTAAGGGTTCATTCCTTGTATTGCACATGGTAGATCTCCTTAGCTGAAATTTGGCTTCCTATTTCGGTATTTTTGGTTGAGTACTTCTTGTTTAATATAAGTTTGGTTTTTGGTCTTCCAAATGTTTCGGTTTTAATGCTGCTGATGAGAGGTAACTCCTTGAAATGCGTCGTATACAGCATAGTATAAATTTACTATATCTAATATAAGTATCTTTGGATTGTTATTTTGAAACTCCTGGGATGATGCCTCTGCTGGTGGACCCTAGGTCCCCGAGGGTATTCGCCAACCCAGTCGTCAGACTTGTCTGACATGATTATTCATTGATTTGTTACAGAAATTACCAGTATTTAGAAAAATTCAAAAATAATAGAAATGCTAAGGGTTCATTCCTTGTATTGCACATGGTAGATCTCCTTAGCTGAAATTTGGCTTCCTATTTCGGTATTTTTGGTTGAGTACTTCTTGTTTAATATAAGTTTGGTTTTTGGTCTTCCAAATGTTTCGGTTTTAATGCTGCTGATGAGAGGTAACTCCTTGAAATGCGTCGTATACAGCATAGTATAAATTTACTATATCTAATATAAGTATCTTTGGATTGTTATTTTGAAACTCCTGGGATGATGCCTCTGCTGGTGGACCCTAGGTCCCCGAGGGTATTCGCCAACCCAGTCGTCAGACTTGTCTGACATGATTATTCATTGATTTGTTACAGAAATTACCAGTATTTAGAAAAATTCAAAAATAATAGAAATGCTAAGGGTTCATTCCTTGTATTGCACATGGTAGATCTCCTTAGCTGAAATTTGGCTTCCTATTTCGGTATTTTTGGTTGAGTACTTCTTGTTTAATATAAGTTTGGTTTTTGGTCTTCCAAATGTTTCGGTTTTAATGCTGCTGATGAGAGGTAACTCCTTGAAATGCGTCGTATACAGCATAGTATAAATTTACTATATCTAATATAAGTATCTTTGGATTGTTATTTTGAAACTCCTGGGATGATGCCTCTGCTGGTGGACCCTAGGTCCCCGAGGGTATTCGCCAACCCAGTCGTCAGACTTGTCTGACATGATTATTCATTGATTTGTTACAGAAATTACCAGTATTTAGAAAAATTCAAAAATAATAGAAATGCTAAGGGTTCATTCCTTGTATTGCACATGGTAGATCTCCTTAGCTGAAATTTGGCTTCCTATTTCGGTATTTTTGGTTGAGTACTTCTTGTTTAATATAAGTTTGGTTTTTGGTCTTCCAAATGTTTCGGTTTTAATGCTGCTGATGAGAGGTAACTCCTTGAAATGCGTCGTATACAGCATAGTATAAATTTACTATATCTAATATAAGTATCTTTGGATTGTTATTTTGAAACTCCTGGGATGATGCCTCTGCTGGTGGACCCTAGGTCCCCGAGGGTATTCGCCAACCCAGTCGTCAGACTTGTCTGACATGATTATTCATTGATTTGTTACAGAAATTACCAGTATTTAGAAAAATTCAAAAATAATAGAAATGCTAAGGGTTCATTCCTTGTATTGCACATGGTAGATCTCCTTAGCTGAAATTTGGCTTCCTATTTCGGTATTTTTGGTTGAGTACTTCTTGTTTAATATAAGTTTGGTTTTTGGTCTTCCAAATGTTTCGGTTTTAATGCTGCTGATGAGAGGTAACTCCTTGAAATGCGTCGTATACAGCATAGTATAAATTTACTATATCTAATATAAGTATCTTTGGATTGTTATTATGAACTTTGATGGACTCTGTGTGCACATTTCAACTTTTTATCCACAGCTCCCAAGATAAATGTTGATTTTAATCACATCGATGACAAAATGATTGACCATTTCAATATTATATTTTGAAACATTTGTATTCCGGGATTTGTATATTCAGATTTTTTGTATGTGACCACATATAATCTTATAATAAAAAGTCTGATAGAAGACTAGAAAAAATGTTGGTTTATTTTCTTTACTTGATATAATATATACAGAAGGAATATTGTAGGAACATTTCTTGGAGACGAAATTAGAATTTTAGCTGATATGCGAAAAACAATCAAAGGAGCAAAGAAGAAAAAGGATAAGATGAAAGAAATCGGCAGTAAACAGAACATGGTTGGGTTAGGAGGAGTTGTTACAATAACAGGAATTCTTGGAAAAGAATCAAAAGATGTATTTAACAAGTATAAAAAAGACAACTGTCAGTTTAGAATGGCAGAGGCAACATCTCTGTATATTCAAAATATCCTGAAAAGCGGTGAGCTGAAAAAGAATTTATCTAAATTTGTTGAGAAGTACGCCAAAGGTATAGATAAAATTGCAGAATTAATACCAGATTTTTTGGAAGCAGACCGTCATATGATAGAAACCTTACAAGAGGAGGCTAAACAAACTACTGCAGATTCAAGCCAAGCATACTTAAAGAAATGTACCACTCTTCAGGGTGAACTAGATCTTTTTTATGTTGACTATATGATGCATGTGGACTATAAGCTTTCCGATATTGATTGGAAATGGGAGGACAAATTAGGAAAAGGGTCATTTGCAGAAGTGTTTTTAGGTGTTCTGAAAGCAGATGAAGGCGACAGGCCTAATGTTGCACTGAAAAGAAGTAGTGATTCTATAAATATAAAAACAGTAAGCGACATCTTGTTAGAGGACCGAACAATGAGGTAAATTTCACATCAAATAAAACTTGAAACAAAAATCCTTAAAGACTTACTGACCAAAGAAGGGTATACTGTCATGAAATGAAATAATTGTTAATTAATACATGTGCTAATATAACCATTTAATAAAAAACGAGTGGTAAAAGTGAAACCAAATTAAAATTCTGATTTCTGATGTTAGTTTCAAAATTTTTATTTATGTTGTCAGTATTTATGTTTTTAATTTTGTAGGGACGTTAAGCATGAAAATTTTATCGTATACTATGGAAACGCATTACAAAAAATGCGAGGAGGTAAGACACACTGGGTTATGATAATGGAATGGTGCCTTGGCAGTTTGAAAGATGTATTTATAGACAAAAACTCTTCATATAAGATAGAAAATCCAGCTGACTGTAGAACGGTCACATCGAGAGAGAAAGAAATCAAAGAAATGGCAAGCTTTGGGGAACAATTATGCAGTGGACTAAACTACCTCCATAGCAAGAAAATGGTACATCGTGATCTTAAACTAGAAAATGTTCTGGTAAGAAATATGAACATATGAGCATATTTTATTAGATTAAATACGGTTGTGAAATCTGAATTAAATCCAATGCAGTGTTTGTATAAATTGTATACTTAATTTTATATATATCTCATCTCTTACGCTGTAAAACCATAGGGTCTAACCTTTGACTTGAAGTAAAACTTTCTATTAGAAAAGGTAATCTATTAAAAAATATATATTTTGTGAAAAAACTTAATGCCAACAAACTGATTTTTAAAACAATAAGACAAGGTTGGGAAAAATCCGAAGGACTGTCCAACAATTATCCAGACACAAAAACCCCCCAAAAATTAGATTGTTAATGAAAGGTTTGCGAATTCCGTCATGCAAAGATTAGTTCCCTGTCCTCAAAGGAATTATTTATCTGTATGACAGATTTTCTTCTCATTCGAAACATGCTTAGACAGTTTTAATTTATGTGTTCTCGTTATTTTAGTTGAATCACAAACGAGTGGTTAAACTTACTGATGTCGGGTTGACTAAACCAGAGATGGATATATCTGGGACGATTCTAGGATCTCCAGTATATATGGCACCGGAAGTGTTAAATCCAACTGGAGTTTATGATAGATCAGCTGACATCTACAGTTTAGGGATCATTATTTGGGAAATGTGGTATGGAATTGATGCTGCTGATCACATCGGTCCTCGACTTCAGAAAAAAATTGAAGAGGAGGTGGCGACAGGACTTCGACCTTCTTTCACTATTCATGAACGGCCGGATGAAATAATGATAAATGTTATAGAGCGTTGTTGGCATGCTGACCCAAACAAACGACCTTCAGCAAAGGACGTAATGGGTTTCTTCCAAAATATTACAAAGAAATAATATTTGACATACAGTTTTATGATTTTTCTTCAATTGAATTACCCTAAAAACATAACCATTACTGACAAAAATTCTAATGAAGATATTACTGCATATACTCACCGAACAACCATTTTGGCCATAAAGTGATTATTGACATATTTTTTAAATTAAATTATTAGCAGTGTTTATAAAATCAATGGAAGTGTATATTATGATAATTCAAATGATAATATAACTCATACACAGTGAAAGTCAGTGGGTTACAAAAGGATGTTCTGGTCTTATTAAATTTATTACTTGTCTTTTTGAACCGCATGCACATCTGATGTTTAATTACCATGTTTTGGAATATATGCATGAATTATCCATTTTCGGAATAAAATATTCATGGTGGAATAAATATTAGTACAAGTTAAATTCACCAATGACCGAAAACATGTTTGCATTGGACATTTTATTTGTATTTTAAACTGAATAATACTGATTTGACGATTTTTTTGTAGAACTGTGGATGTTTTTTTTAATTTAAAATTACATAATATATCAATAGAATGTATCTTTTTATGCATTAGAAATATTTTTATTAATTGCAGTAAATAAAGGCTTAACATATTAACTTGGTTCTTCTTGTAGTATCTTGCCATCCAATCGACAAACGCTCAAACAAAACATAAATAACACACAACACAAACATCGAAAAAAGAGATAGTCAGGATAGTCTGACCTAGTACAGAACCTGAACAGTGGTGGGGTTCACCAACGGCAGTGTATTTGTAATTTAAAAAATAGATCAAATTATGCGAGAGGATTTGAATGCTATGTTATTACAGATCCATTTCTTGCAAAATAAATGAATAATCCTGCTGTAATACAATTTAGACCAGATCAACAAAAGTAGATTAACAAAAGTTAAAAAAAAACGTTGGTTACTTCCTGCCAAGAATCAATCTATAAGAGGGACTGTTTGACTTTTAAATGGAACTTCAACATGCGTTGTTAACTAACTGCTGAATCAGATGCGATATTTTATAAAAAAAAAGAAAAATATTTTTGTATTGTAGATATATGAATTATTTAATAATAATGGTGTACAAAAATATTTGTCAAATATTTTAAAATATTTGGATTTTTTTTGTAAACATTAATCAAATTAATTCATTGTTAAAAAACCCAGAATATCCTAAGGAAATTTTTATTTAAATCTACGCCATCCGAATAGAGATTGTTGTTTTTCATTAGGTAAATTGAACCACAGCTGCATTGCTTTAATGGAAAAAGAATTTGAACTGCGAATAGATTAATTGAATACCTTTAAGAAAGTTGGACTGCTTGTTGAATATCAACATTTCATGATGAGATTAATGTTTGTCACAGACAAGCAAAATTCATATTAGTTATAATAATGACAAAGTATAACGAAGCAACAAACAAGATAAGAGGAATATCGACAAGACTAAAAACCAACAATTTTCCGATTTCGTTGAGACAACAAAAGAATTTCAAAACTTAGCAAAGCAAAAAGAATAGAAACTAAAGCATTAGAACATAAAAACCGAGAGTGACTTTAAGCACTACAAAAGTCTCTAGGTTGTCCTGAATTGCATGTCCTGCCCCGTACACAGTACCCGTTTTATGCGCCAGTATATCAACCCCAGTTAAGTAGAAAGTCCCATGAAGTATTTCCTCTAAATGAAGATATCTTTCATTTGTCGGACGGAAACTCAAATCGCAATTGATGACAAAGATGATGTCTACATATTATTGTAAAGTACTATGATGTTACCCCAATGTTATCTTATTATGATATCAATTTTCATCGACGATTGTCAGCTAGGTCAATAGCGTGAGGTTATAATACACTGTGTGTGCAGAAAAAGGCTTGTTTGTGACAGATTTCCAACTTTGTTACCGTTCCTGATTTAATCTTAATCCTATCTTCAAAGCTTAAGTGACAGTAACTTCGGTGTGTTGAGAGCTTTACGTACATTTTAAACACACGACAGAAAACCAATTAATTGACTGAAAATGTTGACATCACAGGATAGTTTTTAACCGATAAAAATTAAATCAGTACATGATATCTAGGTCAGCATTATCAACAGAAAACTGTTGCAAGACATTTAAACAATTCTTGTTGATACAAAATCAACTCAACGTAAAGATCACAGACACAGGTTGTTAGTTTCTGTACACAGTCACATGATCTATACAACTTGTTATTGCTCTCTGCAAGTCACTTGTGCAAATATGTGGAATTAAGTTTTATCTAAAATAGATAACATAGGAGATTTCGAAGAGCAAGAGTTCTGTCTGTATTATCAACGCATCTTTTAAAATGGTATCATATAATATTTATTATTATACCTCAGTATGTTTTTTCTATATAAAAATCGAGACACTAATTTTACTATTTGTTTACCGGTGAGTGTTTTCCAAAACTAATCACCGGTAAACACTGACCAGTGATTAGTACTGGAAACTATTGACCGGTAAAGTGTTTCGGTATAATAAAACACTTATTGACTGCATATTCGGGCAATAGTTAGTTTATTGTCCCCTCGATACCAACTATTGCCCCTTGGCTACGCCTCGGGGCAATAGTTAGTATCTCGGGGACAATAAACTTACTATACCCCTCATACCCAGTCAATAAGTATATAATATTACCACTGCTGGTGGATATCATTAATTGATAGTATCGATAGTAGAGTAATATTAATACTTTAAATTTGTGTTATAAAAATGTTAAATTTTAAAAATAAAGGAGTTACTCCATCGTGCATAGCTCTATCATTATATGGGTTTGGTTTTAACTTTATCTTCAGAGATTTGAGTTCATGAATCTGTTTTCAAATTCTTAGATCTGGACCGAATTTGAATAGTCATAAATAGACAAAATGTACACATCTTGTGCAACAAAATTGGTATCAGATAAAACTTGTGCCATTGAATGTTAATCTAGGTAGATTTTGACCATCAGTGGGGTTATTTGTTAATCTAGGCAGATTTTGACCATCAGTGGAGTTATTTGTTAATCTAGGCAGATTTTTATCATCAGTGGAGTTATTTGTTAATCTAGGCAGATTTTGACCATCTGTGGAGTTATTTGCAAAATTTGATATAAGGGATTCGTAATCGTAAATGAAGGAGATGTCTAATGAAACATAAATAAAATGACTTATCCAGGTGAAGAAAACAATATCTTTCACGAACTGGAATATTGAATTATAGCTTTTCAGCAAACATATTATATAAAACATGTTATAAAACTGCCTATGTGGTCTCGTGGTAACGCGCTCTCCTCGAGTGCGGAAACTCGTGGGTTAAAACCGAGACCAGCCCAAACTAAAGACTAAAATAGGTATTTGTAGATTCTCCGCCGAGCACATTGCATTTAGGAGTAAGAGTTCGGGGTCAGAATAATATATTCATGCCGGATGACATGCTCGTTAACTAGCACGTTAAAAATCCGGCTCAGCGTGTCGGTCTATATCAAGGAGATCAAGGAGGACAGATTTACCTAAGGAGCAAACCAAAACAAGTAATCCACAAGACAGACAACCCGGGAAGACAAATGAACAACCACAAACACAACAAATAAACACTGAAAACTAAAAAAAAAACAATGAGCAACACGAACTCCTATAAAAACCAGGTTCACCGGAAGGGTAAGCAATTCCTGTTCCGTATACGGCAGGCGTCATGACGTTCCACAAAGTCAATCCGGTGGTAGTAACAAATCGGTGGAGGTACAATGTTACGATCGTAGAATTGTTTTAAATAGTACTTTTTTATTCTTATTTCCTTGTTTATCATGTAAATCTATCTAAATATCATTTTGAACTAATTGGTTCTGATTTTTACACTGTGTGTTGTTTAACAACTGATCCCTAATTCTGGGTGTACTACTAATAAATTGTGGTAACATTTATTTGTTTTCAGAACCAATATTCTGTGATTGTCTGTTGCTTAATTGATGTTTATTTTTGATTTGTGTGATTTTGGTTACGTTTTGAATCGTGTCATTGTTTTGGGGGCTATCTAGTGCTTGTCTTGCAGTGTGGGTTGTTTCTCCTCATTGACGGCCGTATTACACTTAGATGTTATTAAAATATTTGTATATTTATTTAAGTTACTATGGTCTCTTTGAAATTTAATGCATACCCTTACAATCTCCTTCTCGTAATACATATAGAATATTACACCCAATTTTCCATTTAACCTTCAATATCATCTTGGGGCCTTGGCCGCGGGCTTATATGGGTCGACGGATGACGGAAAAACGGGTGTCATAAACTGTTTATCATATCTTTTACATCATCAGCAACATCATTGAAAACATTATCAATTATTATTTACGGATATTGGGGAACAACACTTGCGACGTAGAGGAACAAAAATGCTGTGGTTACGAATCAGATCCAGATTTTTATGACTTTACAATACTTATATGGATTTTTTGCCCGCAGGTCTGATATGGCAAGTTCACTTCTGACTGTATCATATGGACAAAATTGACCACATGTAAAACAACGCTAAATATACGATAGACAATTCTCTGACTCGGGCAAGCCCTCGGGCTCAATATGGGAGACTCGGGTTGATACCAGGGCCAATATGGAAAATGCCATGTAATAATCTGTAATTATTCTAAACTGTGAGATTTTCGCCTTATCAATACTTTCAAAGCTTGTTTACTTCTAAAAAGACCTTGCCGTTTGTAAATTTTACATCTCTTACAACACTAAACGAAAATTGTGAACTTCTTACATAGACCATTCCACAATCAATCAGTAAAATGTAAACTTCTTACTTAGACCAGTCCACAGTCAATCAGTAAAATGTGAACTTCTTAATTAGATCAGTCCACCATGCATCAATCAGTAAAATGTGAACGTCTTACTTAGATCAGTCCACCATCAATCAGTAAAATGTGAACTTCTTACTTAGACCAGTCTACAATCCATCAGTAAAATGTCAATATGGAAAATGCCATGTAATAATCTGTAATTATTCTAAACTGTGAGACTTTCAAAGATTGTTTACTTCTAAAAAGACCTTGCCGTTTGTAAATTTTACATCTCATACAACACTAAACGAAAACTGTGAACTTCTTACATAGACCTGTCCACAATCAATCAGTAAAATGTGAACTTCTTAATTAGATCAGTTCATAATCAATCAGTAAAATGTGAACGTCTTATTTAGATCAGTCCACAATCAATCAGTAAAATGTGAACGTCTTACTTAGACCAGTCCACAATCAATCAGTAAAATGTGAACTTCTTACTTAGACCAGTCCAAAATCCATCAGTAAAATGTGAACTTCTTAGACAAGTCCACAATCAATCAGTAAAATGTGAACGTCTTCTTTGACCAGTCCACAATCAATCAGTAAAATGTGAACTTCTTATTTAGATCAGTCCACAATCAATCAGTAAAATGTGAACTTCTTACTTAGACCAGTCCACAATCAATCAGCTTTTAATAATTTCCCCCAGTTTTGCAAAATTCGTATTTAATAAATTCAAAAGTAGTAAATTCTGAAAAATGCTTAATTAAGCTTTCAATAACTATAAAATCGTGTTATATGATACAGCTTTTCAACTTAGGATTTGTGGAATGAGAATTTTATACTGAAAAAATGTCAACTAAGAAGTTTGTAATTTTGATTCCAAACAGGTTATTAAAACATAAATTAACTGTTGTGATTTATGCTTCATACATGTAAAAAAAACTCTCACTTTCTTTATTTTAAATTACTAATATGGATAATGATTAACCTTCAGATCAAGGCAATATTCGTAAAGAATTAATTACATCTAGTTGTGTAGAACAATTTTGTAAATAAACGTCAGGATAAAAATGCTGATATTCAAAGTAAGTTAAAAAATTCTTGCGTTTAAAATCGTAATTATAAATATTCAACATAGGAATTATCATGATTATATCTCATATCAATAGTTTAAATTACAGTCATTAAACAGGAAGTTATACACACGTTTTACCGACAAGTATTTTGTTTGATTATTGAAATTTGCACACAAAAGAACTTTAAAATATTTAACAAAACCCAGTAGCCATGACGAGACCTGTTTTGGTGTCTTGTTCTATAATTAGATGTCTATCACCGTCTGCACGATGGGAATTTCGAGTATCTAACTAACATGGGTCTTGGTTGAGAAAAAACCCAAGTACTTTCCAAATTGATCAGTTTGGTTAAAATGAACACAGAGAATGTATCAAGTAACATTCATTTCTAAAGTTTTTCTTCTATTATGTGACTGACATTTAAATATAAACACTTAAATTACAGGTTGAAATAGTAGGTATTTCTCCGGTCTTGATTTTATCTGTGTCATTTTGTTAATTTTGTGCAGGTATTAAAGTTTTCGCGGCAATTTGCAAGATGAATATAAAGTTTTGGTTACAATTATAATCCAAACAAGGAAGTTAAAATCTTGAATTAATTGAATTAATAGACTGAAAATCGTTACAATCAATACTTACAAACATATAAACCTAAAAAATGGCTAGTAGCTTTGTAAAAAGGGCAGGTTACGTTGTTACGAGTGAAGAGGATATTGCAAAAATTCCAGATGTAAAAACTGCAGTGATGTTATTGAAGGCATGGGGATTAGAAACCAAGGGACTGAAAACAAAGGAACAGGCTTTGCAAAGACTGCTTGATCGTTGGAAAGAAACCTCAGATGAGCAACAAAAACAGTCAAATGAAAAGGTAATCATCTTTACAATTATTCTGGTTTCAAACAATCATCCTTTTTCATAATACAAAATTTGCGTTCGTCAGCGTTTGTTTTTGTATAGTTTATACGTATATCTAAATATTCTATCGAAATATTTTGTTTTGGACAGATTAACAGTTATTTAACAGAGTCATTAGAAAAGCTAGGAACTAACACAGAAAAGCTGATAGTAAAGTTTGACAGCATGGTTAAATTTTATAAACAGTTACCACTTAATCACCAGAAAAGTATCTGTGATTCTTGTGAAAATATTGAAGAAACATCTAGAATTAAAATACAGTCCATGAAGAATAAGGAAAGCGTCCTTGTTGTCGCTGGTAACATACAAATACCTTAGTTTTTTCAGCAGATTAGAATGGTTACTTAGTATATTAAAATAGTTAAATCTTTATTTATTAGTACAACATTGATATCATTTGTCACAAAATTGTAGGACATACCAGTAACAGTTAAACAGGTGACCCTACGTCTAGACTTGTGTCTTATAACTAATATTTCGGTAAAAAAAAATTATAGCTTACACGAAATCCAAATCTGATTCAGTTCTATATCATGTTTCATTTAGGAACAGTTTCTCTTCAACATTAAAAATAAATACTCGCGTTATAAACGATACAGAAAAATCAAAAGTGGAGGGGCAAAACAAAAAATAAGAGACAGCAGTTACGTACAGTATATTGGAAAGAAAAGGTACATTTCACAGAAAATAAAATCCAGATTTTTAGTTATCTAAACAATGCATAATACACTGACAAGACCAGGTGACAATCATACGTTCTGAGACAACACCAGGATATACAAAGACAAGTGCAAACAAACAAGACCAAACCAACAAAGGTTTCACCAGAAGTAAGCAGTTCATCCTCTTATAAGACACTCACACAACGTGCCTGTGGTTTACTCTTTATAAAATTATTCGTCTTAGTTATTGAACTGGTATGTTTTTAAGGCGAAATCGGCACAGGACAGACCAGTTTTATCAACCTGCTAATGCAAACTGATATTTTACCCGTGGACGAGAAGGGATGCACAAAGACCTACTGTGAACTAAGCCTGGGTACAAGACCTAAAGCTACACTATATAGCAGGAGTGAACAATCCAATGAATCTACAACCACTGTTTTAGATATGGAAAATCCAGAAAATAAAGAAGCCTTACACAATTTTATAAAGTGTAATGATGCAACTGCTACATACGAAAAAGTTGTTATAGAATTCCCTTTTCAGTTTTTGGAAGTATGTAGTTTATATTTGGGTAGTATTTGAAGTTACATTTTTTAGTTATGTCATTATTTAAGACGGATATACCAATAAGTGCAAAATATGCCTTTACTGCTACATGAGAATTTTATGCTAAAGGTTTTCTGCATGTATCATGAGATTTTGAACTGTTACCATTCTTAATTTGTGCTCTTAATCAAGGGATTAAGGCTTTTATTTCCTTTTTATTGTTGTGTTTTTTTTACTATTATTGGTCATATTTGTCGCGACGCGACCACTTTGGAAATTCCAGGTGTCCGTCCGTCCGTCCCCATTGTAAGCGCTCTCACGCCATCATCTTTTTACGGATTTTAATGAAACTTGTTTTGATGGCAGCTCGATCAAGTTCGATTTCAAGCGAGTGCGGAAACATGATTTTTGTCGGAGTTATTGCCCTTTGAACTTTGAATTCTTTGCTAAAATTGCCTTGTAAGCGGTCTCATGCTTACATTTATTTGCGGTTTTTGATGAAATTCATATGGAAAATGTGTCTTGATGGTATCTAGATCAAGTTCAAATTCCAGTTTAACTTTCTCCAGTAAACGAAGTGCCATGTGGTGGGGGACAGTGGAACACTGTTCTTTTACTATGATTGGTTTATTTAAGGATTGTTTTCAATTTTGGAACATGTTACCGGTATACTATGTAACCAACCCTGAGACAGTTTACGCTTCATAAACCGCTCCATGGTTTATATTTAAGCGTACACTGACCAAAGTAGATTATACAAGTTGAACCTGTTCCAAAATTTATAACAATTTTAAAAACATTCCTGACCCAAAATTGCAGGTAAACTCATTTGCATAACAATTATTCATTTAACTCAGGAATATTTAAATCGCGGTCTGCGAAATAATACGTTGGTGACGTAATAGTACCCACAGTAGATTATACAGTATAACCTACCTTGCATATAGAGCTATCAGCTGTAACATACTATTTTATTTTGGTTTCATCATCTTTAAATTATTTACTTACGAAGAATGTATCTAAATACCGAATCTTTTCCAGCACCATATGCGCGTGTTTGACATCCCTGACAACATTGATACGACACTTCCCCTTGAAAACATCATTGCTGATCTACCTTCAAATATTGTGTATCTTTACGTCACTGACATCTCAAAACCAGATAGTCTACAACCAGGAAAGGTAAAGACTAACAATAAATCTTTTGTATTAGAAGTTAAAGCATAGTATCAAGCAGATGTATTTAGAGCATGTAGTGTCTACTCTTATACTTAGTGCTGTTTACTCATGGAAACGACTATTAGTACCGGTATGCTAGTTAAGTATCTAATAAACATTCTCTAGTACAAATCTTGATGCAATGTACGTACATATATAGTATCTTCCGCCAGCAAGGCTCAAGAACGAAAAAGTGGAAAATCCTTAACAATAAATTAAAGCGCTGTTGCGCACACTCAAATTCCAAAATAACCAAAAAGGGTAGACTCAAAATCTATTTAAGGACATGGATGAGGGTAATTCTCCTTAAGATTGCAAAAAACTTCATACTAGTAATTCTATTGATTTTACAATTAGAGGAATAATATCGAATATTTCCCTCTATCTCTATATATACAGCCATTGTTTCTATGTTTCCATTTGCACATAAAATTAATCAACTTAACTCAAGATCTATCTGTGTCTTTCAGATACAATCATTGATCCAGCGCGTCAGCAGCATTTCAAAACCTGGTTTTACTTACGATGACATTATAGTTGTATGTAATAAATGTGATTTGATACCCGAGGATCAACTAGATCATGTCAAACTGTCTGTCATAGAAGAGATACAAAGAAGTTGTCCAGAACTACAGAAAAAACACATAGTCTTTTTGTCCGTCAAAGAGGTACCATATTATTTTTTTCATTGTACTAATATCTAAATATCCTTTAATGTACTGATTCATTACTTTCCGATTTTTAAGTATGTGTTGAAATCATTATTCAATCCTCTTCTGATCCTATGTTTGGTGTGCATCAGTTTAACATAGATGACGTTTATACTTTTTTGGAAAGATATGTTTAAGTAAGTAACATATTTGTCATTTGCTTCAGTGTTTGATTGTTATCTTCTGTTTGCACACTTGTGTATTACATATACTAGTAACAAGATTTTCCTCTGTTATTTCAAAGTCTTTTATGTCAAAGCTCCTGTTATATCAAAGTATTTGGTCCTGAGAATATATTTTGAAATATATTTGCTCATGATATCTCAAAATTCTTGTTATTTCTTATTATTTTTGACAATCCTTCGACTTTGAGATAACGAGAGTCAAATGTGTGGTCCTCATAATTTTTTTTTTATTACTTAAAGACCTCATCCAGTGCTCATTTAATAAATGAGCTTGACAAAAAATTTATATTAAAATGGAACAATTTATTAGTTTTAAAAGATATTCACATAAGAATTTATATATATGTATTAGAAAAATCACGTTTTATTTAGGAGAAAGAGATGGAGAAAGGTGGTGCACACAGTGAAGATTTCCAGATCCTCTGTAAAGATATTCACAATACATTTCTGAGAAAAATGGAAAATAATTTAATAAACGAATATCGGTTTGTATATTATTAATAAATATTGGTTAGTTATTTTAGGTTTGACTTTACATTATTTTTTTTAAAGTTTTAAAAACTTTAGTTCTGAACATTGCTTCATTCATTTGTAGATTTTAAACAACGTTGTTATATTTGTGTTACCGAATATATTAGAAACGAAGAGCTTTTACGTTTATTCTTTATCAATTCTTTCTTGAACAAGCCCAGAATTATCGAACCACTGGGGGCACTCCGCTGGAATAGACGGAATCAACCACCACTTAGGGGGAGCTCTTGACTCCATTTTGAGGTTTCAAGGTTGTGTTTGCGACATAATTATACAATGTCTTTCTCAACAAAGTCACATCATCTTTCTGTCAGGATTATGTTCAGCCTTTTGTTAATTTTATCACGACTATAAACATCTTAAACGAATGCTGTATCACTTTAGATATTTTTAGTTAGGTATTTTTTTTTACTGGAATTGACATTCAAACTGATATATTAACTTGCATTTTGATGGTTCTCGTTAACAGAACGGAACGGTTTTTTTCTGGATTTTCTGGAGGCTTTGCCGGATTTCTACATTTTTTTCTATTATAAGTTTAACTCTTCACAGCTGGTCTCTGCAATTTTTTTACTGCACATGTATTACCTTTTTTTAACACTATTCGAATTGTCTCTGGGTTTCATAGTCACACTTTTAAGTATACGTTGTCGTTATTTGATACAAATTAACGTTAAAAAACGTTTAATTTTTGTGTTTTCCTTTTTTCAAGATGGCTATCAAAAGTACTTAAACGAGCCCTCTACACATTAAAGGTCAGTAAACTTAACAGTAATAAAACGCTGGAACAAAGGAGAGAAAGCATGGCTCAGCTTGAAATACAAATAGAGAAATTCGAAAAAGAATCAAAGTTAATAATTGCCAGACTCCATGAAGAAATTGATATGGAAGTCGATCGACTTTATAGCAATATTACGGATTATCTAAAATCTACAGACCTAAAGGCAAGTATGTCGGTCTGGTTAGAACGTGAATGTCCAAAGCCTGAGAGAAAATGGAAAAGTTTAAAATCTTCAGCTGAGAATGCGATTTGTGACAAACTGAGAGAAAAATTGAATGAATGGGAAGAGTCAAAGTGTATAAAGGAGAAAATACAGAAACAAATTATGCAAAAATTTAGTCAAGAGGTGGAACTGATGGAAGAACAAATGAGAAAAATTGCAAGTAAATGATAAACTACGTTATTATGGGAAAGAACTCAGTTATGAAGATACATTTTTTGCTGATGTTACATTTTCTTTGGTGGTTTTGGTTCCTAATTCAAAGCTATCATGATCGGGTTCATATTCAATAATTCGGCTAACAGCTCTGATGGGAAACAGTATATTCTTAAATAAAGTATGTCGAACTATTTTTCTTCATTTCAAATTTCGGTTGCTGTCAATATAGCTTAATTTGTAATCAATCAAAGTTAAAAATATTAATAATAATAAAAATACGTTTATCATAGGTGAAACATTAAACTATTTCACTTATTTCAGCAATGTTGGCATGTGGAGATTCAGCAGCTGTGGTAAACCTACACAAATCGTTTAAGAAAGACAGCCCACTTGCATTAAGAGCGTCACCACCAACCGGACAAAACCAAGGACAAAAAGACAAAACATCAAGACTTAGTGATTATGTATGTGCCGTTGGTGGATTTGATAAAGATGTGAAGAAAGAAATCAAATCGATTTTTAAGAAGTACAAGAAAGAAACTTGTGTTCACCAAATGTTCAGGGCAGCTGATATATATGTTAATTGTTTACTGAAAAGTTTTCAACTCAAAGGAATGATAGCAAAGTATGTTAAACGATTTTCAAAAGACATCAATAAAATTGCCAAAATGATTCCCGATTTGATAGTTATGGATAAACAGCTAATGAAAACACTAGAGGCTGAAGTCATGGAAACAAAAGAAACCATTTTTTCCATTCCAGAACATTTACGTCGGTGTTTAGTCTTGCAGGGTGAACTTGACTTGTTCTATGTGTATGAGATGTTACAATTAGATTATCGTATGAGAGATTTAGAATGGGATGAGAAGAAGATCCTTGGAGTAGGAAGTTTTGCTAGTGTGTATAAAGGTCTACTTAACACTGGTGATGGAGGGAAAATCGAAGTAGCTATTAAAGTTTTTAAGGATCCATTGCAAACCAATAATGTTTCTGAAATGTTGCTCGAGGATGAAACCTTAAGGTATATGTATAGAGTTTAGTCAATGAACTTATCTTCATCTATAATAAATATTTTTTAAGTTTGAACATTGGGTTATAAAAATGACAAAACTACTTCACAAATGAAAAAAATATCGTGAAAAACATTCAAACGTTGGAATTTGACATTTACGCGATTTTTTTTTTTTGGATAAATTTTTGTATTGTTAATTAAAAGTTGGTTTCAGCTCCCTCAGATAATGGTGACCTTAAGGCCCGTTGGGTTCTGTTTCCCCAAATTTTGGGGGGTATTTTTTGGGCTTTTGTACTTGGCGAGACTTAATCAAGAACTTCACAATGTACGAAAACATTTTTTTTAAAGTAAAAGTAAAATGAAATAATTGAAATCTGTATATCCTATGCGTTAAAATTAGTAACATAGTTTATATATTACTTTCATATTTTAACTTGTAGAGAACTGAATCATGATAACATCATCAAATATTATGGTGCTACAATAATGCAGAAAGGGAAGCCACAAAAGACTTACTGGGTGATGATAATGGCTAGTTGTTTCACAAATCTGAAAGATGTTTATCTGGACAAGAAATCTAGTCTCAAAGAAAATAACCCTGGAAAGACTACACTTGGGAGTGATACATACGAAAAGGCAAGAGAATCAATGATTCGGTACACCATTCAGATTTGTGCTGGGTTGCAGTATCTGCACAGCAAGAAACTGGTCCATAGAGACCTGAAACTAGAAAATATACTGGTAGGTAATCGACGTCAGAAAAGCAATATTTTCCTTTGTTTTTACATGTAAATTTTTCTATTAAATGAATATTAAAAACATAATATTACATGGTGTTATTACACTAGTAAACCAAATATGGTCATGAAATGTCCTGTCCGCCATGTTTTATCTTTGTTTTGTCATTCTCCCCTTAAAAGCCAAAGCTTACTTAACATTAAAAGAACTGTAAAACTCCAATATTTTATAGTAACTTTTCCAAGTTACCTTAATTTTGTCTTCAATATTCATTTTTTTATGTTCTTTATCACAATATAAGAAAGTAACAAAACCAAAAACATTATACCTTAATTACTTTGCGGCCATATTTATAAATCCGATACTGGTCCATTAAGATTAAATATGATTTTTAGTTAAATAATGGCAAGATAAAAAAGTTTTCATTCTTTCAGGTTACAAAAGAAAGAGAGGTAAAGATGACAGATGTGGGTTTAACAAAACCAGAGGAGGATATCTCTGGTACATTTGTTGGTTCTCCTGTTTATATGGCTCCTGAAATACATGAACAAAAGACAATTTACGGTCGAAAGGCGGACATTTATAGTCTAGGGATGATGCTTTGGGAAATGTGGTATGGAAAGTGTGTAAATGATGAATTGGATGGTCAAGTTAGGGGTAGATTGTCAGTTGAAATAAGAAAAGGCAAAAGGCCTACATTCAAATCAGAACCTAACACCAAACCACCAGATGAATGGATTGAACTGATTGAAAAATGTTGGGATCAAAATCCAAAGTTCCGACCAAAAGCTGCCAAAATAGCTGAATTTTTCAAAAATCAACTAGAAACAACACCAGTATATTACGTTTAATTTTGCATTCAGAATTATATCTAGTCTTCAAACTTACCTAAATTCTTGCATGTGTTCCACTAAAATTTCAGCATTCACATAAAGACTTTTTTACAGTAATAACAATGTAAGCGTTGTACAATCATGGCTATCTTCAAAGGTAATAAAATACTTTATAATTATTACTGATACTAGTATATGTAACGATAGACAATTATGTCAGCAATACAAGGCTAATTGAGGACTGCAATTCAGACTTTCACCAGAAATAGATGGTATGGTGCTAGAGTCTGAGGTTTTCCTCTGATGTGTCACCAGCGAAAAATTGCTGGAGTTTTGTAAATTTACGTGTCGAGATCGCCTCGCTTGGTTAATTTGCACACACGGGTCCAAACTATCGTACTGGAAAAGACAGGGGGTCTTATAACCCAGTTTGAGATAAGAGTAAGAGATAACAAACGTTTTCAGTATTACCTTAAAGTTGCTGTGACTTATAATTTCGCTTTGTTCAGATAATAGCAATTTTAAATTAACCGTGAATGATACCGGGTCTTCTAAGTAGATGTCGATGTTTCAGTTGGCTTACATGTATTTCAAGCTTACTGGTGAATCTTGCATTTTATGTGAAGTATTGAGGTCTCCAGTGATAGCATAGTCAGTCTGACTGACATTTTTGATGCACCCTTACGTGTATGAAATGGATACCTCTCGCCAGATTAGTTGTTGGTATTTCAGTTCTCGACTTACAAGTGATATTCAAAATTGTTTTTATGAGATTGGTAAATTATTTGAAAGCTCCTTCCTTTTTGATTATGTCACATTGCTTTGGGAACATTTCTTTTCTTCTAAATGAAGTTTGTGCGGCCTTTACTTTTTCACCTTTCGACTTTAAGCTTATTTATGCCTTTTGTACGCATCAAAAGGGGGTGTATCTCGCACAATTGTGACCTTGATCGTTGACCCTAAGGTCAAAAAACTTAATTTGTGATATTGTCAAGTCAACATGTTTTGTATTTAATCCAAGGCATTATGTGCTGGTAAAGTAAGTTGTACCGGTTTGTCATCCGGCATGAGCTGGAGTGGTCGTACCATCGTTAGTCATTCGACCTTTGACCTTATGGTAAGTAAATGCCCAATTTGTGGTCCAATTCTTTATTTGTCCTAGGTTTATGTTCTATGGTATACAGGTGCATCGCCATCAGAAGATTCACTTGGAGCAGCTGTTTTATTAAGTCACGATTGAGCGCTAAAATCACACTCACTTCTGATTAGTCATTATATTAATTCGTAAATGATTAGAACGAGTGTGGGTCTTTATTCGAAATATTTTCAATAAATACTTCACCCGTGTTTAAAAATGTGTGCAATTTGAAGATTTCAATTCGAACTCCTGGATTTTCGGGAAAATTGCATCCCAACTTTTCAATCTAATTCTCATGCAAGAAAAGCAACGAGAACATAGTCTGAATTGCTTAAATTATTCTATTACATTTTCACCATTACAGAATGCTAAAATTTTGATAGGAATTAATATTGCATACTTGGGTATCCCATAACATACATTGTAGAAAGACTAATTGTTTCTTGTAACAAAGATCAGTATGTCATGCACTACCTCGAATATCATGTGATCTTCACCGTTGACCTTGGTAAAATGCTTAAATTATGGTCCAGCAATAAAGTTTGTTTTTTTACGTTTCAATGTTATTTTTGTGAGCAAGTGATCGCCGTGAGCGGCAGTGTCATATATCATAGACCTTTTCAGTTGACGGACTGTTTGATCTTAGGTTCAAATAGATGCTAGCTAAATTCTTTTCTTTGATTTATCGTTTTGTTTTTTTTTCTTTTGCTATACATCATGAATTGGTGTGTCTCACATCATTTTGATTATCATATGACATTGATACGGTAATAAAGGTCAGATAAATGACTTTGTCTAGGCTGTAACTGTTTTTCTTTTAACCTAGGTTTATGTAATTTAGAATTCAGCTGTTGTACTAAAATGCACATGCTATACAAAAAGCCTTTTATGGTAATTAGCACTGTCCTTCATTAAGTTTGGATATTTACTCATCTTCAGTTAGCAAGTATTTTTGTGCCAACAATAAACTGCAACATTTATAGATAATTGTTGTCTGAGCCATAACCTTTCCATCTTTTGACCTGCAACATTTGGGGTCATTTTCTTTCCATATTTCTATCTTTAACATTTCAAGAGACAATGTTTGTTGAAAAGAGCATTATCACTGTTTATTCTTGAATAGTGTCACACAACAAAAAACAATAAAACAACTTTAATAGGTTTTTACTTTTTATAAAATTGGCACGAATTATTAAATTGTGAAGGCAAAGTTGAACGTTCTATGTATCAGAAGACAAAATTAGCAACAATAAACGTCCAAAACTAATGTCTGATACAAGAAAAAAAATAATGAATATTCAATTTCAAGTTATTTTTATATTTGTTAATTCTAAACAAAACAATTGCAAGTTAACATATTTGTTTTTGTATGAGTTCTAACCTGTAATTAGAAACACAAAAAGTTGTACAAACTGAATAAAATTATAATCTGTACTTATTGTATGATTATATAAATAATATCAAAGGTACTGTATACACGTGATATCGCTCCCTTTAGTATAAGAATCACTATTCTTTTTAAACAAAACTGTATGGTAAGATTGTGAAATCTCACTCCAACTCCTTCAAGAAATGAGCTGTCAAAATGACAGCAAACAAGATTTCCCTTCATCAATGTTCGGTGTTACTCTTCGGCTGCCTGACCGCCCGACATAAGAAAATCTGATTAAAAATTCTTCTACATTCTTAATCTTTTCACCCCTGAACATTTTGGATTGATCACATGTATAGTACTGCTAATTTTTAGTTGATTACATCTATCTATCAACCTATGAATTTAACACAACATGATTTAATGAAAAATACTGACGATAAATATATAATCTTTAAAGAAATATTGTAAACTAAAAATCATTTTAATATTAGTGTTTGTATAATGTTTCGGTAGTTGTAATTTCCAGAAAATAAATTTAATAAAAGAAGGTTAATATTTGTATATTTTAATTCTTAAACTGATTTTTAGTAACGGACTTCAAAATAATATTTAGCCTTTTTCTTGAAAATAACTCCATTTATCAATTGGTGAGATTCATCTTATGCTAAGCTTACACATTTGAAAAATGGTCAATATAGGTACAGAATATTTAAAAATTCCTTAACTGACAAGAGTAAATTATTTAATTTTTTTATTATTTCCTATATATACATGTACATACATGTAAGTTACTCACAGAGGAAATTCAGAGATGATATAAATATAAAAATTTTAAAAAAAATAATAATTAAAATGCAAAATTTAAAGAGATTGCTGCAATTTGTTTTTCCTTCAGAGATTTGCATGGCAGTTTGGACCAAAATTGGCATTTGTTACCTATAACCTATGCATATTACATATTAATATATTTTACTATCTTTTTAAGTCAAGTACAGAAATATTTGTTATCAAATCCAGATTTGCCTGGTTTGTCTGTGCATAACTTTTCTGAAACTCTACACTATGCTATATTAATACTGGTATATAAATCTGTATTCTTAATCAGAGAATTTAAAATGAATGTTAGCTTGCTGCTGTAACAAGGTGGTCTTTTAAGCAAATAAACAAACATTAAAGTACCAATGACCAAAATGTGTTAAACAGTGCATTAACACTATGATTATTCAGATTTGACACATGTGGAAAGTTTGTGACCAGTATCATGATTTAATATTTAACAAAATCAAAAATTCTTCTTCAGTTTTCTGTTTTCTTCTCTCAGTCTTTCTATTTCATTTACAAGTTCATGATTTACTGAGTACTGCTGCATTAACTGTGTCATTTCATTCTGAAAAGAAATCAAAGAATAACATTGATTAATGTTTATAACAAGTAAAACTCTATAATTTGACACCCTGATGTAATTTATATTTAATGTCAAAAATGAGTAGATAAGCTAAGGGCTATTCCAGAAAAAAGTGTCTCCTCGGGGCAGAACACCATTGATATAAAATTGTGTTGGTGGGGGTAAAACTGCATTTGAAATTTTCTGGTTGGGGTGTGAACAAAGAAAAGGAATGTATTGATGGGGGGTACAGGTCAGATGAATATATGGTCCTTTCAAGTCTTGGATCGCGCATCTTTATATTCTTATCGGCAGTTTTGTATCAGTAAATCAAAAAAAAAAAAAAACAACGATGACAATCTTCAAACGACCCGCCATGTTTTGACATGTGGGCAACACATGGTCGTAATCCGGATTCGGAATGGAACCTAATGAATATTTATTTGATTTGTTTCTTTCGTCTTTGTATAAGATCAATGTTAATTTAATTTATAGGTTAAAGAAAAGGAATTGCGCAGTAGAATAAGATTAATTTTGTAATATCAATTAAAATTCTATCCTCGTTATCAAACATGAAATCAGAAGCGTAGTTATACCGAACTTTATTTTGTCGTTACTATCTTAACCTAACTTCCAGGTGCAACAATTCGATTAAATTTGTTTAAAATTATGTATTTATAACATTTATTTTCATGTTTTGGATGAGTAAACTTATTTGTTTAGAGGAATGGAAGACTCGATCCTGACGAGAACTACAATTGTAATTCAGTTCATGAATAATATTGAAAATTCTGATCTTCACAACGATCGTGATTTGAAAGCTTCAAAGTGACGATAAATTGGTGATTTAAAAAAAAACATTTTTCCACGAAATTCTAAAACTGATGAATAATTACGCCGGCGAGTAATAAGAGTATGAAATGAAGTGACCGAAAGGCGGAAGTTGATATTTAAATAAGGGACGTGCGGCAAATTGGGATCAAGATTTAAAAAAGGGGGGGGGGGGATATCAGGTCATGATTTTTTGATAATCTAGAGAATTCTGGTCAGGATTTTTAAAATTTCTGCAGATTTTTATAAAGCAAAAGGACGATGGTTGTCTAATAGCATGTTAAAATCCTGCACTATTACCAACTAACTTTCTTTTATTATTTTTGGATAATTTCGGGTATCTAATTTTAGCTTTCCTGGATATTTTTAAGTCACAAATTCAATATAACATGGATGATTTCGGGTAGGGGTTTCAAGTTCACTGCACTCCCTGTCATAAAATGGTCAAGTCTGACCAGAAGTGGAGACAAATGAAGAAACATGGAAACAAGTTGGATTGAGAACGTTTGAGTTAACTCGTCGATAATTCCAGCATTTAAAGAAACGTATCGACCTAGACGCATGAAATTCTCAGACAATACATTCATCCTCAATCAGTCAAACTCTGATTTGAATTGTGTCTGATTCAGTTGTTACATGATGACGGCCCAAAGAAATAGAGCCCTTAATTTTAGAATCATACACAAGTGTCTCAACATTAAAACCCAAGGTCAGTAAAGAGCATTGTAAAATGGGTGGTCCCATTTGAATACATGTATTGCCTTTACAACTGTATTGCAATAAAAAGCTAAAACTATAGGATTTAATTGATCTACAAAAAAATAACTTCATTTTTGGCCAGGTTGCACAGAGTGCAAATCCGGGTTATACATGTAGTATGGTGAATGTCGGCCGGGCGGCGGCGGGGGGTGGGCAGTGAAAATGGGTACCTATTTTGCGAAATCAACTCCTCCTACAGTTTTTCACCCATATCCTTCAAACTTAATAGAATGTTTCTATATATATTGAAGATGTGCACCTCACTTTATGGAATTATTTCAGGAATTATTTCCCATTTTTCCAAACAAGTGTTTATCAACATGTAATCAAATCAAATATTGCTTACTTCACCTATTTCTAATTAAATTGATGATTGCCTCTGTGCTCATACACCAACATACAATGTGTCTGATTTTGTCTATATAAATATTCATGACTGCCAATGTGCAATATGATCTTGTAATCACCTTTGTCACCACTACAGTAAACACCCAGTAAAGCAACCCGGCCATTTGTGTCTTTGACCCATTTTTTATTTAAATTTGTTGGTGGGGGGTTTATCCAAAATATGAAATAGTTGATGGGGGTGTGTTTTTTAATTTAAATCTATTGGTGGTACCCCTAAATTTCATGGGCGTTCTGCCCCCAGGAGACAATTTTTTCTGGAATAGCCCTAACACATCTACATGTATACCACTTACACAGGTTTTGCTTACAAAATATATTTTTTCTGTTTTATAACATTTGTCCTTGCACGGCATTAAAAAATATACTCACAACATTGGGAATTGCAGTCACAGTGGGACAAGTTGTTGGCATTAAAAAGTATATTTATATCAGGGATGATTTTGATGAACAGAGGAAATAACTGAAATATGGGGGTTTAGTGTGCAAAAATATCATTTTCTAGTAGCTTCTGCCCAGTTTGACAATTTTTCAAATAAATTTTGCAATACCAAATAACTGAAATCAGCTAAATAACTGACTTAAATCATCCCTGTTATATTCAAAAGAACAATGTTGTCAGATTATAACTTAATACAGCAGCTGAAATGGAATCTCACCATTCTTCATTTTTTAGGTGTTTGTTTGTCTAACATGCTATACACTTTCTAAGTTTTAAAGGATTGGGAAAGATTTTTGGGTTTATCAAGAACATTATGAATTCAAGTCTTTGTTTCAGGACTTAACATACTCGTTAAACATCCTATTCAACAAACCAGCACCATTTAAACAATGGATAAATGTTATATTTCTATCCTTCCAACAAAGCACTTAGGCCAAATAAAAAATATTTTTAAGGTTTCAAACTGACCATAATTTTAAGAGTTTTTATTGACATTTTTGTACAAGAACTGTCAAAAAATGAAAAATTCCTCCCAAAGGGACAATGTAAAAGATTTGACAAAATAAAATACCCACCTACCCTAATTTCGAAAAGTATGAAACCCTAAATATAACTTTTTTTTATTTAGCCTTATGAAAGGTTCTCTCCATGAATTCCATAGTAATCTATAAAAAATAAAGGGTCAAGATGAAATTTTTCTCATAATGATTGAAACTTACCTGCTGAATTTGAAACTGTCTGATCATTTCCAGATGTAGATTTAAATACTGATTATGAATTTGTTCTTTAAACTCCTCCATGGCATCTTCAATCATATTGCGTACAAATTGTGTTTGAAAGTTTTGCGGTACTGTTCCATCTGAAGCACTACCTTCATAAGAACGGCGTAAAGCACCATTAGAAGTCAAAGACACAGCATGAGCACCTTCTGGTGTTCCTGAAGTTCTAATCGGAGAATTTCCACGACCTCCCGAGCTACCACTTGGAGAATCGTCTAGTTTTTTTGAAGATGAAAACAACTGAGAGGCACTAGAAGGGCTTTCTGTTGTAAATCCTTGAGAATGAGTTGACTCAGTTCTGGACTTCAGCATAGACTGTGGCCTAGAACTAAATGATGTTGCTGGACTTTTTCCTCTAGGTGATCTTTGATTTACATCTATAGAAAATTAAACAAGGTTGGAATGCACAAAAAAATCTGACATGGTTTAAACCGTTTCAATACTATGCACTTATAAATGACAGAATAAATCATATTCTCTATGAAATATTCTCTCAAACAAAAAGACTGAAAAGAAAAAAAAAATTAATCTACTGAAAGTTATCTTGTCATAAGAAGATAAAATTTACAATCTAAGGGAGATAATTACAACAAAGATTGACTTCATTTCTATTACAATCTGTATTTACAACTGCAATACCTAAATTCTTCCAATAACTTTTATGATCCATTTAATATCTTTCCTAAAAAAATACTGTCATTATAACATTGTTTTTAATTCAAAATAAAAATTTTGGGAATGATATATATTCAATCTATGTCACAGCAAAAAATTCAAAACACTGAAAAACTTCAATACTCACAAGTACAATGCTTTCTGATTATAAATATACAACTTCAAAATATGAAAAGAAAACTTTAGTTCCAGAGTTGCACATAGTTCACTGGAAGAAGTTTGAATTCTTAAAGAACAAATATACAGTGTGTATCTCAAAAATATGTCAGTAAAACTTTTTCAAACACACATGTACTCTGCTGAGAGTGTTTTTCGCAATATTATCAAACAATAGTGTCTATTATTTTTTGTTGTTGTTGTAAACCTTATAGACATATAACTCTCTATATGATTAGATTAACAGTACAAAAAGCAGATATAACTTCAATTTTTGACTGACTCTTTAAAGACTTACCACTATATGAACTAGCACCAGTAAATTGTTGGTTAGACACAAAACTATTGGCGTTAGAATTTTTGTAATCACCAGTATGTTGATTTTTGTCTCCATCGACAGTGTTACCTGTGTAAGATAAATCCCTGATATTTGATGGGTCTTCTCTTTCTGGACGGTGGTAAGAATCATTATACTGTAAATTTTGCCTGATAGCAACATCATTAGTACCCTGAAAATAAAGGAAAAATTAATTACAAAAGTTGTAATTAGAACAGCCAAAAAGAAGTGAAGGAGTCAAGTACAATTATGTTATTTGAAAGTTTTGTTCTTGGATCATTACTACCATAACCACCACTCGGAGGAAATAAAATTTTTGGACAATCCCTTCAGTCAATAAAACTATACTTATAAAATAAAAAAATGTGCAAAAGAACAAAGTACTAAAACTGATATACAACATTTATCCCTTTTTTATAATAAAGTAAAAAATGTAATATTTTGTATGAAATAATGTTAGAATTAACTTACTAGTCACAAGTTATTGCTTGATATAAACTGATGGTACAGCTTATTAAACAATTTGAATGATGTTATGGTGCTTCTTATGCTAAAGTTTCATAATTATCTTTTATAAGCAGATATATGTATCATCTTATATCTGTTTACAGTACTCAGAACATATTTGTGTAAAATTGTAAACAATACTTTTTGAGCCATTACAATACCTTGTCCTTTCACACTTTAACTGGGTTTTATAAAAAAAAAAAAATTTTGACCACATCAACTTTTTATTTAATAAAATCACACGAAAAGTAAGTTTTATTGTTATCAAATTTATTGGGTTCACCTTTTTACCATTTTTTACTTCTTTTTCAGAAATTCCAAAATCAAAATGACCATCAAATGACAGGCATGCAGTACCTAATTTCCCTTTTTGTCATATCAGAATCGAAATAATTCATGGTAGCCATATATGTATGCATATTAGATTTAATATGCGTAACATTATTAAAATTAAATTTTACCCCTCGCAAACGCTCAAGGTAAAATTAAAATCTTCAACGAATATATGGCTGCTATGAATTATTTCTAAATTTTTTTCATTTGGAACATGAACAATGCAAAATAACAAAGGAGAGACAGTAACAGATCATCAGAACAAATGTTATTAAAGAAGTGTAATTACTCCATTTAAATGGGTGTAGTCGCTGGTTCTTGGAATCTCTGCCTGTCTACCCAATGAAGGTGATGAATTTGTGACAAGAGGTGACACTTTCATTTTGTCTCCATGTCGTCTACTCGCTACATCACCATCTGCTAAGGGTGAAAACAGACCACCTGAAAAATTACCAGTTTATTTATCAAATATCAAAAAATGATCAGGTCAACATGTAACTTTATATAATATCAGCACTTACACATTTGTCTTTGATTTAATCAATTGTGACTTGTCTGGCTAATTTTACTGGCTTAGTTCAATTTTACTTGAATTATGCTTAGGATCAATTAATAAGGTGACAGAATAAAATCTTAATTTTTGGACATGTGAAACACTAAAAATTTAACTTTCATCAATTATTAAATTATTCAGTTCATCATCAACTGAAGTCTACACAGAAACTTTTTATGGAATGGATTACTATGAATATGATGCTTCTAATTTACTCCATTTATAAATGCTTAAAGACCGTACATGAAAACAATTTTTCCATTTTTTTTTTAAAGGATTTCAGCTGGCATTCCTTTAAGTGAATTTTTTTTGTATCTGTGTCAATAAATACCTGAGCTATCATTACTATGATAAGAATGTGTGTTAAACATAGAAGTATTTGCTGCAAGTCCAGAGTCTGTTCTAAGTTCTGAAGAATTATTTCCAAAATCTAAAAAGTAAAAAGAATATCATCATTACTAATACATTGGCAAATTTCCATTTATCCAGTGGGGCTGTTGGCCAGGGTAGTTTGTCATTATAATAACTACAAATTATCCTTAACATGTCAACTCTGAAGTTGAGAGTTTTAAATCAAATTTGTTGCAAAGGTGTGTTGGACAATGATCTTAATAGACAAAGATAGCCAGTTTTTGTGTGCTGAAAGTCAGGCTTCCTGTACAAACTGGCCACCATGAAATAACCAACTGAGATGATAAAACCCCAACAAACAAAACTAAACCAATATTGCTTTCAACATCAAAATTCACAATAATTTTTTTTTACAGTAACATTTAATTCCATAATGGTCAGCATTCAATATCCAGTGGCATACCAATGCATAGGCAAGGAACCACTTCAAAAAAAAGAAAAAGAAATAAACAAAGAGCTAGACGTCCTGATAAAGGAAGTTATTTAACATTATTTCATCATCCACAATACTTTTGAATGAAAGTCAGAGGATATTATTGTGCATTTTTTCTTTTCTCCTTCCAGGCCTAAATGAAAATGTAAGCTTTTCTTATGTAAGTATTAAAGTGAAACGCTAATATATTACAAATTTTGTTTGTTTTGATGCTGAGGGATCTTCTCAAAAACATGACTAAAGGAACTGAAACTTGTTATAACAAAAGCCTTGCATATTTTCGATAAAATAGCTATATGAACTAAAACTCAATAAACAATGATAAAGATGTCCATAGGAAGATGTATGTACCCCATACTACTTACATTTTATCAAACTTATAACATTTTTTAGAGAGTTCAAACAATGATCTAACATTATAAAATGTTATTCAAAGTGTGCTACTGTTGAATCAAATGCCTCTTAATCATTGTATCATTATAAGAAATTATATGGAAATAATTTATTGGAAATATATACATGTACCTCCTACTAGGGTTTTATATTGAACTCATAAAGGACCTTAAGAACTGCACAGGTAATTGCTTGTTCTTCAGTGCATCCATGTCAATCCAGGCATAGCTACGCCACTGATACCCCACGATTCACTGAGTGCAATATCATGTTATAAAGTGACATCACTGATGTTGAAAATATAATCATTTGCCATTTTAAGAGTTTTCCTTGCACATTATAAAATGCACGTGCAAGCTGTTCTAATATAATACATGTTTTATGCAATAACCCTATACTATACCACTGAGGATCAAAACAGATACAGTAATAGGTTACAAAATTTTTACCAGATAGTCTACTTTGATGTTTTACACTGTTATTATCTTAAAGTGATATACATTATAAAAAATAAATGTCTCAATAAGAAACAAAGTAGACTGTGTAGAAATCATGTTTGTCATAAGTTACAAATACTGTTTTGACCCTATTTTCGGTACTATGTATATTTTCATTGTAAACAATCTACTTAATGTAAAAATTTACAAATGTATATCATTTATAGCACATAAATCTGTATCAATACACACATCCAACTGATTGTACTTGGGACATGTTCCAGAAATTGTACAAGGGTTACAAATTCACATTTCATCTACCTCACCTGACATTAAAATTCTCATTCATTATTACATTTAATGTTTAAAGTCAATTCATACACAGGACTAATCAAAGTGCATAGCACCGGTAGGGTTAGGTTGCTAGCATTTGACTTTTATTTGTACAAACATTGCTGATGATTATTTCAATGCTTTTTGTTTGTACAATGTATTGCAAAATAGGTTTTGGTATTGAATTCTTTTTATTAACAGTATTATTTACAAGGAAATATATCAATTATGAAAGTTAACGAGCTCTGCGGAAAAAGTGTCTATTATATACTAATGTTCCTGTGGGTAGGTGACTGATTTTTTTTTAAATTGACAGCATATGTATTGCTTTGGTTTCAAAATATACAGTGATTTTTTAAAACGTATATTTTCGCAACACAGTGTATCTGAGCTGAAGGTTCTACTACTCAACTTTACTGCGCATGTCAGTACATAAATATGCACTAATCAATCAAAGAAAGCACGAGTCGGCTAACGTTTCTTGAATTATCACTCTAAATTGAATTTTTTTAAAAAGTCAAACGCATAATAATGATTTGATGAATTAAAATAAACAGAAATCAAAGGTCTTCAAGTTATTAAGGTTATATAAAAAGACAAAGTTTGGACAATTGTAGAAGGGGGTTATTTCTATTTACACTACATTGCGCATGTGCAGGTAGATCAGAACGTAAACATTCAAGCTTTCAATTAAAATAAACCCATTATACCTTCGATAATACAGTTTTCTAAATTAATGATAAACACAGTGTTTTTCAATCTTAATGTGCAAGTTGTCGGAATTTCAAATAACCTGTATGCAATTCTATCACTGACCAACAGGTTTGACAAAATGAAGTCACGATGATCAGGTCAAAAGGTTAATCAAATACACAAAAAGAACGTAAACATTCAAGCTTTCAATTAAAATAAACCCATTATACCTTCGATAATACCGTTTTCTAAATTAATGATAAACAGTGTTTTTCAATCTTAATGTGCAAGTTGTCGGCATTTCAAATAACCTGTATGCAATTCTATCACTGACCAACAGGTTTGACAAAATGAAGTCACGATGATCAGGTCAAAAGGTTAATCAAATATACAAAATACCATCAGAATTACAAGAAGAATAAGCAAATAATGTGCAAAATATGTTCTGTATAAGTTAACAATCACGTTCACAACAAAAATGGAACTTACCTTTGAAATCTTTTGAAAATAAACCTGATTGTAATCCTTCCCAAAATATCCGTGCAAATGTCAACATTCAAAATCCTTACGCCGATAGCATTGTACACTTTAAAAGGTGCGAATACTTTACACGGCTTTCAAAACAAAAAGGAAATCGTCAATAAAACACACATCTTTTATTAAATAACTGGACAATTACACTTCTCGGTGTGTTTCAGTTACATTTCTATTAAAAAACAACTGCACCAGCAACAACAAATATTAGGACTATTTTACCGCGGAATGTTTATTTTCTTATATGATATTCCAATATAAACATAGTCGTAATTCGAAAATATGGAGGTTGCTTTGCGCATGTGTCATCTCAAAATCGAGATAAAAAGCTGCTTAACTAGCCTTGCTTAAGCTTCAATCCTAGATAAGCTTGCATATTTACTCATAAAAACATAGTTTCAAAAACTTCTGGTCCAACTTTTTCCACAAAACACCAGATTTCCAAAGTTTCCTTCATTGTCTAACCAAACGACCGACGGCATAAGGGTTTTGGTTGCTTAGCAACCTAACCCTAATAAAATTAATTGCAGTGTCTTCTGGCCTTCCATTACAATAATTTCTGGAGCAGCCCCAACATTAAAAGACTATTATGATTGCAATACTGTGCAATGATCTGTACCAATGACAGGTTTACAAAAGTAATCTGCCGAACAAATTAATATTTTGAATTTCTATCCTGAGACATTCAGTAACTTGAATACAAAGTTGTCCACTGATTCACTGGAAAACTTTTTACTATGACAAAGAGATCTGAGATATTTTTGTTTTCCATACATGAAACTGATTCAATATTTTCTGTCACAAACACCTACCATTCCGTACTGGAGAAAAAACTTCTTCTTCAGCTGCTCCATCAGAATGATTGTTCCTGTTATAAACCTCTGGGAAATCTATGATTATAAAATGCTTTTTTCTCAATTAAAAGTTAAATAAATTATCTTGTATTATTTTTACTGTCAAAAACTAAATAGTTAAGACTCCTTTAGTCTTGTTTGCTGTTAATACTTCAAAGTGTAACCTTTTATTCAATCAATGAGTTAATGTTTTTACTTAATTATACCTTTCCATTCAATGCATCAAATTTTTGAATTTTCCACTTGGATACATGTATAATGCACAGGAAGTTGAACATTTATAACCCAGTTAAACCTATAATTCTATATTTTTGAACTAAATTCCTTCCTGGTGGGGATTTTTAACCATTTGATCATTGTTTGCAGCAGATACTGCTGGATGTTTACAACTGTTCTGGGTAATGACTGACTTTAAAAATCTGGTCTCTTTTTATTAAATGAACCTTAATTTTCAAATGTTGTTGACAAAATGTTATAAAAGTTGACTATTGTTCTTGATTCATCTGTCTCGTGAGTATTTTTATCAGCAGTTACTGGTGAGTTTTAATGTTATTCTCTTCCCTTCTGAGTATTTTTGACATCAGATACTGAATGGTATTATTTACAGTTTTCTTAAATTTCTTTGTATTTATAACAAGTTACTTTTGAGTATTTATATTTTGAGTGTTCATATCTAACATTTCTGGGCATATTAGCAACAGGTGCTGATAGGGTGTCTAAAACTTTGCTTGACTTACCTTTTTGAATATGTTTAGCAGCAGGTGCAGATGGCAACTGTCTCCTGTTTGGTGATATAGCTGAAGATGATGTTGACTTAGCACTACTTGGTTCATGCTACATATATAAACAAAGTGAAGTTTTAGTAATCAAAAGTGTAGAAATTTCAGCGAAGGAACTAGTCAATTTTTAAGACAGAGACAAAAAAGGGAAACATTACACACAACAGATGATAACCCCAATGATCCCTCTATCTTATGTATCTTTGTTATCTGAGATATTGCATTCTGAGTGACCAATGTTTCACTAGAGATTTTTCTTTGAATTAAGAGGGACTGAAGACTATAAATCAACTGGTAGTAGCAACATAGCAATCATAAACTATTTATTATTATTATCCATACATCCCTAAACCAAACATAATCATCTTGATGGCTGTATAACAACCTTGTTAGTACTTTTCAAGTTCTATTACTGGGTTATTGGTTCATCCACATTTTTCAGTGTCCTGAATTTCAATACATCCATGAAAATTCTATTTCGCAGGAAATAGTATGAAAAGTCACTGTTTAATTTTTTTGTCCTAATACTAGAAACAAGTTTAAGCTAGGCTTTCTTGAGAAACCTTTAAGCAACATACTATTTCTGTTATCTGTGTGACAAATCTACTATAAATCTTTTATAGATCTGTTTGAGCTGCATTTCTATGAATCAGGTAAAGTTTTTTCTTTACAGTACTTACTATAACACCATGTTGAAATTTAAGACTTTGTACAGAAGATCTGTGGGCATTTATAATTTTCATTGGTGCATTCCCATGTCTCAAATCATAGATATAAATTATTCCCCTGGTGGATCCTACTGCAACAGTAGCTCCATCTGCCATGACATCTATGGAAGTTAACGGATTTTCTGCTATCATGGTCTTTACTGGCCTAGAATAAAGTAGAAAAAAACACTGTAACATATTTTTTTATGTTGAAAAATCTATCAAACGACCTGAAATCTCCAGCTTTGGTTCATTACACACACAAAACAATATGATCAAAGTTCCATTATACATGTAAAACTGTGATAACTCTTCAAGTTTCAATTCATGAAAGATTGTGAAATCTCTTCGCATCAAATAAATTTTTTTGTTAAATAATTTCACTTCAACATAACCTTTGGTATATTTGTACATTGGTTTTTACTTAAACTTTATATAACACTACACTTTGAAGTTAAACTTAAATATAAGCTTTGTTCAAATAATCTTCTTACCGCACTATAACTAAGCACAGTAGTGACAATCACTTCTAGAGAATATTTTTTTAATTACCATCAATATAAGTAGACTGAATTCAGGGAAGTTAAAGACCTTTCTATTGAAGGGCAGTGATTTTTTGTTAAGTGAATTTCATAAGGAATTATTCATGGATATTATGCTACTTTTATGACATTGAAAGGTATTAAAACTTCATAAAGGTCTTTTTTAGATACTTCATGCAAAGTTTCAGTTCAGTGACTCAGGTACAGAATATCGCTAGGTAAAAGATACCGCATAAAAAGACTACTGTTGGGTGTTGGATGCTTAGTGAAGACTATAGCTTATATATCCGATTCTGTAAGGGACGAGATCAAAAGTTCAATGTCGGATAAAAAACTTAATTCACATACTTTTTTCACTGACCCCCCCACCCCCCTCTTAACTTAATTTGGGACAAATTGATTGACCAATATTGGCGTATACAAAAATTGATGTCGGATAACAAAACTTCCAGTGATTTCTACCCCCCCACCCCCAAACTATTTGAATTAAGTTTTTTATCCAACATTGAACTTTTGATCTCGTCCCTAATGCAATTGACCAAGACAAATTATTCACTCCATGGAATTTAATACTCTCATATATGTATGTACTAATAATGTACTATGTAATTAATATTACTTTTTTCCTTGAGTATCATAGCAGACAATTCTTTTGTCAAGTCCAACAGACATAAGTAAGATGTCATTAATTGGCGAGAAGTTCAGACCGCTAGCAGGAGCAATGTGTGATCCGGTGAAGCTATGAAGTAATCGTCTAGTATTGATGTCCCAAAGATTGACAGCACCATCGTCTGACACAGATCCTAACAGAGACTTCCTGAATTTACTGTACTGTATTTGTCTGATAGTCTAAAATGAATATTGTGACAAATTAAAATGCAATTAGCTGACTGCTTCAGATTATGGCCCATTAGAAGTCTGGAGTACAGGTCTGATATTTGACAAATAACTGAATAACAATATAACAATGAAAGTACTGTTCTGTTGTATTTTTTGTGTTACATCCCAATAAAGCATGGATTCCTCATGTACAGTAACACTGCAGCTGTCTTTTACTAAATTACAGAGGTGTTTATCCCTTTCTGGTGTTTTCAGTTATGTTAATGATTTTTGTCAGTAAGTTGGCCCTTTGTCAGTAATCTCAAAGTTCAGGATGAAAACTACCATAGAAAAACATGATGACCCTCTATCAAAGCATTTTATATTGTGTTAAGTCTAGATACAATCCGATTATTCATCATCAATGACATACAAAAGCTTTTCATAACTGGAAAATAAAGCGCAAATACAAATTATTTACACGACCGAGAATAAAAAAAATAATTTTGGTACAAAACAGGAAAGCGTAAATCTTTATTTTGAATCTAAAATCCGGGACAATTACAGAAATTCCGTAATAGTAAACACCTCTGAAATTACCTAAAAAAAAGCCATTGCTATGGATTTGATTTCCATACCTCCCATTTAAGAATGTCTGAAGGCCAGTTCAAAATAACAAGGCTTTTAAATAACTGTTATAATTTGACAAGAATTCGAATATGACTGAGGGACAAAAAAAAATTATTAGTTCATGTTCTTGTTAATTAAATAATAGCAAAGCTATGAAATAATACAAAAGAGCAGTTTGAAATCTTATGAAAAGTTAAAAATATAACCAACAAAGAAACTTAAGAGTAACTTTTCCCAATCCTTTAATAATTATTTTGCATCAAAGTTGATATTTTTACTTCAATGAGCGATGTGTTTGTACTATAAAAACAACTGAACATCACATTAAGATCAAATTCTGAGTCCTTATTATTTCCATTTTAAGGAAGTAATTCATCAATATTTAAAGTGAACCAAATTTCAATATATGCCACCTTTTAATTCAGGATTAATTTTTCTAAAAAAATTTTTTTAAACAAGGTGCTTCATCTACTACAACAGTATCAAATAACAGCAAAAGTTTAGCAAATATGTATTTTTTTTGTTTGTTTAGTTGGGGTTTTACGTCGTTTTCAGCATATTTGTCTATTTCAGCCAGTTTTTATTGATGGAGGAAGCCGGAGTACGCTGAGAGAACCACGACCTTCGGTAGGAAAATTGGCAATCCTTGACAATTTAGATCGGAGTCGAACACACCCCGCCACAGGTGAGATTCGAACTCGCAACCTCAGTTTTGATAGGCTAGTGATCATTAGTAATCATGACGAACTACCTAGACCACTCTGCCACCGAGACCCAAGCAAAAATGTAAAGCTCCCACTTCTTGATCCTTTCATAGGGATTAAATAGTTAATATTCATAGTATTTCCTGCACTTTTTCTGGATTTGGTAATATTGTTATAAATGAACTGCCCTTCCCTTCAGTGGTTAACACTTCTGGATACTAAAATAAACAATACCTGTATCTTTGGTGCAATCATAGGTGTACAACCCTGACCTGTCACAACATTAAACAAAATTATCTCCCCTGTTTCTGAGCCTGATGCTATATAGGTATCATTGCAGTTGAACTGAGCACATGTCACTGGGCCTTTATGATCCTGAAATGAAATTTTAATGTATCATATAACATAGTAAGTTTTCAGTAGACATGTTACGAAATGCTTTATACTCGACACTGAGGTTGACAAATTAGACTTTAATTGCAAGGGTCATGTCAAAACATAGAATATATTTAGAGATTTATAAATTGAATCTTGTGTTAAAAGTGCATAATAAGGACTCGAGGTTTAGAGAAACAGATAACTTTCAGTCCTTTTAGATTAAAGTTATATGCACTTTATAGTTTATGGTCCATGGTATTTCTCATTTATTTCTATAGTGTCAGTCTGGAGTTGTCGATTGTTGTTTTTTTTGGCTTCAGGATTACATTTGTTTTTTAATATCCCTTTTTTAACGGATTCTTCATTTTTCGACTTTTTCCTCTGATTGATTTGACCCAGTTATGGCATCTTGAACTTATGTGAACTTTCTTAGTGTTCAAGTAGCCATAACCTGTCATTCCCTTTATTTTTGCCTATCTTTTCGTCTTTTATAAAAAAAAAAACCCAGCTATTAGGCAAATCATAATTTCCCATGTATCATGTTTATGTGAAATGTTAATCGTAGTTCGATGGTTCCAAACAAAATGAGAATAATTGAAACTAGAGGCTCTCAAGAGCCTGTATCGCTCACCTGGATTTAACTTTTCCCCTTGAGCAGACCTAAAAATTTAAGTGTTGCAGTCAATTTGGCTGGTTTTTCTATAGGATTCTGAGTTAAACTAATTTCAGCTGTGGCAGCCATCTTGGTTTAGTCCAGGTCAACGGATACATTTCTAAAAGAGAACCATCTAAGGACCATTTCTGCTAAGTCTTGTTCCAACTGGCTAAGCGGTTTCAGACAAGAAGATTTTTAACTGAATTTTTCTATAGGGTCCAATATTTAACAAAGTTCGGTGTGGCAGCCATCTTGGTTGACAATCCACGTGATCGGACATATTTCTGAAAGAGGATCTCCTAAGGACCAATGCTGCCAAGTCTGGCTCCAATATGTCAAGTGGTTTCAGACAAGAAGATTTTTGAGTGAATTTCCCATAGGGTCCTATGTTAAACTAAGTTCTGCTGTGGCGGCCATCTTGGTTTACAGTCCACGAAATTTGACACATTTCTGAAAAATTAATTTTTCCATAGGGCCCTATGTTAAACTAAGTTCTGCTGTGGCGGCCATCTTGGTTGACAGTCTGGGTCGTCGCACAAAAATTCTGAAAGAGGACCATCTAAGGACCCATTGCTACCAAGTCTAATTCTAATTGACTTAGTGGTTTCAGACGAGAAGATTTTTGAGTGAATTTCCCATAGGGTCCTATGTTAAACTAAGTTCTGCTGTGGCGGCCATCTTGGTTTACAGTCCACGAAATTTGACACATTTCTGAAAAAGGACCTCCTAAGGACCAATGCCGCCAAGTCCTGCTCCAATATGTCAAGTGGTTTCAGACAACACAATTTTTCAATGAATTTTCCTATAGGGCCTATGTTAAACTAAGTTCAGCTGTGGCGGCCATCTTGGTTCACAGTCCGGGTCATCAGACACACCTCTCTAACAGGACCATCTAAGGACCATTGCTGACAAGTCTGGTTCCAATTGGTCAAGTGGTTTAAGGCAAGAATATTTTTCAATGAATTTTCCCATAGGGCCCTATGTTAAACTAAGTTCGGCTGTGGCGGCCATCTTGGTTAACAGTCCGGGTCATTGGACATATTTCTGAAAGAGAACTTCCTAAAAACCATTACTGCCAACTTTGGTTCCAACTGGCCTTGTAGTTTCATATAAGAAGGTTTTTGAAATTCACCCCCCCTTTTTTTTCTATTTTTAGTAACAGCAGCCATGGAAGTCGGGGATGCCAGACATAAGTTTGGAAGGGGGCCAGCCAAGGACCATTCCACCAAAGTCTGGTCTCAATTGGCTCAGTGGTTTGAGAGGAAAAGATCTTAAAAGCAAAGTTTACGCTGAATGCCGTCTTTAAAGGGCAAAAACTCCTATAAGGGGTCAATCAACGATTTTGGTCATGTTGACTTATTTGTAGATCTTACTTTGTTGAACATTTTTGCTGTTTACAATTTGTCTTTATCTATAATAATATTCAAGATAATAACCTAAAACTGCAAAATTTCCTTAAAATTAAAAATTCAGGGGCAATAACCCAATAAAGGGTTGACCGATTCGTCTGAAAATTTCACGACAGGTAGATCTTGACCTGATGAACATTTTTACCCCATGTCAGTTTTGCTCTAATTGCTTTAGTTTTTGAGATATAAGACAAAAACTGCAGTTTACCCCTATGTTCTATTTTTAGCCATGTCGGCCATGTTGGTTGACAGGCGGGGTCATCGGACACATTTTTTAAACTAGATACCCTAATGATGCTTGTGGCCAAGTTTGGTTCAATTTGGCCCAGTAGTTTCAGAGGAGAAGATTTTTGTAAAAGTTAACAGACGACGACGACGGACGACGGACGCCAAGTGATGAGAAAAGCTCACTTGACCCTTTGGGTCAGGTGAGCTAAAAAGATACCATATACGCATTCATTAGATTCAAAATATTTCATTGTAATTTCATTGATCTATTTGGGAGAAAATGAGAATAAGAAGATGAAGTATGACGACAGACTTGCAGTGATGGGCATACCTTACATGGCTCTTCTTTCTATGCGAGCCAAAAACTCACATGAAGAAAGTAACACACGAATAATCATACTGAGTAAATAAAGGTGTGTAAAACAGAAAAAAAAATGTAATATTTTTTTATTGTGCATATTTAACAAAATTTAGTGGAGCGACAGATTAACCTTTTCTGTAATATAATATTTAAACTAGTTTACTAACTAATATGATCAATCTAGAAGTGTATACTTGCATAACAATCAGCACCCCCCCCCCCCCAAAAAAAAACAAACCCAAAACCAAACCATGGTAAATATGGCCAAACAAACCACACCTTTTCTGTCTTATAATGACACCCAATGATATTAGAAAATGTTTAACATGGTCAATGTTACCCAAAGACACTAGTTAAATTATTATAATTTAAATGAAACAAGATGTGTCTAGGATCACACAAAGGTTTAAATCAATAATTAATGTTTTGAGACAGTCCCCACATTTAATGTCTAATTTGTCAACCTCAGCGTCTAGTATATACCATTTTGTAACATGTCTAGTAAATCAGACCATATAAAACCAATTCATGGTTATATTGCTTTTGTAAAAATATTCAATTGCTTTATAATAAATCGATTAATCTTGTCTTTAGAGAAAAAGCAGGATATTTTGAATCAATAAATATTCTACATATAAATCAGTGTACCATACATTTCATCTGTGATATTTGCTTCAGTAGTCTGATTTTAGTGTGTTCTAGTGCACCTTGAGAACGGATTTTGAGTGTTAAATCCCATGTCAGGATAAACCAAAGACTTTAAAATTAATATTTACTGAATAAAAGAAAAGACTGGTCATCTAAGAGTTAGAATTATGTGTCTGGGTTTGGTGACCCATCTTTCTGCAGACTGTTACCTTATAGTGGTTTCCCTAGGTATTTTTAGCATGGTGCTCCAACATACCTTCTTCTCTGGGCACCATGCTGTCATCTGGATAATTTTTTAATGTGCCCCGACAATGTTATTTATTCCCTCTAAAATTTTATACAACAAACCCTTTCTGAGGCCTTATTTGTTTGAAAGTAAGGTTTATGAGAGTATTTAATTGTTCCAGTTAAGAAATAAATATGTTAATTGATTACAGGGTGTACATGGTAATTGTTAATTATAGCAATGTGTTATCTATTCAGAATTTACTTCATGCTGTGTCCACAGAATAAACATTTATGCTCTAAATTGCCCTCACTTGCAAAAATTACTATACCTTCACCAATTTCTTGGGAAAACACTACCTTGTGAGCAAGCAGAATGTCAGTAGGTCAGTTTAGTACAAAGCAGGTTTCATATTCATATTACATCGATATGCATATATCCTATTATCAGGGACTAATCTAGATGGTTAAATAGTAATTTAAGACACCATAAAAATTTTAGATGCCTTCAATTCACTGGCTTAGCAATTTCAGAGCAAACAAAAGTTGCTGAGAAATTTTGGCAAAGAGCAACAACTCTTATTTGTTTGCTCGCAGAAAGTTGTTAACAAATTAAATTGAGCAAGTCTTTTCAATCAATAATTTGGTCACTTCACTTTTGATAAATACTTCAGATTCAGATGAAGCCATGTGATAAAAACGTTTAAATACAAAATCAAATTTGATAATGTTTTCATAAGGAAATTAATATTGGCATATGTCAACAGGAAGAATGAACATGATCATGTAAGAAATCACTTCTCCATAAAGCTGAAGTCTACATTATATCTTGTAATATGCAAGTAACAATTGCCAATGCATATGTTTAGTCTTAATCAATCAACCAAATTTTCTGTTCAAATTCTTGATCCATAGATAAGCATCTATAAATCTGAGATTTTCTCTTTAGCTTTATACAAGAATGTTGCTGGAATTTCTAGAAAAGAGACAATTCTTCAATGACATTATAACTTTATTTCCTCACACCTTATACTGCTTCTTGACTTTTTTCGACTTGAGATCCCATACATTTATACAGCTGTCTGTCCCACCAACCAATAGATATGACGATGTTGAATTGAAATCAACACACAAACTTCCTGGCTGTGAAAAATAAAATTATATAATTCCTGAACCAATGTACAAGAAATATACATACAATGTCATCTACATTTCATAAAAATAAAGTGCTTGTATTGTTGTATGGGCTTCTAAGCTCTTTGTTGTAGGTAAAAAAAAATAACCTAGATGTTTTTGACCAATAGTTATTGCTCTGCACTGAACTTCAAAGCTGTTGACTCAAGCATTGGTTCAGTGATGATGAGTTGGTATTGATCTATAGGTAGAAATTATTTCTTAATGTTTACTTTCATATCCACAGCAAATGTTCACAATATACATATATAATTTCAATCTCAATAAATTGTCTTAACCTGGTAATGGTATATTCAAATTTCTATATGTACACCTATTCTTTGTGATTAACCAGTTTTGAATCAGACAACTACAGGAAATGATCTTGTCCATTCTGTTTTTTTTTCAGGTATATCAAATATTGATAATTTCTGATTTGATTTTTGTAAGTGTACATGTTTGCACAAATATATGAGTTTTGGATGGTGCCATTTGTAAGCGGACATATCCAATATTACTTTGTTACCATCTTAGAATTTAAATCATTTAAGCACTATCAGTAAACTCTCTAAAATTTAACTCTGAAGCAATCTCCATGTCATCAAGAATGAATCAAATACTTACAGGGCAATCAAATTCAGTCAATGATACAGCAGTATCCTTCACAGCACTAAAGCAAATTTTATCACTGTTTGAAGACACACTACATAATAAAACATCTAGATTCTGTTAAGGCTTTGTATAAAAAATGCTTATGTTTTTAAAGTCGCACAAAGCATAAAGAGCTCAAATTAGAAGACTTTATTTGGGGGGAGTGAGAACAAAAAACAGGAAGATTTAAAACAGAAGCAAAGGATCATATCCACAGATATTGTAACATGTGCCTAATATCGGCTATACATATATATCATTTTTAGTGGAGGCCTTTAGTGTTAAAATGAATTGTAAGTTTTGTTTAATTTGCAGCCTTGTGATCTGAATGAATCTATACCATAGCAATGTATCATCCTTCAAATTTTGGGAAAAGTTTTGGTTCATCAAATAATAGCTTATTACCTTTCTGTTCATGGGTCCCTTTTACGAATTAATAGACTAAAAGGTTACTGAGAAAACAACTCTGTCAAATTTATTTTAGTTGTTTAAGACAAAACAATTCTTTACCTATTCAACATTTTCAAATTTTTGTTTGTGTTTCTTTGGGGTTATTATTCAAACTGAGGAATATTTAATTTTATGTAAATATGGCACTCAAAATAACTGAAGAAATTTCTGCACTTATGCATTTACAGAAGAATTGTAAGTCGATGTTTAGTAAGTAACCTGGCAATAACATTATTGGCAGAAGTTTTAACCTATTGAATAACACCTATTCACAGAAATTTAAGGTAAAAATATCATGATCTTGAAAACTGGAACGCTTACTTTCTTTCTTTTCTTTTCTGTTATTTCATCCCTCCAATGTCTGGAGTACCACTCGAAAGTGTACAGTTAGCAACTGGTGTCTGTATAGCGACTGTTGTGCATGTGCAGGTAGAATAAAAGATAAATCATTGAGTGTGGATATGTGCGGGCACCAGTATCATAAATATAAAGTTCCAACGGTAAACACACTGGTGTACAATGTAATTGAACTTTGACTGTAGCTTAGCTAACCCACCACCTATGGCTATAATTACACATCGCATTAGCTTTAAGTCACAAGTCCATCAGGGTGAATAATATAGGTATAAACATGCTCACTAATTGAAAAAAAATTGTAAAGAGGATACGATCATTGTTCCATGCATTCTTCTTTCCATTCCATGCTATAGCACTAATATTTTGTTCATGAGGATTAAACTGTTTTACCAAACAAAATTCCCCAGTGTCCCAAATTTTTATATCATCCCCTGCAGATGCTAATTTAAGGCTTGACATTTTATTTTATGAGATTTCCTAAAAAAATTATGAGATCATCGATCATCTGCTAGATCTCACATGTTTATAGCTTTTCAGTAAAGAATCTAATTGATAATATTTGAAAAATGCTTTTTTCTAAAGTCAAAGCATTGACCTGTACTGTGAGGACCAGAATAAACTAAAACACTATTGTTGTTTGGTGTTTTTTCATTTGTTTTGATTTGTTGATCTGCAAACTCCCGCCATGATTTTCACTTCCGGTTTGCTCATTCAGGTCGATATAAAAATCGAAATACGAAATTCTTGGGGGCACCTGTTTAAAATAAAAGTTCGTTTTCTCTACAATATAGAATTTATATCAACTCAATATATGAACAACAAACATGGAGAGCGACGAACCACATGAACAGTTGTTTGTTGCAATGCAACCGTCGTAAGATAATCTGCGATATATTTATTGACAACAATATATATTCGACATTGCTTTTCTTTATTAATCTTTCTGTAGAGACTGTACACCTTGCAGTTGCACATCCATGAATTGAAAATCTAGCCAAAAACCAAACACTGTTAACTACAATGCACCATCAAAACACTATACAACTCTGGTAGTTTAACTGTAGCAGTATTAAACAGTGGCCCATCTACTGGCTTATTACAAATAACAAATTGCACAACTCCAGTATGAATAAAATAAATTAAATTTTACATGATGTAAATATTTATCAAATAATGAAGAGGCAAAATACATGAAAATAAATATCTTTTAAGTTTTAAAATGTGACAGGAAATAATATTTTTTTAAAAGGTACATATATTTATTCATTCTCTTTTTAAATCAGTGGATTATTATTCACAACTGAAATATTTTAAGGTAAAGTGTACAAAATTTTTTTTATGTACAGAGGGCTATTTGAAGTACATTGTACAACAGAAAATGTAAAAAAAATAATCGGCAAGATCCTATCCAAGTTGTTGAAATGCTTCTGTTTCAGCCGAGATGCTATATTTTTGAATATGTTGAAATTTTATGGAACTTGTGAACGACCTAATTGCCGCTTATGATCAAAAGAATACATCATTCCCTTGATTGATTACACCTGTAATTAGTCCCCAATAACATTAAACATGTGTTAATTGCCCTTAAGCTATATAACTGTTAAGATTTTAATGATCCCAAGCTGACACTAATTAGCTTACATGTCATTGAAAACTTCAATGTGAAAGGTCAAAATTGCAATCGGGGAAAATGCAAAATGTAAACAAGACATCTGACTGTCTAATACGAAACCAGGACTATAGTCAATAATGAATGAAACTTTGAAAAATAAAATTGGTTATTCCAATGCAAACCAAAAGGCTGCCAAAATATACTTTTCCAACTATTAAATACAGGAATAATTATTGAATGAAGAGATCTCTGTGCGAACGAGTGATGATGTGCAGAAAAATAACGGATTTGGGACAATTGAATCTTTCCAAACAAGCTGCCAACACCTATTATGCAGATTTACTCATGATATACATGTATGATTTATATGATTTACCCAAAGGCTTTTCACTCCAATTGCATGTACATGTCATGATGAAGATTATAAGCAGCCATATCTAAATATCAATATTATTCATACATTCTGAGTTTGGTTTTTTTCTGTACATATTTTTGTTTAGAACTCTTTTTGATTATATTTTCAAATTGTAAATTTATTAATCTGGCTCCTGTGACATGCATATAATCTTCAATAAGTTGAAGGTGGTCACTATTTGGTAGATGTAGATAATGGGCAGACATTATGACATTGTAAAAAATAATGAACTATAAATATTTATTTTTATTTAATAAAAACAAGAAAAGATAGAACAAATTATTGCATTTAATATATTATAATATAAATACAATACATCATTCACAAATAAACATGCAAGGCAGTTGTACGTGTACATTTCCGTGGCGTGGTCCGAAGCGGTATCTACAAATAGGAAAGTACGTTAAATGTGATGCTATCCAAAATTTCTGGAGAGAACACTGTAGGGAAATTCATTGAAAATCGTCATGTAATTTTAATTTTTATTAATTTTCTCGCTAACTGGCCCGTAACTTTTTTTTAAAAAACTACCAAAACATTTAGAAATAAATTCCAAATTGATTGATGCAAAGAAAATCCTTGACTACCGGGCTCATTTTTAAGCTGTGCTACAATAAAGAAGTCTTTGAAAAATCAGGGATTTTTTAGCAACGTCATGCGAGATTGACGGCGATGTCGCTCGTAGCGGATCTCTTTTGACGATGTTTGCAGCTAAAAGAAATATTTTATTTAATAATGTTGCCATGTATATATATTTGATATTCAATATTCTTATTCAGTCAACTTTTAAGAAAAATAAATTATTCACTAATATAATACCCTACTGACCTACTTATTGTGCTTCATTGACTTAGGTTAACTCGTTACATCCGAGTTCAGTTCTCCGATACCAAGCGATCTACAATCATATTGGGAGAACAAGGCAAACTTTGTAATCTTAGATTTCTGGTTAAGAGTTAGGTTTGGAAGGGGGGGGTAATGTATAATAAATTGGAAATGGGTCAAAATAATCTTTCAAATGAGGGGTAACATTTCTTCTTGGCAAAATTTAGTATAATTCAGATAAAATGGGAATTTGGAGTTCTGTTTATAAATGTCATGTAGGTTTTCATTAAATTGACATTAAAAAAAGTCAGTGATAAAAATATGAGAATTCTACTTCGCTTTTAATGCAACAGCAGTTGATAGGATGGAAATTTTGTCATATTTCTTGTGAAAGGATTTCAGATTGAGTGACATGATAGATTTCCATTAATTACCGTATTTTGTAGTGGGTTTTCACCATTGATAGCTGACCCAGAATTAGGAGATGCTGATAATGATGATGATGAAGAGGAGGAAGATACTATATCTGATGAAGACACAAATTTATCAAGTGGTCATGTGACATTTGATGAAGAAATGGAGTATCAGATTGAGGAACCAGAAGAAAATCAGATGGACGACAGCAAAGAGTCAAGTGTCTCTCGTGATGGTTTATCGATTGATTTTAGTACTCGTTGGACTGCCATACCAGGAGAAGATGTGACAGGATTTTCTACTCAGGAAGTAGAAGGTGAGGAGGAAGAGGATGTTGATGATCAGGACATTGCCCAGGGAGAAACGGCTGAATCTCATGTTAATGATCATGCCTATGCTGATCCTGGGGACGTTGTGGAAATTCAACCTCCCCCAGAACAAATCAGGTACACATATTACAAGAGAATTAATAGTTCTTATTCTTATGGATTCATGTTAAAAGTTAGAAACAGCTCCAAGCAATGAGCAATCTTATGAAAAAAAATTAATAAAAACGTAGTTCTTTAATTTATTACCAATAAGAAAAAAAAATTATGGGATTTAAAACAAGGAAATTTAAGTCTGTTTTTTCTGCAAATTGTCAAAAATTTCAATCCCTATAAATCTTAAAATAGTTGCCTGCACTGACTTAATGATATAATTATAACATCTTTCAGATCTGACCATACATATGATATCTCACCAATGTTACATGATAAAAATTTACCAGAAGGCTGGACAAGAAGTGTTGTACAAAGATTGGCAGGGAAATCTGCTGGAAAATATGATGTATATTTGTATAGGTAAAATTTTTATCACATTATCAGGGAAGATTCAATTGATATATTTTGATATAAGTATAAGGGGTTAAACACTTGAAAGAGAAAACACAAAAGCAGATAGTTAACTTGAATTGTGAAATAGGAATTCCGTAGGGTCTATTTTCATTTCAGATTACAAATGCCAAATTTTTTACCCAGATCTTGCCTAAAAATCCAAATGATAAGAACTCTCTGATATAAGGCAATAATTTTGTGTCATAAGTCAAATATCTGATCAGGCTGAAGTAATGTAGCAAGTCATTGTTAGTTCGAAATATATATTTACATGTACGATGTATGAACAACTGTCATAATGAAAAAGTCTCTAATGGTCTTAAGATTTTCACATGGTAAAAGCAAGTTTGATGATTTTTTTTAACAAATTTTCTTGTAAACTGATCAATATTTTTTGGGTATCATAGTTTATTTTTCTTTAACAGTCCTAGTGGAAAGAAATTCCGATCCAAAACAGAATTAGCAGTATATTTTAGAGATAATAGTATGTCTGATATGAATGCTGAAGATTTTGACTTTACAGTTCGTGGAAAACATCATAGTGCTAATCAGGGTGGTGTCGGTCGAAAGCGAAAATCGGTAGCTACCAGTATTGAAAAGATAGTTAAAACTCCAAAAATTCAAAAAACAAAAGCCACTCCAAAAATTCAAGAAAAGAAAAAGAAATTGAAGGAAAAGGAGAAAAAGCCTAAACAAAGAAAGAAATCTGATACAGAAGAAGAGAAAAAGTCTCCTGCTGTTTCACCTTCAAAGAAAGGAGTGAATGCAGGAAAAACATTGGCTCAGAAACTTGTAATAAAAATGGCATTTTCTGGAAAACCAAAAGCTGGTAAATCTAAAGCTTCAAAATCTCTGAAAAAAGGAGGAAAAACAAAGTCATCCAGACAGTCAGAGAAAAGAAGGCGTGAGTCAAATAAACAAACTAAAAGATCATCAAAAGCAACAGAAGAAAATGAAATATCGGAAGAGGAAAGTGGCGAAGATTCATCTAAAACATTAGATGATGAAAAAAGTGCTAGTGTTTCATCTTCAGAGGAAGTTTGTACTGAAAATGGTGGTGATGTCACTCATAGTTCTAATGTGTTTGATTTATTGAATGGACTTTCATCAGCTTCTAATAATGATTTATCAGACGATAAAGTGACAAAAATTTCTGAATCTGTTGAAAAAAGAGAAGCTATTATACAGTCACCTGCAACAAGGTCAAGACGACGAACTACTTCTAGAGAAAATATTTTTGGGGATGACTTTATAACACCTCCAGCACCAAGAAGTCGGCGAAAAAGTAGGTCAATGGAAAATAAGGATGAAAACAATAGTGCAAATAAATCACAAAAATTAACAGTGATAAATGAAGTAAAAGAAACAATTATTGTAGAAAGTTCAGCAAAATCACCATCAAAAAGACGAAAGAGTTCAGAAAACAAAACTGAAAAAGAAGGATCTCAAATTAGTAATGTGATTCAAACTGAAGTTGATGAACCTGACATTTCTTCAGATAAAAAGTCTGAAGTGTCGTCCAATACTAATCTGTCCGATACTAAAGACAATATTTGTACTACATCATCATCTTCATTATCATCACCATCGGAATCACCTGATAAATCACCATTGAAAAGTCCATTACAGAATAATTCAGATTCTGTAATAATGGAAGAGAAAAGGGAAGAAGAAACAACTGCCAGCGAAGAAATAAAGCAAGGTAATAACTTATGTAGGTGACTGAGTATTGTAATCAGAATTAACAAGATATTTATAACAATATAAATAGTTATGGAGTTAATTAACATAAAAAAACCAAGCCATGTTCATGTTACTGTGGAAAGGAAAACAGAAAGTGAACAGTGCTTTTGTTGTTCTTCATTATGTAAGACTTTCAGTAGCGAGTCAAAAGTTCAAACCTTAGTTTCAGAACAGAAACAGTAGATATATTTGAATGAAAAAGATTTCATTGGTGCAAAGGGCACATGTACAGTATAATATGAAGGTTGTGCCATTATTTTCATATTACATGTACATTTGTGTATGGAAAGTTAACTTAATGGAATTTGGCATCAAAGTTTTTATGAATATTGGTGCATGTTGAAAGGATTGATGATCCCTAGTAGAATTAGGTGGCACATGTATTTGCATGTATATCTATCTGTACCAATGAATGTGGAACAGTGTTCATTTATCATTTATAGTATATAATTGAACTGAAAGATACTATTAATTACATGTATATATTGTGAAAACATTGAACTATAGATGAGATGCAAGTGAAGAACAAATTAATCAATTGAATATTTTGTAAGTTTCTCAAATTAACAATCTCCTGATGAAGTATGATTGCAAGCCTATTGCTGAATTTTTCAGTTGATATGTTTGCCACATTTAATATCAACAATATTACTGTTACAATGTACCTATCCTTTCACATTAATTTTATCTAGAATTATAAATTATTGTTTTCTTACAGAGTCAGAGGCAGAATTCAAACCAACTGAGGATTCTGAAGTTTTAAGTAAATACTTTGTAAATGGTAGATTTATGCCACGTCCTGAGCTTCACCGAGATGTAAAATGGACGCCGCCTAAATCTCCATTTAATTTGGTACAAGAGAGTCTATACCATGATCCATGGAAACTCTTGATAGGGACCATATTTTTAAACAGAACAACAGGTATCAGTTTATAATGACATTTAAGATTCTCTTCTGTAAGATTTTCTAATACTTTCAAAATACAAAAATGTAAGGATATAGGATATGCAACAATGACACTAAATCTCAGAAATATTGCCCTTGTGGTTGCTGCGTGATATCAACGAGCAACAGCCCACAACTTAAAGCAAGTAAGGAATGGAAAATTGGGGGGTTAAAATTTGTCAAAATTTGCCATAAATCTCAAACAACACAATATTTAATAAAACATATAATAACTTAACAAAAGACAACAACTGAATTCGAAGTTAAAGGGTACAGGCTTGGGACTAGCAATAAAGAATTTTGGCCATGGGGTTAAACTTTGTTTTCTCAAAAATTAACACTACCTCTGAGTCTGATTTCTTGATCAGAATTTAAACAAAAGGTATTCAAGTAAAAAAAAAATCAGTAAATATGGAATAAATTTATTACATATAAAATAACAACAAGAGACAGGATAAAAACTAACAAACTTATAGAATGCTTACTGTTACTTGACAGCTTGCTTGGAGTATTATGCATTGTACTCAATGAAATCATTTCACGTAAAGAATGGATATAATTCAGATTAATGCATGCTTTTTTCCATATCAGCATTAATTGTTATCATACTGTAATATGATAGCCATATAAAGTGTTTTATTAACTAATGTGTTGAAATACAGTAAAAACTGTCCAGTTAATACAAAACTGGAACTGGTCATTAACACAGGTCTAATACAGGATTTTCTGTATTAGACCTGTGTTAATGACCAGTTCTGGTTTTTCTGTATAAAACCTGTATTAATGACTCGTTTCAGACACATGGGATTGTACTAAATAGACAATTTATAATGTATTTTAAATCATTGGTTAATAAAAGCACTGTAATTTTAACTCATTAGTTAATAAAGGTGTCATAAAATGGGAATTTTTATATAAAGCCTGTATTATGTCCTTGTACATTTGTATTGGGTCTCGATCAGCTGTACAGTTGACCTCGGCCCAATATTATTGACTCGGACATACATGCTTTATATAATAACATTATATTGTACGGTGCATGTATTTATACAATGATTATCTTGGTACTTCTACAGTGTTCCAGCTAGGATTTAAGGGCAGAGAGGCATTTATTGAGGATAAGGGGCACTTTAACGCATTTCCAGATCTGAAAAGGGCAAACAGGATCAAGTCAACTTTTAAGAAATATCAATTATTTACTAATCTAAAACGCTTTTAAGAGTTCTATCAGTTTCTCTGCACTCTTTAATTCAGTTTCAATTAATTATACCCCCAACAAAAAAAATTTGGGGGGGTATATAGGAATCACCTTGTCCGTCCGTCTGTCCGTCTGTCCATATATCTTGTAAGCGCAACTCCTCCTAGACCACTCAATGGATTTCAACGAAACTTTACAGAAAGGAAGTACATCATCCAAAGATGTGCATGAAGAAAAATCTTTGCTTTCCGATATTACACAAGGGAGATAATTGGACTTCTATTTTTTTTGGCTTATACATTATATATGAACCTCATAAGCGGAACTCCTCCTAAACCGCTCAATGGATTTCAACGAAACTTTACAGAAAGGAAGTACATCATCCAAAGATGTGCATGAAGAAAAATCTTTGCTTTCCGATATCACACAAGGGAGATAATAGGACTTCTATTTTTTTTGGCTTATACATTATATATGAACCTTGTAAGCGCAACTCCTCCTAGACCACTCAGTGGATTTCAACGAAACTTTACAGAAATGAAGTACATGATCGAGAGATATGCATGAAGAAAAATCTTTGCTTCCCAATATCACACAAGGGAGATAATTGGACTTCTATTTTTTTGGCTTATACATTATATATGAACCTCGTAAGCGTAACTCCTCCTAGGCCGCTCGATGGATTTCAACGAAACTTTACAGAAAGGAAGTACATCATCCAGAGATGTGCATGAAGAAAAATCTTTGCTTTCCGATATCACACAAGGGAGATAATTGGACTTCAAAGCGGGGGGTATCCTTTGTGAGCTTTGCTCACAGTACATCTAGTTCTGTATTGTTTATATGCGTTTAAAAAGTGATTTGTTGTATTTTATATTAAATTTATTGTACAGGGCAGAGGGGAGCACTGAAAGGGCAGAGGGGTGCATTGGAAAAGGGGCAAGGTGCTGCACCTCTCTACTTTAAGCTAGCTGTAACACTGTTCTAAATACCACTACTTCATTGTCAATTTGTCTCAAAATAAAAAAAAATTGTCAATTGCTGTAAATGAATATTTTCACAATATGAGAAGTATACTTTAACGTTTCTATGAGGATATATATATTGGTACATGATATACTTTCAAAATTTGACAAAACTCTTTGATTCATATATTAAAAATTGATTGATTTTGTTCTATCCATCAATATGGATGAATTTTTCCTTGCTGGATATTATTTTAGGTAAAAAAAATTTCAAATTCAAAGAATCAGAAATAAAATTATCCATGATAAAACTTCTTGTATAAAAAATTTCTTTACCCGAGATACATGTAGTCAAATTTTTTGTTTTCAACACACAAGCTTTAGCAAGCGTGTTAAAATCTACAATATAACTATCAAGGGTGGAGAAATTCTATAACTCACAAGTTAATTGAAGGTGAATCTGTTTCTCCTATGATTTTCAACAAAAACCTCAAGAAAATGCTGTTGCTATGCATTTTATTTACATGAATGCCATGTCAGAACTTCTCTAGTTTATCTTTCCAATAAAAGTAAAAAAAAATGGCGGGAATTCCCATACAGAAATTTAATCACTGGGAAGTGGTTAAAAATATTTATTTTTATCCCACCGATTAAAAATGTCAAGAATAGGAGAAATTCTATTTACAATTAGTTATATTGGGATGAGGATTGGGCAAATACTAAAATTAGGTGATAGTTATTTTCCAACATTATATTATACATGTGTAAATGCCCTCCATCTTTTTCATCATCTCATTTGAATATTTTTCTTTACAGGAAAGGCAGCAATTCCTCTATTATGGAAATTTTTCAATAAATGGTCCAATCCTGATGAAGCAAGACGAGCTGATCCTTCAGCAGTAGCTAAACTTTTGACTCCTTTGGGACTACATGCCAAGAGAGCTCAAATTATTATTAAATTTTCAGGTATTATATTAAGTGTAAATCACTTTATAAGAAGTGCATTTAGGCTGCTGATAAATAATTAATAAAGGGATAAATATTAGATCATTTACCATTTTTGTATATGCATTGAAAAATACATGTAGAAAAAGAATGGTTTGGCATTTGTATGTTGAACATATATCACTACATGACTAAAGCAGTACACTGAAATTTTATCACAAGGTTCCATTTCACAGACACAATTTTCATGATTTTGACTTTGCTGTAATAAACTGTTGTTTCATTGACTTTTTTTCACATTTTTAATTATTTACAATGTTATATATACTAAATCAAAAATTCTTAATTTCTATTTTATTGAGTTATAGGACTTTGTGCATTTAAAACTTAACATCCAAAGGCTAATTGGGATCTGTTCAAAGAATAAAATCCTCTGTCCAAAAAAAATTAAATAAGACCTTGGGAATGTTTTAGAATTACAATGTAAATCAATATTAATCTTAATTCAGTTTACATATAAGTCACAGTTTAATATCATTATTTTTCAATAAACATTTAAAATTTATAACATTTATACAGTAATGGTTTCTGTTGCAGGCCAAAAAAAAAATTGTCAGTTTCTGGCTTCACCACATGTTTTTTGCTAAAATCTACATTTGTGTAGAAAATCTCATATTTTACTGCTCCTATAAATGTATCTACATGTATTAATGAAAGAGTAAAATTCTTGCATGCTATTAATTAAATTTCTAATTATTATATTAATATTGATGTTATGTGCAAGGAATTTAATACCTTTTCAATTACAATTTCACTCCATCCAAAATTTGTAAAATAGACTAGTTCTTTTAATTAGAAATTCACCTGTTGGACACACCTGAAAGTTAGCCAATCTGTCAGTTAATTCCAACCTGGAATTAACTGAAAGATCACAAACCCTTCTAATCACAAACATGTAGAAATTTGCTGTTCCTAAATTTTTTCCAAATTTTCAAAATAATAAGACATCAATGGTATCTTACCAGTGTATATTTGCTTGTAAATAGAAAACTATAGACTTTCAGACTGATAATTTTAGAAAATAGCAAATAAAATAGAAATTAGACTGAAGCCACATACATATTTTGATGCAGTACAAATTAATTAGTATATACATGTACATACCTGTTGTAGATGAATATTTGTGTAAAGATTGGAATTATCCTGAGGAACTTCATGGTATTGGAAAATATGGAAATGACTCCTATAGAATATTCTGTGTTAAAGAATGGAAACAGGTAATTGTCGTTAGTTATAAACTTATTATTTATACATATGCTGGAAGTCCTTACTCTACTATACATGTAAATGTATATTTACAAACTAGTAGACATAACAAGTATCTTGGTGCCCTGATCCTATGTAGAGAGAAGGGCAATGGATAAACTACTAAGAAGGTACCTAGCAAAAAATCAACCTGGTTTTTATGCCCCGCCCACGAATGTGGATGGAGCATATAGAGTTACCCTTGTCCGTATGTAATGTCTGAACTATGTGGTTAAGTTTTGCATTTAGGTTCATTTCTTTGCAACTAAGCATAGTGTATCAACGAACTTCATCAGTGGATATGCCTTGGGTAGTACTGAGCAGTCATACAATAATTGTGTCATTATAACCTACATTTTATGCTTGAGCGACTCTGGTTAAGTTTTGTTTTTACATTCATTTCTTTGGAACTAAGCATAGTGTATCAATGAAACTTCATCAGTGAATGTGCCTTGGGTGGTACTGAGCAGTCATACAATATTTGGGTCATTATGACCTACATTTTACACTTGAGCGACTGTGATTAAGTTTTGTGTTTATAGGGATTTTAGGGCGGGGTATCCGTGTATTACAAACACACAATTTCTAATTATTTCTAATTTCACAAATTCAACATATATGACATGGCAGTATAAATACAATGTAAATTTACAAATATAAATTCTATCCCTTCTCAAAAAAAATGTATTGAAATTTTTTATTGATTATGGGTAGCACGTGCCTTGCGACATAATCAAAAATACAATGCCATTCTTTTGAATATAACCAGAGGAACTGTCATGGTGGGGAAATACTACAACTGTTTGGACTTTTATTGCTTGAAAATTCTATAAAATCAAATGAAAAGTAAGTTTAATTGTTTTAAATTTTATTATGTTTACTTTTCTACCCTTTCGAAATCAAAATGGCTGTCACATGAAAGGTCTTGCAGTACCACTTCATTTACCTAATTTCTGTTTTTGCCATATTAGAATCGAAATAATTCATGAGAGCCATATGTTTGTATTTGATTTTTATATGTGTAACATTATTTGCTAAAATTTTATCCCTCGCTAACGATAGGATAAAATTTTGCTCAAATAATGTTACCCATATTAAAATCTCCAAAGAACCTATGGCTGCCATGAATTATTTCTTAACTTTATATTCTCTACAAAACAGGAGAGAATACTTACAAGAGGCTCACTTTTCCTCCTGCCTCTAAAAATTGAACAGACAAATTTGCTCCGTATCCAGAACACCTTTAAGTGAAAATTTCAGGGATTCCAATAAAATCGTTTGATTATCAACAGAAATGTGCTGTCTATACAAATTTACTACTGATGCGCTGAATTTCCAGTTTTAGTGGAAAGAAATTGGCTAGACCTTTAGATTTAAAATACAAGAATTGAATGTACATGTACATGTGTATATGCAAATAATACTTTTATGTTTGTATTATTTTTATACATGTATAAACCCCTAACGGGAGGGATTGTGGCTCCGGGTGTGGGATTTTCTCACTGCTTTGAAGACGCATTGGTAGCTTTGAGCTGTTTTCTGCTCTTTGGTTGGGTTGTTGTCTCTTTGACACAGTCCCCATTTCCATTCTCTGTTCTATAACATAATTATTTAGATATGAGAATTTCGAATTCTAATATTTGGTTTTATTTGTGTAAAGGATCCCATTTTGGTTTTATTTTAGGTTCAGCCAAGAGATCACAAGCTGAATGATTACCATAACTGGCTGTGGAAAAATCACAAGACATTAGAACTAGACTGAATACAGCAAACAACTTTATCAACGATTACCATAACTGGCTATGGAAAAATCACAAGACATTAGAACTAGACTGAATACAGCAACGACTTTATCAATGATTACCATAACTAGCTATGGAAAAATCACAAGACATTAGAACTAGACTGAATACAGCAACGACTTTATCAATGATTACCATAACTGGCTATGGAAAAATCACAAGACATTAGAACTAGACTGAATACAGCAACGACTTTATCAATGATTACCATAACTAGCTATGGAAAAATCACAAGACATTAGAACTAGACTGAATACAGCAACGACTTTATCAATGATTACCATAACTAGCTATGGAAAAATCACAAGACATTAGAACTAGACTGAATACAGCAACGACTTTATCAACGATTACCATAACTGGCTATGGAAAAATCACAAGACATGCAGAAATTCATGGTTTTGGTATTGAAGAGACTGAATTCAGCAACGACTTTATCAATGAGCACTAGATTTTACTGTTGTCATTGTACCTGAGAGAACAAAAGAAAAATGATTGCTTGCTTTTCATTACTTAATGTGCAAATATGTTCTGATAATTAAAAATAAAATCATGAAAATTAAACAATTGAGAGATATAAATTATTATTTTTTTGAGGAGTTTCATTGAAAAAGATTTCATTAATTGTATGTTTACTTGTATCTTTAAAAACTGAAAATTTATTGAGAATTTCTTTTAGTAAATATTTACAAATGTATTTAATGCCTTTTCTAACAATAAAAAATTTAAATGATCTTGATAAATTAGGATGCATGAAGTTTTAGTTCAGATAAGAAATGTTAATTGGAGGTCATAAGCACACATTACAACACCAATTTTAAAAATCTCTCAAATTATCCATTAGGAAACAGTTACCAGAAAAATTGTATAGGTCACAGTAATACATTGAATTTTATGTCACAAAAACATCCTCATTGCTTTTCATTTACTGTGAAAATTCATTTCAGATGAAAAGATATGATTTGAGGAAATTATAATAATATTGAAATAATATCTTGTAAAAATATCATTTTATCTATTTAAAGGAAAAAGTGACATCTTTTGTATATACAGTTTACTCTTGCATCTCTATTGGAATTTTTTTTTCTTCTGGCTTAAGAAAAACTGTTACAAGCAAATATATCTTGTGTGATCATAACTTGTATTTACAGCATTTGACTGTATATATATTAGTCATGAGAAAAATTATTAAAAACCAATTTTAGTTTTAAAGGCAGTTATTATTTCTAGATTTTCATGCACATACTAGTCTAAACTGGTCTCTGTGGGATTGAAGCTTTTGTTCAGTTTTGTCTGGTTAACTTATGTTCTGAAGCAGGTGTTCATTTTAGACAGGGGTTAGACAGATTTTACTGTAAATAATTAAAATAATGTAGAAAGCTCTGATTTCCCTGAAATCACAAAACAACTCCAATATGTGTCGGACAGTGACAGACGTCATCTTTTGACTTTTATATGAGAGACGTATCAGTTTGCTGAGTATATATATGTTTACATTAAAATAAATTAATTGTAAATTTCTTAATTTTCATAGTATATTAATTTTTTTTTTCAGTAAACAGTTTTACAATTAAATTATAATAAAAAATAAATTACCACTGGAAGAAGTCAGAAACAGTGATAAAATTAATCTTCTTTACAATACATGTATCTTCATTTCTCAAATATTATATATGGAGTATCGTTGTACAGATCATTTAAATTTAAAAAAGGGAGAAAAATACTGGGTGGTTTAAGGTAGATTATAATGAGTTATAAGTTATGTTATAAGTTAAGGGTTGTTTATTGTCAATTTTTATTATGTCACATTTCAAGAAATATTATAAAAATCTTATATTAAAACAAAAAATAAAAGTCTAAATTTTATAATTAATATTTCATGAGAGAACACATAACTCCCATGAAATTATAATTTTTACATTTTCATTTTCGAAAATGTGATTGTAGAAAATATGACAAGATTATCTTGGTATTTATCAGAATTGTGGTGTAGAAGTTCATATGGAATGTTGTAGTTTGAAAGTATCTATAAAAATTGTTTTAAATTTTTTTAGCTAAACTTATTTTAATCTGAAATTCCTTAGACATAAAAATAGTCTAGGACTGTGGTTGGTTATATGGATTTTATCTGAAAGAAAATGGACTTCAAAGATGTCTCACATGGTAAGCACTGATTTTGACAACATAAAAAATCTAAAATTCATATGAATATGAAATGTGTTGTGACATAACTTGGCCAGTTACGAAATTTTTATTTTGTTGTCAGAGGAATCTTACTAAATTTATTCTGTACATTTTATTTTGTTGTTGATGTGAGGTAGAGTGTAATTGGCAATTTTTATTGGTATTTTGTACATTCATGTCATTATATTATTAGAGCATAACATGTTTCTTACAGAACAAAAATCTGGCAAGGATGTTTTTTATTGGCCATATTGGATCAATATGTATATATGTTACATACATGTAAAACAGTAAACATCATATATATAAATAAACTTCTCTCCTGGTAGATTAAGCCTAGGCCTATTCAATAAGGATTGAAGTTTGTAAAAAAAAGTGTTGAAAGGCATGATCAGAATATATATACAAATTGTTATGGACATTGAACTTCTGTTACATAAAGATATTTTATGTAGAAACCTGAATTTTTAAAAGTCATTGAATTATTAATTTTGATATCTTATTTTGATATGTATAGAATTATTGTTTTAACTTATTATATATAGTTAGTGCTGTTGGATGAAATTTGTTTTAATTATAATTTTTTTGTACATGGTGATCGTCATTAGACACGATGATATTGTTATATTTTCTCATTATTATACAATGAATGAAATAATTTAATGTTGAATAATTATATCTGTAGGCTTAAAGTTGCATATTGACTAAGCTGTATTTAGTTTACATGAAGATTGTCAACCACCTTTCTCTACAATTATGTGGTGTTTTATTTTGTATGCATGAAGATTACAGAATCAATCAGGTTTCTGAAATTTTTGGCAAATTAGAATTTAGAGTAAAATTCAAAATAGGGTTGGGGGGGGGGTGTTGAGGTATCAGGGATGAGATTAGACTCTAACATGTACAGGTATTGAACATACTTTTACACAATTTTACAAGATTATAACATTAACAGCCGTAATTAAATCTTAGTTCCCTGTATACAATGTGACAACGATGGTCAGGAATATGATTACTGCAGTTACTACAAGCAGATTTTATGATTACTGTAATGACTTCTGGGTTGTGCATATGGATTACTGCTGGAAATTCTCTCCTCAGACAAATGTAAATGTTGGAATCGTTGTAATTTTTAATGTTTTCCAGACTGAGAATCATAATTATATATTTCCCATCCAATGACTCCTACGTTTGGGCATCCAATACAAATGACTTTGATGCAACGTGTTTGTTTCACAGCCCGTTTCTGGATTGATTGTACTCTTTAAATTTGAATACCATCTGCTCAAACAGTTTATTAAACATTTGACTTTGCCTTAATTCTTGGGGAATGCATTATTATTTTCCAGAAAATTGCAAAAATGTCAGAATGCTTACTGCAATTCAGTTACAAGTTAAATTAGGATTAATGCGTACCAAATTATATATACCAAGTGATGTATGTACGATTTTGTGGAAAAAAATATTGCATTTATATATCCTACAAAACACCTCAAGATAAGTTCAGTTACTGTGACACGTCGCTTTGAAGTCGATTGTACACACTGTTTCTTTGAATGTTTACTGAACTTGTAGCTCATTCTGAAAGTGTAATATTTGTTTTGGACGCCCACATGTAGGTGTCGTCGGATGGGCAATATTCAGTTAAGAGACTCAATCTGGAAAACATCACAAATTACAAAAATATCAACACTTTCATTTGCCTTCATTTTGTATATGAATTGCACCAGGGGAAATAACTTTTTAAGACTATGATATTGCTGAAATAGTTTCATATTATATAATTTCACAGAGGAATGAAGGAAATTAAAATAAAAAGCAATTACAGTTCAGTATTGATGTGAAACCTGAGCAGATATATTGTAAATGAAGTATCTCAATTTAGTACAATTCTATTAAATGGTGCATGGGAAACATAAGCAATAATAGAATAAAAACAAAAATAGTAAATATTAATTTTATTACTGTTTCTCAATTTTTTTTAAATCAAGATACATGACTACCTGCCCTGAAAACTGCACATTAATTATGATATTTATCAGAAATTAATAAAAAGTCATATCTAAGCATGTCAGTGCGAATTTTATTAGTCAATCTGGAACTTAAAGTATTTTCATCTCAGTTTTCATCAATACATTTCACACATTAATATTTTATATAAATTTATTCATTTTTTAATTTTATTTTGAGGTAGTCATAAGGAGATGCAAGGAGGAAATCACATATGTGCCATAATTCATTTAGAAAGGTAGCTTATGATGAATTAATATAACCATTTTATGGACTCTTGTTAATTATTTTTTTTTTTCATTTTTGAGCCATTTCTGGAGGATTATAATCTAATGGGTAATTAGGTTACCTATGTAAGAGCAAAGAAGAAGAATTTAATCATAGACTAGATTCTTGTTACTTTTAGTGAATAGGTCATACAAAATACAAATACAAACACATTTCAGAATGAAATACATGTGTCAATACATTCACAATGTTTCCATGTCCTTTTCTTTTGCTTTTGCTCTCCAAGAGACTAATGGTAACTGACTTATATAATTTTAAAAGTAAAATTTCCAGTTCTGTTTCAATAAAGAGTATATTTGTCCTGACTGTTACATGGTTGTACATAGAAAAAAGGGAGATAACCATTTTAACTGGTTTTTATATTGGTGTTAAGTTTCACTGTTGACATAATTTTATTAGTTGATGTATAGCATATAATTTTTAAAATTATAGCATGTTATGTAAATGACCATGATCACTATGGAAATGTTTTATCATAAATTTGTCTTAACATTTGTAAATATATCTCATAAATGAAAATAAATGTGACTGTCATAAATTTAACATTTTTCCTGGAATTTTCAAAAGTCCATGTATTCACATTGCAACCAGAATTACAGTTCTTCACATGTCCTCATTAGGAGTACTTTGTTTTGCAGGATCTCAGCATTCAATGGAAAGATTCATGTAAATACAAAACCCATATTATTTGCCCAATCCATGGTGTAATATCTGCCATGTGATTATTGATGGTTTTGTTTTGTTTATTAGCATTTTATGCCACTTGTAGTGCAATTGGCTATTTATCTGGTGTATGAAATCTGTCAATCCTTGTCAGTCAAGTTCAGACATTTTTTGAACTCACAACATCAGTGTTCACAGGCTAGTTATCAACATTAGACATGAGAAACTATCTAAACCACATAGCCATGGATGAAAAACTATCTAAATTGCTCTGCCATGAATACCAAACTATCGAAACCACTCAGCCATGGATGACAAACGATCTAAACCACTCAGCCATACATGACAAACTAAACCACTCAGCCATGGATGACAAACGATCTAAACCACTCAGCCATGCATGACAAACTAAACCATTCAGCCATGCATGACAAACTAAGCCACTCAGCCATGGATGAAAAACGATCTAAACCACTCAGCCATGCATGACAAACTATATGAACCACTCAACCATGAATGGAAAACTAAACCACTCAGCCATTAATGAAACTATCGAAACCCCTCAGCCATGGATGACAAACTATCTAAACCACTCAGCCATGGATGACAAACTATCTAAACCACTAAGCCATGGATGGAAAACTATCTAAACCACTCTGTCATGGATGGAAAACTATCTAAACCACTCAGCCACAGAGGACCTATGATTGTTGGTGCTTTAAAATTTCATTTTGAAATTGTGTTGCAGTCGTTATTTGATTTCTTTGCCTGTTATATTGTTTAAAAATTATTAATATTCACTCACGTCTGTGTAAAGTTTCATTTGCATAGATGTAATATTATAGATATCTATGAAACTGCAGTCAGATGCCCTGTTGAGTTTGCTAGGAGATATTTTTCTCTGTGTCAAAGATTTCATTGGTACCACAATTAAATGACATTATTGTCCTTTTGCTGTCAAAAATGTATTACTGTAGTCTTATAGTAAGAAGTGACATTATAAAATGAATCAATTTGCAGTTCTGCAGGCAAGGCAAATTAGAAATTCTTCAAATTTCGGATACTTTGAGCTAGTTTCAAAATAATTAAATTTACTGCACATGTATACCAGCAAAAAAAACCGAATGAGTTCTGGTAATAAAACTAAATCAGCAATTTGGACATTTTGGTCCAAAAATTTAATCTCGTTAGCAAATTTCTGACCATCAAAAGAAACGCAACACTTACATTTCATTAACATTTATACACGATTTTTGAGGTACTGGAATTTCAAAAATAATCCTCCAAATAACCTAAAATTTTTGTTAGTAGTTTCTGTGGTAGCCTGCCATGAAGATTTTCTGAAATTTTGTTTTTTTCAACTTAAGATTTATAATTTTTTACCCCAAAGCACAATTTCAAAACTTTACCCATTTTCTCACCATAAACATTTTGGGAATAAAATTTTAATGTCTGAAAACACAATTTACAGCTTTTATCGCTGTTTAACTTTTATGTGACAAAATTTTGTAACTCAACGCAGAATATTTTTTTTCGACTTTTGAGTTGTTAACAAGCATACTGAGAGTCTTTTTTGAAGTTAACAGTTTATGTGTAGCTTTTCAAATTTTGAAAATGACAAAGCATATTATGTCAAAGTACTGTTGCGTTTCTCTTGATTATTTGATCATTATATTAAAATTGAAACACACATACTGCAACATAATGTTAATAAAAATATATATTGTCAAAAACTTTACCAGGTGTTCTGGATATTGTTTAAGAATTTTCTGAATTGTTATAGCAATTGAATTGTAAGCCAAACAAATAATACTCCATGATTTACCTTGAAATTCTAAAATCTGACTCCTGTGCAGTTGTAAATATTGTACCTATCGTTCATTTGAATTTATATTTTTCCCCATGTCCATGGCAACAGCATCTATTTTGAATATTCTAAGACCAAAGTGAAAGGCCCCTGGCCTTCAAATCATGTTTCATGTAGATTGGATAAATTTAAGTTAGTTGGAATTTTTTGTTCCATTTTATTTCATTGACTGTACATCTAGTCATGGTGCTCAACCATCCTACACAGCTGCTTGAAGTTTCCTCCATTCTTCATCAGGGAAGAGATGGGACATGTTTTTGATTAAGAAATCGGTTTGGGCGACTTAATAAGTAAAATAACATGGAGAAGTGCCGTCTTGAGTTTTCTTTGTTGTTATTTTTGGTTTTCTTCTTACCTTTTTCTTTTGACTGAAAGATATGTTGTTGTTACCTTTATACATCCGTCCGTTAAACTATCTTATCTCTGGAACAAATTTATTTTTAAATAGAGAAAAATATTCCTATTAATAATGCTGGCCCATCAGCTAGATGTGAGATAAGGTTTTGGAATTTTGATGTTGGTCCATGGGTCGAAACAAAACATCACATTCTTACTGCAGGCATTTAATACTATTAACGAAATTTGTGTATAAAGATATTCAAATATTTATTTTGGTCCGTGGTTCCAAAATGGGTGTAAGTCTTATTTCAGACATTTCATTTGAACTCCTGCATGTTTTGATTTTTGATTTTCAATTTTACAATGGAATGGTTGTATATATTTAGTGTTCATGCGATAAGCTTTGCGGTTTTGATTTTGCTTTAAGGGTCCAAACAAGGACCCAAATGAATCTTATTTATATTTCATGTATGCCCTGGTACAAATAGGTTGCTAGGGATAAGATGTTTTTACCAGTCCATCAGTCTGCCTGTCATCACTTTATATCTGGATCTATATAAATTTAAATGTGCAAACGTGTATTATGAATTAAATTTTGACAATTTTTCGGTTATCAGTATAAATAGTCCTCCCTTACTCTGATGCAAAAATAGAGAATTTACTAAAAGCAATAAAAAAACTCAACGTTCGTTTTGAATTAAATTGTTTAGCTTTGAATATACTGATGAAAACAGATTTTCTTAAAGTGACAATAATTTGATGATTATTTGATAATTTTCCTTGACATTATATATATATTATAATACTATGAAATAAAACTTCCTCTAAAACTTATTATTTATAACTTTATGTAACTGAAATGAATAACAATAACATTTAATAGTAATAATAACAGGAATACAGCTGACTCTCATATCTAAAAATATTTATCCTAAAGTCCCTGATGTCTCAAAATAATTGGCCCTAATAACTCTAACTTCTGGTTTACTCATATTTTTTTTGTGTCTTATAAAATTAAAGATAACTTGATTCAACTTTGTATCATTCTCTGATTTTTCCAGCAGTTAAGCGTGGTGTTTTCGAAATTGGATCTGATATTACTAAGGAAGACAGAGCTCCCCCTTCAAAAGCAGAGTATTGTTCCTTAGATTTTGATGAGATATTGTTTGTACTTGAAACCTGTCCAAATTTCGGACTACTTATGTGATTTTCGTTTCTTGATAATTTTAAATGTTTACTTGCTTCACAGTTTTGATTTATTGCATGGATTCTGCCGTCGTATTGATACGCGGTATCGTCATCGAATGAACCAGCGGAACTATTTGCACTATCATAGTCATCATCACTAGTTGTTGTTGGTGTTGGTCTTGGCTTTTTATATTTAATATGAATAGTAACTTTCATTTCCTGATACGGTCCGTATGAACTGTCTGTAACTACAGACTTACAACGTTCATCCTTGCTGTCAGTCTGACCTAGCAACACACTGCTAGCATATTCGCCTTCGTCACTCTCCCTTTCTGTTTCATCGCAAAGTTTCACATTGCTTTCACTTAGTGCTTTTTTATGAGGTTTTCGTTTTGATGAAATAGTTGGAAGTTTTTGGAATTTTTGCCAAGACGAAGTTTTTTTCTTCGGGGGAGATTTCGAATGAAATAGCGGAGTTGTTCCTATAAAATTTGTGCCTTTTGATTTAGTTTTTATATCATGTTTTTCCAATGGAGATATTGCAAACATGTCTGATGTATCTAAATTCTTATATTTCTTGAAATTTGTGACTGGAGCGAGTTTTTTTTTATCTGACAAGATATTTTTTCCAGACAAATAGCTTTCATTAACAAACTGTAAATGGTTTTGGAGATCAGAAATTCTTTTATAACGTTTCTGGAATTCAATTTCATCATGTATACTACCGAAACGTGAAAAATTATTAGGCCTATCAAAAGTTCTATTGAAAGCATCCCTATTTACACCATTAGAGAGCTTCGGGGGACCTTTGAATCCATTATTATAAGTAATTCTTCGGTCTTTAAGTTCCAAAAGTCTATTCTGTGATCTAGTGTCGTCTGCACTAACAACTTCGGATTCTGTATAATTAATAGATTCACTATCATTTATACCAGATTCAGAATCTTTTTGACTGTTTCTTTTCCTCCGACGTTTCCGTCGTTCTGTTGCTAGTGGAGGAGAAGGCTGTGATCTAGTTGTGGTCGGTGCATATTGTTCTGATAAACGCTGGTTTTTCATCCACGTTTCGACTTGTTTGACTATATCCGTACTCAAATATTTGTCCTCATAATCAATTTTTTGTTGATTTCTGGGATTTAAACCATTATTCATTGCTGTTTTATCTTCCGATGCATTGTATGTCATTTGCCTGCAACGAAAGAAATTAAAAAACAATATTTTTCTTCCAGAATTCCAAACAGTTGAACTGTAGTTTTCATGGCATACAACTGTACCATGTACGTATTGGATATATCTCCGATAGGCCGCCTATATCCAACTGAGGGCGTTAGGCCGATAGGGATATATCCGATTTATATATCATGATAGTCTGAAAAAGTTTTAATAATCTAGAAGGCGGTCCTTCTGGAAGTTCACCATGTGCAAAGACAAACTATGATAAATGCAGGATATCTTGTTATATTTTATGGCATCAAGATATAGGTATTGGATTTCTACAGATCAAAATATGTTATAAAAGAAGATAACATTATACATTGTACAAGTATACAACATACTGTGTCATTAACTGTTATCAGAACACATAAAATGTTTTATCATATATTTAGTAGTAAATACAGTAGTTTTGAATATTTGATAAATAGCCTGCTGTTTAATCCGTATCGCTCAACTTTGATGCGCACCCTTTATCACACCCCTTTATCGCATGTCTACCCTTTATCACACCCCTTTATCAGATGGCTTACCCTTTATCACATAGCTTTTTTTCATTTTTTTTCAATTTTACTGTTATGTATTTTTTTTTTTTTTTTGTCATTTGTTTTTTTTTGGGCGAGGGCGAATTTTTTTTTTTTTTTTTTTTTTTGGGGGGGGGGGGTAAATTTTAAAAAAAATGTTCAAATTTTTTCCCGATTATTTGACTTTTTTCACCCCCCCCCCCCCCCACCTACCGGTATTTATTTTATTTTTTATTTCACAAAATATTTTCCCCAATAAATTTCATTTGTAGCAGTAGACTTTAATTTGGAAAATTTTAAGTCCTCTGTTTAAATATATGATAAAGTGTATAATACATGTTAAAATCTGTATCACATGCTGTATCAACCTCGACCAATATCAACCCTCGGACCAAGGCCCTCTGGCTGATATTGGTTTCTCGGGTTGATACAGCATGTGATACAGATTTTACCATGTATTATTCTCTATTTATTGTATAGAAACGTAATATTACCTGTAGAACGTAACCAAAAATTAGCGTGCAATATTATTCGCCGGTATTACACGGAGAGTAATATTGCATTGTAAAGACAATGTCTGATAGTTTTTCGGGTTATTCCCGGGATCTGGGTGGTGTTGCCACACAATAAAAGGGTTATTGCACGAAATTGGGAAATATTGTCCTTCGTAGAATATTATATCACACTCAGAAGCTCGTGCAATATTACATTCTACTCAAGACATTATTTCCAGGATTCGTGAAATAACCAGTATACTACACCCTCAACGTTATGAAAATTCTTCTTTCATTCACAGACACTGATAAAGAGCCTGTAGTACTGATATGTCATTTCAAAACATAATGTTGATCAATGTTGCACGCGCTTACAACAGTGTTGTGACTTCCACCGGATTGACTTTGTTGAACTTCACGACGGGTGCCGTATACGGAGCAGGAACTGCTTACCCTTCCGGAGCACCTGGGTTCACTCCTGGTTTTTATAGGAGTTCGTGTTGTTCATTGTTTTTTAGTTTTCTGTGTTTATTTGTTGTGCTTGTGGTTGTTCATTTGTCTTCCTGGGTTTGTCTGTCCAATGGATTACGTTTGTTTTGATTGCTCCTTAGGTATATTTGCCCTTTGTAATGAAGTTAGAATACCATTGGTATGTATTTTTATTCTTGGGAAGCTTGTTATTTACAATTATTTAAGTCATGTTATCGTGTGTTTAAAATTAGTGCATCATGGCCGTTCTTTCATATTGGTTTAATCCCATCACTTTGATAAACACGAGCATGCTCATAGTCAATACTACATGTATCCGATGTCATCATCTTGTATAATAAGGCAAAAGGCGTAAACGTGAAATTAATCACACTGCACAATCAACACAACATTGCTGGAAAACTTGACTTAAGGATTTCGAACAGTAATGTATGTGCTCTTGGTCAATTAATTAGTTAAAATGTTAAGCCTTTTATCTTTTACTCTTTGTGTTTTTTTTTAAATCCATTTTGCGATTTTATATTGTCTATTCGAATTTACAACATATCACCGTTCCTATGTACATGTAAATGATTTGTTGTTTGGACTTGGTTCGGCGAAATATAGTTTCACGCTTTTTCCAATATTTTGAAGATTTCGAAAGTGAAGTGCAATTTTTTGGAATGTTTTACTGTGACGGACTGAAATTTCGGTAAAACTTTACAGCATATCAGTCCAAGACAAAATTTTGGAAATGGGTATAAGTTTTGTCGCTGCTTTTACTTTAGTAAATCATAACAATTAAATCGACAATGCCTAATGTTTAACTATTTAAGGCAACTATTGAATTACGCTAAGACAACACTCTTGGGTATCTTTTGATAAAAAAAAGTTTTATAGAAATGGTTGCAATCTTGATATTAAAAACAATTATCTTAATGTGGCCTTTCTACTTAAAAAAAACTAAACTTTATTAATAAGTACATGAAAACATTTTTCTTATTGTTTCCAGTGTAAATATTCTAAAAAAAACTTAAATCATCGTTACTAAAATGGTGAAAAATGGTTACAATATATTGCCAAGTTCTTTATATCTGTGATCAAAGTTTAAAGCTGCTAAAAATGACTTACTAAACTGTAAGATGAATAAATGTATACTTTTCAAGTGTTTGAAAAAAAACATTGAATGTCACAAAAAGTATACAAGGATTACATTTCTCATTATAATTTTTGTCAACTGTTTTGATTGTCAAAACATCTAAAATGTTATTAGATATATATTTTTTATTTCTTTCCGTCTGTGCATCATTTAAGAATTTGAAACCATAAAAGTAAAAAGTAAAAAAAAAATCATTTTAAAAATCGGTTCTATACTATATATATTCGACTATGGCCTAAAAATTCACAAACTTTGAATCAAACGTACCTGCAATAGAAAATTATCAGTTCCACATAAATCAACTTATTATTATAACACTCAACGCACTTGGAATGGCTTTTGGAGCATTCAATTAAATGTTTGCACAATCTGATTAAATGTTCGTTATATTTAACTAAATCCTTATGAAGTATCATCAATTTTATTTGGTTGCTTTTATCGGAATCACTTTCTGAAAAGCTATCATTATCGACTTTAACGGACAAGTTTTGGTACAATTATTTACTTCTAACTTGATTAAGATATAATTAATACTAGATTGTCAACGTTCCTGCAATCGATTCAACTCTCTCTTGGGTCCGGAAAATGTGGAAACGAAGGTAATGGTTTACCGGAAGAGGCTCATAGAGGTTGTCTTTAGTGTTTTTTGAAGCTGTGGTTTCGGCACAATCAAATTCTCCAAAACATATATGAATTGATCTTACAAAAATACCTGCAGAGTTCAAAACACAAAATGCATCCCAATGTGTAAAAAAAAGACGTTTGATCAAATTTATAAGTCCCTAGTCTTTGAGAACATATCAATTTGAATAAAGAGCAACCCGTTTTATTCTTGGACTTTAATAAGTTAGATATCAATTACAACTGCCATCAATTTGCACCACAAAAGGAGAAAATACTTTGTTCAAGTTAAATATGAACTACTGTAATTCTATTGTCAAACGTCTTCAAAATTTAATTAAGTGAAAATTCAATATAAAAGTAATATTGAAAATCAATGGCACCACTTAAACAACACAAAGTGTAAATCAAAACTGAAAAGACACTTGTCAGATTTTTTATTGATAATTTTATGATATGATATATATCTAGTATTTTTCTTAATAAATACCAAACACAACATGTCAAAAAGAAGGTTATATGGTCAAATACTTTGATCTTTACGTTTGTCAAACAAAAATGGCCAGGACAGACGAAATTTTACATCGTGATTTATTGCATTATTTATATTGATATAACGCCCTTGTTTCATTACAGTTAGTTTGCCTATCCATCTGTACACCAATGCACAGTTCACAAATGTTAACGTTTTGCTTTTTGAATATTCAAGAATTCAGACAAGTAAGTACCATTCCAAGATACAAAAACAATCATCAAAGATTGCATAGAATGTTTTAAACCTTAAAAAGTATGGTTTAAGAGAGTTTTATTTTTCTATTTTACCCTTGTAATATAAATTAATGGATATGACTGATCAATTCCTAACACGAAATAGTTACAAATACTTCAAAGACGTTTTAGCACAACATCAATTTTACTGATGTTCTTCATCTCAAAGACATACCAAGACCATCAGCATAGAACGCCTACAGCAAGATCTAGACATTCTCTAATCTCAAAGACTCACCAAGACCATCAGCATAGAACACCTACAGCAAGGTCTATATATATTCTCTAATCTCAAAGACACACCAAGACCATCAGCATGGAACACCTACAGCACAAGGTCTAGACAGTCTCTAATCTCAAAGACACACCAATACCATCAGCATGGAACACTTACAGTAAGATCTAGACATTCTCTAATCTCAAAGACACACCAAGACCATCAGCATGGAACACCTACAGCAAGGTCTATATATTCTCTAATCTCAAAGACACACCAATACCATCAGCATGGAACACTTACAGTAAGATCTAGACATTCTCTAATCTCAAAGACACACCAAGATCATCTGCATAGAACACCCTCAGGAAGGTCTACACAGTCTCTAATCTCAAAGACACACCAAGACCATCAGCATAGAACACCTACAGCAAGGTCTAGACAGTCTGTAATCTCAAAGACACACCGAGACAATCAGCATGGAACACCTACAGCAAGGTCTAGACACTCTCTAGCAGAGAATTGAGACACATTTTGATTCATTATAATTAGAATTCACACGACAAACCCTGTGCTGTTCGAAGTGCCGTCAATGACAATAACATACAAGTAATATCAACTCAAATACAATTAAAGAGCTAGTACTTGTGGCTTTACTTCTTAGAATTTATGTGCCGTTAATTCACAAATTAACAATCGTTATTCTATGAAATGTGCATATATTTATTATAACTACTGAGCGGATGCCTCTGCTGATGGAACCCAGGCGCCGAAAGGCATAACAAGCTCAGTATTTCGGTTTTCCCGTGAAAATTATACTTTAAAACTTATAAATTGTTAAATGTTGGGTATAGCTCTGTACGTAGATGGTACTGGTTTTAAATTTTCGATAATTTGTGGGTTTGAATCTGCTTATTACCTTTTTAGACCTTGAACACCACTGATGAGTCTTAATTTGACGAAACATGCATATATGGTGCATCAACACCCGTATCATTTAAAATTTATTAAAGCTTTTAAGATGATATTGCTGCCAGCTGCAACGTTGAGTTGAATACCATTAACAGCGCCTCTCCCCCATTTGGACGTTTGCCAAATATATATACTGATTATATATTAAAAGGATAAATACCCCGGATCCACTCTTTTCTATTATGTTACATCAGGAATAGCAGTAATAAAATACTAGATAATTGTGTATAAAAATATTATATGCAAGATAAAATCTCATGCCAACATAATTTTACAATATTAATCAAATAAGCATTTTGATGAACCATATATGCTTACATGCATATTTTGTCAAATGATCAGTATAAAGCTTGAGCCGAGAATATTGAAGGTTAAAACAATACAAAAGGTTTATTATTCTGAAATATACATTTTAATGTAATTATAACTGCAAAAACTCATTATTTGTGACAATTTGGCCTTTTTTAAGCTCTTGTGTTCTTTTTTAAACATACAGGTTCACGAGACCTGAGTGTAGCAGCCAACAAAACTGCTGTACCAGTTTACCACGAGTCACTCTGCCAGTTCAAACTTTTTATGAAAGCCGATTTCAAACACCCAAAATAATTTTGAAAATATATCTTTATATTCTGTACATATAAAGGGTGGCTCTTCAAAACGGCTGTATTAACTCAACGTGAAAAATATAACATATTCAAGAACTGCAGAAACCTCGCATAAGAAAAGATAGTCGGTGAAGGTAACTTTGCATGTAAAATAATTCTAGAACTTGAGAAGTAATATGTTAACCGAATAAAGTTTAATTATTTAATTATTTAATAAATTCGAATCTATCCTGAAACTAAATATACGGTAAACTAATATATGCTGGTATTCAGGTACATATTTATTATAAAGACATTTTCTACTGATTGGAAATATTGAATATTTTGAAATACTATCCTGCAATTAAATCAATTATGTCTAAATACTAATGTAGATGATTTAGATAAAATGTAATTATATAAGAGACGTGTTGAGTGTATCAATGGCACATCAAGAAATGCTCCGTTGGTAATGACCTGTCCTGACCTTACAAAGAATTCTAACGTAATAATATCAACAATATGAATTCAAAACAAGACCAGAAATAACTGATTTAGTTAATTTATAGACATTTTTTAGGTAAAAATTAAAACAATATAAAAAAAACATAAGCAAATCCATGCATGTTTTAAAATTACGGTAGTGAAATTGAAATAAATAAGTGATGAAAAGGGGGGGGAGGAAAAATATTTTGGCGATAATGAACACAAACTTTCATATTAGTTTAATCTCAGTTTCGTTTTGTATTGTACATTCAAACTTAAAGTGAAATTCAAAGTACGAAGTTCCACAACAGACAAGAGTAAAAGTCAATCAGATTCTAAATAAGATAAAAGTCTTACATCTAGTTCAGTTCATTACAGAAAGTAATGTTCAATAAGAAAGAAAGCTAAAATTTTCAACTAATTACAAACTTCAATAATTCAATAACCTGACAAAATTTGAAGTAATTAGACAGTGTCACCTTTTCTATAATTGAATGTAATAATAAAGGTAGCAGGTACTTACGTTTGGCGTTTTGTTATAAAAGGAAGTTCCATCATATTTGTATTCATAACGACAGATTTTCTTTAAATTTTCATTAGTATAGTCTCTTCCATCAATTCATCATTTAAACTATTTTATCAAAATTTACAAACTAACGTAAATCCACAGACTTCATTTGACAGATATTTCTTCCAGCTTTCCCATTGACTATCCACTAATAATTTGATAAATATATTCAATAAAAATTTTCATATATCTACAACAGATTAGAGGTAAAACCACAAATACAAGTAGTTTTCCTTAGTACCAATCCTTTGGGAGAAACATCGTGTGAAATTATAAGACTTTTTATAAGTACACATCCTACAGTTTCTGTATTGTGAAACGACTATGAAAGAAAACAATGCTTTAATGATTTAAAGGTACTATTTAGTTACAATAGCCGGCGTGCCAGCTATTTATTTCTGTATCCACTTTGTACTGATAAGCAAACTAGGTAAACAATATTAATATAAACAAATGTCCTGAACCTTATAATTACAATATGTACTCACCATTTAATAAAATTTCAATAAACTTCAATCGTGATTTAACTAACCGAAAGTAAATTTAAACTTCAACTTTAATATAATTATTCAAATGAGCATTCCACTGAAAAAAGTAACAAGTATAATTTGAATGACATTGAAAGAAAACTGGAAAATGCTACGAATCGTGTTTATGTACCGAAAACTGATAACATTGCATTGGTAGGCCATTGAGTAAATAAATTGTTCAAAGCAATGCAGGTTTCAATAAAACAGAAAACCCAAGCGAAATAAGTAAATTTCATAAGATTAAATCTGTTATATGGTTATTAAAATGAGATAATTACTTTTTATAAAAATGATATAAACTGTCTTGACAGATAAATTTAATTATTGTATAAACGAACAGAAAGATACCAAGTACAGCTTCATATCTAATTATCAACAACACAAAGGTTTTGTTTGATCAGAAAACTACTTTGAAACTGAAAACAAATATAAAGAGAAAAAAGAAAATAATAAGAAGTATTCATATAAAAAAATACGCTAAGCATGCATAAGATTAATAAATTCTTAGTAAAGAAATTAGGGGGCCTTGGTGGCCGAGTGGTCTAGGTAGTTCGTCATGACTACTACTGATCACTAGCCTGTCAACGCTGGGATTGTGAGTTCGAATCTCACCTGTGGCAGGGTTTGCCAATTTTCCTACCGAAGGTCGGTGGTTCTCTCCGGGTACTCCGGCTTCCTCTACCAATAAAAACTGGCAGCCGCGAAATGGCCAAAATGTGCTGAAAACGGCGTTAAACCCCAACTAAACAAACAAACAAACAAGTAAAGAAATTAGTGAAAACACAAATTCAATCAAGATATAGAATAGAGAATGGAAACGGGAAATGTGTCAAAGAGACAACAACCCGACCAAAGAGCAGAAAACAGCTCAAGGCCACCAATGGGTCTTCAACGCACCGAAAAAATCCCGCAACCAGAGGCGGGCTTCAGCATACTACTAGTTCAGCGACATGGACGCCACACTAAACTCCGAAACATACAAATGAACCAAATTTTAAAAAAAAACAACACACAAGACAAACAAAGGTTAGTAGTTCCCGACATGAGACAGGCGCAAAAATGCGGCGAGGTTAAACATGTTTTGTGAGAACTCAACCACTCCCCCACCCCTCCCCCCCCTTATACCTCTAGCCAAAGAGGAATAAACAAACACATAGCCATACGCATAGTAAAACCCAGTTCAAAAAAAGTCCGAGTCCGATGTTAGAAAAGGTAACAGAAGAAACTAAGCAAAATCACAATGATCAATATAAATTAACAAAGGACTACGTATTATAGATACAATGGATAGGCGTTGGTTCTTGAAAAAGATACCATATACCAACGTTTATCCATTGTATCTCTTACTTAAACTATTGTTGTGACGACTTTTCCCAATTACCTTTCCTTTCTTAATTAGACCCTATTATGTGTGAGTTTAATTTAACTTAATTCTCTTTACTATTATTCAATTAGATATATATATAGTCACGTTGATGATTTTAATGGTAAATGAAAATTAATACAAAACCGTATGAACTTACAATATAAGGTATATGATTCAGAAATTTGTCCATTATTGACAAAATAAAGCTTAGTCGAAATAATTTTCCAGTAAAACATAATGTCAATGAAAGAAAAATATAGTTTAAATCCACTCGATTTACGCTTTTTATATTTTAAAAATATGTCAAAATATGCTGTGAAACAGATGAAATTGCCATAAAAATCAAAATAACAATGTTCTAATTTTTTATTTAATTTTATGAAATTGTCGATAATAATCCAATAAAAAAAATTAATGATCTTTTCTTATTACTAAATTATATCAATGATAACACAAAGATTTAGAAAAAAGGGAACGCCGAAATAGAGATTCGAACTATGTCTACAAGTGTTACTCTCAACTCATACTAATCTTGCGGCTACCATGGTACACTATACAACCGTCGTTTTTTAGCTCACCTGCCCTAAAAGGCCATGTGAGCTTTTCTCATCACTTGGCGTCCGTCGTCGTCTGTCGTCTGTCGTCGTCTGTCGTCGTTAACATTTTTTCAAACATCTTCTCCTTTGAAACTACTGAATGGATTTGGATAAAACTTAGCATGATTGTTCCTTAGGGTATCTTGCACAAAGTTTATGCTTCGATTTTTGATCCGTCGAAAAACATGGCCACTGTTACTAAAAATAGAACATAGGGGTCAAACAACAGTTTTTCGCAAGTATTTCAAAAATCATTAGGTTACGGCAAATTCTGGCAGGTTGAAAGTGTTCAGCATGATGAGCGTTACCTGTGTGCTTATTTTCGTGAAAATCTGTCAACTGATGTTAGAGTTATTGCCCTTTTTTGACATTTTTGGCTTTTTTTATGTTATTATTTCAAAAATCTTCTCCTCTGAAACTACTGAATGGATTTGGATAAAACTTAGCATGATTGTTCCTTAGGGTATCCTGCACAAAGTTTATGCTTCGATTTTTGATCCGTCGCAAAACATGGCCACTTTTACTAAAAATAGAACATAGGGGTCAAACAACAGTTTTTCGCAAGTATCTCAAAAATCATTAGGTTACGGCAAATTCTGGCAGGTTGAAAGTGTTCAGCATGATGAGCGTTACCTGTGTGCTTATTTTCGTGAAAATCTGTCAACTGATGTTAGAGTTATTGCCCTTTTTTGACATTTTTGGCTTTTTTTATGTTATTATTTCAAAAATCTTCTCTGAAACTACTATTCAAAATCAAATGAAACTTGGTAAGATTGTTCCCTAGGGTATCCTGCAAAAAGTGATTGCTTGGATTTTTGACTGGTCGAAAAACATGTCCGCCCTTACTAAAAATAGAACATAGGGGTCAAAATGCTGTTTTTTGCTATTTTTTCCTGAATTATAGAAATAAAATGAAAATGAAAGCTACTTTCAAGGCAAACATGGTATCCCGAGTTGAATGGTGATGATGAAAGTTTGTTTTGGACGGCCATTTTCCCGCCATTTTTTACACTTGCTCGGATTTCAACAATATTTGGTTTTTAAAGTAAACATGGTATCCTTAGTGAATGGTGATGATGAGAGTGTTGTATAACAATGATTAAACTTCACAATATGTGAGCTTTTAATATGCCATCAAATGGTGTCTGTCATCATCGTTGTTAACAAATTTTCAAACATCTTCTCCTCTGAAACTACTGGGGGGATTTGGAAGAAACTTAGCATGATTGTTCCTGCAATATTTCCTTTTCAAGTACAATAAAAAGCCTTAACCCACAATTTTTACATAACTTCTTTCAAATATTTTAAAAACGAAGACAACATATGGACCAAAAGATTTATACTTGTATTTGAAGATGAATTAAAGCTTGTATTTTGTATTGTGAATCATCAGATTGACCATGACTGTATCTTAATCAAGCGTAGGGAGAACTCATGTCCATTTCTTTCCAGAGGTTCTTGAAAGGCTTTTAAATGTATTTTCAGCATTTTACGTGACCTTTAATACTCAGTTTAATTTACAACAAAAATTAATATATTAATTTAGTTTATAGTGCATTGTTTGCCAGGTGAGCGATTCAGGCTCTTGAGAGCCTCTTGTTAATATATAAAGGCGAAAGCCTTATGTATACATTGATATATGTAAAAACGACACTTAGATATCATCCGATTGGGAGGAGAGAGGTTTCGTCGATGTGTTCTTGAACTATGACATATAATTTACTTCAAGGAGGGAGTTCGAATCCCAGTCACGGCAAATAAAAATTTGCAAAAATCAAAGGTAAGTTTTTTAAACTAATACCAGCTGTGAACAGAAATCAGTAAATTAGCCAATTCAAACTTAATGACATTAAGTACACAAAGGGAACAATTGGATATAATTTGATGACTTCATTTCAGCTGACATGCCAGCTCCAGATCTAAATTAAAATTGATCGAAAGATTATGTCTATATCACATAGAAAATCAGCCAAAATCCCTCCCGTTAGGGGTTTAGTATCATGCCATCATTGTTGTTACTGACGACAAGGAGTGTAAAAGGCCCTATAAAATAAAATACATCAGAGCGTATAGAGAAATACCAAACAAGTGGGAAAATGTTGTGATGAAAATGCTATATGTTGAGAGATATCAATTTACAAGAAGCCGTTGGGATGAAAATTCTATGAATTGGAACTTTTGACCAAAGAAAAAGTGTTGCGAAAAAGACAATAATAAGAGATCAAAGGAGAAACGTCAAAAGATATCTAAATAAAAGGTACACTAAGCTGTGGAGGATACAAAAAGAAAATATAGAGAGAAATGCCAATCTAACTATGGATGCAAGTGGAAAGTGTTCAAATGATATACTAACTAGTAAACAAGTACCTGTGTATTAAGTAATGCTTATCAAAGAGAAAATGTCGCAATGGAAATGCAACATAGTATTGCGACGAAGCCATTGTGTTGATTGAAATGCCAATCAACTTTAGGTTACAAAGAGTACGTATTACGATGATAAAATGTGATAATGCCAGCTGGTGGACAGAAATTATGAAAATGCTATCTTTATTATTGTGGAAGCTTCTATTGTAGACATGTATATTAGCATCTTAAAAATAAAATAACTATACGTAAAGTAACCCGTGTTAAGAAAGGCGGTATTATAACAACAAAAATTTTAAATTACGTATTATTATTCTATCAAATATTAAAGAAGGAATTTTTTAAATAGTATTAGGAGTCAAAATAAATCTATAATTATGACTTTCGTGAAAAAAATTAAACGTTCTCAAATTCATTATCAAAGACCATGTAAAGGATCAATATCAACCAGAGAAAACCCTCCGTTCTAGTAATAGTCTTGTAGGTTTTTGTAAGATTTCCTACTGGGTAAACACTATTTATTTTCATATCAAAATCAAATTGGAGAAGGACCGAAGGAAAAGTTACTCTCATATACAAACATTTTTTAAAACTGTCCGCCGAGTTAAAAAAACGCATATGCGTTATAAATATAACTTAGTATTATGTTCCGATTACCGAGTTGGTTGTATTTGCCATTGTTTCTTACTTTTGATAATGCGATTAATGCTTTGGGTTTATTCCAATAAACAATGAATTAAAAGTACTGTGTACTTGATACCCGTTTGATTGTATTCACTGATTATCTTGGTCTGGACGAAAAATCAGGATATGTTTCGAATGATCTCAGACGAAAATAACTTATAGTATGGAAGGATTAAGACACCAGGTGGAGAGCCGAGAAAAATAAATAGGAAAAGTCAGGGGAAAATGCTGGGTTACATGAAGCACACTCGGTTAGAAAGAATAAAATGCTTGGTTATATATGTTTCAGTTTAATATCTATTCCGTTTACGAAGGAAACATTGGCAACAACAACCTAAAAATCGACACCGCCCATGATATTCAAATAGCCTATGTTCATAAAGACAGAATTGCCAACATTGGCGGTTCACTTGAGATGGTTCAAATAATTTTACAAATAAATATATATTTTTGGAAAATCCAGTTAAAAAAGCACAATGATATTAATTTCGAAGTATGAAATGGAATTCAACCAAGGTTAAGCGAGCAATTCGAATATCCGTACACTTCCATTCAACCCTAATTGTGGTAACTCAATTTCGATTAGCCATAATACGACTAGACGAAAATCAGCAGCAAGCAAAATTCACGAATTTTTTAGATGATTTTGGGGTGCAGTACAAGATTTATGGTCTTGCATAACTATTCTAAATGAATCCAAAGTAAAATATAAATACTAGTCCTTAACGAGCGATGAATCCAAAGCAAAATAGAATTACTAGTCTTTGACGAGCAATGAATCCAAAGCAAAATATAAATACTAGTCCTTGACGAGCGATGAACCCAAAGCAAATTAGAAATACTAGTCATTGAGTGATGAATCCAAAGCAAAACAGAAATACTAGTCGTTGAGCGATGAATCTAAGGCAAATTAGAAATACTAATCGTTGAGCGATGAATCTAAAGCAAATTAGAAATACTAGTCGCTCAGCGATGAATCCAAAGCAAAACAGAAATACTAGTCCTTGACGAGCGATGAATCCAAAGCAAATTAGAAATACTAGTCCTTGACAAGCGATGGATCCAAAGCAAATTAGAAATACTAGTGCTTGACGAGCGATGAATCCAAAGCAAATTAGAAATACTGGTCCTTGACGAGCAATGAATCCGAAGCAACTAGTATAAGTCATAGCAAATGTTAAAACTAATGGATAACTAATGCAAGATAGAGTACACGTAAGACTTAAATAAAATTTATATGGTTTAGTAAACTAAAACTTTCCGATATGATGCTGCTAGAAACATGCGCGATTTTGAAAACAGCTTTTCCTCGATTGGTACTCGCTGACATATCACAGTTCCACCTTTGTTTACACTTATCTATTTATAGTAGATTAGATTCTGTCTAAACCATCCTCGCAAATGGCGCGCAAATTTGTTCCCTGAAATGTTCATTTCAAACGGTAATCGAACCACGGACCTTTGCCCTAGTAGACAGTTTCAACTTCAGAAGCGGTCACAATTTAACGAATTAAGCTAGTCATATTTGAGAACTCAGATGAAGGACACATAAGTGTATCAATATATGATAAATAAATATCATAAGTAAATCTTTTTAAATATAAAAAAGTATTCTATAGTCAGTTCATATGTCCAGTACTAGTATCAGAATGAAAAATACAGACATATAAAGTTTAATTGGAAAGTAAATAATTTATCTTGGCTTATAAAATCAAATATGGTTATAATTTATAAGATTCCAATCAACGAGTAACAGCTTCACAAATATAATTGTATTTATATTGAGTTATCATATACAAATTTTCTTTTGATTACTTTATACATTAATATATATCCTTATATATTTTTATGTACACAAAAATTGGTATCAGAATAATTATTGCTACCATTTAATGAATGCCTCTGCTAGTGCACTCAATTCCCTCAAGTTATTACCAGATCAATTGGTAGCATTTGCATCTGGCATGAAATAGATACTTAAAAAGTTGTTAAAATTGTTGAAACTAAGGACACCTCTCCCATACATAGCCCTTTCCTTAGATTGGTTTTATTTGTTTTACCATTCTTGTCATTTTGGTATTTAAATCTTCTTATGATCAAGTTCTATTTTGGGACTTTACTACGAATTTCAATAAGCTGGTCTTTATAGACAACCGAAGAGTTTTATGTAATTCAGACATTTCTTATTGAAGAAAAAAGAAAATAATTCTAAATGGAGAAATATGGCAGAATATTTCGTCACAGTTGATTTACGACAATCCTCTTAATTCTAAAAAAAATTATAGCTGCATTTAACTCTGAGTTTTATTTATGCATGTCTGTCTGTTTCCATGTTTTATGTTTTATGTTTGATATTGGACATATCAAATATGAACTAATATATTTAAAGTCTTTGATAGTTGAATATAATGTCTGAGTAGTGAGAAAGTAATAGTCTATGCTACCAATTGTAATGCACAAGATATGCATATTTCTTAGAAGGCCAAATACGCTGAAAGACTAAACAAAAGACAAATTGTTGAAGGGCATTCGAATGCCAAACGACCTAAATGACAAAGCCAGACCATGTAAAGAAAGTTCTATGCTCGATGGAGATAATACTCGTCGTTTCCACAAAATATCTCGCAATTTTGTTACAATCAATTAAACATAAAGTATTAATTTCAGATTATCGTCGATATACTAGTGGACATCAAGTCCACCAACAGATGCATCCATTCAATGGTAATAATGTTATATTCTGTGATACCAATTTTCATGCACAAGATACTTGTATGCATGTTTAAAAAAGAAATTAACGAAACGCAATATTCGTCTTTAGTTAATGGAAATAAAATATTTAACAGTAATTTTACCTCCATTTGACCCTGTAAGCAAAATATTTTGGACAACTAAAGGGATTTTTCTTGAATCTTGCAAGAGTTAACATTTGCAAACAATAACTAAAAAAACCAGACTGTTTAAATGTAAATCAAATGCCAAAATGACTTAAAATAATAAAAAATGAGATAAATATAGGTGTCATTTTGCTTCTATTTTAAAATAAAATGCAAGTTCTATATATTTTCAGTCAACACTGATTATACTTTATAGGGGTCATGGTGTGGCCTTGAACAAGGAACAAAAGACCCTACCACAAGACAAGCACATAGAAGTGGAGTGAAAAATTCAACAAATTAAAGTAAATCACAAATACCTAATACACACGGTATTCCATACAATAAACAGATGCTTAATCTATTGATGAGATTCAAACGTCGTTTCACAATTCGAAGGGGTAAATCTATATTACAGATTAACATATCAGAAGTAAACTTACCTTTAGATATTAACATGTAACATATAATGATCAATCTTGTTAACAATTAAGGAATCCTTTCGCTCTGTTGGAAGTGATACATATATATACGACTTTTTACTACTTCACAGTATGACGATAATGTGTTTATAATTTAAATTTTACACTTTTTGAAATCAGAATCATTTAAATGAGATTTAAGAAGTGTAACTAACCAGGGCGAATATTTTAAATGAGAATGTACATACCAGAATATATGTGTTGTGTAATTATATCCAAATCACTGGTGTATTAAACTTTATACCGAATAAATCAGATATATTGTATGCAGAAACCAGATTAATCTTCTTAAACTTTCATGTATGATTTAATTCCATCTTGACCAGTTATATTGTAAATATAATCCAAGGTATTACTCTCCGCGACTGTCAAATTACGAGCAAATCCCATGGTATTTGTTAATTGCAAACCTTATCTGTCATATTTGAATTGTTTGAATAGGGAATCTCTCCAAATGCAAGTTTGTGGTCACGAATTTAAGTATGAAACACAATTAATACTTCTAATTTAAAGTTTGTAGCGTTTGCCAGATAAATCTTTCTATCAAGACCGTATTTATCTCCAAATGATTATTTGTGAAGATATTTAACTATTCACAATAGAAACTTGACAAATCAACGACCGACATAATTTATACTAAATTGAGGTCTTAATTATTATAATCCAATTTTAACACTCCATTAAATTCAACTGATACCATGGACAGCATTTAAAATATAGCATTGGAAGTGTGCATATAGAAAGAAAACGCAATATTCGTCTTTAGTTAATGGAAATATTTTTTTTAGTATATGTCGAATTGTATAAACAGAACTTACACAAAACAACATGCAAGTCATCTGAGTATAATTTCAATGACTTGTACCTAACATATTGAGACCTGTTATAAAATCTTCATTATGTAGTAGAATAAAACAGTTGTCAGTTTGTATAATATCTGTACTGACCCTTGACTGAAAGCATTAAAGAAGCTACGTAAGAACCATAATATTTTAAACAGAATTTAGTGATGAGGCAAGATGCCTAAGCGTGTATTCTTTGTTATATCTGAATATAAAGTATTTACAATGTCAATAATATTTATGTAAGGACAGAACATTTCAAAATGTATTATATAGGTATTCATTCATCTTGAAAGTAAGAAAGAGTCCGTGATTCGCAAGTTTTAGTTGTTTACATGAATATAAAAAATAAGACACAAAGACAGAACTCTTTACTAACCAAGACTACAATTTCCAGGATGCTGGATCACCCATTTATCAAGAGACAGTTTCCGTGGTAGATGTAGTGAAAACACCTATGGTATAAATTGATATAATCATTTGAGCGTTATTACTTGTTATTTTCTCATGAACAAAATGTATTAAAAATGACATATGGATCATAAACGATAAAAAATTCCATACTGCTGATACAGAAGTTATCCCAGCATATGTCAGTCAAGAAGGAAACGTTCCTAGAGCCCTTTCCACAAAATTTCTTAAGAGTAAAATTACTCGTAAGTTATACCAGAATCTATATGACTTGAGAGTAATTTTGCTCTTAAGATTTTTTTTGTGAATAGTACTTAGTTAAGTAGATTTTATATAACAATAAAGTCCTCTCCAACAAGAATAAAGGTATAACTCTACATTTAGTTTAGTATAGACTCCATAATTAAAATATACTGCTATATTCATGCCCACTTATCTCTCTAATTTATAGCAATTGATTATTATCAAAGTTTTACACAAAGATAGATACAATTATTTTTTATTTGAAAATTGAGAGATCGAAAATTAGTTTAGAGCGGATTTTGCAGTTATACTCATATTTAATTAACTAGCATTAAAGAAACACACCAAGGAAATAACGAATCACATTCTTGGATTTTTGAAAATAAATCATAGTAATGGCAATATTTACAATTATCAGTTGTTATGCGAGAGATGATTAGGCGTGACACTGACTCTAGGAAAGTTGAAATCATCGTATCGTTCCTTAACTTTAGACTATAAATATAGGTCTTTGGAGTATCTCTAGTAAAACTTAATTTCAAGCTCAGTTTGGATAATGATACGCAGAAATCTTTGTCCATTTCGTTTCTAAACATTATTTCATCTGCATATTGATAAATAGATAAATCGGATTGGTTTCGTTTAGATTTCACGAAGTTATCATTTGATAAATGGAGTTCAGTTTGTAGTATTACAGAACAGATCGAGTAGAAAGGATTAATGTTTTAATATAAGAAAAAGGAGTAGTTACCAATATTTAGATGTCAGAAGGAGAGACCAACACTATGTGTACGTAATACAAGTCAACAATGTCATCAAGCTAACAGGACATTATTGACAAGAGATCAGTGTGCTAACAAGAAATACACAGCACAGAGTATCGTGGATCAATGAACTTTCGTAACCATCACATGGACACCGGAAGGGAGAGATTTGGTGCGTCGACAGAGTAAAGTAAAGTAATCTTTGTTGCCATGCTAGCATCACCTCATGTGATCACCAACGAAATATCCATCCACAGAGTGTCCAATCCGGTGAAAAGTCGTGTCAATGATATCAATGATGAACGAAAGGGAAAGAACTATGACAATATCAATGATGAACGAAAGGGAAAGAACTATGACAAAACGAAGAATTCACGGGTAAATTACAGAAACAGTATATCAATCAACCAACTCGTAATGTCGTCCGAAGAACTTAAGAAGAGACAATTTCAGTCTACTCCTGCATGCACATGTTCAACATGTCTAGAAACATTCACTGCGCACTTTCAAAGATCTGAGTTAAAAATTGTCGGAGGAGTTGGTACCCTCCATGCACAACTGTTGTAAAACATGTCCAGGTTCCACAATATGGCAAATATGATAAAAATTTCTTCAAATAACATCATACTCCTTCATGCAAATCACCAATATGTCCATAAACATGATTCCGAAAAGTTTCAAAGATCTGGGTCAAAAACTGAGAGAGGATTTGATTACACATACATATTTGTTTCCAAAAATGATTAAGTTCCACAACATGGGAAATATGGAAAAAATTCTTGATATGACATTATTCTTCTTCATGCCCATCTTCAACATTTCCAAACATTCTCCAAAGCTTCAAAAAACTGGGTTAAAAGCGGTAGGAGGAGCTATTCACTATTATGTAAGCCGGATTTGCACTACATGCAACCAGGCCAACTAAGATGGGAATCCGAAATAAGTGGATTATTTTGCACGAGTTTTCAAAATTATTGCTTTTCTTGAAGCCCGGATTTATCTATGAGATGTTGTATGAAACATTATAAAAGCCTTAAGCAACTTGTGAAATCCACAACAATGTAATAGAAGTTTAAGTAATCGTTCAGTTTTGTTCATTAAAATCTTCTAAACTAAAACAATTCCGTGCAACACATGTACAGACTATACCATGGCACCAAGAAAAGGGAAGTTAGTTATTTGAAAATATATATTGTTCCTTTTATCATAAATTTTGTCGTTTTCGATATTTATGGTTGGGTCTAAAAAGCGTCAACATCTACTATTCGTATTAGCTTTGTTAATGTGATGAGAAATTGTTCATAATAATATGAAAATAAACCGGAGACAAGACGAGAACAGTATGTACTAATAGGAATCCAAATAATCTATCAATGAACAGTTTTGATCAAACTAACAAAATGTTGTAAATAAAAACTGTTTGGTTTCATCGCTAGAACAACAAGTGTAATTTTTGTATAGTTCTTATGACTGAAAAAAGCTTTAAAACTATTTAAACAATTGACATTTAGTCCAGAAGACCAGTTAGTCAGTGCACTTAACGTTTCTTTGATAAGATCGCGAGGAAGGGTTGTATACAATGTAGACAAAATCATAACAGTTACTTTGTGATTTATTCAAACCGTTGAAAGATTTTTTTTCACTCAAAGTACAATTTATACCAGACTTTTCACAATTTGCTGAAATTAATGAAAATTTTCTAAATGCAGATAGGAGAAATTGCTAAAAGGACAGACAATTAAGTGATTGTACATCTGTTAGAAGCAGAGATGAAACTGAATTTGTATGGGTTTTGTGTAATTAGGCAACCCGTACATGGTAAGAACATTTTATAATAGGAACTTGGAGCTGTCTGCATTGCTAACTGAAAGTGTTCTTGAAGCTGCAGTCAACTTCTGTTACCTAAAAGTTTAATAACAACCTGTAAATAATTATAGGAAAATAACATAACTTGAGGTTTATGGGTTTATATGTCATTCAAAAATCAGTTCAATATCTCAGAAATCACATTATACCATAGTATAGTTTAAAAAAAAAACAGTTTCATTTTCGGTCCAGTTTTGTAACTTACCTTATTTTAACAGGTAGAGTGTGAACGTTTTGACTCAGGTTCCGAACATCGTCCTGGCGATCATTCTTCATATAAACTAGCTGATTGGATAAGACACTAATGGGCAAGTTTTTATGGTAGAGTATTTCCGGCCCAAGGTTGTGAGGTGCCGTTCTATAAGTGTCTGGTATAGTCGGCTTTTGCTTCCACAAATCATAATCTCCAGATCCGGAATTATTTATGTCCTTTTCTATACTTTTCATTCTAAGTAGAAGTGTTGGTGATACAAATTTTGGCTGCCATTTCCATGTTTTCTCTGACATTTTAATATTTTTCTGAAGTTGTACTAAGAGTTAGATGTCAACTTGTCCATTACTAAATACTTTATTAATCATAAAATTATATATACTTTAACGCCCTTGAAAAGTAATTTTAGAAACCGACTATTGAAATTTCTGAAGGTATTATTTCTCCCCTTCGTAAAACAATTGATGAAAGAGCAGATACATATTCATTAAAACAATACAATACATTTTTGTTTTGAATGATAAGGTCAGATTTCTGTTATCATGATCTGAACGTTTTCTTGCATGATTGACTACATGTCTTTAAAAAATATGACGTTTTGACAGTTTTTAAAATATTCTGTTGATTATCTGATGATCGGGATGCACTGTAGGATTTATAATAGATTCATCGGGGAGTTTCATATTACTTACTTCAAACGATAACGGTGTAGTGTACTGTCGTCGCCAGTGTCAGAAAAGCACCAGGCTTTTATTACAAATATACGTGGGAAAATAAATACTAAAGACTTTTGTTTTTAATTTTACAACTAAGCATACAAGGAAACGTTTAGAGTTTTCAGTATTCAGTTTTATGTCAGCTCTCTGGCTTAATATTCCAAACGAAATATCTTTCATAGTTTTGCCCTTTATTATGTCTTTCAGCTATTCAACAACATACCTTTAACTGTCCTGTTCAGAAAGAAAATAACACGCCAATAAACAGAATTGTGAAATGTAAACATTGCACGCAGGTACTGATGGAAATATAGGTTTTTATGAACAGTTTGGAAAAAGGTTTCATGTAGCATTTTACGGATTCAGTATCCTACCTTTATCTTTATGAATTCGTTAAAAAAATTAAAATCGCTTCTTAGTTCGCCTCAACGAGATGAGGGGGACTAATGGAATATCCCCGGCGTAAACGTCCGCGTGCGAGTCCACAGCCAGTTCTCAGTTACGAGTTGACATAGGGTCATATATTATTGTGCGCAGGTTCACGTTGAAGAGACTGACCATGGGACATAAGATGAAGGTCACATGACCCATATTAACATACAAAGTTACCTACAATCATATTACTTGGTGTGATGATGCGTCTCGGGGAGTAACACAGCTTCCCACCAAAAGTAGGTCACTCTGACCTACTTATCGCCCTTCATTGACTTAGCTTAGGTTTTATGTCCGAGTTCAGTTCTCCGATACCAAGGGACCTACAATCATATTACTTGGTGTCAGGGTGTATTTCGGGGAATAACACAGATTCCCACCAAAATTAGGTCACTCTGACCTACTTATCGCGCTTCATTGACTTAAGTTAAGTTTTACATCTGAGTTCAGTTCTCCTATACCAAGGGACCTCGAATGATATTACTTGGTGTCAGGGTGCATCCCGGAGAGTAACATATCCATCCACCAAAATGAGGTCACTCTGACATACCTATCGCGCTTCATTGACTTATGTTAAGTTTACGTCCGAGACCAAACAACCTACAATCACATTACTTGGTGGCAGGGTGCGTCTTGGTGAGTATCACAGCCTCCCACCAAAATTAGGTCTGATCTAATTATCTCTTTTCATTGACATAGGGGTTAAGTTTTACATCCTAGTTTAGTTCTCCGATTCCAATCGACCTACAATCATATTACTTGGTGTGTGGATGCATCTCGGAAGGGTGGGGGGTAATACAGCCTCCCACCAACAAGGTCACTTTGACCTACATATCGCGTTTAATTGACTTATGTTAAGTTTTATATTAGGTTTACGGGGCAAATTCGAGAAACGAAGCGAACTTTCTAATAAAAGATTACCTATTTTTGTCTTTTGCTAGAAATATTTAATGACCTGAACGCGCTATGTTCCGAATTTACATTGTACAAGAGAGATAAATCCGACTTTGTATGAACTGAATGCTTGGTGTATCAATATTTATTTCGAATTGATTTTTTAATCATTTCTGCGATGGCGTCATATGTTTTCGTACGAAATAAACATTGAGTCAATATACGGACGGCGGTTAAAATAGTTAGAAAAAGATGTTTAGTATCAGCTGAGGTTGTGGTCACATCTTTAACAAAAAAGAATGACTTTATCAAGCCGTTTAAAAAATTTGTTAAGACTCGGCTTTCAGTACCCACACTATTTTTTGACTGCTAAATTTCTGCATTGATGAATTACAGACTTATCATCTCAAATGGAACTTGTGGCTGATTTTCTATATGATAAAGACAGTTTATATGAGGATGGAGCTGGCATGTCAGTAACTGCTATTAGTCCTTTGTTAATATATATTGATCATTGTCATTTTGCTTTGTTTCTTCTGTTACCTTTATTAACATCGGATTCGGACATCTTTTGAGCTGAGTTTTACTGTGTGTATTGCTATGTGTTTGTTTATTCCACATTAGCTAGAGGTATAGGGGGAGGGTTGAGATCTCACAATACATGTTTACCCCCGCCACATTTTTGTCCCTGTCTTAAGTCAGGAACCTGTAGCCTTTGTTAGTCTAGTGTGTTTATTGAATATTGGTTTATTTGTATGTTTCGGAGTTTAGTGTATCGTCCATTTCGTTGAACTAGTATGCATTGTTGTTTAGGGGACAGCTGAAGCCCGCCTCTGGGTGCGGGATTTTCTCGCTGCGTTGAAGACCCATTGGTAGCCTTGAGCTGTTTTCTGATTTTTGGTCGGGTTGTTGTCTCTTTGACACATTACCCGTTTCCATTCTCTATTCTAAATACCTCGTTGTTTTATTTGCCAATACTATCTATAGGTTTGTAGACAAAAATAGGAAGAAACTACTTCCAGTACTCTTCATTTTAGGAGCTTAAAAAATTTAAAATTCACACAGGCAAAATGGCTTTCGTTCATGTATTTCACATATAAACCAATGTGAACTTTTGCAGCTCGATTTTTCAAATGTACGATAAACTACCACGGAAGCTGGTTATGAATCACGATAGAAATATAAGATATATATGATTTCCTCAACAATCTTCCCTGTAACTAAAATTATCTTAACTACGTATACAATGCTATGGGTTCACCCATATCTTTTCTTGTTATATCATTATCGACGGATTGTAGGAATATTACTTGATAGAGTTGTATGTCTCTTTAAGTTAGATGAAATAAAGAAAAGACAACTTCAAACAAGAGTATTGAAAACGCTTATCTAGAAATATTCAGTTTGATCTTTTGGTCTGTACTGAACTGTTGGATTTTTCTTACTCTTGAAGCCTAAATGTGACCAAGTGAATGTTGCAGGCAAGACCCTGTATCTTATCAACATCTCTTTTAGGGTTTTAATTAGGTGTACTGTGGGGTTTTTAGGAGTTTAGGATAGTTGTGTTGAATGTTGACACTGGGTTAACATGCAAATCTCAAAAGAGTTGTGTTTGGTACTTATACTCTAAAAACATAACGTTAAATCAAGACAAAAAATATGGAAAAGAGAAATAGACCAACATATAATAAAGCAGAAATGATTGTAAAATAACAAAAAAAGGTACATACTCAAGCTATGTATTTAACTATATCAATTTTTACATACAAAGGGAGATAAATCAGATATTGTATGAACTTTTTCGGACGCCATACGACGTTTGTTTGAATAGCAGGAAAATTACAAATTCATTGAACAGAAACAACAATATATACCGCAATTTAATTATTCCAGCTGTCGTTGATAACGTATTAAGTTAATTTTTATATGGTGAAAATCTTTCTGCTTTTTTGCACAAAATAGGCTTTTTACTTGACGTTTGTCATTTAGTGAAGGGTAAACTTCATTAAATTAAAACACAAAATAGGAGTTGAAGCTATATGTTTAGCATTGATTAGCAGTTGACCATTAAAAGATGCTTATCTTAACAAAGTATGTTTCAAATTTTAACAAGATATATTGAGCACATCGAAGTCTACACGATTTTTAATTTACCCAAAAATTGTTAATTTTGTGATTTTTCGTGCACAATTGATTTTTTTACGGACAAGGCGACATAACTCCAGAACAACATCTGACTTTAATACGGTAACAGTATAGACATGATAGAGGAGCCTAAGGAAATTTCAGTCTAGTGAATCTTTTTAGCAACTTCAAACTTTGATCACAGATACAAAGAACTTGGCAATATTTTGTAACCATTTTTCACCATTTTAGTAAGGATGTTTTAAGTTTTTTAGAATAATTATGAATATTTACCCTGGAAACAATATGAAAAATGTGTTCATGTACTTATTAATAAAGTTTCATTTTTTTAAGTAGAAAGGATAATAAATTGTGAACCTCATATGATTATTTGTATTTTCAAATAGTTAGAAATATGACACAGAAAGTCAAAATCCATCTCTAAAATGGCAAAATTTTCATTTAATTTAAAGAGATTTAACACATGGAAGATTTATAATTATGTAGTATTACTGGTAAATTGAAGGCAATCTTTTTCAGAAATAAACTATATGTACTATCACAACATGCCTAAATTAGTATATTTTTATAAAGGATTAAATGTGGGAAGAATCAGGATGACACCTCCTGTTATTAGTACGACTATGTACGGAGGTTAGGCAGCTCCAAACACTGAGATACGATTCGCTGTCCCTCAGACATCTTTTATGTACGGAGGATGGGCAGCTCCAAACACTGATGAAGGAAAATAAGATTCGATTCGCTGTCCCTCAGACATCCTTTATGTACGGAGGGCGACTAGCTCCAAACACTGACGTACGTAGGGTGAGCAGCTCCAAACACTGATGTACGGAAGGTGGGAAGCTCCAAACACGAATGAAAGAAAATAATATTTGCTGTCCCTCAGACAAATTTTATGTATACGGAGGGTGGGCAGCTCAAACACTGATGTACAGAGGGTGGGCAGCTACAAACACTGATGAAGGAAAATTAGATTTGCTGTCCCTCAGACAGATTTTATGTTTACGGAGGGTGGGCAGCTCCAAACACTGACGTACAGAGGGTGGGCACCTCTAACACTGATGAAGTAAAATAATATTTGCTGTCCGTCACACAGCTTTTGTTAATGTTGTAACATTAAAAACATGGTAGTATCGAAATTCTTTTAACTGATGCAAAGATCCCATATAGGACTTAAAGGGAAGGACAAATTTGGCCCCATAATTAACATGCCCATTGCAAATATGCTTACATATGTTTGTACAAAACGTCAAATGTGTATTTTAACAAATTGTTTTATGAAATGAAGAATTCGATAGTCGGCAGTGAGGTGGTGATGTCACGACCTACAAAATCTATCCTAAAATTGATGAGGAATTATCCACAGCATGCTACCATTTACATACGGGCATTATATGGGGAAACTGGTCGATAATTACAAAATAATAACGATTATATCACAAGTTAATCCGTGTCTGTTATTAATTCAAATTCAGTAAAAAAATAATTACCAAATATAATTCATGTAATTATAATTATGTAAAGAAATTAATTCGATAAAATAAACATTTAAAACATCCATTCATAGGTATAAATAAACAATCCATGACAACATTCCGTGACAGCAATTTCAATCATATTTATTTTTCGCTAGTTTCTTAGGATTTCAGGCCGAAGCAGTGGAAAACTAAGTAAAATAAACTCACTGTTTTAATATTGGTCGTCCAATTTAATATACAAAATAAATACTTATATAACCAGTATTATTGTACATAACAAAATAACAACAAATTATAACTAATAAATAATAAATAAATCTAAAACAAGACAAAACAGTTGTATGTTGCCATATTGTCAATGTAGTCAAGGTTTAGAAATATAGGAAAATGTAAAAGATTTCCATTGTGCATCAAAAAATGTACGTATTTGTGTAGAATATTGTCATTATATTTTAAAAATGTATGAAAACTAGGACACTTCTGACGCAAGGAAAAAATAAGATAAGAAACCCTGATTGTCTGGATTATGGTACATGGCAATAATTGATGATCTGAAACCATTCTAATTAAATCTGCATATACATGTAAAAGCGTATTTTCAATGAGCACAAAAGTGTGTTTTAGCTTCGGTGAATACTACAGTATAAAGGAAATGTGTCTTGTTAACTTTTCAATTACCTACTAATATTCAGGCAGGAATAGCTTACCGATTCATATTCTCCAAAAACACTCACTATTAAGATCTTTCAAAATAGGCGGAAATAATTTGTTCATTGATTTTTTAATTAATGTTCAAGAACTAGTGTTGTTTCGTGTTGCTTGCCAACACCTTGAGGACGGAACTACTGTTTTACGCTTTCGTGGTAAATGGACCTTTTGCTGAGTCAACATTTGATAGTTTCATTTTCGAAAGTTGATATGGATATTCCGCTATCATCTATCTCAGTACGAGGGGTCACTTTGTTACAGTTTGGTCCCCTCTGTTCATCATACTTTGGTGATTTTGTCGGCGATTCAGAATAATGCGATAATGCTGAATCGGGTTCATTGTAAGTTAGGAAGAATTCATTTCTATCGTCCTCGGTTTTAACAAATCTTTGCTTATTGATGGGGTCTTCGTGATTGTGTTCCATGGTTCTTTCATTGGAGTTGTTATTAATATTTCTTTTCTTACGTACCGGAGTCTTCACAGTTTTTAAAGCGTTAAGATCGACAATTATTTGTTGGATTTCTTCTCCTTCTTCTAATGTTTTTTCTTTGTTTTCATTTGTGACATCATTATGTTGTACCATTTCAATGGCACTATGTTTTTCCACATCAGAGTACTCACCATAAAGGCGACCATCTACCCTCAAACTATCTAAGGGATGTTCAGACTTACCACTCCTCTGTGATTCTGAACTATCATTTTGTCGTGTTCCTTTACTTTTTCTAGAAGAAGTCGAAACGTTGCTGGTAGTTTCTTCAATAGCTTCTTCCTTTGATCTATAATTAATTCGAACTGAAATTTTCATATCTTGACCAATTTCACTTCTGGTCGTCTTTGATAAATCGCTTTCGTCTCTTTCTGTAATGTCTGTAAGATTGCAAGCAGCATATGTCTTTTTCGTTTGAGCTGATGTAGCATTTTCGTGAACTTTCAATAACTCTAATGATAATACGGGAACTTTTCGTTCTCCAAGTTCCTCATCGTTATCATTTTTCATGAACTCATTCGACTCTTTGTGACTAGGATTGTTTGATGATATATTATCGTCAGGTTGTTCAATTAAAGAATTTTCACGAGAATCCACATCTGCAAAAGTACTAGATCCAGCTCGCGAAAGAGGGGATGCCGGGATACCATTAACATTGAGACTTTTTTCCGAACCTTGGTTTTCAGAATAAAGACTAGGATTTGGAACACGAGTGGGTGAGGCTGGTGATGTAAAAATGAGCGGCTCATTAATCCGCTGAACTGATTTTATTGCATACAGTTCCCCTTCTGTATCTGTAGAGTGTTGACCTGGTAAAATTCTGAATTTTGGATAAGTGTTTTTCACACGTTGTCCTTTAATTAGAGAGGTTTTTACAAAATGAGGCTGTTGATTAGAATCAAAGACTCTTTGGATATGTTTTTGGAAATCTTGATTTGTACTGACGGATTGTGTGATAGCTGCAGGTTTCCGCCTGTTGAGTTTAAGACGATTTTGGTATCCTTGGAAACCAGCCGAAAATATATATGGCATTTCGGATTCAAACATATTGAAGGTATGTGGTTCAAAGGTAACATGACGAGCTTCCTCTTCAGGTTTTGGTTTGACAAATTCCACATTATTTTCACTTTTTGGAAATGTTTTTAATCTAACCTTTTGTTTTTTGGGATTCACTGCACTGATTTTACTTCTTGTTGATTCGACAGGTTGAAAACTGTCAGAATTTTGTGTCAAAAAATTTGACAGATCACTTCCTTGGCTTCTTTGGCTTAATGGCGACGACTTCGTACCTTTGTACAATGAATTCTGTGCGCATTGTCTGTAGAAAAAATTTTAATTTATATTGATTAATGATCGATTTTCAAATTTTCTTTCCTAAAAAATGTACTTTTCCATTATGTAAAGTATAAAATCTAGTAACAATATAATTTATAAAATTTTTAATTAACCTCCATAACAAGTTGGTTTTGGTAGTCTTTCTATATTAGATATTGGTTTATTACACTTAGATGTCTTGTAACTGTTGGTTTGGTTTAGAACGCCATTTGAGAGGTAACATTTTTGAAATGCGCAATCATGCTATAAAAATGTCATCGTAAGTAAAGTTCTGTTCGTTATTGTTCATGTTGCGTTTGGTGTTGCCATTTTAAAAATTTTACAAATTCATTTGTTTAAAAGTACTTCACTGTTTCATTTTCCATCGATAAAACTGCCATGGACTGGTACAATTACAATTTTCATGGCTCTCTTCTTTAAATACAGTACTTTTTCTGGTGGGAGGACTGATTTGTAATTTAGATTTTGTCTATCCTCTGATATTTCACTGTGTTTACTTGCAATGTTATTTTTGTTTTCATTTGGATGAGGTTCCAAAGTTCATTCATTCTTTTTTAAATCTTATGTTTACCCATACTTCTTTAAATTAATGTATTACCTAATCTTAATTGGCAAGTTGTCTAACGATTTAATAACAGCGTCATTATTCCTGGTACGTTCCTTTCGTAATTTTATAATATATCTTCTAGAGATCTCTTCCTTTGTGATGCCCAGAACGTCGTTTCTGTGGTTAGATGTACCAATGTGGGTCGGTGGAGCCCGGAGAGACAAAGAGGGAGGGATGGTTCCTTTCCGCATTAATTCCACGATATGTGGGTCGTCTAATTCTGACATGTCATGGTCACGACTAAAAAATATTAAAAAAATATAAATATAGGATTAAAGAATAATTTTCAATGTTTTATGAACATTAAAGTCTGATGGTCACGTTCAAATTCTTTTTCCAAATTGTACAACACAAGAAATAAATGTACAAATACCAAAACCGTGCAGTCTGATATTAAGCCTTTACCCGACAGAATACAAATCTTGCAATGTACAATGTATACCGTGTATATAAAGCTCTAAAACATTGGTTATATGATATAAAGTGCATAGGAAGACATATTTGGTGTTCGCCATTACTATTTAGAAAAGAGTAACGGCACATGCATATTTTTGTGTCGGACATTTACAATTTGATACTTCAAGAGAAATTTACTACTTACACATTGCAACACAAACAGACACTTTTCACTATATGTTGAAATTTACTGGCCATGTGAACATAGAAGAATTCCTCAATAATCTGGCTCATTAATCAGTATCTATCTTTAAAAAATCTTAAACCATTTTGTAAAATTATGCGTTACTGCGCTTTTATTTCATTGTGAAAATAGAACAAAGAAAACAAAAGTTTTTTCTTTATGGTTTGTAAAGTTAGACGATCAGATATAAGTAGAAGTCTCATTTACTATATTGTTATTGTCGACAACAATACAACAGAATACTGGTTTCTATGTAAGATCGGCAATGAGAGACTGAAAATTAAGGTAAAAGAAATATTTGGTAACAAAAAAATTAATCCACACCTAATAGAAGGTATATTTAAATCTCGTCATACCAAAATTGATGAGATTATTGCATAGGAATTGAGGTAATCGTAAATATAGAAGATATTAAGTTTCATATTACATCGTTTTTAATAATATATTTCTTCCTATGAGACATAATTAAATCTATAATAACCTGATATAACTCAACTGTCTGGTAAAAACGAAAAATCCCACATAAAACAATCACACAATGCAGATACACTGCTTAAGGATGAAAAAAAGGACTTCCTGTGCACTAGACTGGAGCTTCCATATAACTCGTTATAAAGCAGGCAAAATAAATGAATACTCTTCCATCATCAAAACTTATAATATGATGGATTAGGCGTTCCCTATTAGCGTCTTACGGAGCTTGGATTGAGGGTGTTACTGTTGGTTAATATACAAACAAAAAGGATCGATGGTGTAATTGTGTGTGTGTGTTTTGTTGTTGTGGTTTTCAACATTTCAAGTCTTGAGCACAACTGATGAGTCGTAAATCGACGAAATGTGCACATCTTATGCATCAACATTGGTATCGGCAAAGAATCTTATTTTTATTATACTGAATACTTAACAGCAAAGTGTCGACTCATAATGCAATATAGTTGAATGTGGATTTTACACATTATTATTAATATGCGGGTCTAAATAAAGTGATGATTATCAAATGTTGCAAGTCTGATTAAGTAGATCTTAATTGTGAAAAAAGATAATATGCACAGAGATGAGGCATAAAAGTCATATTTTTCGCCCATCCTCAAAAGAGATATATTGTATGGTTGTATTGAATCATTTTAAACATGCCCACTTATCCCTCTAATTCATAACAATTGGTTATGGTTAATCCTTTACGATATGCTGAGTAATTTCAAAATTTGGGTAAAGTGATTCGATGAAATACTTCGATGAAAAAGTAGTTCCCGTATGAAGTGTGTGTGTATCCCCATTCATATAGACAATTAATTGTACATAATTGAAACGTTTGAGCTTCCAATATTGGCTATGAATGAGATTGGAAATTAGTTCATACTCGGAGTCTGATTCTTGGTGACTGAACCAAAACACAAAGGAAATGATATTCTATCGAATCACATTCCTGGAATTTGTAAAAAGTAGAATAATGTATAAATTTAACATTCTTAATTGTTTTGTATGAGAGATATAAAGCAAAAATGATACACTGTCATTATCATTGTGTGTTCATACCCAAGGAGGTCTAATATACCGGTACCGGAGGAGGTCTATCTAATGTACCGGTACCGGAGGAGGTCTAATATACCGGTACCGATGAAAAGTGTTGTTATTTTTTCTAGATATAAAGATTTACCTGCAAACAAACTGAATCTCAATATAATAAGGAAAAAACATTTAGCTAAAATCATACAAATAAGAAATGTATATAAAATCCTTCTAAATCGGTTGGTTATTATAAATACTGTAAAACACTTAATCACAGTCATTATTTGTTGTGTTATCAAGGTTATGCAATAATACTCTTGTATATAGCCAATAGACGGAAATGACACTGATAAATGACTTGAAAAAAAACTTTCATTCATTCTGCTTTTATAACATAAAATATAAAATCTGTACATGCTGTATATCAATGAATTAAAATTATAAGACTAATGAATTTTACATATATACAATTCAAAGAATTAAAGTACATTTTTATTATAACTAATTATTTATTTATGTCAATGCTGTATTGACATGAACTTCACTACTCCAGAAGAGGAACTTTAAATGCAGATAAGTTATAACACAACTAACTGCTTAAAGATAATATGAGTGTCTTATACATGAAATACGTTTCTGTTTTTTAAGGAATTTAATGAAAAACCCCGAACGATGCAAAACAGGTCCTAGCACCGATATAAAACTGGTGAAGCCAAAAATTATCAAAGGATAGATCTCTAGTTGAGGGTGATACTTCTTTGGTTCCAAATATTTTTTGTGACTGTAAATGTTTAGGTATCAGCTATATGACGGAATCGAAATACTAGCAACTGTCTACTGCTGTCCTTGGAAATTTTGGTCTAGCAACAGAAGCATACACTCAGAAGTAGATAAAAACACTGTTTATACCAATTCTGATGCACAAAACATTTCGAAACAATCAAGGTCAATAAAAATGGAAAGTCGAAATTGTAAAAACAATCAGCATTAAATTGTTAATACCTTAGACCAGGAACTACGGTTTTAAAAATATACATCGCAGGTTGAATATATAATAATTTATTATATTATGTGCTTAGCGTAAGAATATCAGATTCAATTATTCTTTTATTTGTGAAAGTGGTCTGAAATTTCTTGAAAAGTGAATTCATAAAAGAAGTCAAAATTTCAAAGCATGAATGCCTCTCTCTATATTTTTTTTAACGTAAGCATTGATTCTATAAGTGACATGGAAACTAAGACGAACGAAACGGTTACATAATTAATGCACTAGGATTGCATTTTACTATTCCTTACCATCAGAAGGGGTGAAATCTATATGTTTAATATTCAGATATGGACTTGGAGAAATAAACAATAAGCATATTGCTTTTGATATTAAGTCACAAAACAAAGTAACTCATAAATAGTGTTTAATACAACATTTTTGATACCAGTTTTGATGCAAAAGAAGTGCACATTTCGTCGATTTACGACTCAACAGTTCTGCTCATGATCTAAAATGTTGAAAACCAAAACATGAATCCGAAAAGTCGAAGAGCAAATTGAAAAAGCCAAACTGACAAAAAGAGTAAAGATAAGCTTACAAAAACACTTACGATTTTATGAAATAAATATATAAATCCGACATTCTCAATGTACTGAGACTATTACAGCGAAGAAATTTACACGCAGGTGGTTGAGCAGATAGTTAATAATTTAATTGTCAGCTGTAAACAGAGACCATGATTGTATGAAGACTATCTATAGTATTCAGGTGATAATTGGTTACTTAACGAGATATATTATTTATTCGACACAATTCCAAATACAAAACAATACTACCTACACACGATAGCAAATTTCACGAGAATAATTAGAGACAATTTTCGGTACAAAAATACCAACAATATGCAACTGGAAAGACATCATTATTAGTTAAGGGTTGAAAAGGTATGTCTCGTTCAGATAAGATCTTAAAATTTTGGAAAGTCGGTTAATGAATTAGGGGTTTAATCACTTTTTTGTTGTAATACATATTTTATGATATCAAGTTTTGATGCATAAGGTGTGTATATTTCGTCGATTTATAGCTCATCAGATTTGTTCAAGGCCGCCAATGTTGAAAGCCAAAAACCATAACACAAATCGTAGAAGAGCTGGTTCAAATACCAAAACGACCAAAAATGTAAGGTAAAAGCCATCCAAATACATAGCTATTCTCAAGGGAGACATCCTTAGCTTTTACAGGTAAAGCCAGAGTCATCCAAATACAGAGCTATGCCCAAGAGAGATATCCTTAGTTTTCACAGGTAAAGCCAAAGCCATCCAATTCAGAGCTACGATCAATCTTCTTAGTTTTAACACGTATAGCCAATGCTATCCAAATACAGAGAGTTATGCTCAAGGGAGATATCCTGGGTTTTAACAGGTACAGCCAAAGCCATCCATGCAAATACAGAGTTATGCTCAAGGGAGATATTTTTAGTTTTGACAGTAAAGCCAAGGCCATCCAAATACAGAGCTACGACCAAGGGGGATATCCTTAGTTTTAACAGGTACAGCCAAAGCCATCCATGCAAATACAGAGTTATGCTCAAGGGAGATATTTTTAGTTTTGACAGTAAAGCCAAGGCCATCCAAATACAGAGCTACGACCAAGGGGGATATCCTTAGTTTTATCAGGTACAGCCAAAGCCATCCATGCAAATACAGAGTTATGCTCAAGGGAGATATTTTTAGTTTTGACAGTAAAGCCAAGGCCATCCAAATACAGAGCTACGATCACGGGAGATATTCTTAGTTTTAACAGGTAAAGCAAAAGCGCTATGCTCAAGGGAGATAACCTTAGTTCTGACAAAATTTAATAGTTTATAAAAGTGACATTCTAAAATGTTATGCTGGGTATATCATATCATAAGAATAAAATGTGTACCTGTTGTTAGTTTAAGATTCGTATTAACGGGAAAAAAAACGTCGATATATATGGTTCATTGAGATTAGCACGGGTTACCACCAGAGATCTACCACAAACACTATTCAACTAAGCTAGTTTTGTTTTACAATAGAAAACGAAATTATTTTGACCCTTCTATTTAAATCTCTATACCTTTTTATTTTGGTAGCTAGTGGTCACTTTGATGGATGCCAAGGTGGATTAGCTTTCAAGGTTTCTTATAAAATAACAGAGGTTCATAATAGATAAAAAGATATTTGGGTAGCAAAAGCAAATATCTGTACCAAAGTCAAACTTTCTTGACTTTTTGTATAAATGTTCGTGATTTGCCATCAGTTTGAATTGAGATTTGGACAAAGGTGTGTTTGGTGTTCCTTGCACGGTTTGAATTGAGATTTGGACTAAGGTGTGTTTGGTTTCTCTTGCCTTGTTTATGCTTCATGATTTTCCTTTTCTGTTATCTTAAATTTTTCATTAATGCTTTGAAGCGAATTACAGGACTTAGTCTGGAGATTTGTTTTCTGTACTCAAATTAAAATTAATTTAGATTAAAGTTTTATACTGAAACAAGCAGAATGAGGATAGATTTGGTAAACTGAAACCTGTGGTTGTATTAGAATGTGTTACAAAACAACTATTCAAACATTGATTTATTCGATAAAAATATTATTTAATCAATATACGTGTAACTAAATAAAATCAAAATATTTACTTCACAAACTGGGATCTGAATTCTGCTATATCATGAATACAGATCTAGCAAACCATCGATTAAGCAGTAAACTTGTTTCATTGCTAAGGTCTTTTATATCACATATATAAATTTAATTTACCTACTGTATTTTGAGATTGAAAGCATGTGTCTCGCATACAGTGGGAGCACGAGATCTAAATTCCATATTATACATAAAAAAAATCCGCGTTTGTGGTCACATCAATATACTAGACATGTGGGAAGGAGGGAACGGTGTTTGTTTTATCTACATATAACTCTCTGTTTTCATAAGACTTCTTTTCACTATTGAATTGATGAATGCATCTGCGTCATTCAAAATGAATGTGAATGAATACATAAAAGCTGAATGTTGGTTCTACATGAAATTTCTTTAAACATCTATATGAATAAATACATTCATTCTTTTCTTATGACAGTATTAATGTGACGACTGACTGATGGCATTAACAAGATGTACTTCTGACCTTTGGCATTAACAAAATGCACTTCATTATTACAAGAAAGTTTACATTTCGATCCATGTATCAAGAAACAAGAGCTAAAAATGTTGTATATAGAGAGTGTGATCTGAAGATAAGAGTTACATCGGTAGTTCAGAATGTTTTAATGATTCTGGTCTAATGACTTGTTTATTACAATTTACACTCAGCGACAAATAGCATAACACGAGGATTTTCGTGATATTAAAAAATTCAGAAGGAGCAAATGGCGTAAATATTAGGACAAACAAAACCGAGATTACAAATAACAAATTACAAAATACAACAGAAAAACACTTAAATCTATGGTCAAAAATATTTCCGTATACAACAATTGTAGATATTTAAGTAATAAAGTTAGTTACAAGGGAGGTATTACAACATGGGAAATAAAATAAAAGCACTTTTCTTTTATTGTTGAAAATTCTTACGATTAATCGATTTGTGAACACTGGATTGGAAAAAGACTTACAGCGAAAACTTTCCGAAGTTAACAAACCAACACAAGTGTACTTCAAATCTATGGTAACAACTATTCTACTTTTGATAAATACATAGATCTAGAAAGCTCTTGGCCATAGAAGTTCCCCGTTAGAAAGGCTGACAAAAGCAAGTTCTGTCAAAAACAGTTTATACCATCTCAATTCAATGGCAAAAGAATGCCAGAGAAATTTGATATTGTTTTCTTCACAAATGCACCTCCCTCCTCCAATAGTCCAGATAATAACATTGACGATGTTCGAATGGTTTGCGATATAAATGAATTTAAGTAACAAAGATACCGGAATTCTTGTAGAACCATGATAATGATGACGAAAATGCAGTTCTCAAAGAAACAACATTGACTTCGTTAGTAAAATTGAAGCCCAAGAAAACGTAATCATGAAAATAGCCCACTAGTGGTCAAGTATACTTAGATGATAGAAACTCAGAAACAGAACTTGCTATACGAAAAAGAAAGTTCAAATATTTATGATCAGCTATTTGTTCTTATTATAGATAATCGATTATAATATTTCATAATCGAATATAATCGGTTGCTAGTTCATACTTAAAAAAAACTTGACTACATTGAATGGGTGTATTTACTGTCTGAAATGTTTGCACATGCAGCATTTGCTAATGCATATTTTGAGCATATCAAATCCTTCTTTTTCGTTTACATACTCGTTTTCTTTGTTTCTCTTAAAAATTCGATACAAAAAAACAAAAATAATTTGTAGTCGATTTTAATTGTTAGTCAGTTGATTGAAATTAACCGATCGATTACAAGTTTCAACCCACTGAACAGCACTTATTGTCATGTGTGTGAAGGTCTTGTCCGTATCCAATCATGCGAGAACGATGTACAATAAATATATGATAAATGAAAAATGAAAAAGACAAAATTTACTAAGTCTTTGACAGTTCAGAAAGAGAAGACAATCAGTGTGATAAAAAAAATATATCATATTGATAAAAGTAATTGAAGTCTTACCTTACAACTTCCAACAAAAGATCCAAATGTATCCTTTCAAGTCTCGGTTTTACCATAATATGGAAATACTTTGGGTTGCTCATTTTTGTCAAGTTCTTTACTGTTTGAATGTTACTTCATTTATATTTGTTTTCTCCTAACAAAGCTAATATTTCTATTATCCTTGAACAGTTTGTCATTTCGCTCAATATTTTAATTCTCTAATTGAAATTTCTGAAACTTTTGTGATGGATTATTTACATATATAATTGAAACGTTTGAGCTCCCAATATCTTTCATTCCATACCTGATAAAATCCTTGTCACAATAAAAAAATCAAGAAAATAAATTACATTATTTTCATCCAGATTTGTCTATTTGTCAAACCATATGATAATTATTTAATTTAACATTTGAAAGGAATCGTACCACCATTCCGGCCGACACTTGTCAACTATACATATAAAATTTGTTCAAATTTAAAACTAATTCCTAATTTCACTTCTTCAAACACAATAGAATAATAATATATTACTAATATATATACACTTATGACTTTAATATTTTTTATATCCACACGTATTTAAGATATAAGATCTGATATAAATTGTGTCACTGCGTATTATTGTTAAGGTGAAGATTTCTATTCAAATTAATTACTCCAATTAAGAAACAATATTTATATTAAATAATATCAGACTGAGAAGTCTAAATTGTTTCAAGGTAGCATATTATTTCAACGCTATTTAATTTATACTTGTCACATATGTAATGTAAATATGTACAGTATTTGTAACGGAATTAAAACTACTTTATTGTTAATCCTTTTTAAAAATTGTTAGTTGTTTAGGACGTATTAGTAGCCCAGATATGTTATCGCTGCAAACAAAAACCCAAAGTTTCTTTTGTTAGAAAATTCCACTTGGGTAAATTAAACAATTACTCTGAAGGTTTTTACTTTTAAAACAGAAACTTTGATAAAATGATAGCGAATGATTCGAACATTATTTTCAATCAAAGCGTTTCATCTTCGTGGGTCTAAATGGACAAAATGTTATCTATACCAGTGTCACCTTGGTTTAAAAGGGGGCAATTAAATTTTGAAATGAACAGTTAGTATGAAAGACTCAACTTACTTCCAAAAGTAATATCATTGTCGGCACAATGTCAATGATTAAATCTTATAATGATATTCCTAGGATGTTTCCTTTTTTCCAATTCGTATCAAGTATAATTACAACCAATCTGCTAATGACTCGTTGCTGGATACCCCATATCCTTTAAGCTTCATATTCCCAAAGAGATAATCCCTTATAAATAGCACTGGCTCCTCTCTTTAGATCAAAAAATGTAACAACCTTCAGAAAAAAAAATATTTCCAGTAGATGTGTGGTATACTTCAGATTATTTTGAGTTCAAATGATTTTTCAAGATTAATCAGTAAAGAGGCTTAAATCTTATAGAACCAATAAGTGTTGAATATGCAACAAGGTATATGTGTTTAAGGCTGCGCTTGTTTTGGCCCTGTTGTGTTATCACTGCTTAAATATCTGGAATCATACTGAATGTCCAATATTTAGTTTCACGATCGAATAACTTTGCAAATACGCTTCTTGTGCATCAAAATTATACATATCATCTTAGATGTAACTATGGGATCATTGCCAGTATTGGTGGACTTTTAAGAATTGGTCTTACTTGAGATTGTGTATGTTATTTAATTCTAAGATAATCTTTTCGATCGAAGATTTCAACTGTCCTTTTTTTTTATAAATGTGGATTCGTAGTTCTTCGAAAGTGTAGAATTATTTTGGATTTCAACGTTTGGGTTCTTAAACATAACTACGAAACTGCTATGAAACACGAAACACTTGTCTGGTATTAGTTATATAACTAACCATTATAATTGGTAAACAAATGAGCTAGTATACGAAACAAGCTAGTTATGCAGACCTGAAGTTGAATCCTAATGACTGAGTTCTATATTACAGGATTATATCATGACATTTTACTTAATGTTGAACAATTATCACAGAGAATATTTACATTAAAGGGTTCATAAAAAAAAAATACTGCAATAATAACATAAAAAACAATGGAATATAAACAATTGGTGGTGATATAAAATAATAAACGACTTAAGTATTTATAGAACATCCCAGGAGTAAATAGTTTCCGAATATGATAAATTTCGAAAGCAGAACTAATCGTTTATAAGTAGCATAGGAAATTGAAGGAAAAAGACAATAGGAAATTTGAACCACCGGTACTGAGCAAAATGAATCATCCAACTTTCCGTAGTAATGAACAGAAACGTAAAGGTTACGGTAAATGAATTGTTGTGTTTATCAGATTGTTTTTTTTTTCGTAAAAATAAGAAAATAAAATGTAAAAGGAAAAATAAATCTTACAATCGAAAAGGTGATAATTTAATGAATAGTTCTGTTGAACCTTAATGTATTGTAAAACTGCATGTATAAACGAACATTATAAGAGTAATTAGAAGGGTGGAGTAATTAAAATTTGTCAGGCGTTACAATTTATCGGTGCCAGGGGCCAGTTTCACAAATCTGTCTTAGGATTGTCTTATGACTTATCTTAGTCCTAATTCGGTTTCACAAAGTGGTTCTTACTAAGGACATCTCTTAAAGTTTGTGATAAAGTTAGGACTACGCGGAAGGTGTCTTGTAATGGTCTTAGGATCACAGCAACTGTGTCTTTATAGGTTGACGGATTATTAAAAATGATTTAACAACAACGAACATTCAATGTATTTATAGCAAGTATGCACAATTTTATCCTTTAACCTTTTATAACCGATACAGTGACAAATTGAACTCAACTCCCTTGTACAAAAAATGTAGTTATTATTTCATTCTTTTTTTTCTCTTCATTTTGTTTTTTAATTTTCATATGCATATTGGTGTCTAATTAATAGTTTATTTATAATTACACTTCATTTTTTTTCAAATTATCTAATAAGGGAATATTAATCAATACGTTTAGCAATATTTGGGAAACACATACTAAATTTATATTCGTTTTTTTTTCATAAATATACTCTCTCAAAAAAGAAACGCAACATACAGAAAATAGGAAATTTACTTCATATATTATTTTCATAATTTATGATATAAATAATTTACACAGGAATGCAAAAATTGGCACACTTCTTGTTCATGAGTTCTTTTACCTTGGAATATCACAGTTTGTCACATATTGTCAATAAATCACTCATAAATTGTCAATATCTGGTATGTCCACCATTTGCTTGTAACACAGCCCCGACTCTTCTTGGCATAGATTGAATTAAACGCTGAGTTCGAACACGCGGTATCCTTTGCCACTCAAACTGAAGTGCCTGCTGTAATTGTTGCAGATTTTGCGGTGGTGGTTGTCGTTGGCGCACGCGCCGATCCACTTCATCCCACAAATGTTCAATTGGATTAAGATCGGGTGATCGTGACGGCCAACGGATCACATTGACATTCTGTTGTTCTAAAAAGTCTACTGTTACACGTGCTGTATGTGGTCGGGCATTGTCGTGCTGAAAAATTTCTCTCCGAATGTCAATTACGGGCAATAAATGAGGTCGTAAAATTTCGTCTCTATACCTAACAGCGTTCAGATTGCCTTGGATATGTATCAGCTGTGTGTTTCTGGCATAAGAAATAGCGGCCCACATCATAACACTGCCTCCGCCAAAATTGTCTCTCTCCACAACACAGTTTTGCGCAAAACGTTCGTTTCGGCGCCTATACACACGTATGCGACCATCTCGCTTTTCCAGTTGAAAACGTGACTCATCGCTGAACCATACTCTTCTCCAGTTCTGTAAATTCCATGCACGAACTGTAGTACACCATCTAACCCTCGCTCGGCGGTGTTGGCGTCTCAGTGTTGCTCCAAAGTAAGGTCTTCTTGCCCTCAATCCATGAGAACGTAACCGATTGCGTACTGTCTGTGCTGATATACGGCGCAACCCAGGGACGTTTACAGCTGTTTCTGTTGCAGCAATAGTCCTATTCCGCAGATGGAAAAGTCTGATGTAACGATCTTGCGCCCTGGTTGTAACACGCGGGCGCCCTGAACGTGGCCGATCTGTCGTAGTACCAAGCTGCAGGTAGCGTCCCCAAAGGCGTGAAATTGTGCTACGATGAACATTGTACGTTACAGCAACAGCATTCTGTGATTCTCCGGCCTCTAGTCGTCCGATAGCGATATTCCGGGTAGCAGCGTCTAACCTTGGCATAGCGTCACCTCATCAGAATTTTATTTTACGAATGCATTCATGAAAAGAAATACCGGGTTTTTATACCGACTGACTGAGCTAAAAAATAACCCATGATTTGCACGTGAAAGTCGACCCAGTTTTTGGCAATGCGTAAATCGTAGGGTGTCCCAGATTGCGACCAAAGTCGTTTACGGGTGGATGAATTTAAATGATTGTACCTGGAAACTTTTTATGAAGGTGTAATTATGATCATGTGTACATATATTTTGATATTTATTGGTTATTTGTCCGGAAAAATAATATTTCAAAAAGATAATCTGATGTTGCGTTTCTTTTTTGAGAGAGTATATTTAACTTCTGGCACGTTTAGGACACCTTTGCTAAGATCATTCTAAGAAAGCTTCGAGACGAGGTCTAAGATATGTCTTAAGATAGTCATAAGAGGATCCTAAGATATGTCCTAAGATATATCTTATGACAGGTCTTAGGATAGCTTCGCGAAACCGGCCCCATGGTTCGTCTTGAAATTTCATTGAGGTGCGATATTTTTCTATGTATTTATGTCCTTAAGATGAAATTTGCACTGAAAATGATGTTTGTTAATTGTCACGTGTTTGCGAGATTTCTGTATTAGTAATTCATCTACAATATAATTTTTCACCACAAGGCATTGTATATTTTTGGCGGTCTTATGTACTCGGGATCCTAGTTTTATCAAACAAATTAGCTCTGCATTCGAGGTATTCGAATACATTTTATTTGGTGTTTGTTAATGGAAATAGCCTGTCAGTATCATTCGTGTATAAAATATTGAAATTAAAAACTTAGTACTTACATGTACATGCACGAAATAATCTGGGCTACTCAGTGTTAAACTTCAAAATGCACAGAGCTCTCTGAAAGTCCCCGACAGACAAATAGCCAGCAGTACAGTAATCAAAGGAAATACAATTTTCCAACGGAATCGGATATCGGGATATACCAAATACCCATCAAATTTGATTTGGGCCAGGCACAAAAAAATTACGACGGAAAGGAGAATGAATCCCGGTGTCTAACTTAAAGATTGCAGAATAAATTAACATTATTTTTACATATCTTGACAATGTGTACGCCACTGTGTTTTGGGGAACAAGTAACTACATCCCTTTCACTTGTACTTCATTTGTTATTTCTGACTATTTCGGTCGCGATAGTGAAACTATAAAATGATTTGGAAGATTTTACGAAACACCGACAAATGTTGCAACACATTCCCAAAAATATGAATGCATTGAAAATAGCCTAGCGTGGTTAATATGAACTGTACTAAGATATACTTGAATATATAGATTTTATGCTACATTTCTTGAGGAGCTACAATAAAGACATAACACAATCAGAACGATGAAGAGTATATGCTAATATCAAAGCAAAGAATGTTCTTACTTAGGATAATAAAAATCTGTATCAATTTACAGTCACGATTATTAAAACTATATCTTCTCGTAATCTTTCCTAATGGCTGCCATAGCAAAATGAAAAATGTTGTCCCTCAAAATACGAATTTTAAAAGTAGTTTGAGGAAAACATGAAATGATACAATCAATGACTTAACTTTTAGGATCTTTTCTTTATCGTGATTAAGGCTAGTTATCTGAAACGTTGGGTGCTCATTTTTATCTTTGGTTTGTTTGCCTTTAGCGCATTCGACAGCTCACTGATTTAAAACTAAAATATGCCCTAGGTGCATACAGAAACAGATTGAACATCTAAAAAAAAAACTTATCAACATGTCATGTCTATGAAAATTTCTGCTTTTAAAAATGGAAAAATAATTCAAAAGGGTATAACTGTCTATCCTTCAAATTCAAATAATACATTTAATTCTGAACTCTCTCCATCTTTTTTTTGGTCCACGGAGATCTAATTGTTTTTAGTATAATTGAATATTTTTTTCACAAAAAAGGAAAACTGCTTCTAGTATCTGGTGAGGTTTTTAGAGTAATAAATATATTATAAACTTACCGTATTGTTTTGAATAATTTTGGATGTTTCTTTGGATTCTCCGTGGAATCTCTAGAATCCGAATTTTCAAAATCATCTTCTCTAACGAAGTCTAATCTTAGTTCTTGGTCGAGGGGCTGTACTCTGCCTCTCATTTTATCAATTATGAACAAACATTACGTAAATAATCCTGGTCTGAAGATTGAAATCTAGTACAAAGTAATCATAGCCTGTATTTTACTTTTTGACAAACACTATATCATATTTTAAATAAGTTACGCTTTCGTCATTTTATATACAAACAACAATACACTTATATGTTTTCTACAAAAAGGGTCAAAAGTCATTAATAAAAATCAATCAAACAACTGGGATATCATCAAAAGACATGAACGAAGATTTTATACAAATCCATATCTTTAATAGATTAAAATTTATAAACCTCATTGGAAGCTGTAAACACTGATATACAAAATGATTATAAAGTAATCAATAAATCTGTTGTAAATTCAGTGTAAAATACCTGAAATCCTTTTTATAAATGAAATATATTACAACCCAACATAAAAATCTATCCATTTTTAAGAATTTTGTCCTGAAAAGAAAATTAAACTTCTTTGTTAAAGTATATTAAAATTTATTCTTTTAATTTTATGTTATATAGGTGTCAGTCCACTGAAAGTTCATGATTAAGAGTTTCATGCCTTATCATTCAGTACCCATGGATAAATGTAAAATATTTGTAACCAGTATTAACTTTCTTTCGTATTTATATTATTATTCATATATATCTGCACAGAGATTGATATAGCTATGATACTGTGCAAATCTCTGTTTTTTCCAGGTTTTCATTTAACCTTAACTTTCGTGCGTTAAAATACAATGTAAATATAAACCACGGAGAGAACTCTAACAAGAAAAAGTACAGCAAATCTGTGAAATAACTACTCACTTCTCTTTAAAAAGAAAAGACAAAAGTAATGCTGATTTCTAAATGAAACTCGATTTGTGGATGAAAAGTAAATTGATGTACAGTAACAGCAAAGTCACCTTAATGAAAAATTATAAATAATAATTTCTACAAGTACATAAATCTCCATACAGTTCATTTATATTATTTATATCAGCTGGTCGCATATACAAGTCTAATATTGACAAAAATGTTTTACGGTAAGCTAAATGTTTATTTTGAGAAAGAAACGCTTCAAATGAGGTGTTAAGTAAACTTTGAATTCTACCTATACCCGACGGTTACCACTTAAAATATGCTTGGAAACAATGGGTTCAGTCATGTAAAGGAACGTTATGACAGTATTAAATCAGTCCAAATAAGACTGACATTTGTTAAAAGGTGACACTTCTATTGCAGTTTGTAATTACCGTGTCAAATTAGTAAATAAAGCGAGAACTAAAACAACAAATTGGAATGTTAATTGAAAATTTATGAATATATGACCTATTAAACTAGGTATGAAAGATCAAGAATACAATAGTCCTATCTAAGAGGAAGTCGTGCAAACGGAAAGGATCAATACCACAAACAGCAATACATAAATGAGACTAGCTCTAACAATAGCATTAACATAAATACTATCCTAGACAAGCGTCATTTTCTAAAAGCAGCATAGAATCATATTGATATTAGGGATAGGAACAACTATCAGTTTGATCGGCAAGTTAGAAAGTCAGACGAATCGATGAATAATTGTAAATCCAGAGTCAAAGAAAATTTCGGAAACAAAGCAAAGAGTGAAAATAAAACAGCTGAAACATTAGTTGAGTAAATAGGATACAAAAAGATTATGATGTATGTTTGGAAGGCTAAGAAGTTCTCACATCTTAATGGACACATGCCCTCAGTATCTCAAAGTCAAGTACGTTGGTAGAGATGTTACAAAAGTAAGACAGCTACAAGATCAGTTTTCATTTTTGAACTTGATTTTCCGTAAATATCTAACCATTCATGATGACGGTCATAGAACTTTTTAAGTGAAGACTTCAACCTTGATATAAAATACGGATGTGTGGGTTGCTTTTGTGTCAGCAAACAAGCCTTGTCAAGAAAATCAATATTCTGGTCACAAGCCATGAATTTACAGCGTATGTACGAAGCCCATTAGGAGGATGCGAGATTCTAAATTCGAGCTTTCGTACGTATAAATTCTTTGATACCAACTATGATGCTCGAGATGCAAGATTTACGACTCAAAGTCTTAAAGAGGACAAATATACCTAATAAGCAAACCAAAAAAAACGCAATCCATTAGATAGACAAGCACAACAAATAAACACTGAAAAAGTAAAAAAAACAATGAACCACACGAACTCCTATAAAAACCAGAAGTGAACTCAGGTGCTCCGGAAGTGTAAGCAGTTCCTACTCCGTATACGGCACCGGTGGTGAAGTTCAACAAAGTCAATCCGGTGGTAGTCACAAATCGGTGGAGGTACATGAAATGTAACGACAGTGGGGACAGGTCCAACATAATCTTAGATATTGGAACACTGTAACGGTCAATCAATTCATGATGACGACCGTAAAATATCCTAAGTGATGACAGCAACTTATCCCTGATAAAACCCTGGTTAAGAAGCTTTTGTGACAGCGGTAATCCTCTTTTGCTATTGAATATCGGATAAGCTGAGAAACGTAGACGCCATATGCAGCTAGGCAATGCTTGTATATTGTTACTCGGGAAGGGAAGGTTAAAAATAGGACAGTCGAAGTTATCACGTTTGTTATAAAGTGTTGTCTTCAAATGTCCCTCATTGTCTATTTCAAGAAACAGATGTTGAAAACCAAAACAATATTCCAAAATTGAATAGCAAATTCCAAAATGCAAAAATTACTAAAATGGTAGACCCAAAACCATCTAAGGGCAGAGCTGTGCACGAGGGAGTTACTCCTTTCAAAAAATTTAACGTTTTTTTAACCGAAAATTTAAAATATCAACTTCGGGCTAGTATCGAACATAAAGTCCTTCGGGCTTTATTCAATTTATGAGTGACCTTATCTCCTTTATACACCGATAAATTGCTTCAAACAACTCTTATTACTAAAATCGAATCGGTAAATGTTTAGTTATAGATATTTTATAGTGGAAGAATTCAGCTATAGCTTATCCCTTTTCTGCCGTAGCCTTAGACTTATACTACAAGATCCTTCCTTATAACTTTTTCACATTTTTGTTAAATGAGACTGAACATTGCTATTAGAGAGACAACACATTAATAGCAATAGTGTCATTTAACAAAATTGAAAAAAATAGTTATAAGGAAGGGACTTGTAGCAAGTCTATCATAGCCTTTCATTTAAATGAAACACGATAAAAAAAAACACATTTTAAATAGCCAAAATTAGAAGGGAAGTTTGTGGCAATGAAAGTTTTTAAAAAGTAAACCAAATGAAAAATCTGTTTTGTCTTAAACATTGGAGATGAAGACCTTGAGCAGTTCTTTGAAGTTATTATATCATATCATATCACATCATATCATCGTATACTGAACAGCAAACGACACGTCGCATTTTTCAAAAGTCGTTTAAATATCGAAATAAACAGAGAAAATATTTCTATTTAAAAGAAATATGTTGATTCACATACAACTCAAACATTGGATTTTTCGCATGAATGATTTTATTTTTGTCGGGTATTGGACAACACTCGAATCTCCCACCTTTCATGGGACCTGCTTTTCAATGAAAAATCTGAAAAAGAAATCCTCGTGATTTTAGAGAATTGAATTGTGTATAAAAGAGCTACAACACAACAAACAACACCAATGGTCGTCCACGTAGCGACCTACCACAAGTTACCACACCACGCCTGAACAGGTTCATGATGCGCCAACATCTGCATACTCGGTTTACCAGAGCTGCAGAAACTGCTCGACAGACTTTTGGAATTCATCAGTGACCCATCAGTGCTGATACTGTTCACCGTCGATTGGCAACCAATAACCTGAGATGTCACCATCCTGCAAGAGGACCTGTCCTCACCCCTCGACACCACAGAGAACGTCTTCAATGTGCTTTGCAGCAACAAAATTGGCATAATCAGCGGTGGCGTACGTCATCTTCTCTGATATAGGCTGATATTGCATCTCCATCACAGATAGCAAGATAAGAGTATGGCGAAGGCAAGGAGAACGGTTTGCCGACAACTGCATCATGAAAAGGGATGCTTGGGGAGGTCCGAGCATCATGGTATGGGGCGGCATCGATCTCAACGTGAAACTGTGTTCAGTTGTCTTCCAGAATCTTGGCAATAAAGTTACAGCTGCTCGTTAAATTGACCAAGTTGTGAGACCACATGTCGTACCGCATTTTGCTCGTCACAAAAACAAGACTTATCACCAGAGCAACGCGCGTGTGCATACAGCCAGGCCACAAGAAACTTCCTGCATCAGAATAACGTGAATGTTATGACCTGATCAACTCCATGCATCGCTGTGGACATATCCATTATTAACTGAAGTGCCATAAAATCTAAAATTCTGTAATAATTGTGTTATCAGGACATTCGATAAATTGTCATAACCTACAGGCAGTGAATCTAACGTTTAAATAATGTATTTTTTGAATTTCAAAATAAATGCATGTCTGTATAATCATTTGCCACGTTTATTTTGCTGTTCAGTATATATCATATTGTGGACAGGATATTTTGTTACATTGTACACTATGCAATACGTTTTCTGTATCTGAACTTCAGGTACAGAACCTTAATGAAAAATGATTTTAGTGTAAAAATTAAAACTGATTTTAGTCAAGAGAATGCTGTAATTTTTCAAAAAAATGGTGTTGAACAATTACATCCCATGACACAACGGAGTACATAACAACAAAATAAAATTTTATGGTTAATTCACAATACTTACGAAAATTTTATTTCTGATAAACAAAAGCACTATTGTCACCGACAACACAGTGAATTGTCCACCCAAAATAAAACTTATGGTACCAATTACCTGAGTAAACACTTTAAAGCTCTTAAGAACGATGACTTTTACACTAAATTGAACCAATTTTCCCATGAAACTCCTTTCACCTTTCACTACCATAATGAACAAATAAAACATTTTACTGCATCTATCTACCGAGAGCGAACAACACATGGAGAATATGACAGCACAAAAAGCCGATTGGTAGTGTCATTATTGACCTAGGACCAGGATAAGTACACTACATGTAATTTGTTGAAAACGACACACTTTAAAAGGAATGAATTTTATAGATGGGTTATGTTGCATTGAGGCAATAACCTATTAATGTAAAGCATCGTTGGCGTTTTTTCATCAATGAACCCTAGCCCATGGTATTAAACAACACCAGTGTCAAAATTCGACAAAGGATCATAAGTAGACTGAAGACGTACGGGTTGCGTTTAGTTTACGCAGATTCTTATTTAAATTATTGCACGGTTGTGCACATTTTACCAGTATTTGTATATTTTAATTACGATTCTATTTCTTTTTTTTTTTTTTATGTCGTCTCTTTGAAAGAAACATTAAAGGCTTACCTTTCATTTTGCTACGTCTGTTGTAATATATGTTCAAATCATAAAATAAATCTACTAACGACGGTTAATTATTTTTTCAATATAAAACTTCCTCCACGCAAGATTTTGAAGTGTTTCCATAGAAACTGTGTTTTTGTTATGTCAATCGGAAGGCAAGCGGTATAATTTTAATACCTTTATTAGGAAACATTCTCTTATCATGAATCTTATTTTATGATACCATTATTAATATCCGAGATGTAATTAACTTTTAATCTTATTTTCTTGTATATATACAAAAGTCTGGAATACACTGATAACAAGACAGAAGCTTACAAATTGATTCAACAAAAGCTCCTTTTTATTTTGACGGAACAAGATTAGTACAAGCTCTTCCGAAAATAATGTAATTTCTATGCCATTGATATAAATCAAAGGTTTTATCATACCGATTATAATTACAATTTTAAAGGCATAAGAACCCAAGAACATAACGTAAACAACAAAATTAGTTTCCGAGTTAAATTTTAACCCAAATAAGACTTTCAGTTATTATGTTCCCCCAGAAGTGTTGGGGGGAGGGGGCATATTGTTTTTACTCCGTTTGCTCACTTTTATTATTATTATTATTATTATTATTATTATTATTATTATTCTTTCTTCAGTAGCTGTTTTGTGCGCGAGTGTTCTCGAAAACTGCCGAATCGATTGAAACCAAACTTGGCACAAAATTCGGGCACCATCTGTCTTACTTAAAAAACCAAGATAGCCCCCATTTTCAAAATGACCACCTTCAAAGTTTTAAAAAAATTCTTTAAAAATAGAAAACAATACTGGACAGCTCCAATTTCAGCGTAGAAATGTTCAGCATCATCGAAAATGGCATAGACGACCATTTTTTTAAATCAAAGATGGCCGCCGTATAGATTGAAAAAATCGGGAAAAAAATTATTAAAAAAATTCCTACTTGGGTAAAAATTTATTATTTGGAGCTACAGTGGCAATGGAAGGACGGGGTGACATCTGTTATGCTGTGCATAACATTTAGTACAAGTAATTAAATGTATTGAGCGTCTCGAAAATAAATTTGAGATAGAAAACACTGCATACAACCCAATCAATACACCATTACTCACAAAACATGAGATTTAACTGGATTGTCGCGTTCTTTACCGACTTACAAAACTGCATAAAAATCTATTCAAAGCAGTGCGGAGTCACCTAAAAGTTTACCTGGGTGTATAATAACCTTCCGATCAGCTACGCTCGAGACCAAATATTTTGAAAGCCAAAAAACACCATTGTGAGCAATACAATTAAACGGGCCTGAGAGAGTTGAAACCCCAATTTTAACATAATTTCAATAAGTTAACTGAAAAGCAGCAGTGGGATTGTCCATTGGAAGTAAGAGAGTAACAGTTTGATTTGATTTTTTTTTCGTCGAAATTTTGGTCCTGGATTTTTTTTTTTTCGGCCGCTATTTTCATTTAAACCAAAATAATTCCTGATTGACACAGGTCCTGCATTTTTTTACACCTAAATTGATCCTGTCTTTTTATTTTGCTAAAATCCTGGTCCTGCCTTTTTATAAATTTACCCCCCCCCCCCAAATAAAAATCATATGGTTGCTCCGTGCATAAACTAAAATACCTAAATTCCATGTGTACCATGCACATTTCTGGTGTTAACAGTTTAGCCTAAATTCAGGTATGGTCAAAACATTAAACATTTTTGCAACTATAGAGAGGATCTGAATTTTAGTGTAAAAATCCTGGTTTGTCAGATTGATTCTTACAATTCTATAAAATTATTCGAGTATGTAAAATCGAAATTTTAAATACTGGTAGCAGTATAAAGAGTTTTGACTTCTCCACCTTTTATACTGTAACTTCATATTGTAAATCGAAATACCAAATGAAACTGTTGAATCCGGCGACCGAATATTCCTTTAACAAGACAAACTAAATGGATACTTAATGCAAATTAAATCAAATAAATCTTTTTTTATTTGTTCATTTTTCCTTTCCTCGGTTTGTATGTTCATTGGAATTTCAATCTTCGTCATTTCTAAAGTAAATTAAAACAATGCTAGCTGACCATTTCCAAATCCTGAACCATGCAGTTATCAGTAGAACGGTGGGAGTAATACATTTTCGTAATAACTGGGCGCTGACAAAAACCATTGCATTCAATTCTACTGATAGACAGAAAATGATTTTTTCATTAAAAAAGAATCCTGTGTTAAATAACTATATAAGGTTTTTGTCCTTCTCAATCACTAATTTTCTGTGATTATTTATTGCTTTCTTCAGATGTGGACTATAGGGCGTAATATTAAATATTTGCGACAATGGCCATATTTTTTGGGCATAAATATTCAAAATTTATAAATCAATAAATATGACAAATTTCATATACCGTTTTATTTTATTTTACAGATAGAAATTATTGCTCATAATTATTTTAGAAAAAAGTGAAATAAACTGTTACCTTGATAAAGAAGCTGGAACACATGATTTTTTAGGTAAATTTTGCAGATGACTTAAACTTAACACGGAGCATATAAAGGGGAAAGCTTCTACATTTGGTAAAATTAAAACTTTAAATATAATTCAGGTGTGGCAAAAACTAAGATTTATATATAGCATGATATATTTTGTAATATAAAACTGGCAAAAAATAGATTTATATATAGTATGACATATTTTGTTGTACAATAGGAGATTACTAACAGGTTTCGGATGTGGAACAACAATTACATGTATACTAGTATAGATTTTGTTCCCAAATGCTTTAAAACGGAACTTTAAACTAGAGGCTCCCAGGAGCCTGCATCGCTCACCTGGACCATGTCCATCTTGACTGGCAGCCTGGAACATTGCTGTCAAGTTCCAATTTGTTCATTGGTTACAAGATATTTCAATGAACTTTCCTTTTAGGTCCTATGTTTAACTAAGTTCCGCTATGGCAGTCATCTTGGATGGTGGACAGGAACATCGGATACACTTCTGAAAGAGGACTAACAAAGGACAATTGCTGCCAAGTTTTGTTCTAATTGCCCAAGTGGTTTCAGACAGGAAGATCTTTATGTAAATTTCTCATAGAATCCTTAGTTAAACTATGTTCGGCTCTGGCAGCCATCTTGGACGACAGGCGGGGTCATCGGATATAATTTTGAAAGAGGACCACCTAAGGACCTTTGCTTCCAAGTTTTGTTCCGATTGGCCAAGTGGTTTCAAGGGGAGAGAAGATCTTTAAAGGAAAGCCGACGAACGACGGACGCCAAGTGATGACAATAGCTCACAAGGTGAGGTAAAAAATGTACTTCAGTAACGAATTTAAAATTTAGATTAATGGAAGTGGTATTTAGAAATTTCCGCAAATGACGCAAAAATTTTTAAAAAATGCACAAAAAATATGGAAAACTAGCTCTTGTAAAATATCTATAAATATTTAAGATATTAATGAAAAACTAACGGACAGTGTTATGTGTGTGGAAATGATATAGTTAGGGCCGCGTATTGTCAGTGGTTATCTCTAGCATGGTTTTTAAATGGGATAAAGTTTTTTATATTTTCGAAATTCATCTGCACTTATCCATTCGTACTGTCTATTGTCGTGGATAGGTTGTGTATCTTTGATGTCACTTTGGGGATATGAGTTGTGGCTCGAAGACTCAGTAAAACATAAACTGCTACACAAGCACATATGTATTTCACGAATTCAATTAAAAGTACAAATAGGGGCAACATTAAATATCACTAAATTTTCTAGGACTACTTTTAATCTGGTGATATTCATTAAATCATACCCCATTTCTTTATATTTTTCATATTTGAAATGACAATTTGAACATATTAGCCGTGTCAACGAATTATAATTTTTGTTTTTCAAAAATACTGGAAAAATATGCATTTATCTATACTTCAAGTTTGAAAATAATTTTAATATTCAAAACTCTCAAGTTGAGAAGAAATATCAATATCTGACACTCTTACCCGCTGTTTCTTGGCTCTTCCATATTGAGCATTTTCACGACAACAGTAACTTTTTCATTGTCCTTTTTACCATAAGCCATTGTCATAGTCCTTCAAAAGAAGCCTAATAAGGAAATACTAATTGATTTTTTATACCTACAATAACTTGTCGCGTGTTAATTTTTCACATATCTATCATGAATACCAAGAAGATTAATGTAAACAACTTTCATAACATCTTTTTAAATGTATGAAAATAGACCCACACAACGTACGAATACAGTTGATAAATGAAAATTTAAGGTAAAATTGAATTAATGTTCTAAGGAGAATTATCAAACCATTCAATAAACCATTAATAGTCATTAGAGATATTTATCCTGGACATCCAATTTATTTCAACACGCAAAGTTCCTTTAAATGGGAAATGGTAATGGTTTAATTAATGCTTATCTTAATAAATTTTGTAGTTGGTCCTTCTGTTAACGGAAGTTCTACCTGTTAATGCTTCTAGTGAAAGCCAGTTTAATATTGGAAAAAGTATAAAGTATATCAATTCAATTTTAATCCCGAATACAATCGATTGACAGGATAACAATCACCAAGAAAGAATCAGTTTTTTTTTTTAAATCTGCACGTTGTCTATCGACATCAAGAATGGAAATGAATGTGATGTTTTAAAATTAAGCATAGGAACTCAATGAAATAAAGGGCTTCGCTGAGCGCAGCATGATACGACCGCAACATGTTGACAGGTCAAGAATTAAGGTAAACGTGGAAATATAATTAAGCTTTACCCAATAATTTATTTGATAATATAATATACATTATACAGAAATATTCGACCTTCAACAAAAACCAGATGAAAAACAAAAAAAAATTTAGGATTCCAGCTACCTTGTAATTTTGGCCCCTTTAACTACCAATATCTCAAAAACAATAAAAATAGGAAAACTCTACATTCTACTGAAAGCACTCATCAAGATAAATTAAAAGAACAAATCTCCATTAAACTAAGTATGTTGCGAAACAGGTCATGCGACAATAGATAACAAGAAAAATAAATGGAAATGGTGAGCTGTTAAAAGAGGCGTAAGTAAAACGACTAAAATGTATGAAATACACAAGTCGAACAAAATAAAATATAATATTGTAAAAAAAAAACAACAAACTAAAAAGTTAAAAATACCCAACGTTTCGACCAATATGGTCTTGATCATGAGCATGTAAAAAATAAAAATAAAAAGGTGTTGAATCTTTGAAACCCGCAGCGAGACTGAGTCCGTACATAAAAGTAAACAAAAACAAAAATGTATTTGACGTGGTTGTCGATCAGTAAACGAACTTCATAGATACATAAATTGCAAGGTAGATAGTAAAACTATAAGTAGAATAATATCGTTGACGTTATGATGTATAGAAAACGTACCATATATAAGATAACTGTACCGCAAAAGTTAGTGTGCATACTGAGTAAATGAATTGAAATTAAGAATTTTTTACATTAATTCCACGGGGTCGGAGTGTCCCCAGGATAAAAATTATTTTCTGTTCAAGGCGTTGTCTGTATTGTCTCCATTAATATTGGATGACGGGGCCTCGGTGGCCGAGTGGTCTAGGTAGTTCGTCATGACTACTACTGATCACTAGCCTGTCAACGCTGGGGTTGTGAGTTCGAATCTCACCTGTGGCGGGGTGTGTTCGACTCCGATCTTAATTGACAAGGATTGCCAATTTTCCTACCGAAGGTCGGTGGTTCTCTCCGGGTAGTCCAGTTTCCTCCACCAATAAAAACTGGCCGCCGCGAAATGGCCAAAATGTGCTGAAAACGGCGTTAAACCCCAACTAAACAAACAAACACAATATTGGATGACAAATAAAAATTTTAGGTGTTACTCAAAATGCTATAATTTTGGCCTCTTTAATCCCTTTTATCTCTGCAATGACAAAAATTGCGCACAAATGTCTGGATTAACTTTATTTCTTATGACAAACCATTAAAAAAATCATCAAAATCGGATAATAAATAAAAAAAATTCGAAAATTAAGGCGTGTTTTTTCGGCCCCTTATTTCTTGAAAACGGTATGAGATGGTGAAAAACGGATCTTGAATAATTTTTTTCGTTTCATCAAGGAACACTAAACCAGATGCTTCCAGGAGCCTGTATCGCTCTCTTGATAGTGCATTGCCTATTAAATATAGCGACCAGTTCTCACAGGGTTAATTGTTCGGTGGTGGTGGTAAACTTGGTTGATAGTTTGGGTTAACGGACACAATTCTGAATGAGGACCATCTAAGGACCATTGCTGCTAAGTTTGGTTCAAACCTCTAAGTAAATTTCAGACAAAAAGATTTTTTAATGTATTTTCCATAGGGTCCTATGTTAAACTATGTTCGGCTGTGGCGGCCATCTCGGTTGACAGTCCAGGTCATCCGACATAATTCTGAAAGAGGACAATCTAAGGACCATTGCTGCTAAGTCTTGTTCTAATTGGCTCAGTTGTTTCAGACAAGGAGGTTATTTAATGAAGGTCATTGAACATATTTCTGACTGAATACCATCTACGGACCATAGTCCGGTCCCAATTGGCTCTGTAGTTTAAGACAAGAAGATGTTTTCCCATATGGTCCAATGTTACACTATGTTCGGCTGTGGCGGCCATCTTGGTTGATCCTCTGATTCATCGGACACAATTCTGAAAGGACCATCTAAGGACCATTGCTGCTCAGTTCGGTTGCAATTTGCTCAGTAGTTTCAGACAAGAAGATTTATAAATGAATTTCCTATAGGGTCCTATGTTACACTATGTTCGGCTGTGACGGTCATCTTGGTTGATCCTCCGGTTCATGGGACATAATTCTGAAAGAGGACCATCTAAGAACCATTTCTGCTAACTTTGGTTGTGATTGGCTCAGTAGTTTCAGACAAGAAGATATTTTTATGAATTTCCCATAGGGTCCTATGTTAAACTAAGTTAGGCTGTAGTGGCCATCTTGGTTGATCGTCCGGTTCATCGGACACAATTCTGAAAGAGGACCATCTAAGGACCATTGCTGCAAAGTTTGGTTGAAATTGGCTCAGTAGTTTCAGACAAGAAGATTTTTAAATGAATTTCCTATAATTTTTAGCCTCAGGACAAAAGGGAGAGAATTTTTAATTATCTCCCTTGCCTACATTGGTTAGGAAAAGATAACTCACACTGGTTCCTCACTGGGCAAGTAGTTTCAGACAAGAAGATTTTTATGTGAATTTCCCATAGGGTCCTATGTTAACCTAAGTTCCTCTTTGGCGGCCATCTTGGTCAGAAGTCGGGACCACCGGACACAATTTTGGAAGGGGACTACAGAAGGAACATTTCAGCAAGTTTGGATGAGATTGGCTTAGTAGCTTTAGAGGAGAAGATTTTTAAAATTTTGACCCCCCCCCCCCTTTTTCTATTTTTAGCTTGGTCGCCATCTTTGTCGAAGGAAGGGGACCTCCCAAGGACCATTCCACCAAAGTTTGGTCCCAACTGGCCCAGCGGTTTCTGAGGAGAGATTAAAATGTGAATTGTGGACGGCAGACGACGGACGCCAAGTGATGACAGGGTCAGGTGAGCTAAAAACAATAAACAGCTGCGCCACGAGCGCATAATACGCCCGTCGTCTTGTGAGAAAAACATAATAAATGTTTTTGGAATCCCCCTTTATTTAGTGGAGCTGCTGGAAACGAGGCAAAACATAAGCGTGTAAACTTTTAAGCAATAGAGATACGGCGCGAAATGGGACCAAAAAAGACTACCTTTTTTACCAAAAAGCTCAATAAAAATTCAATAACTCAAAAATAAAATAAAGAATCATCACGAAAAAGTATACAGTTCTTCAGATTAATATAACTAACAAGCGTGTGAAGTTTTATGCAATAATCATAGTTTCTGACATACGGCGCGACATGTGAACCCCCCCCCCCCCCCCCCCCACTTTTTTTTACAAAAAAAATCAATAACTCTAAAATAAAATTTTGAATCACCACAAAAAGGTATACAGATCTTTAGATTAATATAACTAAGAAGTGTGTAAAGTTCTAAGCAATAATCATAAACCGTTTTTGAGATACGGTGTGACATGTAAAAAAAACACACCGCTGTTTTAGTTACAAAGTCCCGTAACTCAAAAAGTTTTAATCTTATTTTCACCAAAAAGTATACAGATCGTTTGACCATCATAAGAAACAACTATATTAAGTTTCATGAAATTTGGATAAGTTGTTCTCAAGTTACGGTGAGACATGTTTACGACGGACAGATGGACAGACGTACAGACGGACGCCGGACATTTGTATACCATAATACGTCCCGTCAAAATTTTGATGGGCGTATAAAAATCATAAAAATCGGACAATTTTATAAAAAAAGTTACACCAAAATTCTCAAAAACCCCTTAATGACCCACAGAAAAAAACGCCGATGCCGCCGCCGACGACAGGCTCATACCATGTCCGCAAAAATTTGCGGTCGTTACAAAAAAAGAAGTGAAATGGGTCAATTCTTATTTAGGTTCAAAATAACATTATACATTATGCTTACCTGATTAACATTACAGGCAGTATATTCGGTGATCTTAGCATTATATTCGTCGGAATCGCAGTTTCGATGTTTGACTCATTATCTCAGACTTTCAAGGATTGTTTATAACTTCTAAACTGATTTCAAGTCTAGAGATTTAAGTATGTTATTAAATCTTGGTTAAATGGTTCATTACACACGAAACAAGGGCAACGCGAAGCGTTGCATCCCCTCGCCGTGAAAAAATTTGACCCTGAGACTTGACCTTAGACCTATAAAATCAACAAGGTTCTAGATATTCATAAGGACTAAGTATTTGCCAAGTTTATTCAAGATCTCTTGAAGGATGTTGCTTCTAGAATGTTTACAAGTGTGTAAAGAATTTAAAAGTTCCACTGTGACCTTGTCCTTTGACCTTGAAAATAAACAGGGTTCTAGATATTCATAAGGACTAAGAATGTGCCAAGAATGGTCAAAATCCCTTGAAGGATGTTGAGTCTGGAGTGTTCACAGGGGTGTTACGGACGGAAGGACGGACGGACTTTAGCGTTACTATTTCCCTTCGCAACTTCGTTGGCGAGGGGATAACAAGTTTTTGGGGATCCAAAATAATAAATGGAGAAGGGTCTTTTTATCGAGAAACTTATTAACTTTTTCAGTTTTTCTGTCATCATTTTGCTTTTTAAATCGTCCTATGTTTCCTCAGCTGTGCAAGAATTTAAATTAATTTAATGAACCGCCTCGGTGATTCGTGCTCGCTTTGAGTGCAGAAGGTCGCGGGTTCGATCCCGGGTCAAGCCAAAGACATTAAATTGGTATTTGCCGCCGCCAAGAATGCAGCATTTAGGAGTCAGAGCAAAGAATTGGTCGGCTCGGAGTCAGTATAATGTGTCCGGGTGAAGTGATACGTCTTCCAGCGGATTGCATGTTACCTCGTGAGGTAGCACGTTAAAAATCGGGCTCAGTGTCCTTGTTTGTTTTTACTGGTGAAGGAAACCGGATTTCCCGGAGAGAACCACCGATCTTCGGTCGGAAAATTAGCAATCTTTGTCATTTAAGATTGGAGTCGAACACACCCCGCCACATGTGAGATTCGAACTCACAACCTCAGTGTTGACAGGCTATTGATCATTAGTAGTCATGACGAACTACCTAGACCACTAGGCCACCGAGGCTCAGTGTGTTGTTTTAGTACAAAGCAGGGTTCATATTCGTATCATATCAACATGTTCTCGTTCGGATATGCACCAAATTTGTTTCACTGCACAATTCACCCATCTATCCATAAAATAATTAATGCTATTACTGACTATTACTATGTTGGTAAATTTCCTCGCCGATTTTCTAATACTTTTTTAAAATGAAATATGCTTTTTGGTAATTTAGATCCTGGTCCTCAAGCCCATGGATCAGGTTCTGAAATTATTTGACTCTCGTCAGAAAATATTATTTGCAGGAGCCTTAGAAACAGGTAGAAATGTGAGCTTTAAATAGCGTTTACTGTGAACGAAAACAAGACAAACTATCTTTGAATATGAGAACAAGGATACCAGAGACTGTACTAGAATACTGAACAATTTCGAAAACAAGATTGAGCAGGCTATATTGGTCAGCTGAATGTGTCATTGCAGGTTAATATATACTGTAAAAGGTCTGTATTCTGTACGAAGTCACAATCACCAGCTACCAATATTGTTATTGTTTCTCTTTTCATCCTTATTTGAGTTTTGTTCCAATTGGCAAAGTGGTTTCAGATAAGAAGATCTTTCAGTAAATTTGCCATACGGTCCTATGTTAAACTAAGTTTGGTTCTGACCGCCTTCTTGGATGACGGGCAGGGTCATCAGATACAATTCTAAAAGAGGACAACCTAAGGACCATAGCTGCCAAGTTTTGTTCCAATGGGCCAAATGGTTTCAGACAAGAAGACCTTTAAGTAAATTTCCCATAGGGTCCTATGTTAAGCTTAGTTCGGCTCTAGTGGCCATCTTGGATGACGGGCGGTGTCATCTGATATATTTCTGATAGAGGACCACCTAAGGATCATTGCTGCCAACTTTTGTTCCAATTGGTCCAGTGGTTTCAGAGGAGAAGATCTATTAAGGAAAGTTTACAACGACGACGACAGACAACGGATGCCAAGTGATGACAATAGCTCACATGGCCTTTTTTTGGGCCAGGTGAGCTAAAAATGGAAGCAATCCGACAAGCAGTTTCAAAGGAGATGCATCCACAAGGTTTTTTATTGTTGAGAAATGTTGAAAATAGTCTAAGTCACATAACTCCTACAAAATTTGTTGAATCAAAATGGCGGTATAGTATGCACATCTACACTTCATAACAATAAATAGGTTTCAGAGCAGATGCGTCCACAAGGCATTGCAGACGGACAGACTGATACCATTACGATCGCGTTGGGGACAATTAAACATTCACAGGAAGGAAATAATAATACAGCGAATCACATTTCTTAGAAATAAAACATAATAATGAGAAAACTTAACATTATCAATTGTTATGCATGAGAGAGATAAGCAGTCGTGTTGTTAAAAGTCATATTAAATATTATGAATAAAATTTTAAACAAGTATTTATGCAACAACTTCAGTTTCAAGAATAAAAGACAGATACAAGATCTTAGAAATATGTTTGTGTTCTTGCCAGCTGACACAGCAACAAATACTGTCCTTGTTTGACTGAAGTACACTGTGCTAAAAACTTAAATACCAATTTCAGTACTTTCAATATTACATCCTTTACAGAAACATATCGCATCTACCGCATCTACTATGTGATGGATTTAGAAATTACATTAAAAACCTTTCAAATTTTGATTTATTTCAGCTTCTAATAAATGGTATATTCTAATCAATCAGTACTCTCACAACTTCAATGCTCTCACAACTATTTAAGAACTTATTGCTCAATAAAGATTATGAAAATAGTGACTTATCGTGCAATAAAGTTTATTAATATAGTAATGTTAATTATTTTTGGAGTGAAAAAATTTAGCTGAAAGTTTCAGATAAATTACTTTCTATAGTCCTTCAGTTACAGTTAAAACTCTTGACTTTACAACTATATACACTATGCTGCACACTTATAAAGGGATATTCTAAAATTACCTGCTTCAAATGCTCTCAGTCTACATCCATGGTAAAATATGGATATTTTGATTCCAATATCACAGATGTCAGACGGCTTGTTTGGCAATGTCAAAGGTTAATATATATATTTTAGGTCTCCAAAAAAACTCATATCAACCGATACAAAAGACTGTTTTATTACATACTAATCTATTAATTCTGTAACATGTTAAATCTGAGACTCTTTGACATTCATACACCTCCCCCCTGCCCCCCTCACAATAAGACACGGACTTTTTTAATTCATACTTCGTAGTTCAAAAGTAGAATAAATTTCCTACATGCAATTTCAAAAGATCTTATAAGACTAGGTATTTTTCTCAAGGCTTTCCGAATTTGGCAAAAATACATAATTTTTAATATTACATAAAATAAAATGCTCCGCTGGGCGCAGCTAGATACGACCGCAGATGTCGAACCCTGAATAGTTGGGGAAATTATGAACACAACATTCAAGCTTGATACAATACTGAATTTGGATTGTGAATAAATATTTGACACAGCATAGGTTTCTGACACAGAATGAATGTTGTCTAAGAACTTAAAAATTTTTAATTTACCTATTCAAACCATATCAGTATTATTTGTTTTTATATATAAATCAGAAATACAGTCAAACCTGCCCTAACGGTCACCTCAATTAAGCAGCCACCTGCCTTCAGCGGTCGTCCTGGAGTCCGCCCAAATAGTTTTACGTGTTAATTTAACTCGAATAAGCGGTCACCTGTCTAACGCGGCCAGCGGTCACAACAAATGGTACCCAAGCTTGAAATTTACCTAAATTAAGCGGTCATTTACCTTTCTATAAATGTTAAAATCATCGTTAATTGACTTTCAAATCATCTTGAATTAATGACATAGCTTAATTATCATTCAAATTATCAATCTCATCGTTCATTTACGTTCGATTGTGGAAAAAAACATCGTTTCATCTCAGTCGAACCGCCATATTTGTATGTTAGACAACGATAATATCTTGATCGTTCCGGACCGGAAAGCAAAATACGGAATTGCCGCTCATTGTAAAACTCGATTAAACGGTCACCTGTCTTATGCGGCCACTTTACTTTTGTCCCAATTGTGGCCGTTAAAAGCAGGTTTGACTGTAACCAATTTAAAATTTAAAATTGGGCACACATATCAATTTCTTGCTATTGCGCAATACTGTGTAATTGAAAATTTCTTCAAATATTTGACACATAATAGGTTTCTGACACAGAATAACTGAAATCAAAGAACTTAAAATTGGTCATATGATTTGAATTTATATTCAATTTTTTGCTTTTGTGTAATACAATATGCTGTGGAGAATTGCCCCCCCCCCAAAAAAAAAATAATAATTTACCCCTTTTTTTAGCTTTTGTGCAATACACTATGAAGTTGCACATTGACCCCCCTCCCAAAAAAAAAACAAAAAACAATAAAATTTATTGTAACCCCCCCTCCCCCCCTTTTTTTTGCTAAAAAAAATTTGAAATTTTCTTTTTAATTTATGAAATATGAAATGAGAAAAAATTACCCCCTCCCCAATTTCTCATTTACCCCACCCCCCAAATTTTGTTTTCAACCCCCCCCCCCCCCCCATTTCTTAATACTTTGCAACCATAACAGCCCATTTAAATACACCATAACATATTAAAATAGAAAATGACATCATAGTCATGGATGGCAAATTTTAAATATACATATTAAAAGCAGTTTAGATAAGATAAACAAAAAAGCTTCATCAGCACATTTTATATTGGCAAATTTCCAATGGAATTTGTTAATAATAAAGTTTTGATAACAGGGCACACATATCAATTTCTTGCTATTGTGCAATACTGTGCAATTGAAAATTTCTTCAAATATTTGACACATAATAGGTTTCTGACACAGAATAACTGAAATAAAGAACTTAGAATTGGTCATATGATTTGAATTTATATTCAATTTTTTGCTTTTGTGTAATACAATATGCTGTGGAGAATTGCCCCCCCCCCCCAAAAAAAAAAAAAAATTACCCCCTTTTTAGCTTTAATTTTGGACCCCGATTTGGACCAACTTGAAAACTCGGCCCATAATAAAAAAACTAAGTACATGTTTAGATTCAGCATATCAAAGAACCCCAAGAATTCAATTTTTGTTAAAATCGAACTAAGTTTAATTTTGGACCCTTTGGACCTTAATGTAGACCAATTTGAAAACGGGACCAAAAATTAAGAATCTAAATGCACGGTTAGATTCGGCATATCAAAGAACCCCAATAGTTCAATTTTCGATGAAATCAAACAAAGTTTAATTTTGGACCCCGATTTGGACCAACTTTAAAACTGGGCCCATAATAAAAAAACTAAGTACATGTTTAGATTCAGCATATCAAAGAACCCAAAGAATTCAATTTTTGTTAAAATCAAACTAAGTTTAATTTTGGACCCTTTGGACCTTAATGTAGACCAATTTGAAAACGGGACCAAAAATTAAGAATCTAAATGCACGGTTAGATTCGGCATATAAAAGAACCCCAATAGTTCAATTTTCGATGAAATCAAACAAAGTTTAATTTTGGACCCCGATTTGGACCAACTTGAAAACTGGGCCCATAATAAAAAAACTAAGTACATGTTTAGATTCAGCATATCAAAGAACCCAAAGAATTCAATTTTTGTTAAAATCAAACTAAGTTTAATTTTGGACCCTTTGGACCTTAATGTAGACCAATTTGAAAACGGGACCAAAAATTAAGATCCTAAATGCACGGTTAGATTCGGCATATCAAAGAACCCCAATAGTTAAATTTTCAATGAAATCAAACAAAGTTTAATTTTGGACCCTTTTGGCCCCTAATTCCTAAACTGTTGGGACCAAAACTCCAAAAATCAATCCCAACCTTCCTTTTGTGGTCATAAACCTTGTGTTTAAATTTCATAGATTTCTATTTACTTATACTAAAGTTATTGTGCAAAAACCAAGAAAAATGCTTATTTTGGCCCTTTTTTAGCCCCTAATTCCTAAACTGTTGGGACCAAAACTCCCAAAAACAATCCCAACCTTCCTTTTGTGGTCATAAACCTTGTGTTAAAATTTCATAGATTTCTATTTACTTATACTAGAGTTATTGTGCGAAAACCTAGAAAAATGCTTATTGGGCCCTTTTTTGGCCCCTGATTCTTAAACTGTTGGGACCAAAACTCCCAAAATCAATCCCAACCTTCCTTTTGTGGTCATAAACCTTGTGTTTAAATTTCATAGATTTCTATTAACTTATACTAAAGTTATAGTGCGAAAACCAAATGTCTACAGACTCCGACGGACGACGGACGACGACGACGACGACGACGCCAACGTCATACCAATATACGACCGCAAAAATTTTGCGGTCGTATAAAAATCATTTCTATAATCGAATTGAATAAGACAAGCTTATTTTGAATAAAACATTCAAAACTAAGAAAAAGTACCGACCGAAATTATTTCCAAGTCACTAAAATACTCAGGTAAAATTTTCACTGCTCTTGCGTTCTTACTTTATTTCTACCATCAGTTTTACATCTTTCATCTGTTATATTTAATATAATTAAAATACTTGGAATCTTTATATCACAAAAAATTGCTTCAATAAGGATTTCAATAACATAAAATAACTAGTATATATCTACTAAGTTTTATGGTCACCATAAGGACCATTGTGAAATTTGGCAACACTTTTGCAGATCTTATCAAAACACGAATATCTTAGCCTAATTTTTTGGTATTGTCTATAAGACATATAAATTCTCGATAGAACATCTAAGCTTGTTGTTCCTGTGAATAAACTCATACAATTATAATATTTTCATTAAATCTTTGAATCTTGGGTTTTTTTTAATTGGAAATTGGATCATTGAATAACAAATCGTTTTTGTTTGCTTTTGTGTTTCCTATATCATTTGTTGTCTACAGATTTCATTTACCATAAATTCCAACTGCCTTTTGATAAATATGATTTTGCATTAGATCCTTACTTTTCTAAACTTTTTATAATTACATATTATGAAATCAATTTCAAATTACTAAAGCTGATACTCTAGTGTACAGGGAAGCGGTCTTTTATAACCTTGTTAGTACTTTTAGCTGGTTGTCAGAGGTGATCTTGAACTTCATGACAAAGAGAAACCTTATTCCTTGCACATCTTCTAGTGTAAGGAACTACAGTATCATATAAAATATTATCATTTAACTCCAAACAGTATGAAATTATAGGGAAAACCAAACACAGTCTTATCATTGACAGACCGTTATAAACAAACCAATACTCTCAAATGCAGAACACCATTCTGAATATGTTTGATGTGGAATGCAAGTGACTCATATACAGGAAAAAAGAAAATAAAGCATTATAACTAAATAGCATTTATACAGAGAAATTTATTATGTTTTTATGTGTCATCATCAACTACATTAATTTGTTGATCATTTTGGTTGACATGATTCCAACAGCAAAATATATAAGTTGTTATTTTATCAATAAATTTAGATTATAGGTTTTTAATTTATATTCTTTGGCGGTTTTTTAATTTTTGAAAAGTAGAAATGGAATAAAAATGTATATAAAAAAACCCAGAAAACAGGGGCTCAATCCATGGATGAAATCTATGAAATACTTTTAGCTGGCATTACAAACTGAATGAAAACACTGTGTAAATGTCATACAATAACTTGCTGAGGTAATATTCGTAAATAAACCTTAAATGGCTTGTAACTCATTTGTGGCAATTATATTGTTCTTAACAATATAATTCAATAATAAACCAGACTAACTCAGTCTTGTTTTTCCTGCAAATATTGTCATCATCATAAATTCTGTAACTGATGGGCTTTACATTCCAGTTCTCATAGGTGGTGAAACTAAAATAACTCCATCCCCTCTTACAAAAAGCATTGGAATATTTCTCTTTGTGGACTGAAAAAGATAAAATACTACATAGTAATCTGGTCACAATAATAAGAAAACAACATGACAGTGTATAATACAACGTTGGTCCCTCTGATACCAAATAAAAAGTATGGAGTTACAAAGGATTTAAAAAATCTAAGTTCTGAAAAATAAAGGCAGGGAAATAAGCTGTTGATGATAAGTTCAACTTCAAGCTCATGAAGTTTATAAGAGTTCTAAAGAGTTAGCAAAACATAAGAAAAAATGAACCATTATTCTTTTCACAGTAACATTTTACAGATGCATTAAAATATAATTGTAAAGGAAGTTGTATGAATCTCATGTAAAGGTGTTGGTTTATTCATTCTGGCTTCCATTCCTATTAATGGTTTTTGAAGATCACTGTTTGTGGGTTTGCTTTTGTTTGGCTTTATCCATCATTGCTAAGAAAGGAGCATTTTTCAATTTTATCAAAATATTTATACAACCTAGAAATTTGACATTTAAAAATAGAACTGTGAGGGGACCTCACTAACTATACCCCCCACTGCTGTTAATTTAATGGACTAGGGCATCCTTATCGTGGTGAATTGTCTCACCAAGTCCAACTGGGTATAACTGAGGGAACAAAAGGGTATTAAATTATGGTAAAAAGTACTAAGATCTAACAGTATTAAAAGTTTAATTAACCTGATAAGGCATGTTTGAGAAACTGCGGGTACAAAAAAAATTGGGGGATAGACAGAATTTCTAAGTCCAAAAGGGTATAAAATTATGGGAAAAAGTATTGGTCCAGGAAATACTTCACATGCGCACATCTAAGTACTAGGATTTAACAGTATGCAAAGTTTCATTAACCTCTGATAAAACATGTTTGAGAAACTGTGGGTACAAAAAAAATTGGGGGACAGACAGAATTTCTAAGTCCAAAAGGGTATAAAATTATGGAAAAAAATATTGGACCAGGACATACTTCGCATGCGCACATCTACGTACTAGGATTTAACAGTATGCAAAGTTTCATTAACCTCTGATAAGGCATGTTTGAGAAACTGCGGGTACAAAAAAAAATCTGGACAGACACAGACAGACAGACAAAGCAATTGAAAAGCACTGTATTACCATTCCTCATCTAGACTGTCAGATAGGTCTTCAACAATAAGTCTAAAATTTCTACCTTGCAGCAAGACGTACAAATGTATAAAGGTAGACTTAAGAGGTACTTCTTTTTCTTTACTGCTGCATGTGTCAACTTTTATTCACACATGTGGAAGTATATAAAAAATCATAAAATGAAACTACTGCTAAAGCATTCCTGTAAAAAGTCTTATCAACTTGACCAACAAAAAGATACATGGAGTCAACCAAAGTACATTATTCCAGAAAGTATTTTTCCAATCCTATAACAAACAAATTGTTTAATAACTTACTTTATATATTTCTTCATATGTTTCTTCATCAATTTCTACAGTTGTAACAGTTTCTTCTACGTCACCCATTATCATATTCAAATGTTGATCATATGCCTACAATTACATATTTTCTATTCTTATGACCTATAATTTCTGTAATAACATTAACATAAAAAACAAAGTAATAAATACATTTCTAGACAAACAATACTGGTACTTCATAACAGATAAAATATATAACAGTGGTGGATCTATAGCTTTTGAAAGGAAGGTGCATGTGGAAATGAAACACCATCTATTCTGAATAAAATAACCAGATTCTACTTAAAACTTCAGTGCATATTACCTAAACATCAATGTCTGTATGTACAGCAGCAAGGAAAATAAGTTATCAATATACTGTAAACAAATTCAAAGGGAATATTTGCTCTTATGTATGATTCAGACCCACATTTCACTCAAATTGTATGACTATGATTAATCGTCTGTCTAAATTAGTGCATATAGAATTTTACCATAGTTACGAGAATCAAAGTCATACAACTTTTTGTGACACAGGTGGTCAGTTAATTTACATGTAATCTTCCTCTAAGTTCTCTTTCATTTCTCATCTTCACATATATTCTTTCATCTAAACTAAGCCTTATCAGATCTAATGGTTCTTCTACATTCTGTACAGGTACTGGCTGAAAAAAAAGCAATCAATCAAAATTCTGTTCTATAACATGAATTATGCCAAATATGTGTGGTTATGTTTACCCTTCCTTCCCTTTTTTGGCAGCTACCCTAAGGATTTTTTTTTAACCATTTTTCAATAAGAACTGTTAAAGTCAGTATGTCTCTCCCCTAGAATGCTGGCCAAGTTGCCCCTAAAGACAATTGGTCCCTCATATAGTTGGACCAATCACCCTCTCTATAAAACAAGTCATCCCCTCTGTAGCAAGAGAAGTCACCCCCTCTATTAGACAACAAATTAGATCAAAATATGGGATTACTAAAATCACTTGTGATGAAAATTTAATCCAGTTATCATTATATTTTCAAAAAAGTATTAAATTCATATTGATTAAAATTAAATTTTCATTGTAAATTGAGATTATTTTTAACATTATTTGCCTTATATGTACATGACATTTAAACAGTCTTAGTGTGTACTGCACTGCCTTAATGAAAGTGGATATGCACTCACACATAACATTCATACAAGTGCAAACTAAACAATGCATCAATAATCAGTTCTTTACACTCACAAAACAATTTTGGTAAATTTCAAACAGTTTTGGTACTGATGATGAAACCTCTTCTCAGGCTCAGATCTTAAGATCATATAAAAAAGTAATGCAAACAAAGCATGACTGTAAAAACTTAAATAAGATGCTGTCCTAAAATCAGGGTGTAGATTGGGTTTATATAATATAAAATAATGAAAACATTAATGAATATAGATGTTCTACATTATAAAGAATAATTGAAAAAATAGATGAAAAATTTGAGGAAAAAATATTGAGTACAGTATACTTTTAAGGATACTGTTTATGGCACCAATATTTTTAACATCTTTTTAACAGAAAACATGTCACTTGAAACTTATACACCATAAAATTTTAACCTTACAATTTCTGACCTAAAAAGTTTCTCCCTGTTAATATTTTACAGAATAATTGTAAGCTTTTTTGAACTGAATAGAGAAAAATGGGACAAAACTTAAGAGAATACAGAATTCGAGACTCCACAATCTACATCTTCTAAAATTGGTAATGACCAATATATAATAACGACCTAATGTTATTATGGACAAGTTTGAATCATTAGTTTTCAATTACCTTATACCAAAACAAGCAAACCCAATAGTGGTGGTAAAACAAAAGGATGTGATATATGGTCTCCCCTTTTTTTAATTAGTTTTTATATTCTATTAATTTACTATAGTAAATACAAATTTATTAAATAAATGTTTGTAATAAAATTTTGAAACACAAATAACTACAATATACCTGTGGGGAATATCTCAAAAATAATATACTAGGCCTTATTTCATTAGAAAATATTAGACAAAACACTCATATATCTAGGTGCAGTTACCCCTAAATAATTTTCTGATGCAAATGTTTAGCTGTACTCAGTGATGTAAACACAGTCCCATTGTAGTTCTGTTGTGACAGTATTTGAATAATCAATATCTTGGACTATTCTTAACCAAAATAAACGAGTTGTGTACTTTAAACCTGCTTTTAAGTTATTTATCTAAACTCCAAATAAAAACTAAGATATGAAAGAATAAACTTCAAATCAAATTACTAAAATTAGGCTAAATAACTATATGGAGTCATGTTTTCAGTCTTTCAAAAATTTTCACTTAAGTCAGTTACGAAGATGCACCTGTTTCATACTATTTATCTAAAAAATATTAAGGGTACATGCATAATACATGTATGCATTTTAAATGCATGAATGAGTGGTTTTCTATTAAATAACATTTATCAAAGACCCAGAAATGCTTCTGTCCACATGGGTTTTATGAATGTTGAAAGGGGAGATAATTTCAGAAACTTATTGAAAAATGCTATAAACTTATTATACTGCAGATTTTCCGTGAAAAAAATAGTCTATTTAGATAAAATATATAACATCCTTTATGGAAAGCTGAGTAAAAAATTTGCGACAGATTGTATTATGCCCCAAAAACATTAAAATATCTTCCATTCGGTCGCACCTGCTCTTGTTCATCGGCCATTTTGAAAATAAAATTGGTGCATCTATTAACCGCAATTTCAATCATCATGCAAATGCTACAATGTACCCCCAGAAACTACCAATTGTTAAATTAAAATCATTCTCACTATATGCTGTTAAACTTTAATTCTAATATGGCGCGCTATTTTAGATTATATTAAAATTTTAGATTTATTATGTGTAGCTTGCGCCTGGTGTCAACAATTATGCTTCAAAATGTAATAAAATCTAATGAAAAGTAAGTTTTACTGTTTTCAAAAGTTATTTTGTTACTTTTTCTATCGTTTTCATTTTTAGAAGTCATTTGAAAAGTCTAGTTTCCATTTTTGCTATATAAGAATCGAAATAATTCATGGCAGTCATACTTTGCATTATATTTTGACATGGGTAACATTATTTGCTTAAATTTTACCCCTCGCTAAGGCTCATGGTAAATTTTGCTCAAATAATGTTACTATATAAAAATCTCCAACATTAATCATATGGCTACCATGAATTATTTCCTAAAGAAGTAGGGTCACTCTCCCATGTATTTGTTTCACTCATAACCGTTGTTTTTTATCTTAAATATTTACCTACCTTTTATCGTAAACGATTGAAAGCAATGCATTTTTATGTTAGCAAATAAAAATATTATACTTAATCAATAAGATAAATTTTTCTACTGTCAAATGTCGTGTATTTTTTTTCGATTTTGATCAATTTGCATCACTTTTTTTAATATTGCAAAGAAGAAAATTAGAACCAAACTATTCTAATTTCATATGAAAAAAATATATATAATATTACTTACAGCCAAAAATTTATTTTGGTTCTGAGTTTCACTCACGTTGAAAAACTGTCTTAAAGACATTAATTTTGCAAATTTGTGTTAAAACTGTTTTTGAGTTATTTTGATAACAAGGTCTGTGGTCAAAGGTCAAGGTCAAAATTGAGATTTGACCTTGACCCCTTTCAATAGCTAATTTTGACATTCGGATGCAATAAATTGGTAAAATTTGGACGAATCTTGTGTTTTATGGCGGAAAATAGCTTTCTATTACTGCACTGCGCGAACGCTATTTTCAGGAAATTGGTTGGAGTTAGCGTCATAATTTTTTCTCATTAACTAAGCCCTGAATATCCCCTAGCTGTCTACTTGTACTTTATATGCATTTACAGGTAAATTCAGTAAAACCGATGTAAATTAAAGCGATATTGAGGTATGTAGAAAATATTGTAGTTACTAAGTTGTGGGCTATTATTACCAAATCTTTAGAGACTACATACCAGGCTATACCTCCAAAGATTTTAAAATGTTTTAGCAGACTTTTTGAAAATTGCCCTAGAACTGAAAATAAATGCAGGAGAAAATGGCCATACTTCTTTATTACTACTCCAGATTTCTGACAGGTTATACAGCCTTACGAATGTATGTTACAATGAACTCAAATACATCTGTTTATTGATGCAATAAACAACTTCATTTGTTTACCTGTATGAAATTGTTAATTACAGAAGTTTTAAACCTGTTATTTTATTCGTAATATGGTTTAATATAAAGAGATATTATTTGTAACTTAACACTGAATGTGGTTTAATTTTTTATCCGTGGATTTACAGTTTTAATTTCACGGTATTTCATGCTGTAAGTTACAACGTTTCTTGAAAATTAATAAACTGGTTATAAAGCCAAAACTGTTATTATATTTTTAATTCCATTTTGCCCGTTTAAAAACACCATATGTATAGTTATAACCCCACAAAACTTTAAACATTAATGATTTTTCGTTACAAATTGTAATAATACAAATTATTTATTTTTATTTGTATTGTCATTTTTTAAAACTCAAATCGTTATATTAATATATATCCTTTTGACTTTTCAGGCACGAAACTGGGTTTAAGTTTTCCTTTTTTAGAATTGGCCGCATTGGGGCCGTTGGACCTTAGAGCGCACACCATATATGTAAAAATCATAAATTGCAAAAAAATTAACCGAAAAAATATTTGTATACAACAGATTGAAATATTTGTTTTTTAAACATGATTACAATTGTAAAGAAAACAAGTGTCATAGCTGGCAGTCGATGAATCAACAATTAAATGGTATGTGAATAATTGTAATGACATAATAATGATTAAGTATAACACATTAATTAATAAATTAACAAAGTTAACAGTCATTGATCAGTAGCAAAATAAGGTTATATGTCATGACTTATGCTTGGCAGTATATTCATATCTCTTCATGCTAAAGTGGTGTTTTGGTTTAATATGAAATAAAACATATTCTACAATTTACCTTTTCTTTCATAAATTATACTTTTTTCTTATATATCCTTTCAATATGCCAAAATGGAATTGTGACTTAAAGGCTTAAAATAATAGCATGAATAGTGTAAGTGAGAAAATATAAATTGTGACATTCTGTCCATTTACCGTCTTGGAAGGCTATTTTATTTTTTTTCTGTGACGCTGCGACTATGAGGGATCTAAAAAAACAAATTGACAAACTACCCTCAGTAGACGTCATGATTATCTGGACTATGTTAGTACCATGCAGTTCCGAATGTAGGACAGAAAGTCACAGGACGAAAAGTCACAGACAAAAAGTCACAATTAATATTTTCTCATTTACACTTAGGAAGTTAATTGTATTTAGGACAAAAAGTCACAACGCAAGATTTTCAATTTGAATATATATTATTTAGGACTAAAAGTCACAATTCATAATTTAAAATATCATATCGGACAAGAAGTCACAATTCATAATTAAACATATCCAAGGATTTAAATCCTTGACATATCATTTAGGACAAAAGGCCACAATTCAACTTTTAACATATCAATTAGGACTAAAAGTCACAATTCATCATTTAACATATCATTTAGGACTAAAAGTCACAATTCATCTTTTAACATATCATTTAGGACATACCAGTGTGGTTCTTGCGAGTGTTTTATTTGTAAGATAATTTTGTTGGTATTTGGTTAGATTAATAAAAAAAGCCAGCCGATAAAAACCGACAGCAATTTTTTTATATTTTGATTTAAAAACCAATAATTAATTGCGTATCATAATGTATTTTTTTATATTATTTGTTATAAATTCTGAATGCGAAAATATGTATACGAAGATACCGGAAGTAATATTTTTGTAACTTTTTGAACGAAAGCTGCCGGCGCGGTACATTTTAATCAGTTAATAATTGAGTCAGTGTAACTCCGTGCAGGGGGTAGATTCATAAGAGCGTGAGTTACCACAATATCACTGCTTTCATTTACATAGCCATCCCAGTTTCTGAGTACATGCTGATGCTGTAGTCTGTAGTGTAGGCTGTACTCAGTTCATGTTCAGACTGTGTAGTGTATGGCAGTCTTTTATCATTGTGTAAAGTTGTATGAAACTAATGCGCAAAAGTAAACTACACATGACAACAATTTTTCTTCAGAATTTTAGCGGCCATTCCCAGCCACCAGAATCCAGGCTATTGCATCCTGGCAGCTCAGTATGACAGTATATAGATATCGCTGTACTTAACAAATGTAAAAATTGCTTCACATTTGGTTACGTCTAAAAAGCATGTGAAAAGCACAATATAATGGAACTAAAAATACAAAGAGAAGTGAGTATACCTGATCGCCCTGGGTCCCGTCACCCTACTTTCACATACGTGATATTTTCAGGGAAATGCAAAAAGTACAGTTTAACATTTTTATTGAACCAATCAAGGACCCACAAGGGGCATATAACATAGCATGCAAACAGAAAATATAAAACAGGTGCACCTGGAAAGTATGACTGAAGAGTTTGATTTTTATACGCCCGTCAAAATTTTGACGGCACGTATTATAGTATACAAATGTCCGGCGTCCGTCTGTCTGTTGTAAACATGTCGCGCCGTAACTTGAGAACGACTTGTCCAAATTGCACGAAACTTAACATAGTTGTTTCTTATGATGGTCAAACGATCTGTATACTTTTTGCTGAAAATAAGATTAAAACTTTTTGAGTTATGGGACTTTGTAACTAAAACAAAGGTGTGTTTTTTTCATATGTCGCCCCATATCTCAAAAACAATTTATTTGTTTATTTGTTACACACTTCTTAGTTATATTAATCTAAAGATCTGTATACTTTTTGGTGATGATTCAAAATTTTATTTTAGAGTTTTTGAGTTTTTTGTATAAAAAATGGGGGGGGGGAGGGTATCACATGTCGCGCCGTATCTCAAAAATGATTTATGATTATTGCATAAAACTTTACACACTTCTTAGTTATATTAATCTGAAGATCTCTATACTTTTTCGTGATGATTATTTTATTTTTGAGTTACTGAATTTTTATTGAGCTTTTTGGTAAAAAAGGTAGTCTTTTTTGGTCACATTTTGCACTGTATCTCTATTGCTTAAAATTTTACACGCTTATGTTTTGCTGGGTTTCCATATACATTCCACCAGCAGCTCCACTAAATAAAGGAGGATTCCAAAAACATATATTATGTTTTTTTCACAAGACGACGGGCCTATCATGCGCTCGTGGCGCAGCTGTTTATTATTTCTTTTTGGTATTTTAGTGAAACCTTCCGAATAGTGGGATAACATAACACCTGCATCTGTATATCTTTCTTAAGCCATATCTATCTGCCTTAATCAAGTTTTATTGAGTTTTAGATAATATAATCAGATGGATTTAGAGAAAATGTTCAAAGTTTATTGAGACTATCAAGTTTCAGTTCAGTTTGCCAGGCATTCTTTGAGAGAAGATTTTCAAAAGTCGTATGTGTTTGTCTTTGTAGGAATTCATGAATTGCAAAATTTGCAGTATTTTAGTTCATTTTGGTCATTGTAATTTTGTACCAGCATTTCATATGAGAAAACTGAAATGTTTAAACTGTTTACACTAACATGTGACAGACTTCTGGGGTAATGATAATAGCTTACATTGTACACTGGGCTATAAAGGAGGCTTGAGGAAAGGAAAAATACTATCTCTGGATTTAAATTTGAAAGGATGTTTGATTGTGCAAAATAGACACCTTCCTTTATAAGGAACTATAGCTCTTTATCCTTTATTTAAACTTTCTTTTTTCTTTGTAAAAATGATAGAAGCTTCCATTCCTATTTGTTGCTTACACCATTAACTATCTAACTGAGATGGCTACCACAGCTTCTCTCTGTACTCAGTCTATAGTACTGTTTTTCAAAATCTGAGTACCTTGATCAATTCCAACTGTCTTTTCAATTGACTGACAGATGCTGTGAGCTAAGTTGTAACTTATTAATAAGAATTAATTAATTTTTTCCAAACATGTCTTCTAGGGAATCAAAAATATTTGATGTATTTTTAAGTTTAAGTATAAAAGGGAGATAATTCTTCTTGTAGAGTTCTTAAATTAGGAATGCACTGAAAATGTAAAATATTTATGTTTCCAAGGTTAATTAACCAGCAATAATTGACTTATTATGGTATTTAGAATTTCAAACTGCAAAAAGTCTGTTCCACAAATTGAGGCTACAAGACAGTGGTTAATTTCCAGACCAAAACTCTAGATATACTATTACATTGTGGAAAACATATTGAATATTGAACAAAATCCTTATATGGGTTAATTCTACGTGTTTTTAAAAGAAAGTATGACTGGTGTTAGATGTGTAGCTATGAATTCAATTTTTTTCATAAAATCAGTTTTGATTTTGTGGTCCAGACAGAAGAAAAGAGTCATTTGTTAGTTAATAAATACTGTATGGATTATACATTTGAAAGAGGAAAAAGAAATAGATAAGCAAGGTGTTGAGCTTCATGTGTTTCATAGCGTATTAAAAGAGTTTCCATTCCACGAATTTACTTTAAAATGTAATTCATGCATTGATTAGATTTTGATGTATTTATAAATTTCAAACAAGTAAGGATAAAAATATTGTTCCATGTTGTTGAATTATGGATGTATAAAATCTGCAAAAAAATAAAGCACAACAAATATTATATAAGTTTTTCATAGTATATTAACAAAATTTTGTCTTGTGTATAAATAAGATTTGATAACACAGATACATTTTGTACATCATTTTGATACAAAGTTTTCATTTTGCTCTGTAAATTGTAGGTAATTTTAAAATGACAAAAATTGGAACTGTGACAGACCCAGTTGTAAACCAGACATGGTATAAACGACAGTCTTGGAAGAATGCTAGACAGAGCTCTTTATGGTGTTGTCTTAATATTGTAATGGCAGTAGTGGTGTATACAGAAATGTAATTAGAAACAAACATACTGGACTTTGTTTATTACAGCAGTACTCTCTTAGCATATTGGCCACTGTGTTATATATTTGAATTAAAATGTAAAGTATATACATGTATTAACCATATAAATAGACAATTATAGTGTGTTGACTTGAAACCAAAAAAAATTGAGTAGAATTAGGGAAATGCAAGGCTCTGCTGAGCTTTTTCCTTGATTTGACTCAAATTATTACATAAGAATATGCTTAAGCTAAGATTTTAATCAGTTACTGAAATTGAATAGGAGTGTATCATTACTTCAAGTTTAAAATTATGAATTTTTAACTAATATATGAATATAAAATTGTGTAGTTGTATGTACGCTGTAGATGATTGAATATAATAATGATTAACATTTTATTTATTACTAACTTAACAATTTCAATTTTAGGCAAGTTAACAGTATTGGATCCAGTCTAAATGTGACACATCCAGTATTATGGTACTTTGGTAGGTTTGTGCAACAAATTTTAAACCTGTTAAAAAACTAGGCCTGAGTATAGTGATATTTACTTGCCATACCAATACATTGGTTACTTATTTTGCTACTCAAAGTTTACTCCCAAAGTGGCAAATAAACAAATATTTTACAACACAGAAATTTTACTCTGAAAGTTTCCAGGGCTCACCACACTTGAAAATAACAAGGAGACTCAGAGTCTCCCTCAGGGTAGCAACAGGGAGACTTCCAAGTCTACCAGGGAGACTGTGTTTTTTCCCCCAATTTGTCACCTGTCGAGTAAATACCTACAGGTTATTTTGTGTCTTATAGTGTATACTATACATTCCTTTATTGTATTTTATCCTGTATTGTTTGAAATTTTATCTACATTTACTCCATATCCTTCCATTTTAGTCATTATCTGAGATTTTGTCTCATGTGCATTTAATCAATATCCTTTGAGAATTTTTCATGATGAGTCCTGGGACTCATCATTTTTCAGAATGGTGAGTCCCAGCTGATTTTGATGAGTCCCAGTCCCAGGACTCATCACCACTTTTTTAACATACATTGCTGCATGATTTTGACCATGGTAGGCCTATTGTACTATTGTTAAAGTTGAATTTAAATCATGTGCTGCCTTAAAATACTGACGAATATATTAATTTGAAATAAAAAAAATATAAAAAAATGAAATTATGCAGTGGTGCTCCGAACTTGGAAGAAAATTTCTGTTACAGATATGAGCAAAAATATTTGTACCTTTTGACACAACTTATTTGTTATTGCCATTTTATTTTTTAATATTTATTTATCTATACTCTTTACTATTATTTTTTCTCAAACATATCCTTAAAATCTTCCCATTCACCTTACTTGAACACCTTTCAATACATGTATTGACAAAATTTCCATTTGTGCATAGATATGTCAAAATCTGCTAAATTTATTTTTAAATAAGGTCTACATATTGTTACCGGTCGGTAAAAAACACCGTGACCAATGAAAAATTACGAGAATTCCGATTGCCGCCATTTCATTTTCTAGCTTACTTTTTGTCGTTTCTTTCCCCTTCCTCCAAGAAAACAAAAAATGGCGGCTCGAAATTTTTAATGAAAATAACGGTCTCCAGACGCAGCTGATTACGTACGTTGTTCGGAGGCGCCTTACTTAAAAACACAGGGCGACTCATTTGTCGCTCTGGAGCCGATGACAGGGCGACATTGGCGAGCATTAGGCGACTTAATCGCCCTAATCGCCCAGTTTGGTGAGCCCTGGTTTCAATTAAAGCTGTTCATAGCTGTAATTAATAAAATGAAAGGAGTGTCTCTTAATACATTGCCATTTTGAAATCTTTAACACATGTGAAACTGGAACCCAAGACTAATGACAATGCAATTGAAATTTCCTGTAAAATACCCCAGTTTGGGGATTCTAAAATTTAACTGGAAACGGTACATATAATCTGGAAAAAATTCTCAATTCTGAAGTGCAGATACGTGTATAATTGGAGTGTGTGATCAATGCTATCAATGCATCGGTGAATCATTATTCATTACAACCCTATTAAAAACCCTTAGATCTTTTGTTTCAATGTTTTTAATATCGGTAATTATGAATGTTTGTTTAATAAGCACTAAAATTCAGCTAAAAGGAGAAAATTTGATGCAAAATGTATGAAAAGAGAGACAACCACCAATAAAGGTTATCAATTTATAAGAATGGCATAAAAGTTACAGAAAATGTAATAACTGATTTTTAATAGATTTTTATAAAGTCAAGTTTTGTATTCATCAGTAAAAACTTGCAATTTGTCCATGTTTACTGTTTTTTCAGGAAACAATCAGATTTTTGTTTGACGATATTTCTGACAATAATAGCTGACATTTACTACACTGTTCTATCTTCGTACATGTATGCAAACCGTTTGCTTTTAGAATTTTATCAGTTTTTTATGGCCTGAATATATACTTCTAAATATATTCGCAAATGAAATTGAACTTCTTGTTCCTCAGGTGATTTATTTTTACCATATTCATGTATATTTTAAGAGGGTGAGTATTATCCTTTTTGGTTTCTACAATTGCTTTATTTTTATGGCCTCACGACAAAAAGTGGGGAGGGGGGGGGGGGGGGCTGGGCATATTAACTTACCCTTTGTCGTCCGTCTGGATATAGATACATGGTTTGTCCGACTATCTCCTCCTACAGTTTTGGAGCTACAGCATTATTATTTTGTAGTATGTTTATACACATAATGGAGGTTTGCATGTCCACAGGATTTTGATCTTTTTCAAATATTCTCAAAATGGCAGCTGGTAGTTATGTCCCCGACCACGAAGTGTCGTCGGGGACATATTGTTTTTACTCCGTTTCTTATTTTTCTTATTATTATACTTTTTTCTTTTTCTTCCGTCAACCTGATGCACGAACTTGTCCGGCTATCTCCTCGGAAATGGATGGACCGATCAATATGAAACTTGGAGGGGTGATAGGTCCCAAGGTCCTACAGTGTTTTTTGCGGTTTATAATTTCAAAATGGCCGCCAAAAATGGCGAAAAATGTAAACATTGTCCAATTTCAACGAAACTTGGTATACAGGGTATAACGGTGATGGCGACTGATGGCGCATTGTCGGAATTTCTGTAATGGCCGCCATTTTCAAGATGGCCGCCGAAAATCGCGAAAAATGTAAACATTGTCCAATTTCAATGAAACTTGGTATACAGGGTATAAGGGTGATGGCAACTGACGGCACATTGTCGGAAGTTTTGTAATGGCCGCCATTTTCAAGATGGCGGCCGAAAATGGCGAAAAATGTAAACATTGTCCGATTTCAACGAATCTTGGTATACAGGGTATATAGGTGATGGGGACTGACGGCGCATTGTCGGAATTTTTGTAATGGCCGCCATTTTCAAGATGGCCCCCGAAAATGGTGAAAAATGTAAACATTGTCCGATTTCAATGAAACTTGGTATACAGGGTATAAGGGTGATGGCGACTGACGGCGCATTGTCGGAATTTTTGTAATGGCCGCCATTTTCAAGATGGCCGCCAAATGGTGAAAAATGTAAACATTGTCTGATTTCAACGAAACTTGGTATACAGGGTATATGGGTGATGGCGACTCACGGCGCATTTTCGGAATTTCCGTAATGGCCTCCATTTTTAAGATGGCTGCTGAAAATGGCAAAAAATATAAAGTCTGATTTTAACGAAACTTGGTATACAGTGTATATCGGTGATGGCGACTCTTCAACTTGTTGAAGAGAACAGGCATAAAATGGGCACGGGAGGGGACATCTCACGTTTCGCGAAACGTAAATTTTAATTGGACTTAGTCATTTTTTTTTGTACTAGCTGCATAAAGGGAACATGGTCAGGCGGGGGCATCATTTGTGTCTTACAGACACACTTCATTAAAAAAAAATCACTCCTAACAACAACTTTGTCCATAATTATCAAGTGTGCAGGAATACTTCTTTTCTAGTTTTCCATAAAATCTTACCCCTAAGAAAATTAAAAAAATTTGAATGTCAGATACATTTATGCTTTTACTATATTCCCAGATATATTTCAACTTCTTAACTCATTTTTTCCTCTACTGAGATATATATATATATGGCTACTGAATGAGTTTAACAAAATCCCTTGTGCCATATGCCTAACAGGAACTGTTTACCTTCTAGAACATCTGATTCACTCCTGCTCTATAGAGTGGTTATGTCGTCCATGGTGTATTGTTTGTTGTTATGTATTTGTTGATTTTTATTCCCTGGTTTGCATTGTTTCCTAGATATTTTTGACACCAAAACACAGCAATACAAGACACAAGTCTTAAATTAGATTGTTATACAATGGCAAGTACTTGAAATCCAAATTAAAAGTTGGGATTTTACAATCCTGCAAAATACTCAAATGATTTATATTGTACAATACCAGAAATCATCTCTGAAATATAGATAAACAGCAAGTAAATAAAAAATGTTTGAAAAAACAGATAATAATTACTTTTGATATTTACCAGTAATCAAAAAATATGTTTTATATTTTCAGAATGTGTTTTGACTATGATTTTCCTTATAAACAGTGTAACAAACTTTTTTGTCTACATTAAACCATGTATATCTACTAAATCAGTAATGATGACACCTGCACAGAAGAAATTACTAGCTGTTAGAGATACAGGTATATAGTAATTTTCAAGTGAATTATTCTTCACTGTTATCGATAGTGCTGACATTTTGTAGAGGTTATTCTGGATTTGCGGATCTCTACTTCTTCGGTTTTTTATTTTAATAGTGCATTAGTCATTAATTCTCTTTAAACTGTTACTGTTAAAGATAAGCATTAAAACGATCTTGAATCAGAAACATGTGGGATGGAAAAGCAATGAAAAGCTTTTGAAATGTCATGGAAAAGTCATGAAATTTAAAGTTTAAGAGTCTATGTGTAACATGTTTAAAATTGAGGATAAAATCTCCTTCCATTTCTATTAAAGTGAACTCAAAAACCATATTTTATGCATAGTAGAGATGTAACGATTAACCATCACGGTTTGATACATGGTACACAGGGGCCATTTACAATACAAACAATACAGTCCTATCAGGTTTATATTATAATTTCAAAATTACTGAATTATTATGCCCCGCCTGTAAGGCAGGCCAGGCATATAGTTCTTCGGTCTGTCGTACCATCCGTACGAGGTTAAGGTTCAGGTTTAAGGTAGTTTTTAATGAAGGAGTTATTTTATCATCCTGAAACTTTGTACATGGATAGTTTGTGATATGAACAGCAGCATTTTGATGCAAAGCAGATGCTGTGACCTTGAGGTCATGGGTCATCAGCTTTGAATTTCTTTATGAAATTTCAGTATTAGAATCCAGGTTAAGGTTCAGGTTTATGGTAGTTTTTTATGAAGGAGTTATGGTATCATCATGAAACTTTGTACTTGGATAGCTTGTGATATGAAAATCAGTGTTTTAATGTAAAACGGATGCTGTGACCTTGAGGTCATAGGTCATCGACTTTTAATTTCTTTATGGAATTTCAATATTTCAATTCAGGTTAAGATTCAGGTTGAAGGTAGGTTTCATGAAGTACTGACAGATAGTATTTCATCTACCATATCGTTGGGGACAACAAAATCAACAATATACAAATGTAATTCTATTTATTAAATACTTACATCATTGGCTGGGCATGTAGTGTCCATTGGACACATATATACTTGTTCTCATGTAAAATGAATACATTATGCAGTTATCATGGAAAAATTGTTGTAGCACATTCTACTCTCCCAAAATATTTTATAAAAGCCTCGTGTATCTACAGAACAAATTTTCAAGTACATATGGAGCCATCACAAAATATGAAGTTGAACTTTAGGGACTGTCTTTTATACAATACACATCACAATTCGTATCGTTTGTCTCTAATTTGTATCGTTACACCTCTTGTGCATAGGAAATAGATTAATATCTATTAAATAGGATTAATAGATATATAATGAGATCTGATAGTTTTCTATTTTCTTCTTCAGATCCAGGGTTCAGTGTTTCGCCAAAGAAGTTAAATTTATCATCAGAGGAAAGTCTAATGTTTTCCAGTACTCCATCAGCACATTCTAGTTTCTCCAGTACCTCTAGTCAACGACAGGCCACGCCTACTAATTATTCTAATTTATCTGGACCAATTAACTTTACGAACCAGTCCATGATGTACTCATCATTTAGCTCACCAGGTTCAAGCTTTGATAGAGTAAGAATTTTGTGCTTCAACAACACATATTTAACAATAGAATTCAAACAAAGATAGCAGGTTTTTTTTTATCACAAAATTGTGTGCTTTTCTTTCTGTTTATGTTATGTTATTGAAATACCTTTTATATATACCAGCAAAATGTTTGAGGATTAATTGCATTAAATTACATTTTGAATTAATGTCTTCAATGCTAATTACTTTGGTTGTTTTGAAACATTGGTTTCATGTAGCATTCTTTTCTCAATGTCATTTGTTATTAAAATGGAAGGAATCTATCGTTTTGTCTTCTAATCTTGTTTTGTGAAAATGAGAACTTTTGTTAATCTGTTAATATACAGTATCAATATAAACTCCAACACTAAATTTTATGTAACTGATGCAAATATTTGGGTCAACTTTCATCACATACACTTGTATTCATAGATTTAAAAAGCCGAAAAATAAAAGCATAGTGAACAATAAAACTAAAGGGACATTTTCGGTAGCCAAAATCCTGGAAAGGTAGCTTTGATTGTAAGAGCTTTAGTTTTAACCGAAGTCGAAAGTTTTCACCACATACATCTTGTTAATGCCAAGGCATTGAAATGATACTGTAGTGTGTCACATATGCTTGTGACCAAAAATGTAGAGACAACTTGTAAAAATCCTCTTTTTTTTCAGGTACAGAATTTAAGTAGTATTAGCCCAGGTGTGTCATTTACACATAATTCATCAATATCACCAAATGTCTCTGGATTTACTCATCATCCCTCCTTTTCTCCTGGATCATCATTTTCACCGGGGATGCAGAAAGATTCTTCTGGCGTCAGAAACAGAAGATCAGTCTCAAATTCATTTATATCATCTCCAGGTAAACTCAAGTTACCACAGAATCTATTTTTATGCATACTTAATTTTTAATGTCACTTTAAATAATTAAGTTACGATTCTTCGAATTTGTATTTCAATAGACTGTGGCAATCTATGTTATAAGTTATAGCTTTTATCATTATGTAAGGTTGTATGGAACTACTGAACATGACAGTATTTGCCATCAATGTTTCAACTGTCAATATTTTGATGAGAAATAATTTGTTTAATTATATAAGATGTGCATCAAAATTAGTATCTATATCTCAGAAACCTCTTAATGTTATTCATTAACTTTTTGTATTAGTTCAGTTTTGTGGGGTTTTGAGTTTCTATAGCTATAGATTAGGGCTATTCCAGAAAAAATGGTATGGGGGGGGTTGGAAGGCATTTTTTTTCAGCACCCACAACCCATACAATTTAAAATAAAATTTCCTTATGCTTCCTTTAGAATTTTTTTCCAGACCCCCGACCACCCATACAATTTTATATAAAGTGCCTTCCAACCCCCCCATACATTTTTTTCCGGAATAGCCCTTACACAGTATGAAATATATTTTTTGTTGAATACTTGAATGTTTCGTCTTCACCAAAAAAAAAAGGATCTTGTAATATATCAATAACTGATATTTGTCAGCTGTTTTAGTGATTTTACTGACATTCTTCATAAATTCTCTAGCAAAAGTATTTAAATTTTTAATTTTTCATTATTCCTTGAATTCAATATTACTTTGTTATTATGGTAATTGTTTTCTTTTTACAGCATCAACATCATTTGAAAGAATAACAGATCTGCACTCCCTCAGTCAGTATCTTAAAGAACAAGATGAGAAAGAATACAAGGCAGCATTAAGTAAGGATTACATCACATTACTTAAATAAATGTTGTATTAATAGGTTGGAAATTGATTGATTGGTTAAAAGTAGTCTTAGAATACAAGAAATTAACCTTTTAATTAAAACTTTTTTCCCCTTTGTCTTTTTCAATGAAAATCACCACAAAAATTGCCACTTCCTCTGCTGACATTCCATTCAACTTAAATTGTATGTGTTATCTATTAACCATTTAGGTTATCTATGAAGAATATACAAAAATATTTATATAATTAATTCTTTAAGGTTCACCAGACAATACTTCAGTAGGAGCCTCATTTTGGAGTTACGGTAGATCAGCAATGGATTGTACACATATGTTAAAGAAGTACATGTATCAGTTAGCCAGTAGATCTCCACAGTCTCCAACATCTAGACATTATGACAGTGATCAGTCTGTGTTATATAATGGTGAAGATGTAAGAATCAGACTAAAAAAAATTTGGTCTCACCTGGACCTAATTATAAGGACCATAGAAGCCTTTATACTTTTCGAATTTCTATTTTATCCTTGTAAACCGATGTAGCAAATTAATATAAACATGGTATTATACATCTGAGAACTAAAATAATTTTTGTGATGTGAAAGTAAAACACATCTGATACAACCACCGAAATAAAAGGAAATACTGAGTTTTATAACACTGAACTATAAGAGTATAAAATATTTAAAAAATACCTTGTAATTGGACTTCCAAGGTCTACTCAAGGGTGGAATTTATAAATAAACAAAAAGAGAACAAACTAAACCACATCCAGATAATGTGGAAAACAAAATTGTTTTCCTTTGACAGTAAACACTTGTAACTGTACTGTATTTTTTATGATAACACAAAAAATACTTGGAATGCACTCTCCTTTATCAGAACTCAAAATATTATGATCACTCTTTCCTTTTCAAAATGCAAAAAAACACTCTCCATTGATGACAAACATTCTAATGACATAGATGATTTGTTGTTGATATTGCACTTTTTACACTCATTAGTTTAAGTCTGAGGAGAGAAAAAATCATTGTACAAGAGATGCAAATATGATTTATGAGTGTTTTCCATTTTCATTAAGGGTAAAAGAGGACTCGATGATGAATCTTCCTCAGCTTTTTTTTTTTAACATGAATATATATCTCATTCTGTAGCATTATATAGCAGTAAGTGTACTCTGTATTACAGCTGGATCCTCAAGCTCAGTATTATATTTCTTAACATTATACTATGAAAAGAGTTTGAGTGTGAAAAAAGTGCTGATTTGTCAAAGGAACGGTCTTAAAATCCATCAATTTTATTGCTTTGTTGTAAAACAAACTTGAAGAAATGCCACATTACATAAGAAATAAAAACTTAATCCTGAATTCATATACAATAAAAAGAAAGAACAAGCCATTGGCAAAGGCTACTGAAATCAATGAACATTTACAAAAAAGTTTTTATTTAGATGTAAGAAAAGATTTTTTACTGGCCTCAAACTTTTAGTATTTTGTGGAAAGGAAACAATATTTACCTAACAATTGAACCTTCATCTTCACAAACAGCCATAATTTTTTAGGCTTATTATAAAAATATTTTATATTTTAACAAATAGCATAAGATTTTATTTTTGAATTTCTATATATATTTTTACATTTTGATAAAAAAATAGTGTGGTTATAGTATATAAAATATTGAAATATTCTATTTATAGATATGGGGAAAAAGAAGGGTTTCAGAAGATGATTTGTATTTGTGGACAGAGAGACTCAGAAAGGTATGTGTAAAATATGAAAAATAAAAGACTAAAAAGTTATAAATATCCCTTCATACACCTAGATAAGTGCTTCTCTTTATAACTGTATGACGATAGTGAATTTATTAATTGGATATTCCTACAGAAAAAAAATGGATTAATAATTTGGTGATGTACAGTGGGCATGCAGCTAGCAGTTTCTTTTTGACTACATATCTAAAGTAAAATGAATTCAATGATTATCAGCTGTAACTTTTTTTCACAGAAAAGTGACTTGTTTGATGAAATAAAAGAAATTTTCATTTTCTCTGATTTTTCTGCCTGAAGGGATTTTTATCTGTTATTGAAAGGTGAATAAATTTTAATATTTTTTTATTTGTACAGTGGATTTGTTTGACAGTAGTATCAAGGTTGGCTACAGAAATCGATCAAATCAATGCTACATTGAGAAGAATAGGATCAGAAGAAACAGAAATAGGAGGTAGGTTAAAATATTCAATGTTCGTATGTATTTAGTTAAAAAATTGCTAAATAAGATTCTCGGGCAGATGCATAGACACTTGGACCTCTAGGCTACTAGACCAATACAGCCACTCTCGAATATATACCAGGGCCAATACAGAGACAGTCAGTTAATAACAATATATTAAAGCAGGTTTGACTGCTATCACAATAACTGTACTCAAGGTCAGAAGTGATAAATGATTGTAATAAGTGCAAGAACTGACCTTTGTGGATGAACTGAATTGCATGCAGTTATTAAATATTTTTTACAGCAATTGTAATAGGAAATTTTTACTTTAAATGTAATTTGGCATCTTCGAATGTAATTGTGTACCATGTGAAGTTGCATCTTGACATTTTTATTATTTTATTTTTGTCACACTGAAAAATTGTTTCACAAAAAGTGTTTGCAACTGAATATATCCTAAAGTGTAAAGGCTGACAATATTTATATTATCTATTGTCAACTATATTAGGAGAAATTACAATATGACAGGATTCTTGTATTTATTCTCCACTTTGTCATCATATTTTTATCTGATATGACAAAGAAATCACTAAAGCTTTGTTTGTGATGCAATCTTGACTATTTGAGCAGCAAGTCATTTGATGATGACATTCATTTAATGACAAGCTGTGTGTTTACTAGTTCATTTATTGAAAGGTAATCATATAGTAAAAACATAAATTTTCATTGGGCAAAAATAGTTGTTTTATAATGAATTTTATATTTTGCAGAAGTCAGTGTATCAACCTTAAAACATCTGGCATTCACCAAAGGACCACATGTGCCATCATTGAATACTGTAGTACCATACTTAGACTTTTCTTCTTACCAGGAATATTTAGTTAAAAGAATAAAAGGTATATAAGAACTATACCAGATAGGTTGCATTTTCCTTTGATGTTGATTACATGTGTATTATATCACAGGTACAAGCCATGCTTTATATCGTACAACAATTTAAGCTTCATTTCCTTTCAACTTAAGTTGAGAAAAATGTGTGGTTTATGTGAAACTGCATTATAAAAACTTTACACGGAAAATTGACATACCTTTGGGTCAACAAAAATACTTTGGATTTAACAGAATGTGAATACTCACTTAATTATACCATTAAATAGTTTTGCCTGGACCAAGATATGTTGTATTATACAAGATTTTCGATTATCCAGGTAATTTCTGCAAATATTACTTTTTAAATTCATTCTATAACAGATAAAAAGGTTATTAATTTTGCAGACAAGGCGGTTCCAAAAATTGATGTTTTTAGTTGCCTGCACAGCATTGGTGACGCATGGGGATCACGTTCTGTGGTCTTTGCACTAACATATGGCATTGTGCAGCTCAAATTTTCTTTTTATCAGGATTATTGTTATGATTTACATCCCTCCAATGAACTTTGAGAATATATCATTTATTTAAGGTCCCTCTTTTCCCTATTACGTAACATATTCCTGATAGTTTTATCCAAGTTTCAAATGGTCAGCCTGAAATGTTCTGCATGAGACATACCTCATTCCAAAGCAGAAGAACATCAGATTTTAGAGGTGCTACAAACTTGATACGATCATTTTTTATTTTTTTCACGAAACAAGTCTAAAGGCAATGTTTGTCTGAGACTTAGAAAATGGGTGGAAAATTTAATTTTTATAAAATTCATATTTTCAGCTTTCATTAACTTACTGAGACAAATTTATTTCAAATTTCAGTTTATTTTGGAACTATTGTACTCTGTGGCTAATTGACCCGAAAGTATGTAACAATATACAAATAATGATATTCCCTCTGTATATTATGATGATTGCCAATAGTATAGAACAAGCAAATTTTTAAATTAGAATACGAGGAAAATGAATGGAAATGGTGAGCTGTTATAGGGGGCATAAAACTACTTAAATATACAAAATAAACAAGTGGAAGAAAACCAAATAAAAAATCATAAAAAATACAACAAAACTTTAAAGTACAAATTGTCCGAAGTTTTGACCAATATGACCTTCATCAAGAGCATGAAAGATGTTGACTCTCAGAAACCCAGAGGAAGACCGAGTCCGTACATAAAAAGTAAATAATAAGAAATTTTACTTAACATTCAACTTTTGCAGTAAAAGTACAATGTATAATGTAGATAGACTGCAAAATAGATAGTAATAACAAGTGAAAAATAAGAAAAGTATTTATTTGACGTTTAACTTATTACAGAAAAATTACCATGTTAAAGGTAGATTGTAGTGTGCATACCTTGTAGAAAACTGAAATTAAGAATTTTTAATATTGATTCCATGGGATTGGAGTGTCCCCAGGCTTAAAATTATTTTCTGCTCAAGGCAATGTTTGTATTGCCTTCCACCGTTACCTGTCATTAAAAAGGTTACGAGGACGTTCGACAAGCTGTGACTAGGAAATCTAAAATGATTGGTCACCAAGGTGATGATATGTTTCTGTGATATATACCTTATCACAATTCGTACAGATGATTGGGTAAACCAAATTTAGTTTCAAAAATTAATTCTAAGTATGAAGAGGGATAGAAATTCATGCACTATTAAATTCTAACAGATTTAGGTAAAGATGGATGTATGAGTGATTTTATATGGAATAGTGGAGGACATTATGGAAAAGACTGGGGTGAACATTTACCTACAGATTCTTGTGTAAGTCTTTTGTTTTATCATTCAGCATTTGTATATATAACTGTTTAATATGATGTTTTTGAAAAAAAGACTCTTGATTTGATCAAGAAAGTTTTTCCCCTTCAGGAAGTAATGTTTTGTGTATGTTTTTCTTTTCTCTCTCTCTCTGGTCATGCTGTTATGAATGTAGATATTGAAGTAAATAAAACCAATTGTAATCTTTGAATTAAAGTATTAGCTGATGATTGTAAATTATTAGTGTAAAAAAATATTAAATAGTCAATTATCTAATGCCTTTTCAAGAGTTCTGCTTGTTTTTCTAGATTTTAGCTCATCTGGTCCAGCTTAAACATTCCTTTAAACATTATCTCCTCTGAAACTGCTAGGCCAATTGCGATCAAACTATGATGGAATGGTCCTTGGCTGGCCCCCTTCAAAAATTATGTTAGGCATCCCTGACTTCCAAAGGACATTGCTGCTCTTTCTAAAATAGAAAAAAGGAGGGATGAATTTCAAAAGTCTTTTTCTATGAAACTACATGGCCAGATGGAACCAAATTTGGCAGCAATGGTCTTTAGGAGGTCCTCTTTCAGAATTCTGTCCGATGATCTCGACTGTTAACCAAGATGGTTGAAACAGCCAAACATAGTTTAACATAGGACCCTTTGGAAAAAATCATTTAAATCTTTTTGTCTGATTCCACTTGGCCTATTGGAACTTGACTTGGCAGCAGTTGTCCTAAGATAGTCCTCTTTCATAATTATGTCCAATGATTCGGACTTTCAACCAATTTGGCCATCACAGTTAAACTTAGTTTAACATAGGATCCTATAGGAAAACCAGCCAAGTTGACTACTACACTTTAATTTTTAGTCCTGCTCAAGGTCGACAAGTTAAATCCAGAGGAGGATTACAGGCTTTTGAGAGCATCTTTGTCCCCTGCCGCTATGTGATATAGGGACCTAGTAATGGTGTGTGTCTGTCCATCCATCGGTCCATCACAGTTATTTTTCAGTGCAACTCCTCTGAGACCGCTGATCGGATTTCGTTCAAATTTTGTAGGATTATTAGTCACCTTTTGTACTCCTATATAACCGCCTATATCACCGCCATTGTGATTTGACAAATTTTACAGGAGTTATCAGACTTTAACTAACTTTTTCTGCATTCGACACTATAGGAACACTTTGTCAGAGCAACTCCTCTGAGGCCGCTGATCGAATTTCGTTCAAATTTTGTAGGACTGTTAGTCACCATATGTTCTTGATCCTATCACACGGCCGTTTTGATTTTTATTTGTATTGTACTGCAATTTTTTTTATTATGTGTTGACATTCATACGGTGTTAGCATTTCAATAATACCCATTTTGTATATCTTGTGGGGCTTAGACTTTTCTCTGCGGAGGGGGACATATGGCTAAGTGTAGCAATCTTGTACATTTTGAATTAATATAATTTGTGCTTGATTATTTGTATTTAAATACTTTTTATACTTTACTTTATATCATACAAAATTCAAAACACTGAAAGGGCATATGGTTGCACAGGAATGGCCAAGGTGTTGCTCCCCCTTATTTCAGGCCAGCTGAAATACTGTTGGAGAATTTCATAATCTTTTTGTCAGAAAATAAATATATTTCTTCAGTTTATGCTCTTTGTAAGAGTGAAAATGAAGACAAAATACAGAAAATATTATGAACAATACAACCATTGCTGCCTTTGGGGTGCTTGTTTACTGTTATCAGTAAAGATTTTACAGACGTCATCAAATACAAAATTTATAATTACAGCTGGTGATGCATTTGCTGTGTACATATTTAGATGCCAGACTTCCTACACAGCCAAAATACCCTGATGGCAAATCATTTACGTCTCAGTATTTTGTTAAAACACCAGATAAACCAAGTAAGTATGAATTTATTCAACAAGACTCACATGTATAGTCTTTGGATACAAAATTAAAAGTTGTGTTGTAGGTGTCAGATATTCAGAATCAAATTTGAAGAAGGAAAATTATATGAAAATATGCATTAACCCAGTGACGTACAAAAAAACATTCTGTTCAGTGATCTGTGTTAACATTACATCTAATCTTTGATATGGAACGCCATGACTGCCTTATGTTAATAATCAGCATTATATGCAGTGGTCACAGCATTATATGCAGTGCTCACTACATTATATGCAGTGCTCACAGCATTATATGCAGTGCTCACAACATTATATGCAGTGCTCACAGCATTATATGCAGTGTTCACAACATTATATGCAGGGTTCACAACATTATATGCAGTGTTCACAAAATTATATGCAGCGGTCACAACTTTATATGCAGTGTTCAAAACATTATATGCAGTGTTCACAACATTATATGAAGTGTTCACAACATTATATGCAGTGCTCACAACATTATATGCAGTGGTCACAACATTATACGTTTTTTGTCGATGAAGGTGATGATCAGTGATGGTGATGATGATGATTGATGTTAGTGATGGTGGTGGTTCAAATTCGGTAAACATCGGAAATTTTATCGGACATTGCCGAATCCGGTCGAAAATATAAGACAAAAATTGATAATGCACCACCAAAATTTCAAATGGAACAGTTACTGAAGTCCTGTAATTTAGGCAATTTATCCGAAACGTTTATAAGAGAAAAAATTACACCGGATATTATCTGCAAATTGGACAGACATGATTTTTATAATTTAGGGGTAGTTCATTCAGATGAAATGATGAAACTAAGAATTGCGTGCATTAGTTATGGTACTGTTCGTCCAGAGAAATACACAAGGAATAAAGTGAGTAAAAAAAACAAACAATCAATAATAATGATATATGTAATCATAGATTACATCAAACATCAAATATCAGGAGAATTTTAAAAATTAACAATTTTACCACAGTACAATAGCGGTAAAACATAAATTAATAAGCATGTGTAGCAGCAGAGGAAAATAAACAATCAATCCGAAAACAAATCCCTTAGAATATCACAGACATCAAATAGACTATAGTCGTCCCCTTTAATTATCATCTCTTCGTCAATCGGAGTTTTGAAATGAATGTAGCATTACCTCCGTCCGTTCGTTCATCCGTCCATCCGTCACGGTCAAGTTTTGCGACAAGGTCTATATATATATATAAATTAACTGCGAATTGAATTAAAGATGAAAGATGTTCTGTTACTGTTCATGTGCACATCTTGGGTAGTAACAATGGTCCAATAAAAGTGGGTCATCTCGACCTACATTTTATGCAGAATTACCTCAGTCCGTTAAGATACGGAATCTATAAGCAAGTACAGTATGTCATATATATAGAGGAATGCTACTTTGAGGGGAACGATGGGATATTTTCTTTCTTAGTGATCGTTGAATTTTGTTTTCCATGACTTTTTTCCATGGATTTGTTGTCTGTGATTCGTTAAGTTTTTTTTTCATGGATTTGTTATCCGTGATTAGTGATTAGTGCATTTTTCGTGACTCGATTTTAATTCAATTTGGTATGAGTAGACTGATGACAAGTCTCATATTTAATAGATATAAAGAGATAGTAGGGTTACTTGAGCCAGGAGGCAGCACTATAGTCAGTTTATTTGATACACGTTCTCAGTGATGAAGGTGTTAATTTTTCTTGTTTCGGGAACAGTGACTTTTCCCCTATTGATTCTATCTGTTGTGTGTGTCCTGCATGTAAACTGTGACCCGCAAATTGAACAGTAACAAAAGACCTTGAAACAAAGTAGGTCATTGGGACCGACTTTTTTACGCATTAACTATTCTGGTTAATTTTTTGTTTATGATCCAGCTTAAAGCATGAAAAGTCACTGAGGATACTATGCTGTGACGGCCCACTTCAATGACAAGACATACACTTAGATTGTTTTGTAATGTGTAATGTCACCTCGAGAAGTTCCGAATAAATTTGAAGATTTCCCATTTCAAAAAATACACTTTGGTATTTCTGTTGTATTGGAAGATAAGATATATATTTTTATTACCAATTAAGGGCCCAAATAGAATTTGCATATACAATTACGATGCAATAAGACTGTAAAACATACCCTTGGTGTATAGTAATTTTTATATGAGAAATTAATACATCCAACTCATATATATTGACTTGAATAAATTTTGGAGGATAGATGTCCTCCTTCTGTAACTACCGCAGGTACCGTGTTCACATGGAGTGCTGGAAGTCATGGGTTCGAACCCTGCTGGGTCAAACTGAAGACCTAAAAAATGGTATTTCTTGCTTCTCCCCTAAGCATGCACACGGCATTAAGACTGAATGTCCGCTCAGAGTCAGTTTAATGTGTCTGGGTAAGGTGACATGTCTGACTGCGGTCTAGTACAAAACAGGGTTAATATTCATTTAACATTAAGGGCATACGATACAGTTTTGATCCCATATTGAAAATTTGCTCACAATTTGCATATAGGATATTTTTTGCCTGATTAAATCAAATATGTTATAAAAAATATACCTTCATGTGCTACTTTTTTTAGTAAAATGGGGTCCAAATTTTATATATTTACTCATAATTTTGATTTGTGGACGTATTTTTCTTTTCGACAGAAATACATAACTTTTTTTGTTTTAAAAGATAAACACAAGCTGTTTGTTGTTAAATTATTTGTAAATTCTGTTTTATATAAATGTCATTTAAATGTGTGCAATTTCTTTTCAAATAACTCATATTTATCAAATGTTCACGAAAGTAGTAAAAAAAACCCGTCATTTTTTGCTGCATATTTATCAAATTTAAAAAAATGCACTATTTACGTTTTTATGAAAATTGGCACACATAATCTTCTTCCGTAATCAAACCAAATGGCCTTAAAACAGAGGGGTCAATGAACTCGTTTTGAAGTTAGATAAGTTTGAATGATAAAAATCAGTGGAAAACTGAATCTTTTCCCGATAAGTCATAGTTTGACGTCGCGAAAATAACAATTTACGTTAGCAACATAATTACCTCCCCTGTAACTGTATCGTATGCCCTTAAGCTGTTAAGTTCTTGTCCTCAATATGCATATTAATTTGCCGCTGGATATTAGGCCTCCATTAATTATCATCGGCTTCCGAAATTATCAGTCTGAAAAGTCTATGGAATTGAATGAATTTTAAGATGAAAAATTGTCTTGTGCACCTCATATTTTAATAATTTCTGATTGAGGAGGAGGGGGGGAGTGTTTAACCCTGTCAGTAACAAGCTTGGATCCAAGCTATATTTTGTCGGTGTGTTTATTATTTTTTTTAATGAAATTGCTGCACGCAATTCTTAGTTTCATCATGTCATCTGAATGAACTACCCCTAAATTATAAAAATCATGTCTGTCCAATTTGCAGATAATATCCGGTGTAATTTTTTCTCTTATAAATGTTTCGGATAAATTGCCTAAATTACAGGACTTCAGTAACTGTTCCATTTGAAATTTTGGTGGTGCATTATCAATTTTTGTCTTATATTTTTGACCGGATTCGGCAATGTCCGATAAAATTTCCGATGTTTACCGAATCTGAACCACCACCATCACTAACATCAATCATCATCATCACCATCACTGATCATCACCTTCATCGACAAAAAACGTATAATGTTGTGACCACTGCATATAATGTTGTGAGCACTGAATATAATATTGTGAACACTTCATATAATGTTGTGAACACTGCATATAATGTTTTGAACACTGCATATAAAGTTGTGACCGCTGCATATAATGTTGTGAACACTGCATATAATGTTGTGAACACTGCATATAATGCTGTGAGCACTGCATATAATGTTGTGAGCACTGCATATAATGCTGTGAGCACTGCATATAATGTTGTGAGCACTGCATATAATGCTGTGACCACTGCATATAATGCTGATTATTAACATAAGGCAGTCATGGCGTTCCATACTTTGACCTCAAATACCATTGTATTGTGGTAAATCCTTTTGATAATTTGTAGAGTTTTATATTTATTGTAAACTTAAATGTATTTGTTATAGAATCATCTGTTAAGAATTACAAAGTGTATTTTAAGTTTGTCATTTTCAGTTACCGGTATTTTATAGTTTAATTTTTAAAATGGTCAAAAAACTATTTTTATAAATTTTGAAAGTCTTTTTTTTTATGTCAAGCAAAAATTTAGATATTATTAAATGGTTGAAATCTTACATAATTATTAATTCAAAATGTTATTTTCAGATTTAGATAAAGATGATACATTTTGTATATACCAGTCCACAATTAATCCTCCACATTTCCAGGTTGTCATTGGGAAAAATATGCATAATTTACCAAAGGTAAGAAGGTGTAGTTTATTGTACAGTATATATATTTAATATTTTAAGGGAAAATTTATGTGACTGCCATAATTTGCATATCAAAAATTCAACAAAACAAAATATTTTCTTTTTACAAACAAATTCTGGTTAGGTTTTTGTTGGAACAAATATCAGGAACATTTTTAGTGAGTCAGTCTTGTGTATTACCAAATTTACATAGGCATTACAGATCTAGATTGTAATGATTACATTAATTGTCCCCCGCTGTAATGCGAGGGAGGGACCTAGTAATGGTCTGCCTCCTTCCGTCAGTCACAGTAATTTGTCAGCGCAACTCCTCTGAGACCGCTGATCGGATTTATTTCAAATCTTTTAGGATTGTTATTCACCTTTTGTACTTGATCCTGTTGCACCTCCATTTTGAATTGACAAATTTTACAGGAGTTCTGGGCCTTTAAATTTTTCCTGTCCGCCTGTCAAAGTTATTTGTCAGCGCTCCCCTAGACTGCTGATCGGATTTTGTTCAAATTTTGTAGGACTGTTATTCACCATATGTACTTGATCCTATCGCACTGCCAGTTTGATTTGACAAATTTTACAGGGGTTATGGGACTTTAACATTTTTGTGCATATGACACTATAGGAACACTTAGTAAATGCAACTTCATTGAGACTGCTAATCGGATTTCGTTCAGATTTTGTAGGATTGTTAGTCACCACATTTACTTGATCTTATCTCATCGCAATTTTGATTCAACAAATTTTACAGGAGTTATGGGACTTTTAATATTTTTGTGCATGTGACATTATAGGAACACTTTGTGGACGCAACTCCTCTGAGACCGCTGATTGGATTTCATTCAAATTTTGTAGGATTGTTAGTCACCACATGTACTTGATCATATCGCACCACAATTTTGATTAGACAAATTTTACGGGTGTTATATGGGAGTTACTGTTTTTGTGCATGTGACACTACAGGAACACTTTGTGAATGCAATTTTTTATTTGTATTGTACTGCAATTTTTTTTATTATGTCTTGAAATCCATACTGTGCCGCCATTTCAATAATACATTTTATTTATCTTTTGCTTTGACTTTTCTATGCAGGAGGGATGTACGGCTACGTGTAGCAATCTTGTTAGTAGTGAAATAATTCCTATTTTGTATTTTGTATTCAGATAGCAGACTGGGTTTTTGGTTTGAATTCTGCTAAAAAAAAAAGAATTTAAATGCCACCCAATTACATGGTCTTAACTCCATGGAACCTAGTTGTTCTGAATGCTATATGGATCATTTCCATCAGTAAACAGATACTCACCAATTTTATAATTATTAACATACACAGAATGTACACATCACATAACACTATAACATTGAGACAGCTGTATAAATTTATCTTTATTCGAGGAAAATATTTAAGGTGATAAACTGTTTTAAATTTCAGGGAAGAAATAACATGTTCCAAGCTATCCTTTTATTTTTACATCACATCAAGAACAAAGAACATGGCATGTTGGGGTATGTTTTTATTAAGTCTAAAAGAAAAGGTAGTAAAACTGCTGAATAAAGTTTGATCAAAATTAAAATTCAACCCCAAAACGGTTTTAAATGACAGGTGCTTGAGGACAGGAAGCTGTCTTGGGCCTGTCATAGCCCCCCCCCCCCCCCCTTTATTAGCATAAATACCTGTTTTCTAATTTTTACCATTTATTTGTACCATACTAATATACCATTTATTGACACATAATACACATGTTTACTATCAATGTGCCATTCGACTATATATAGCGAAGCGGAAGCTTGCCAACTTCTTCCTACAGAATTGGGGCACAGGTCAGGGAAAAGTGTTTTAAAATTTTATAAAATAACACTTACCGGTTTAAACAACAACTTCTCGCTGTCGACTGATGATAATCCTTCAAGAATATTAAATCTCATACTAATTTAATCCAATTTAAACACAATAAGATCGATTTTTAGCTGGCAATGTTTTTTTTTTGTCGATACGACTTCGATCAATAAATGGTAAAAATTAGAAAACAGATATTTATGCTAATAAGGGGAGAGGGGGGTGGGGGGCTATGAAGGGCCCAAGACAGGGTCCTGTCCTCAAGCACCTGTGTTTTAAATAAGCATTATATTTTATTAATTGTAAAGTATTTTTATAATTGAAAAGAAAAAATGACCAAGTTTTATACACATTTATTATCAGTAGGATAAAGTTGCAGTTATTTTCTTCTTTTCTCATTGATTTGTTCGATTTTTGAATTATATTTTACCTTTTCACAGGTTGAGATGATTAAATGTTGGAATTTCATTTCTTTTTTTTACAGGAGAGTAAACCTTGGTATGTCTGGTATAAATGTGTTATGGATCTTCAACTCCTGATATTAGCTTTTGAATAGTCAACTTTTTCAGTAATTAAATCCTCACAGTTTTGGATAACAGGAAGTTGCCAGTGAGATAATGATACTTGGTTTTAAAAGTGACTCGAAAAGAATGTTTTAAAGTGTATGAAAGTGATAACATAAATTTTTACCACTGAAAAAAAATATGAAAATAAAATAGAATAAAGAATGAAGTTGTTTGGTTTTTAACAGAACTAAAAAAGTTATAGACATGATCAAATAATTTAATGTCAATTTCAGAATAAGTGGCCATTTCTTTGTGCAGAAATGGTTTATTGTGCAGATGCCCACGTACCCTTGGCAGGAATACAAACAATTTTTGTCAGTTAATTTCAGAATTGAATATACAGTATGACTGATAACTGCAGTGTCAACTGGCTTGTGATAATTAAAAAGTTACAATTAGTGTGGTCCCAATGATCAATAATCAAAATCAATCTATTATGCTAAAAAAAGTAATCATTGAGCTCAAAAATAAATATCTAGTAAATTCACCTTGATTTTTATGGCAAAACGTGAACCAATTTTTTTTTAAGAAATTTATGTTTGAAACATACAAATTCACACATACGTAAGCAAAGAATAAAAAAGTTCAAATAATTTTCCTAAAAAAATTTACAAGACGTGTAATCAGATGTTTAAAAAATGACCCAATAAAGCTTCATTTATAATTTAGGCAGTTAATTTATCGTTAGTTATTTTCTATCTAGTGATGATTGATCATACAATTCCTTCCATTTCCAATCACGAGATGGAGGTGGTGCATCTCCAAGATACGCTGCAGTGCCCCTGTCCCTTACATGCAGGTACCATTTTGACCAAAGTTTCAAATGCAAAGGATCAAAGTATATCATGAAAAGACCTTCTGATGTTTCTTTACTTATGAATATGATTTAGAGTGTATGCATGCAGATTTCAGTCCCAACATTCCTATTAGTTTTGGCCATGCCCAGTTTAAAGGTCCAAGTTTACCCAAAAGAGCAAGTTTGGGAGGGTGATCCCACTTTTAAACTTCAAGAAACTTAAAGTTCCACAATTCTCTACAACTTTATGGCTATTTTCATCATTTATGTGATCAATACATATGTAGCACAACATGTGATATGTTAATGTCGGATAAATTTTGTGGGCTTTCAAGACAAAAACATCTCTATAAAAGGACAAGTCCTTTTATAAGGTGTATGAACAATTCCAGTCCTCTGTGTAAATAAAAATCAAATTAATTTTATTGTTTATTGATAATATATATCACATATTTACACAATTGTGCAATATATGTACTAGATAATAATCATATACATGTGTAACATTTCATGCTGTAACATATTAACATCCAAGTTCATCTCTATAACAATATGAGAAATATACACTTTTGTGTTGAATGTATTACCACAGAAGCTTATAAATTATCGAGAATGTTTGTGATTATATTTGCTTTAATTTATTAAATAATGTGGATTCATATATATTTTATTGATATCAATATTCATTGATAGGTTGAATTTTATTTTTTTTATCAAACAGTGTTTCGTTGATTTATAATTATTCTATTACTAAAGAATTCTGAAATAGTTCTGCTTTACACACAAAAACTTTAGTGTTCTTTGTAGAAGTTTTGAAAAACATTGTGATAGTAAATTCCAAAATATTTTTTATGAATTATTCCATATACATATATAAATTTAATATTCATAAAAAGTAATTTGTTAAAAGGAAAGGGTGACAGAATACATTAAAAGTAAAATTATAACTCATTGGTAAAATCAGTAGCACAATTGTGGCACCATGTTTAAGCCTAGGCAGGATATAAAATTCCACTACTGTTGTGATAAAAACTGTTCCCTCACAATGGGTTTCAATAATTTTATCATAAACAAGGACAGCAGTGTTGCCAGAAAAAAGGTAAATGCGTTATGAATACAAAGCCGTCTTTTTATCTAAAGCTGAAAACATATAAATACACAAAAATTGGCAAATAGAAGTTATGTTTTAGTATTTATGGTGTTGCCCCTATCCCCAATTAATGGAAATTATGTACCAGTCAAACGCAAAATAAAAATGTAAATAAATAGAGATAAGTTCCAAGAAGTGCTACTTGAATTATAAATTGTAATACAAATTACGGTTTGTGGATATTATAATCGTTTTGCAATAATGATAATACAATTTGTGAAGTTAAATAACTGTATACAGTGTTTCAAACAATCAAATCCAACTTAATTTTAAACTATGGCTATCGGAAGTGTTACAACAAACCGCAGTGGTGGTTATTGCTGCAGTTATTAATAAACAAATACATATGGCTACTTTTGTTGCTTTGCAATTTTTTGACCTCACGTAGGAAGTATAATAAAGTATAAAACATGTCACATTTCCTATTATACATTAATAAAGGCATAGTTAAAACAATGAATGAGCTATTGGAAGTGGTTAATTACAAGTACATACAAATAAATATACAAGTTCATGTATGTGCATTATAAACAAGATTTACAGAAGTAATGTTTCAATCTTTTCTGTCTTTCAACACAATATACGTTGTCTAAGATTACTCTCGTCAAACTTTTTCAAAAATTTCCCGTATTCCTTAAAATCATATTTGAACTAAGTGGAACCTCGGGATTACTGTCGACGGAAATAAAGCAGTTAAATTTTATTTCTTTTCAGCTAGAATAACAAACGAACCATTATAAGAACATGTAGGTATTTTTGGACGACTGCTGTCATAGAAGAATTCCAAAATCTCTAATCCTGAGATTTTAACTGCTTCCATTACGTGTTGTTTGGAAAGAGAAACGTCTTGAAATATTTCACCGTTAAGTATGTAAAATGAGCTGTCCAAAATACCCATCAATATAAATTTACCTCCGGGTTTTAATAAAGAAATGACATTTTTCATTGCATTTTGATACGCTTCGATGTTCGAACTGGCGCTTTCCAGACAGTAGCCAGTACAAATAATGTCAACCGGATCCAACTGTAACGGGTGTAATGGATTTGGAAGATGAACATCGCATGGAAGAACCATTTTTACTTTATCTCGGAGTTCAAATTCTAATTCTTCATACTCATTCCTGAAAAACATTATATCCTTATATATATTGTTGAGACTTCTTTCTGAATATATATTGTCTTAAAGTTTCTTTAAATATTCTAAGTTTTATAATATTTTTTTAAGTTTTAGCAGAGTTTTTGCTTAAGCCCATCCAACTGATTAGTTATCCAATCACAAAAGCGTAAATATTATATGAAATTAAATAAATTCAAGATCGATTTATGTTCGTTATTAGAAAAGTTCACGAGCAAAAATTTTATTGAATTTTTACAAATGCTGATTTTTGAAATTGAAAGGTGCGAATTCCGAAACATAACACATTTTTTTAGGAACGTTATTATTTAATCTAGAGCTAGGAAATGTTGGTTATACTTACTCTTTGCCGTCAAGTTTACTGTAATATTTAAAGAATGGTTCCCAGTCATGTGCATCGGGATGCCCAGCTATCCATTTCTCCTGAATATCACGATTAGCAGAGCTGAAATCTGTCAGTATTATTTCTTCAACCCATCTAGCAGCAGGTATTGCCATATGTAAGCAGGGACCCGTGCCGATTTCCAGCAGTCTATATCCACGGATCTTACCTAAAATAAGAAAAATGCAATGTTTTTCTCTTTCGAGTTTTGTTATTATTGTTAGGATGTAAATTATAGTTGTTTACGAATTTTGCCGTTCTTTATATGCATTTTAGCATAAATCTTTATTAACTGAATAATCTATTCATTATATCATGTTTGACTAAAACAGTTTAGTTCTAGGAATAACAAAATAAGGATAAAATTTATGAAGGAATTATATTTACATTTGTAGTTCGTGCAGTATTGTTTTTTTCTCATCACACTTTATTTTTTACAGGACCATAAACGTGCTTTGATCCTTTCCCTTTTAAGACGATACCTTATAGCGATCACACAACATCCCCAGAAGTTTGAAATAAATGAAATAAGAATCGCTGTGTTGACGAGGTTAGATCTTCGTGAAAACTAAGAATTACTGACTACTTTAATTATTATAATACTCGTAAAGACTCGAAGTATTTAATCTCATAAATAAACAACAAAATCTATCACATCAACAACGTCAGCATACATATATCTTCAATGTACCACCGTTTGGACATCTTCGATGATCAAAACAAATATTTTTAACATAAAAAGGTTAATTCTTAAAACAACGTTGTGTGTTACAGAATCCAAGATTACATCATTGGTAGCCCCACTTAAAAATCAAAGACAACTTTCAAACTGAATAAAAATTGTACTTTAAAGCAGTATACTTGGTTACGTAGTGTAGTTTCATGTCATATCCTTATACTCCAATTATTTTTAAAAGTTAACAGCTGGGCTATTTGTCAGACTACAGTGATAAATAGCTGAAACGACGAATTATGAATACAATATGTTGCAGATCAATAGTTTGACCCTGGCGTACCACAACTCCCACGCAAGTTATGGATAAAATCAAATCAAAATATTTACTTTTGTATAATATCGTAACAAATATATATCAATCATCGCAGTGACTGATCTGGTCTTTTTGATCCCTTGGTTAGTAAATTAACGTCTTGACAGACAAAGAAAAGAATTTTATAATGGAAAAGAACAAAAAATAGTTTCAATATCACACGGAATCACAATACGGCACATCTCTACAAAAACACTTATTCTGTATACTTGGTAGGTAGATCAGTTAGGGAAATCATTTTCTACAAATCGTTTTGAAAATTACCAAATTAACCTTCATCGGATACGCTTCTGACCAAAACTTTTCAAGCTAAAGGCCAAAAATGCGAAATGAAAAAAAGGAACAATAGCCAACTGCCGCTGTACTATAGCAATTTTCCCCCGTGTCTCTTTTTCCAGGAGAACTGGACTGATCTAGTTTTACCTCCCATAAATATGCATGATCCAGTTTTCCCCCCTTGTACGATGCAGGAGAAATACTGGATCGATCCTGTTAACTGGTCAGTTTCCCCCATAAAAGAGATAATTCATGTTAACATGTACAATAATAATCGGTTGATTCACAAATAACAAACTGAAAAATACATGTATTAATTAGGTTGAAAGAATGATGGACAATTCTATATTCTACTTCGGGTTTACAAGAACAGTCAACTCACGTACTAAACTAAAACGATTAAGCTTGCAAACCTTTTGCTGAAATGAATTCTGTAGATCCATTATAGTTACAAACATTTTTTGATAAGACAGTTTTTAATGAATTTGATTATCGTTCGCGTCACAGTGCTCTGAGCAAAAAGTGGGTAAGAATTTCATAAAAAAACTTGCTAAGGAAAACAAATAATATTTCTTTTTCTCGAGTAATAATAAAACTTCGCTAGTGCGGAAGTTCACGCGTTCCCACTAAATGCATTCAATTAAAATAACAAATAATTCGGCCTGATAATTAGTTCGAGGGAAAAAATAATGGCTCGTGCGAACGAAATATTTAGTTTGTTTCTGTTACGAAATGTTATTTCTGGGGGAACGAAATTAGTTATTTATAATGAACGAGATATTTGTTTCGAAAGCCGGGACAAAAATATGATAATTCATATAATTAGAGGGGAATTTTTTGCATGGGAGAACTACAATATATATATACATAATGAAGTTTTACTTAGGGGGAAAATGACCCTGATACAAAATTTCAAAGAGGGGAAATAGGATCAAGCAATTTTCGCCCTGGGGAAAAACGGCTGTATATATATAATACCGGGTTTACTGAAATTGTAAAATTTCTGATTGGAGATTTACAAAATTAATCTGGAATGAACCCGAAATTTAATGGTAGCAAACTAATACCCACAAATTAATATATAAGAATGTGTTAAATAATGCTATTTTTAATGAAAATTAATTATAAAAAATGATATCCACATTTAAACAAATATTTTCAAGAGAATTACTTTAAATCAGTACTTAAAAACAATGTTTTCTTCTGTGCATAATAAATTTAAATCTACAAACTATAAAGAAAAATATGAATTCAAATTATAAGTAATTTTAAAAATACTGTACCTGAATTAAATATTTTGTGAAGGGATTCAACAACAAACTTTACAAACAGTGGCCCTTCTACTTCTTTGAAATATGCCAAAAAAGCTTTCGGATCGAAATGGGTTTCATAGTCAACCCCACGACGAATTTCTCTTTCAATTATGATAGACATTTTAGTTTTTCTTCATTCGATGCTAACAGAAGTCTTCAGCAAAAAATGGGAATAAAATATCAAACGGTCCAGATTTTATAAGGGACGGTTTCATCATCTTATCTATAACATAAAGGGCGAAGGTGAGGATTTGTTTTGATTTTTCAAGGCTATTACATAGGCTGTGACATCTTGAACGGTCAGTAGCCTTTCAATTCATGCATCAAGTAGGTGCATGATCACTTCAACAGATCATTGGCGATATATTGAGTTAACCTTTTAACAACACAGTGCTACAAAATTAGGGCATGAACAGAAAAAAACTGGGGGAAGGCTAAGATATTTTGCATGATATGTATATTTTTTTATCCATTTTTCAAAAGGATTTTTTTTATCTTGATTCATCTTGTCGCATTCATTCTGTTATATTTGAATATGTATTTTTCCATTTCTGCTGTTTTCGATATTATATCTCAGGATTTATAAAATATATTGGTTTTACCCATATCGGTGTAATTGCAAATAAATAAAGTATAAAACTTGTTTCGTTCCATTCAGCGAAGATGTTTTGTTTAAGAAGTCTTATATAAGTTACATACATCTTTATTGAGCACCATTATAGTCCAAAAGATCTGAAGGCATACATACAAACACGTATAACATATAAAACATCAAAAACAGAATCTAATCTAATAATGCGCGCTATATTCAGTCCGCTTTCCTCAGTAACAAAAGACTTTTTGATGAAGGAACTAACGTAATTACAGCATAAGATTATAACATGATGAGTTTGGATTTATCTTCTAGGATAGAAAAATCATTATAGTATTTTCCACAATTTTGTAGTAACTTTTCTCTAGGGTACAGTCAAAGAAAAACATAATTTCACCTTCAACCTTGTACTGACAAGTTTTACACAACCGTTTTTTTTCAATTTTTTGTATGGTACATTATTTTGTTTTCATCCGCTATCCTTGGGGGTTTTTCCTTTAGATTCATCTTGACAAGCCCTTTCTGTAGTATATCAGTAGATTTTTTCTGATTTCTTTTACTGATAAAAGAAATCAGACAAGCCAAAATAAGCTATGTTGTCGGATTTTTTATGTTCCTTGTCGTAGATCTAATGTATTACTCTTTTATTAAAGTATATTATTGTCCAACATTTTATTGTGTCAAGTAAAAAGTTAGCATGATGGACGTGGTTTTCTTTCCAGTAAATGACAAAATAGGTCAGTTGAGTATTATTTTAAAATTAAGAAGAAATCAACTGATTATGGTCCTTTGTTTTTCGACATAGATTTTGTATCGACCAAGAAAACCAGCTTCTCTATGCCTTTTGTACATTTATTTTTTTTCAGTATTTCATCCGCACTTAATCATATTATAAAACTTTAAAATTTTAGTTTATCTGACCAATGCAAGCGGCTAAGGGGAGACGAGAAATTCGACCAATTACAAATAGGTCATATATTCGTCTTTAACGTTTTTTAACATTAAGCGGACACTTTCATAAATGGTTTCAGTTTAACTGGACAAGCGTAAAAGCGAGAAGCTTTAATAAAAAAAACATCCAACCAGAAACAATTTGTTTCAACCGTGATAAAATCCAATCTGCAACAAATAGTGCGGAATCTATAAACAGTCAAATATTTTTTATGATGTGATGAAGAATAATGCCAAACGTAGAAACTAAAATTATGGTATAACAAATATCATAACATGGTATAACGTATATCAAAACCATTAAATAATAAATCAAAAATACATTCCGTCATATATCCAAAAGGCCTGAAAAATGAATGGGTACTTAACAGAAAACACGTGACAGAAAACACGTAAATACTAAATAAAATAAAAATTAGCAAAAAACCCTGTTTTGTTATGGTCAACATCAATGGCTCAAGATACTTCGTAAAAAAAACAAAAAAGAAGCTGTCCAAGTGCTAGCTAACCAGATTACTTCATCACTGTTTGGAGCCGCCCGCTCGCCATACTAATTACCAGATATTTTTTCCAGTAGAAAATCCGGTTAAAAAACCCAAAATCTAGTGCAGTGCAAGGGATTTGTTATGTAAATTGTTGATACAGAAACGTCACGAGATCGAAACAATGTTATGACGGCCAAAGATAAAATGTCGGCAAAGTTGAAATGGCCCTATTTTTGTATATAGTTTAACACAGGACACTGAACTATGATCCTGCAAAATGTACATCCTCATTTGTTTTTGCTGATTACAATATGTACTCAATATGATATAAAACAATATTAATGATTGAAAATATATCAACAGCGATTACCAGATTATGTTTTAAATCAGTCTTTTTTATAATTTAGTATTATTTTCTATCTTGTCCATAATTGTAAGTCGTAACAAAATCCAAAGTACCAAAGTCTGTAGAGGAAAGTACTACTAGTAATCAACCCATTGTACCCTGTAATCACTGACAATTTCGGAGTAGTTTTAGTCCTGATAAACAACTTTTAGTTCGGATGCTGTCCTCATGCACTTGTAAATTGACTTTCAAAATTATTCTATCAAAAACGATACTCTTTTGTCAAGCGCATTCATATTTTGAGGTGAGCAAAATTACGCTGTTACCATAGAGTCGTTTCTACACGAGGCTTTGATTGGATGCGTGAACAATGAGTTTGCATCACAATAACGTTAGTCATATATAAGTCGAACGTTTTTCGCTCTTATTCACTCAGACTTCCGATACCACAGTTGCCGAATGTAAGAAAATTTTGAGTGAAACAAAAAATGATGATATGAGCTGTTCTCTCGAAGTCTTTTACCAAGTGATAGTAAAGCAAAGGTTTTAAGGCCGATAGTCATTTTCGGAAGAATCAAAGAAATGCTGTAAGTCCAAATTTTCGATGTCAACATCAGCATGGAAATGGGAAGTTTAGTGCCTTTCACAGAGATTGTCATTCATTGAAATGTATTTTGAATAGTGCATTTGATTGAAAGAAGAAACAGTACCTTAATACATTCAATAAGAGCTTATTGTGAGAAGGACCAGCATAATTGGATAAATAAACGTCCAGGGTATATTAATATCTGTCAACCCAATTTAGTTCTATCCCTTTTCAATGGTGTTCGACACGGATTTGAAGGATTCTGTCTTACCAAAGGACAACTTATCAAAAGATGCAAAACATCATTTAGAAGCAATAATGTCTATCCAATGTACAAAAAAGACAAATATACCTAAGGAGCAATAAAAAAAAACGTAATCCATTGGACAGACAAACCCGAGAAGACAAATGAACAACCACAAGCACAACAAATAACATAGAAAACTAAAAAAACAATGAACAACACCTATAAAAACCATGAGTGAACCCATGTGCTCTGGAAGGGTAAGCAGTTCCTGCTCCGTATACGGCACCCGTCGTGAAGTGCAACAAAGTCAATCCGATGGAAGTCACAAATCGATGGAAGCACATGAAATGTTACGAGAGTGGGAACAGGTCCAAAATCATCTTAGATATTGGAACACTGTAATGGTCAATCAATTCGTGATGACAACAGTAAAATTTCCTAAGTGATGACATCAACTTATCCTTGATAAAACCCTGGTTAAGAAGCTTTTGTGACAGCATTAATCCTCTTTGTCGAAAGTCAGGGTAACTCGCGTGTGCCCTTGAAAATCGGATAAGCTGAGAAACGTAGACGCAATATGCAGGCTATGCTGGTATATTGCTACTCAAGAAGGGAAAATTAACAATAGGAAAGTTGAAGTTAATCCTCTTTGTCGAAAGTCAGGGTAACTCGCGTATGCCCTTGAAAATCGGATAAGCTGGGAAACGTAGACGCAATATGCAGGCGATGCTGGTATATTGCTACTCAAAAAGGGAAAATTAACAATAGGAAAGTTGAAGTAATCACGTTGGTCATTAAGTTTTGTCTTCAAATGTCCCTCATTGTCTATTTCAAGAAATAAATCCAAATATGAAGCGGACTTTGGTGTATCTGTAGTATCCTTAATTTCAAGCTCACTGGGGTAGATTAGATGTAGAAAGTCTTGGAATTTGTCGTTATTTAAGGACAACACGTCATCTATATAACGAAAATTACTCAAACAAAATTAAACTGAAACAAGCTAAAATGAAAGAACGATTCTGCCAAAATATTTCTGATTTTTGACCTTGTGATAAATTTTTATTAAAAGAAGATGTCATCCCAGTCGGTTGTTCAACAAAATTAATTGATGACTTGCCCTTAATACATGATAGAGGGCCAATTTTTTCATATAACCTATGGCTCTGCAATGGTCATAAGGAAATTAAAGCTATGGTCAATGCAAATAACCTTAGACCATATGTGGATCCAACACACTATTGAGAACAACCTGAAAATGTTCCACAGAGAAATCATAATAATGGCCCTGATAAGCAACAGGCGAATCAAACTGCAGATGATGATCACGAGGGTCAAATAGCAGACAATATAGGGAAACCTCAATAGCAGATAATATAGGGAAACCTCAGATGATTAGAGTGATACTAAACAAAATTCTGAAAATGATGTTACTTATCTTAAGGCAGAGAAAATTCTTGTTATGAAACTGCAAGAAGAAAAAAATCTTTTCTTGTTAAGTGGTCTGATGGTTCCACGGCAACATGGGAACCGAAGGAAAATATAGGATTGGCATTAAACGAAGATTATTTTATTTATCATACAAGGGCAGAAAAGTGGAGAGAGAGACAGGATAAAACATTATGTAAGTTCAATTTCAAGCGACAGTAGGTAAAAAAAGCTAACATTATAACTCACTCATGGATTGATAATTTGGTTTGTATTCCAGTAATTAACTTATTCCGCGATGTGAACATATTGTGAACCATTCTATACATGTAGTTTATTTCAGTTATATGATGATATCATTGTTCTTTTTTTTTATTATGAACGTACACAACAATGTATTTAATGGAGAGTTTTTGCTTTTGTACTTGCACTTCGTTTACTGTATCTTTAATTTATGTAAGCCTTGCACCAGTAATCATGTCTTTTTGTTTATTCATGTTTTATTTAAAAGTTTTTTTTCACGGTTCTCCAACATTTGAAATATCTAACATCTATCAAATAGTTGTCCTTGGCGTTTGTATTGAAATTAAAATTGTTTTTCTTAGTTGTAATAGTGTAAACTGTATTTCATTGTATAATAATAACAATCCAAAGATACTAATATTAGATATAGTAAATTTATTCTATGCTGTATACGACGCATTTCAAGGAGTCACCTCTCATCAGCAGCATTAAAACCGAAACATTTTGAAGACCAAAACCAAACTTATATTAAACAAGAAGTACTCAACCAAAAATACCGAAATAGGAAGCCAAATTTCAGCTATGGAGATCTACAAAACTGTTTTCATATGATATTTATCCCAGTTTATAAATAAAATTTTAAAAAGAAAAAAAAATAGATACTACTTTTATTTGAAAAAAAAATAAAATGTGTAAAGAACTAGAGGTTCAAGGGAGATAAATGTGTAAAGAACTAGAGGTTCAAGTGAGATAAATGAAGCAAATAACATACTGCGTATTCAATTTTGTTTTTATATCAAGGCTAATTATAACCAGATAAGAAATTCTTTATAGAGGACATTCCATATACTATTCTTGGCATGTTTGATTAATACTGGCCTTTTAGTTTCAGAGGGGATAATAAAAATGTGATTTTATATGCTTTAATGCAAATTTATGTGTCACCGTAGCTGCCATGTTTGCCCGATCAACACGAACTGAAGAATCTTTAGTAGTATACCCAATCATCATTCCTATGAAGTTTTAACAGACGGGGTATTGTAATTTTAGAGGAGAAGAAATTTCAGAATTTGACCAATCAGGATAAGGAATGACCTGGGACAGCAATATTTTTGATCCAATCCAAAAGAAATGAAGACTTATAAAGAACCTCCCATACATTATTCCTGCCAAGTTTGATTATTACTAGCTTTGTAGTTCCAGAGGAGGTGATGACATTGCGATTTGCCATTGGCTTCAACGCAGACTTCTGTTCCACTGTATGCCATCCGATCAACACCAAATAAGGAATCTATGTATAGAAATTTAAAAATTTGATCCATCAGAATCAAAAATTGCCTCTGGTGGCCATGTTGTTCATCCGATTCCAATGAAATGATGAGGTTTTAAAGACACCCTACCTTACATTATTCTTGCAAAGTTTGGTTCAAATTGGTCCAGTGGGTTAGTTACAGATATTGGCAAAAGAATACCGAAGCGACAAAACTATGGGAAAAGTCCGTAAATTCGAAATCCAAGGAAAAGACGAAGTCATGAGAATGGAACACAACAAACAAACAAAGGCAAAAGGATACATGTATAACTAAAAGAATAAAAAACATATAATAAACTAAACAAAAATAGAACAAGACATCAAAGACACTAGTGCACTAGCAATGTGAACTCCAACCAAAAACCGAGGGTGGCATCAGGTGTGAAATTTAACTGAAGATATCTAGTCTCATGCGCGAGATAGAAACTTGGTATCTGCCAATAAATTCGTAATGACGACCGTAAAATATTTGAAGTGATGAAATTAACAGAGACTGAATAAAACCCAGGTTTAGAAGTTTATGTGACAGCAATCTCACCCTGCCGAGAAAGTCCTCGCCTACTAATCACACTATTTCCCAGAAATAGAGAATCTCTTTAAAAAAAAAAAAGAAACAATGTGAACGTTTTGGGCATATTTGAGGACACCATTGTATTATACCGTACAGGATGTTATTAAGAAATGGTCAAAGAGACAACTACTGTGTAAATTGAAAGTTCTTATTCTCAGCACATATAATCTGAAAATTTCTCAACGTATATTCCTGCCTTTGCATATGAGATCATATGATATTACTTGTATCAGCTTACGCCAATATGGTGGCGATTGCTTTCCGATATTCTTGTAAATGGCGTTTTCAGTTCAATTCCGAAAAAAATCATTTGTTTTACTTTTATGGGGGGGGGGTTTATGTTACAGTCAGAAAAAGAATAAAGATTGTACGATATATATATCCTACTTGGTGATCGGATTATAAAACTTCCACTTAGGGTTAACAGGAACAACCGACCTGCGTGCATCAAATGACATTGAATTATCCTGAACAAAGGGGAGTAACTGTTATTTCGCTATTGTAGAAATTGGAACTGTGAATCTTAATTTTCTCATGATAGCTAGTCTATGCACTGAAGTTGTGGTTCCTACAGTGACACACAGATGTCGGCTGTGAAATAACTTAAACCAAAAAGACATATGTATGTAACAAATATTTCAACAATTCGTTGTGAAGCATATGTAAGGATCACATTGAAAGACTCGATCGGACGTTTGAGAATCAATGTTACACTTTCAATGATTACCTGCAGCTGTTGAGGAGCGCAAACTTCAGACAGTTTGTTATACTGAACCCAATACGCTATCTAAACAGATATTTTTACGTAGAGTGCTCCAGTACTTACATAATACAGCTAGAACACAATTAGGATTCATTCCGGACGCTATAAGTTTTGACTCTTTACTATGTACCGGTTTCATTCCCTCGAAACTTACCTTGAAGAACATTGTTAACAGCACTATCGATGAACTTGAATATCTGTCAAAAATGGTTAGAATGGCCGGAGATACTGACTGTTAGATTTAGTGATATCTGGAAATTTGGAACATCTGCTGTCAAAATATAATGCAAAATAGCGACTTCTGGTTTTGGATTCACCCCTTTTTGTAGCCTTTCTACTTAAAAAAAATTAAACTTTATTAATAAGTACATCAACACATTTTTCTTATTGTTTCCAGGGTAAATATTCAAAATTATTGTAAAAAACTTAAATCATCCTTACTAAAATAGTGAAAAATGGTTACAAAATATTTCCAAGTTCTTTGTATCTGTGATCAAAGTTTGAAGTTGCTAAAAAGACTCACTAGACTGAAATTTCCTTAGGCTCCTCTATCATGTAGCCTTTCTACTTAAAAAAATGAAACTTTATTAATAAGTACATGAACACATTTTTCATATTGTTTCCAGGGTAAATATTCATAATTATTCTAAAAAACTTAAATCATCCTTACTAAAATGGTGAAAAATGGTTACAAAATATTGCCAAGTTCTTTGTATCTGTGATCAAAGTTGAAGTTGCTAAAAAGACTCACTAGACTGAAATTTCCTTAGGCTCCTCTATCATGTCTATACTGATACCGTATTAAAGTCAGATGTTGTTCTGGAGTTATGTCGCCTTGTCCGTAAAAAAATCAAATGTGCACGAAAAATCACAAAATTAACAATTTTTGGGTAAATTAAAAATCAAGTAGACTTCGATGTACTCAATATATCTTGTTAAAATTTGAAACATACTTTGTTAAGATAAGTATCTTTTAATGGTCAACTGCTAATCAATGCTAAACATATAGCTTCAACTCCTATTTTGTGTTTTAATTTAATGAAGTTTACCCTTCACTAAATGACAAACGTCAAGTAAAAAGCCTATATCATGTCTATACTGTTACCGTATTAAAGTCAGATGTTGTTCTGGAGTTATGTCGCCTTGTCCGTAAAAAAATCAAATGTGCACGAAAAATCACAAAATTAACAATTTTTGGGTAAATTAAAAATCGTGTAGACTTCGATGTACTCAATATATAGCCTTTCTACTTAAAAAAAATGAAACTTTATTAATAAGTACATGAACACATTTTTCATATTGTTTCCAGGGTAAATATTCATAATTATTCTAAAAAACTTAAATCATCCTTACTAAAATGGTGAAAAATGGTTACAAAATATTGCCAAGTTCTTTGTAACTGTGATCAAAGTTTGAAGTTGCTAAAAAGACTCACTAGACTGAAATTTCCTTAGGCTCCTCTATCATGTCTATACTGATACCGTATTAAAGTCAGATGTTGTTCTGGAGTTATGTCGCCTTGTCCGTAAAAAAATCAAATGTGCACGAAAAATCACAAAATTAACAATTTTTGGGTAAATTAAAAATCAAGTAGACTTCGATGTACTCAATATATCTTGTTAAAATTTGAAACATACTTTGTTAAGATAAGTATCTTTTAATGGTCAACTGCTAATCAATGCTAAACATATAGCTTCAACTCCTATTTTGTGTTTTAATTTAATGAAGTTTACCCTTCACTAAATGACAAACGTCAAGTAAAAAGCCTACAATATATCTTGTTAAAATTTGAAACATACTTTGTTAAGATAAGTATCTTTTAATGGTCAACTGCTAATCAATGCTAAACATATAGCTTCAACTCCTATTTTGTGTTTTAATTTAATGAAGTTTACCCTTCACTAAATGACAAACGTCAAGTAAAAAGCCTACTTTTTGGTCATTTGAACATTTTTGAATTTGCTCTTCAAAATTTTGGATTGTTGTTTTGGTTTTCAACATTTTGGCGGCCTTGAGCAAACTGATATAGTCGTAAATCGACGAAATGTGCCCAACATGTGCATCAAAATTGGTATCAAAGAATGTTATTATATATAAATTCGTAGTGGTTCTGAATGTCCTTCACGTTGAAAAAAAAAACCGTCTTAAAGACGTTACTTTGGCAAATTTATGTTAAAATTGTCTCCCAAGGCGATCAATTTTAAGTAACTTATTTGTTAGTTATGTTTAGCGAATCTTAAGAGACCACGTGTCAAGGGTGTCTTCCCCGAACGACTACTGGACTAAAATAGCATCTAATTAAACAAGGGAGTAAGAGGTTCTCTGAAGGCTCAAATACTTATATACCGGTATATCTACCTCAGATTTACCTATAACCAAGGAATGTTTTTTTTACTGTTAAGCATTGCAATATCTTCTGCTTTTTTTTTTTAAATATATGTAAAAAAAATAAAATTTATTTGACTTAATTATGAGTTAAATTTCAAAAATATTATATTAATTTATTATTATATAATATAAAATATTAGAGGATAGTTTATATAAGACAAGATACCAGACAGGTATATGCTGACTCAACTTCACAGCTCTTTCCCCTCGGTTAAGCGAATAAAAAATACTTATTCTCCCTGTAAAATATTTGTACATAAAATATATTTATAATATGAGTTGAAATATTTGTTTTATTGTTTATACTGTCATTAATATTTTATTTGTAAATAGTCAATTGGTTTTAATTGTGTTCAATTTTAACCAGTTCCGTTTAGATTAGTTCTCGCCGTGATATTGGCTGAAATATCGCCAGCTCGGCGTAAAACAATATTCAATCAATCAATCAATAATATGAGTTGAAATTTGTCTGAAAATGTAACTGTAAATTTATAAATTTGTATTTAATATTTTTTTTTAATAAATTGTGTTGTAGTGATTTATTTCAGTTTAAGTAAATATACTTCACTTCATCAATAAAAATATTTAACTTTTTCAGATTTCTGATTTATTCTATTTAACAATCAGAAATCTCACCTCAGGTAAATTTACAGGTAAGACATTTTCCATTCAGTGGACCTCTTAATCCCTTGTCTAATTAATTGCTGTTCTAGCCCAATAGTGTTCGGGGAATAATCCTTGCCAGGCTATACCCAGAGAGATTTTGAAAGGCATCAGACGACTTTTTTTGAAAACGGTACGTATTGTTCTAATTCCGTTTGGTTTGCTGAACATTTTTATTCTTTGGTTACTCTCATTGTATTACCGTTCTCATGAATTCACCCTGTCCTTGGATTTCGGACTTTAAACGTTTATCCCATTGATTTTGTCTTTTTTCCGGAAATTTCTATCATGCGGAAATGTTATTTCTCTCTGCTGGTCGTGTGAAGAGTATAGATCGAAATAATATTATTACAATAAATGTTTCCCTTTAGAAGGGAAGGTGATACTTCCGTTTTCATGTTTTTTGATACTAGACATATATATATACCGGTAAGTACATTGTGGTGTATAACACATAGTTCGCAGATATAATGAAATGTCACCGATTTATTTAGGTAAGCACTGTTTATTTTCTATATTATTCTTGATCAAAATTCTAAATTAATGAAGTAACTCAAGCCATCTTCCTGTCTAGTTACTTTACTTTTCCTAAAAATTGACAACCGACTTCGTTGTACTTCTGTTGTGCTAACAGAAATCATCAGTGATAGAAATCAGTACTGCTTACAACAGTAGTTTTGTGTTTCTGATGTAGGACAAGACGTTATAAAATGGAAACTGGTCAAAATATTAACAAAGTGTCACAAGCTTATAAATGTAGAATGCGAAAATACAGTTGAAGTTTAAACAAATACTAACGGAGTGGAACGAAGATAAAAATGTTTATGAAAAATTAATGTTGTTAAGTCATATTTCATTTCTCGTTTACCTGGTCATTTTTAGTTCAGCAGACATCTTTACAAATTCTTTGTGCAGTACATTAAAGAACATTTTATGCAGATATAAAACGTGTGTACCATATATACTTATTTACATTTGGTTCAAATTCTTTTTGAACACGGGTTGGATACTAAATTCTATGTTTGTAGGTTCTTAGATAAAGCTGAAATAACAAATGATAAAAAAAGAAGTAACAAAAAGACTACCCCTACCAATCAATCAATGATATTTACTCAACAGTTCTCCGTACGAACACAATAATAAAAAAATAACAAAATACGAACATAAAATCAAAAGAGAGTCAGCTTGCATGCTACAGATACTTTGCATTGCTGCGGTTATATGGGTAGCCATACCTTCCCTTATCTATTCTGACCTTTTACAATAAAAAGGTACTATTATTTATTGTATGCTTAAACCTTATATTTGACTGACTACATTTCATATATTTGTTCAATTGATCTATGGAAAACTTCCTTATTGTGTTCAAAATTTTATTGAAAATAATAATTCGAAATTGAAAACAAATATATCTAAATTCATTAAATATCACAATTATATTTCCTTAATAAAGTGTTTCTTCCTGTTTCACTTAAAAACTGACACGCCTGCAGACAATTTTAGGACATACTTATGCAAATACTAGTACAAAAGCGTGATTTCTCTAGATCATTGAAGTACACGTATAATACGTAACAATCCAAACCCCAACTGCCTTGAAATCGATAAAATGACTACCTTTCGCAATACTTGATCAGATATTTAAGATATTCTTAATTACTACAATCTCAGATTTTAGTAAATATGTATAAAAGGATATGTTTTTTTTAAATAATGGCTACCTTTCAATGAAAGCAATAAAGGACAAATCAATATTCATTAGGTTTTTTTGAAAAACTGGTCTAATCGGAACGAACCATGGCTGAATGTGACATTCTTACATACTTTTCACTTCAAATCCACAACATTGGAAATATTGCCTGTTATTGGTGACTTTCAGAACATTTGTAAACTGTACGTTTTTAACTTTTCGAAATTGGTAATATTTTATTTAGTTCGATTTTTTAAGAGAAACAGAATTTTAACACGGTCTAGAATTTTATTGTGATTACCATTGTTACTTGCTGTACATTTCAGAAATTTAATGACAACATTTGGAAGCATTCACATCGATGTATATCATGAATTGTTCGTCAAACAGTATGTATATTCTATGTTTGAAATATCACTATTTTTTATTTCTCAGATTTGCTACCTTCTAAAAGACCAAAACTGAGTTCAATCAGATACCTAGGGGTTGTTAAACAACAACAACAACAACATCTTTAATATGTATTAGAGAATGGACCGTTTCATCAACCAACTAAAGCATTCTTTCCATATCTCGGAAAATATGCTTTATGATATCTATATATAGTCTCTCATAAAGACTATATATGTAAGATTAAAACGCACTGCAGACTTAAAAAAATATAAAAAGACAACAGAATTACTATATTCGAGATACTGTACCTAAAATCCAATATGATTATGATGATATATAAGAATAAGGCCCTAAATTAATTAACTCCTTTTATTTATTTTGATTTTGTACTTCTTTCCAACCTACAAAAGACCAACTAAAAAAGTTAAGTTACATCAGTTGTTTTATAAAATTACAAATGAATGATGAATAATAAATATTGCATAATTCCCATTTTGTTGTACGAGATATACAAATTTCGTCGATTAGTTATGCCCAAGGCCTAGAATGTTAAAAGCCGACACATTAATCCAGCTTTGAAGTGCAAAGTGACCAAAACCGAGAAGACAAAACAAAAAAACAAAAAAAAAACAAAAAACCGAATGAAACGATCTTTAGTTCTATAATCCCAATGATGAAATATTCTTGTGTTGGTATTCATTTTCCCTAAAGTTGTGAAACCATTAAAACACGTATATACTGTTCATTCAATTAAATCACAATGAAACCTGAACATAAAGCAAAAAACTTTCTGTTTGTAACATAAAAATGCATTGCATATAATCGTTAACGATAAAAAGTAGGTAAATATCTAAGATTGAAAAAAGAATGCGTATGTTTGAAACAAATTCAGCGGAAAGTGCATGGCCCTACTCCTTTATTACCAAAGATAGTCATTGATATGTTACAGTAACGAAAGAGTTTCCCTGGTCAGACATGGGCCTTGTTGTGATGTACTTAGCCGGAGCTATAACCGGAATACTAGGTAGTTCAGTCATATTCTACTTGTACATCAGATGGCTGAATACAAAGGCTTCAAAGTAGGTATAAATATATATAATGGGTAAAAATGATAGAGTAAATCCTTGACACAATATATACATAATGAGTAATAATGATAGACTGAATAACACAATATATACATAATGGGTAATAATGATAGAGTGAATAACACAATATATACATAATGGGTAATAATGATAGAGTGAATAACACAATATATACATAATGGGTAATAATGATAGAGTGAATAACACAATATATACATAATGGGTAATAATGATAGAGTGAATAACACAATATATACATAATGGGTAATAATGATAGAGTGAATAACACAATATATACATAATGGGTAAAAATAATAGAGTGTATTGCACAATATATGCATACTTGGTAAAAAGGATAGAATGAATAAATCCTTGACACAATATATACATAATGGGTAAAAAGGATAGAGTAAATAAATCCTTAACACAAAATCCACACATGATAAAAAGTTGATGCAAAGGAACATAGCTTTTATTGCTGTTCTTCAACTAGGAGTCTCAGTATAATCTTAGTTTAAACTAATTTATTAAATGTGGATTGGGAAACAGGATATACGGATTTAATTCCTCTCTAATTCACGGGCGTGAGAGTGGCCCTATAGCAACATCCTATTTTACTAGTTTCTCCCCATCCGACGGACTAGGATTATATGATAAAAATACTTTTTCGCTTTATTATTTTCAAAACATGGTTTAAAAAATACAAATTATTATTACGGAAACTGTTGCTATCAGATAGTATGTATGATATAAGGCCACACTTAATTGTTCTTTCGTTCTTTGGATTTCGCCGCTCCAGATTTTGGACTATGTAAATTCAAAGAAAAAAATGCTGAAAATACGCCCCAAATTCTTTATTTTTCAAGAAATTAAAAGTGAAAATTGTTCACCCGCTCCTCAAATTTTGTAAAAATTGAGATTTTTCCCAATTTTTGCAATATTTTATGTTTAAAAATGTGTACCGCACGTCAATTTGATTTTCGCCCGAAAAAAATAGTCCTCAAGAAGAAAAAATTAAAATAAAAATTTTGCCCGCTCTCACCTATTTTTACCATACCAAATATCCAAAGAACTAAAAATCAATTTGGTATAGCCTAATAATAGTTTTACTAAAAACTTTATTTTAATATGCTATCTAGTTATAGATCGATGAAATGTCCGAGATTTATTCTTTTTTACTTATGAATGAATACGTATTAGCTAATGTTTTTTGACGAATCTGGATTTTTAAGGCTTTTCTCAATTGGCAATACTTCCGTAGGAATTCGGAGTGCATACACATCGTTTCTTTCAGAAAGGAAAATACCTACCTAGATTTAGATTTAAGTGTTGATAATGAGGTCGATAATGAAGAAAAACCCGAAAGAATCAAGAGAGGGTCTGTGGCTTTTGTTCGGGAAATAGCTTCCGTATATTATAACCAGACTGGTAGCGAGAAGGTAACAATTAGAACACCGTATTTTCCAATGCCATTATCTTGATTTAGTCTTAATTTTATCAAATTATTTTGACAATATGAAATTATGATGATATTGGGTAAGTGTCAACGAAACAGCATCCCAGAGTTCTGAAAAAGGAAGAAATTATTACATCTAGGTCCGTGTTAGCTTCAGTTAGGAGCAACCCCCCCCCCCCCCCCCCCCCCACCACACAAATGCGTAAGGGCCCAGAGAAAAATGGTTCAACAGAGGTTACCGTGTGCACAAACTTAATAAACAAGACATTCGATACAATAAGTAGATCAGTCAGAGCCGCCAGTGAAAATACTTGGTCTTTGCCTTGGAACATGCATATATATAGAATGTGTTAGGGTTAAATTTGTTTGTAAGTATTTTTTTGTATAAATCGACAAATTCGCAAAGAAACAAATGCAACATCACAGAAATATAAAATAATTTCAAGTATAGAACGATTAATATAGAATAGTACAAAACTGTAAATTAACTTTTCCAACAGGAGTCTAATGCTAAATTAAGTTGGTGTTGGAAGCCATCTTAGTTTCTAAGCCGTCTAACCAATTTTTGCAGTTCGGTCAATCGGTCACGTTGTTGGTGATCGTATTGTATTGGCTTTTATAGCACGTTTCATTTGCCTTGGATACCCATAAAACCGGTTTAACCCCACCACTGTTCAGTGTCTGTACCAAATCAGACTGTCCTCACTCTGTTGTGTTTATGTTTGTGTTTTGTGCTCTATCTGTGCCGGGAGTGGGTGGTGTTGATTGATTGGTATGTCATTGTTGACCTTTCCTGTTATCAATTTTGTTGTTTATTTTTGCAAAGTTATCGGATGTAGCTCTAAGAGTGGCCGACTAAACATTGTTCCATTAAAGTTTGGCTAGTGGTATGAGATTAGAGTATTTTCTTGTTTATTTTGTTAAATTGAGTTCGACTATAGCGGCCATCTGGGATGACATATTTGGTAACCGGTTCGGGAAATAAACCGTCCCAAGTATGGTTACAAATTATCATTTGGGGTCAGTCAAGGAGTTCGATAAATATCCAGCCATTTACATAAGGACGACTTATGTTTTGTAAGTAAAGTTTATCCATAGCAGCCATGAGATCGGTTGTAAGTGTTTTCAGCTTGACAGATGAATTTTTACAAGGGATTTTGTGGTTAAATTATTGCAACAGTGGTGGGAATCTTATTTGTTATACAGGAATCGTTGTGATTAAATTCGAATGGGTTTCCATGTTAAGTACGTAAGTTCGACTGTGGAGTCCAATATTGTTGTTTGCTGGGTTACCAAATATATAACTGAAAGAGAACCATTTCATACCGTACAACAAACTGTATCATTTGTTCAAAACCCGACTGATGACCTTGATGTATCATTGTCATCTAAGGGTACCTTGTCAGATTCCATTCCTAAAGAATAATTGTAACGATTTAAGACTAGGAAATTGCTATTTATGAATAGTTTTTCTAATTACTTTCAGTTTGATTGTCATATTTAAACCTCATCGACGATCAAAATAAAATTGTAAAAAATCCGAAATAAAGGGTAAAAAACTTGAGAAAATGTACTTTATCATCAATTTTGATGATTTATTTCGATTATTTTTATTAAATTGAGTAAAACAGCAACCTATTTCATTCAGGAAGTAAAGAAATTAAAACAAAAATGAAAAAATTCCATATCTTTGCTTTGTGACTTTAGCGTCGTTTTATCGTATCCGTCGGGTTTCAAATGAAATGATTAGGTGAATGATTGTGGTGCCATCTTGGTTGGTGGGATAGATCATAGGATACTTATCTAAAAGTACCAATATTGCATCTTATATGGTATATGTACTTTTGGTCCAGGAGACTTTAAGAGGGAGAATTCGTAAAAATTTACACATTATGAACATACTATAACTAGAATTATGTTGCTATATGTTTTACCAGCAGGAACGATCTCCATCATTAAGAAGTAGACTGGTTTCATGGTCTTCACCCAGAAAGTCTGTACAAGAAAGGAAATCCACTTTACGCAATAAAGTGAATTCTAACACAAAATCTGTCGTCAAGCAAATGTTAAGCTATGAACAGCCTGTATTAGAAGAAGTTCATGACTGTATTGATTTAGATACGACCCAGCCCAAGAAAGAAACTGATAAAAACAAAATCAAAGACAATCCAACGCCTGATCATGTAAACGTTTCAAATAAAAGTGACGAACAAGGTACAGAAAATGAGCATTCCGAGAAACATCCTAATAATTGCCAAATAAATGAATCGGCTACATAAGGAACTTTAAGATGCACAAAGTTCGGGAAAAACGATTTTCCGCCTTTACATTTATTGTCATCTAAGCCAACACCTGTAATCTACACAATATAATCAGGAACAGTGGGCTAATTAGCCAAAGTAGCTCTTGATTGGAGAAAAAGAAGTTAGACTTGTTGAGGTCGTATACGTACGCAGTTAATTTCTATTATCAACAATGTCCATTTTATGCCCTCCGGCGAAGGGGGCATTAAGTGTTACCCTTGACCTTCCGTCCTTCCGTCCGTCCTATTTTGGTTTCCGCACCCTAACTTTAGTTTGCCTCATCCAAATTTTATGAAAGTCATACACAATGCTAAGAACCACAACATGCAGACAGAGTTCTAATTTGGGCAGTGAGACTTTTACCGTTCTAGAGTTAAGACTCTTTATAACTTGGAAAACTGCCAATTTGTTCGTTTCCGCACTCTACCTTAAGTTTGCCTCATCCAAATTTTAAGAAACTCATATTCAATCTTAAGAAATACAACATGCAGAGAGAGTTCTTATTTGGGCAGTGAGTCATTTACCGTTCTATAGTTATGCCCCTTTATAACTTGGAAAATTGCAAATACCTAAGACTAGAACAATACAACTCTTTAAAAACTAGCAGTGAAATCAAATGCTCTCAAAAAGTATTTTCAAGTTTTATATGACAACTTGAGCGGGGAAGGGGTGGGGCTGGTTGGGGCATTCCGTGTCCTCAGACACATTCTTCTTTTATTACATTAAATTATTCAGTTAAACATATATTATTTATTTCTTACTGAAAACAAACATTTAGGCTTTTTACTTGACGTTTGTCATTTAGTGAAGGGTAAACTTCATTAAATTAAAACACAAAATAGGAGTTGAAGCTATATGTTTAGCATTGATTAGCAGTTGACCATTAAAAGATACTTATCTTAACAAAGTATGTTTCAAATTTTAACAAGATATATTGAGCACATCGAAGTCTACACGATTTTTAATTTACCCAAAAATTGTTAATTTTGTGATTTTTCGTGCACATTTGATTTTTTTACGGACAAGGCGACATAACTCCAGAACAACATCTGACTTTAATACGGTAACAGTATAGAAATGATAGAGGAGCCTAAGGAAATTTCAGTCTAGTGAGTCTTTTTAGCAACTTCAAACTTTGATCACAGATACAAAGAACTTGGCAATATTTTGTAACCATTTTTCACCATTTTAGTAAGGATGATTTAAGTTTTTTAGAATAATTATGAATATTTACCCTGGAAACAATATGAAAAATGTGTTCATGTACTTATTAATAAAGTTTCATTTTTCTAAGTAGAAAGGCTAAAACATTACGTTATTAAAGATTATTAAACTATCAAAATTCAGTGGGCAAAAAGAGGAAACCCTCTGTGCAGCTAAACTGAGGAGTTTGGAGAGCAATATCAGGTCCCAACTTCTGTTTAGTCTGGATGGACTAAGATGTATTTTCATTACAAACATTTATCTTCTGAACGAAGTCACTGCGTACTCAACTGGTAAACGTATATTTTGGTTCATAGCTGGCAATGATATGCCATGAAAGTTTCTATTTTTAGTAAATAATAGGTTAAACGGTCATTTTGGTCTAAGGTCCGTACTAGTGTTTACAATTTTGAAAAATGAACCTTTCAATGACCATTCCCCCAAAAGGTTGCAGAGAATATTTTTAAACATTTTTTGTTGACTTTTCACTTTTTGGTAACAGTGATATTCAAGGTGCGGACTCCAGGACACAATTTTAGAGGCGATTACCCAAGGACCACTCAACCAAAATTTGGTCCAAACTGGCCCAGTTGTTTCAAAGAAGAAGACTGACATATAAAACTTAACAGCTGATAAGCTCACCTGGTCGTTCCAGACTATGAAAAACAGTTTGGAAGCAAAACGGATGAGGTGCAAAAAAAAAACTAATAACATGTTCTGCCCAAGTCAGCATCCATCGCCAGTAGTTGCACGTTTCTTACTGATGTTTATGTATATTTTGAGAAGTTTTCATTGCAGATATTTTTTAGTTTCTACTGAATTTCTTCACACACAATTTATTAATACAACACTACTAAGTTTGTTTTTTTGTTTAGTTGGGGTTTTACGCCGTTTTCAGCACATTTGGCTATTTCGCGGCGGCCAGTTTTTATTGGTGGAGGAAGCCGGACTTCCCGGAGAAAATCACCGACCTTCGGTAGGAAAATTGGCAATCCTTGTCAATTAAGATTGGAGTCGAACACACCCGCCACCGGTGAGATTCGAACTCGCAACCTCGGCGTTAACAGGCTAGTGATCTTTAGTAGTCATAACGAACTACCTAGACCACTCGGTCACCGAGGCCCCTGACACCACTAAGAACTTGTTATACAGCATCAGCACATACCACACGTCTTCTTTTAAAACTTCCATGTGTTTTGGAGGGTTTTGTTGTCCTGAACCCCGCAGTTTAAACGTAATAGCTGGGGTTAAATTTTTTTCACCTACTGTATATTTGCAAGATATTTTATCACAGGTTAAAATATTACACGAACCAGTTTGATTACTCCAAATTCCTGGTCAAACCATAACCTCTCCATTTCGTTTATAGATTCCGGAGTTTATTTGTTATTCGAGATCTGTAGTAATCTCCGAATGTCTTGTACGATTAAAGCTTTATATTGTGTTTCATTCTAAATTGTTGTCGTTGTCATCGTTAAATTTGGCTAAAACAGTAGTTTTTTTTATGCGATTCATTGTTTTTACATAACCAGTAACCGGTTTTTTTTATTTCAACGAGAGTAAACTTGATTGCAATTGGATCCCTAGAGGTTAAAAAACGGAGAGCATGTTGAATATGTATTAGAAAATCAAAAGTTGCCTGAAACATTTAAGCATACCTGGAACACCTAATGGGTGTTTAAAAAAACAACTTTCATTCTCATAAATAATAGTAATAAAGATCTGAGATACCTTGTAAATAGTGATTTCTCAAGTAGTTTTCACACAGAAATTTAAATAATCCTCAGTTTTCCCACCTTTACTGACTGTACACGGCGTATGATTTCACACCAAATTAATGAGAAAGTTTCGTTTCCACAAAGTTTGAAACTGTTGACTGCGAGATGAGGGTCGTAAAGGAGGCATATGAACACAGGCCAACATACAGCAAAATTTCACACTAGGATCTCACAAGAGGCATATGAACACACCCAAACATATAGCAAAGTTTCAGGCAAGTTCGTACATGAGGCATATGAACACACCCAAACATATAGCAAAGTTTCAGGCAAGTTCGTACATGAGGCATATGAACACAGGCGAACATGCAGCAAAGAATTGTGCTTAAACCAGTGCTAGGGGCCATCTCAAACTTGCAGGGTGTGTGAGATTTTTCTATAGTGATGAACAATAGTAATAAAATCGCAGTTTCTTTGCTTGGATTTTAGCCTATGTACATGTAAGGACTTTGTATCAAGAATTAATCCACCATTTCCATTCTGCCATATTAGGAAATAAAAATATCAATCATGACGGAAAAAAATTAACAAATAACGGCCTAAATAATGTTTTTTTTTTATCAAATTGCACAAAAATTGATAAAAAACGACCTTCCGGCAAAAAAACATATGAAATAAAAACTACCAATTTGCACAAAATAATTCTGGATGACTCTCTCGCATCATACTTGATCAACATCTGCAATTACACAGAATTTTAGTAATAAGTTTGCATCAAGAAATCAGTTTCTGATTTATTTGGGACACACAGCAGATTTTCTTAATCTACGATTTGTTTTAAACCTGCTTTAATGATGCATACACCATACCCTATTATAATGTAAAACCAAATGTGAGAAAAAAATCAACAAAATTGAACAGTTAATATTTTAATGACCATGATTTAATAAAGATATAATTATTTACATGCCTACTCAAAACAACTGTTGCATAATGTTTGAAAAAGGCACAAAGCAGCATAAAGACTTGAACACAATACAGGTGACATAACATATTACGTCTGATAACTTAAAATCTCTAAAAACAATGCTTTAATTATTGTCTCAAACAAAGCCATCTATTAATATATATATTGTTTGCCTTGCTGATGTCAGTTAGACCATCTAAAAGTGCAATAACTGAAAAAGTTTGTATGGCCTTCAAAAGAAAAATATGACTCTAATCATTTCACTAATTTATCAAGGGTCATAATGAAGAGCATTAAAAAATTTCAATCTTTAACTTCATATTCTGTAGAAGAAAATCCCTAATTTGTCTATTTTGTTCAAGGAAAATAATAGGAGATTTATGTTTTTCTTTTAGAATTGTATTTTTACATTGATAAAACCATTTATACATGTACAACAATGTATTATTAACTATTTCATAAATTTTGCTACTTTTGTTATGTATAATTTAAAGTTTATAAGAAAAATCACTTTTTATGTTTACAAGGTTCTATCACATTATTGTAAACGAATACAAATTTCTTGTTTTGGTAATATCAGCCATTAGTTCATTTTATCAAGCTTTATAACCTCTAAAACAATATTTATGGTTTTTTCATTTCTATATTTTTTACAAACTAATATTTTGTCTGAAATAAAAATATTTAAAAAACAGTTACAAAGCCTCCTTAAAACTCAAGGTTTAAAGAACATCGTTCTGTATGTCATTTAAAAACAAAAAATGTGCCAGATCTTCCCCATCAAAAGTATATTAAATTAAGAATATATAAACAAACTAAGCATATACAAACAGATCTTTGTCCTAAAGAGTGAATGCTGATTCACACAAAACAAAAATAAACCTAATTACCTCCCTTACTACAGATATTTTTCAAAGTTTGTCAAGAAAGAAGAAAAGAAAACAATTTTTTACATAGACTGTCATAACATTGAAAAATGTTCTGGTAAAAGACAGAAGTTATAAAGTTAGATCATTACTAGACCGTACTTCAAGACATCTTCCTTTATTGGCCACTTGCAAAAAATTATTTTAAAAATGAATTTTCTGCATAATAAGCTGTACATTATATAAAATATTTTTGATTATACATGTTTCCTTCACATGTCTTTAAAGTTATAAAATGATCAATGAATTTTTGATTATCGATCCATACAATATGACGCTTTAATACAAAATAATGTTTAAGTGTGATTTAAGGATGTTAGTTTGTCATTTTTAATTAAAAAAAAATAGTTTTCTTATAATAGTTTCATTAGTTTGAAAGGATTTTTGTACAGGTACAAAATAAACAACAAAGAAAGTATAAGACAGTTAGATGTGGGTGTTTTGTAATATACAACAGACTTTATATTTGGCAGGGATCAGGTCTCACTTCGTCATAGGTTCTTTCAAAAATCTAAGAGGAAATATAAACTATTTCATATTAATGTTTTCCATTTTGGCTTTTCAAGATAAAAAGCTGTGAAATGGATATAACATAGCAAGATGGACAATATCAAATACATGACTAACGAACATCCTTAATAAAATGTGTATTATGGATTAACATTAACCAATATAAGATCACAGGTACAATATGATATCTTCAGCACTATGTGTATTATAACAAAAATGTACATATATATTATATACAGGTTCAAAATTTATACAAATAAATTCACAACGTACTGGGCTAAACATAAATAAACATATTTTAGTTTTTTTCTAAATATACAATACTGACCACGGATGAATTAAATATTCTACTAAACATGTTGCCTGTCAATTCAGTTTATTAACAGACCATATCTATATTTCTAAATTTACAGACAGTGTATATTAAATATCTTAATCTGTGCATTTTTTTAAAAAAAACTTTAAACTTGGTTTACCTAATGTATTTAACAGTACCAATGTGTAACCAACATCTGATGTTTCTGAAGAAAAAAAAAGCGAAGCTTTTTGTTACTACTGATAATGTTGCACATAAAACCTTAAAAGTCTTTTGCATAAAACCATACATGTAGTAAATATACATTTTAACTGAAAAATGTTTTTAAAAAATGTAGGATCAATAACATTATTAAGTTGATATAAATATAAAACTTTGAACCAATGTATTTTAGTGTAAATATTTGGCTCTATTGAAAATCTACAGGCATATTCAAGAGTATTTCTATCTATTATTGACTAGAACAGTACCCTGAAACTATAATATGTGATTTATTTAATGTGATAAACAGATGTTAATACACATAAATATGATAATGAAATGCTGTAATGTAACTGCAGAATGCTAATACGGGTGAAAAAAATATACTTGCAAAGGTCTATTTGAGTGAAGAAGCCATGTAGCATTTCAGAGACATAGCCACAGATAGAAATAAGGGGAGATAATAAATGTACACCTGTGCAGGAAATAACTATTACCATTCAACAAGAAAAATTGTCGTAGCACAATATATTATCCCTGCTATTGAGAAGATGTACTTATTTCCCAAGGATGTATTTTACTATGAAAAGGCATCACAACAGCACTTAATCTGAAAGCAGTATATTAAGCATGTGCTAAAATTTGCCTACCTCATTCGGGTAGGCTTTCAGGTTTTTTTTTCTTGGTAATAATAAATATGTTGGTTAATTTAACTATATTTGGCACAGTCTTTCTATCATCAACTCTGAATTTACAGTTAATTTACAACATCATAGAAACAGGCTTCCTTTATGAACACAGAAAATAGCATGTAAATTTCATATGAGGTAATTCTTTCTTTAATATCTGCATACATTATGTTTTGGCAATTTATGTTTATCTGTTGTTAACATGAAGAAAATGTGAATTAAATTAACAAAAGGTCCTAAATGTGCATTCAGTAGCACAATAATTGAGATTTTATTTCAGTGATAAACATTTTAGTCAAACTATCTTTTTTTTTTAAATAAATGAATATAATATTTATGTGAACCAAGTTATTAAATTTTCAGTCTTATTGCATATGAGGCTAATTTATTTGTATGCTGCATAAAAATTTGCTGATTCCAGTTTGTGTACCAATATTGAGATTAACAGAATACAAGAAAGTGTATTTATAGTTATAATAGTATTGTTACTGTTGTAAACAAGTCTTTCAGCTTTTGTTATTATGATATAACACACTGCTTATTTTTATTCTTATGTCTGCCTCGACCCAGTGGTAATGTTTGATAACTGTTTTTACCTCCTAGACCAACCCCCATATCATCAACATATGTAATACGAGGTCCATTACGGCGAGGAGGTTCATAATAATATGGATAATCATCAGAGTCACTAGAACTAGAACATGTACTACATCTATCGTCCTCATAATCTTCACCATAAGTCTGCGGCATTTCATGTTGGTAACTCCTGTCATAGTAATGTCCCCTTGGTTTTCCTTCGAAACTCCTACTTCTAGGATATCTTGACACGGGTAGATTTGGTTCAAATTGCACATTTTTCCTTGTTCTTTGTTCATCATTAATGGGAGTAGTCCTATTTTCTTCATTTTGAGTCTGTGGAGAATTATTTGGCACCCTATTTCTCAGCTCAGGATAAGACTTAAATGCCCCTTGATTAACACCCGATCCATGTTTGCTATTTTTCCTAGAACATTCATGATGATTACTGCTATGAGCATATGGGACATCATAATATGTAGCACCAAGTTCTTCATAATTTTGAAAATGCACAGATAAATTTTTTTCTGATCCTGATCGACTACGATTTCTAGGATCAAAAGCTGGCCTTCGTTCTACAGCTGGAACAGGTGGAGGTTCTACTGTTAAATCTGGTAGTGAAAATTGTGAAAGTCTATTTTTCATTTTGGCTTCTTGAATAGGTAAAGACTCTTTCATTCCTTCAAAATTATAATTGTCTTCAAGTCTATCCTTAATAATTGACATTTGTGCCGATACTGGCTCATATAAACCGGGAGCATATACTTCACTATTACTACTTGTTGCATACCCCTGATCTCTATCTGAGGAAGGTAGACTGTCCGTTAAAGAATACTGTTGTCTTAACGCTTCCTGTATACTCACTACACAATTATCTTGTAATGCGTGACTAATTGGAGAACCAAGTCTAATATCACTTTGGTCTTGTAATAGATAATCTTCGGGTCTACGGGGAGTCTGTGTCTGCATTGAACCTGCTCGACTGCAGGCTGCAGAACAGTATATCACACCATGTTTAGGTAAGAATGGTTGTCCTAACAAAGATTTCTGACATGTATGACATTTGAAACACTGTTCTGTCGCATGCCAGTGTTGACCTTCATGTGTCATTTGTCCGTGATCCACACCTATATGTTCTCCACATGTGTCACAATATTCTGCGAACATTTGTTCAAAACAAACACAACAGTAAGGACGTCCATTTTTCATTATATATCTTTGTCCACCTAATTGCTTATCACATTCAAAACAGCAAAAATGTTTCATATGCCAACTCCTGCCTTCGGCCTCAGTACATTCATCCGCAAATATAATCTGAAAAGTAACAAATTATTATCACATAATTTGTATATAAAATAATATCAGAGATTAAATAAAACAGAATAATATTTAATATGTTTTACATCAGATATAAAAAATAAGATCTCAAGTAAAATAGAAATTAATATTGACATAATTTTTTCCTATATAAATGTCAAATGTTTGTATTTTAAACTGTTTTCTTCAGAATGTACCCAAATTTACACGTTTAGAATTTTTTTTAAAGTGACAAGGGCCTGATGCAAACCCTCTCTCCCACTGAATAGGCCATGAATTGCATATTGAAAATGAATGGTTAATATTCTACATGGCTGAATTATTTTATTATCCAAGAAGATGGATTCTTTTCATGAATTTCCCAGTTGTACAAAAAGTACATTAATGGGTCTGTTATTGATTGGAGCTAAGCTAATTGCTATGGCCAGACTGATTAACTGTATTATAACTGCTCTTAGGGAATATCTTATTAAATGTCAGTACAATACTGATGTTTTTTGTTTTGTTTAATGGCCTTTTTATCACTGTATTGGGTAACATATTATACAACATAAAGTATTATGTATTTCACTTGTTCCTGAATACAAAGAAATGCTTGCCTTTCCTTTCCAAATTAATTCAAACATTGTTGTGCTTACTTTTATTAGATATTTTTCTGAAACAATACAAATAGAAAAAAATTATCTTCAAACACCAATTAAACCATTTGAAATATTTTTTTTTTAAATTACAAGACCTGAACAGTGGCCAAACAAAATTCTATATTAAACAAACATAAACAAGCTGGGGATATTGTATGATGTTCCTTAACTATTTTATAGCAATGTTTTAATGGTAAATAAATTTAGAACTATACTACAATATATACTCCTCAGGAAAAAAAAATCTGCTAGTAAGGTTGAAAACCATTTTACTGGTTATTAAAAAGATAACACTGATTTTTTTCAGCCATGTGAACAAGCAGAATATTTGAATTATACAATTTTTTTATTACAGGAAAACCAGAACTGTAATATTGAATCTACAAATCCAGCTATAAAGTTATATCAATCTCGACTTTTAACATTACCTCATCACATGCAGCACACCTAGGCTTTAAAAGCTCTGCATGGTGTCTCCCACAATATAGGAAGCCATCTTTATAAAAGTAGATTAAATCCACAAGTAATTCATCACAACTCAGACAAGTAAAACATTTTGGATGCCAGCATTTTTCGTGTCCAGCTCTTGATGCAAACACTGCCATTGCACCACCAGGTATCATGTCTTGACACTAGAAACAAACAAAACAATTGTAAAAAAAAATTGAATTATTTCCCTTATACCATTGCAATTTTTAAGTGTTACTAACAAAGTTTACTTTTTCTGTAATTTTTATATTTTGTCCTAAAAGTAATTCCAGATGACAGAAAAAACTTAAATTTTTACCAACATTTGGATTTTCTTCTCTCCCTAGCAAAGTACTATCGGCATTAAAAGTATAATTGTGAAGGTATATTTCTTCATTTGATGGAAATTTTGTTGATGGCATTAAGACAAATATATCTAACTATTTGATCTATATCTGCATATCAAGCAGCAATACGTTGGTATAAATCATGTCTTTTGAAACAGGTAACACATATTTGGGTCTGATTATAATCTTTACTTGTAATTTAAATTTAATTAGACTCCTTTTATGTTTTTGCATATTGAATGTACCTTGGCACAAATACTGCCTTGCATGGTAAGAGGTAATGGTCTAACACTTCCTCTTCCCAAAGCTTCTCTTTTCCTCTGAGCACTGAACATTCGTAGTTCTCTCTTCTCCTCCTCACTAAGCACATTACAATACCGTACTTCATTGTCATGAGGAGGTAACTGTTGCAATAACTGCCGTACACGGTACTTTTCACCAAGACTGTTTAAATAAGGAACCTTGTCTTCTGGTAAATTACTAAAATATTGGTGTACCTGAAATATATGAAATGAGATTATATTATACTAACATTAGTGAAAGTAGAGAGTGGCCAAGTCCAAAAATCATAAAAAAATTAATATTTTGTATAGGAATATCTTGGCTTAAATGTCCAGAAATCAGGCAATAAGGAGTATTCCCAAAGACAATAATAAATTATAAATTAAGGAAACAATGATGCAGTAACAGTCCTTAAATATATTTCACAGAAAGATTGTTTTTTTTTTGAAAAACAGTTTCCAGTCGAACAAACAGTACTATTTAGCAAAATTAAGAACAATTGTAGATTTCATTCAGTATTCCCTATAGTTACATTTTCTTCAAAGGTTATAAGTACTGGGAACAATAGCTCACTGTTTTTAGAATTGTACCTTAAATGAGAAGACACATTTTCAGAATAACTGTTCCAGACAATTATTTTAAGGGAGGGACAAATTACATATATATCACATAATCTGAAATCAGAACTGACAATTATATATAATGACACACAGATTTTCTAAGTCACTACTAAAACTAATGATTTGGGGGAAGGAAAAATGTTCAGATTTTCTGCATAACTACCCCCAGATAATGTCATAGGGAGGGACCATTTTTATACACATCACATAATCTGAAACACATTCTTTTTTGTAAACCACATCCATATAACGGGACTCGTACACTCCAGTAGTCTTGTCAAGTACAATTACAATCTACTGTGGATAATAACATGGATATAATCTGACTATTTATATATAATTTGATGTAATAACAGTTCTGAGAGTGAAGTAATTTTACCCTGTAGGTAATAATTTATAAGTCTACTTGAAGATTAATATTTTTATGCTGTGAAATAATTCATTTTCTCTGCTCTTTTATACAAAAAACTTTCTGCTTGATGAAGGAATATTTCTACAGGTTATTTTCTGTTTGAGGTAATCCTGACACCCCATGTGAATACTACAGTGGACAATTTTACACAAATCTCTGACCCAATGTATTACATGAATACCACAGTGGACAATTTTACACAATCTCTGACCCCTATCATATCAGAATAACTGTTTTGATTAATACTTCTAGACAAGATCATTAGACAACACAAAGACTTTTTTCTTTTAAAGAATTTGATCTTGTCATTTTCCACTGACTTTCTGAAGTATTTTAAGATTCCCAATGCTATCTGAGAGAAATTAGAAATTTCAATAATAACATAAATTGACATAAAACATTATATATACCTAAAATCTCAGATAAAGTTTGACAGTTTAGCCATCTTATATTCTTGTGAATTGTTTCTTTTGTAACACATAAGTAAATTAAAGTCAATTTGATCTATTCTGGCACCTAAATTATCATTACTTATCTTATAGCATCACATCAAATATTTTTCCCTTTTATTTTTTCTTCTAATATTTTTGTAATATATAACAGAAATCATATACATTTACTTACTAAGTTCCCTTAAAATCAATCACTTTACATTATTATACATATTTTTTCACTGTGGATTTTTGTAGATACACCCACATAATAAGTTTGGAGATTCATACAATATATACAGTACTTATTGCTAATTTAAATGACAAGTTCTTCTATTCATATTGATGCTTGGGGTGCATTGACAGAGAATTTGGCACATCACCAAGACACCTTACAGATATTTTTAAAGATGAAGAACAGCAATCTATGAATTGCTCTAACAATATTCTCTGTGAACATTTAAATAATGACAATTTTTAATCAACAACCTTTCATTTAATAATTCTTATTTGGATAAGGTATAATACGTTTAAGTTCAATGAAAATGGAATAACCATGATGTATGCATTTGTACATCTCTTAAGACCATTATTTATACATTTCCGGAATATATAGACCTAATATAGTTAATGTGACCTATTTGACCAGCAAGTGGTCAATAATTGACTAAATAACTTGATTAAAGGGTTAATATCATGGTGAGAATCTTCAGACTACAGAATGGCCAATAAATTGATGAAGACATTAATATCATGAAAAGAGTCTCTCCATTATCAAGTCCCGACTGACCAAGCTATTTATTAGATTGATGAAAAGGTTAATGAATTTTATACAGAGATTTCTGAGAATTTCTCCTCTATTACAAACTATCGTTGTTCCTAATTTTTACTGTAGTAATACTGTTAGGCATTATTACATGTAAATCAGAATTCTGAACTCTGCACTTCTTTCACAAATCATAAATTTCTTGCCACCAGGGTGTGCTGGGATGATTCCAGAAATTAGAAAAAAGCTGAAACCCTGTGTTATTTGATGAGCAATTAATTGAAAGCTAATTTTGTAGAGGCTATGCTATGCACTGAATTAGGACGGAATGTGTTCTAAATCATATACATTTATTAAATCAGTTGAAAGAGTAAGATTTGGGCAAAGTTACAAAATTAATCAGAATTCAAATTAACTGAGCAAGATTATATAGAAAACACTTGATGTTAAGTTAATTATATAACCGTGATAACTCACATACTCCACAATAAAAACAAAAATAAATGAGTAATTGTTGATTGGCAGGTCCATTGATTGACTTTGATCTGAGGGATATTTATACTAAAGGTTAAGAATTAAAATAAGGTTAATTGACTTGACTAAAGAGAAAACTTGCATTTCCAACAGTTTTAAAGAAAGATATATGAAATCTTTTATCAAAGTACAAAATTTAGAATACACTATCCTATTATAAACTTTCTACAATATTAATTTAATTCTGTTGCTAAGATCTATGATGTAATTTTTTAAAAATTTAAATGGAAAGGCTACTGCCACTCATGCATGTAACAGGGTTGTTCTTGAATTTCCATTTTCCTTGTTGAACATGCTACAGTGACTTTATGATGAAGAACATAAAAAACAAAAAAAAAACATTCCTTTGTTAAAAGTTTTGTTGTGAGCTTGTGGGGATTTTGTGTCAAGAAAATTGTCTATACCCTGCATTCCAATCCCATACATGAAAAATATTCATTCACCTAAGAATAACCAATGATCTCAAGAGAGGAACACACACCTTTCCCGAACCTCTGTGATGGCTTTTGTAGATGAGTTAGTTTATAATATCTGTGTAATTGGGGAATGTCTGCAGGAGTAAAAGATATCTTGTCTGCAGATGATGAATATTTAATCTATTCCTTCATCTGTGCTGTAACAGTGCAGTCTAACATCTGTGATATCATGCAAGTCAAACTTTATAGAATGCCAAAACACTTAAAAAAATTTGCATGTTCTATTCAATATATTAATCATAACATGAAGATATCTTGTTATATTTCCCCAAACAAAATTTATATGTCTGTATTCTGTACTCTGTATCATGTATAATATTTATAATCATTTATCTAAAGATTGGACTTGCATTAGATACAAAAGTCATCTTATTAAGATTAAAAATCTAGATTTCAGCAGAATCTTCAAAAATTAAAGAAAAACATTATATAAAGGATTATCAGATATGATACTCTATTATAATAAAATGTAAATGTTTCTACAAGATGAGGCAATAAACTGTGTAATAACTTCCTTCACATTCTGCCAAAGTCATAAACCATATTTCCAATCTATGTTCCTCTCTATAATTGCACCTGGCATGATCCTAGTGTGCAGCAACACATATTTTTTACTGCTTTTTTTCACCCTATATTAATATTATATTTTATTATATAATACGATTAAAACAGCCCTAATACTACCAAAACGGCATGTGTCATACCGGTGACGTCGTCCTGATCATATAAATCACGTGATCTATATTGCTTTTCGGCCCGGTCCAATACTGAAAAAGGCCATATGAGCCCTAGGGCTAATACAGCCTTTTCACTTTCGGTCGTTTCATTGCCAGTCCGTATTGGAAATATTGGCCCTATATTCACATCTGATGTATGTAATACAGCATTCAGAACAAGTCTGTATTGAAAAAGTTGGATTATTTAATAAAAGTGTTATGAACTGGCTTTTCTGTATTGGCACTGGTATAGATTCTCGGTCAGCTGTATTGGCCCTCGACCCTACGGGTCTCGAGGCCAATACAGCAAACCTTGAATCTATACCAGTGCCAATACAGAAACAGCCAGTTAATAACACTATAATATATTATCCTAAGTTGTAACTTAGCAATAATTATTATACAAAAATCCAGAAGCAAATTCTTTTCATTTGTTTAGTTTGTATTCACTTGATCTTTTTCTAGTAGAAGTAACAACCATTTCAAAATTTAGTAGAAGTAAATATATACTGAACTGCAAAAAAAAAATTTGGCAGTGATTAGAGGGAAAATGACTTAAATGCCACATTATCTTCTAATACATAAGCATTTATGAAAAAAAAATCTTTTTTATTGCACAAATTCATATCATATGGAATTTTCGTGGATAAATTTTTTCATCATGGTATCACAGGATAAAATGCAAAAATTTATGAATTTTATCAATGTATTGGATATTTTAAATTTTTAGAAAACAAGATATTTCTTTGGCAGTTCAGCATTGTACAAAGTAAATTATCCTCAAAAAGTCCGAAATAACAAGAGTCAATTACACTAATTTTTGCAATATAACTGAACTTTTAATTTCACCATCTGCATTTATTAGGGGAGGAAGAAGATAAAGAAATTTGGAAAAAAAATCAACCAAAATTTGATGAAAAAAGGCAAGCTAAAAATTTGTGGAAAAAAATGCACGATTTAATATTACCTTGAATGAAATGCAAATAGTAGAACATATATTTTCTTGAAGTAAAACAAATTACATACACAAGCATTTAAAAGAAATCCAGGCTTTTGGATGCTGTAATAATAATTTGGAGGATCCAAGATCACTTCTTTTTACCCCTCACTTCATAAAATTCAAATGGTTGCTCCCAAAGAATTCAATCAACTTTGAAAAGTTCTAGCATTTTAGTTTTTACCAAAAAAATTCTCTGAGTTGCACAGGGTTTTGTAAATTTAAAGAGATCAAAACAAGATATCTTCCACAAGTGATTTATGAAGACTTTGATAAAGTCAAACCACTGTTGTTATCATCTTTAAATTAGAAAGTATCTTTAATAAGAAAGACAAACTGGCAAATGGTGTCACCAGATCTTCTATTATCAAATTCCTCAAAGTCCTCTTTCTCAATGTGGATTAAATTTTGCAATTTCTTCCAAAAATGGAATTATTTTCCATAAGCAATAACAAAGCAGGTTATTCATATACAAAGAAAGAAATCATGAAAAGATCAAAAAAGTTTTCAGACTAGATGCTAAGATCTTCATTTTTAATACCACATTCTTAAAATCATATTAGTCAAATGTTACATGCTCTTTATTTAATTATAGTCATGAGCATAACTCTTAAAAACAATTACTCAATTCACTGGACAGTCAAATCATTTGAACTAAGAAATAATACTGGGAACTCCTACTTGATAATCTATAGTTTAATCAAAATACCTAAAGTGTTAAAACTAAAATAAACTAAGATGAATGTATATAACTTTTCAAATCTTTATCAAGTACTCCCTCTTCAATAACCGAAAAAAATTGTCATAAATCAATTTTGAGAATATTCTTATTTAAACCATTATCTTGTATCAAGCATTAAAACATTTATGTGAGATAGATTTTATCATGGCAGCTGACAGTTCACAATAAAACTGTATTTCAGCTGAGACAGAAAATTGTCTTGCCACTTGTTGGAAGATAAATTAGATTCTGGTTTGATGGCACAAAAACAAGTTTACTGTCAATCCATAATCAAGATTGGATTCTATCAATAACAATAATTCTAAAAATGATACTGTGTAAATATAAAAGACAATTACAGATTCTGTTTTGTGTGAAATTTGACGCTGAGAAAGTTAAAAGTAGTTTTCCTACATGAAAAATAAGTAATGAGATATGTGCTGATAAAGTTTCATAGAGAAATGACATTACATTAAAAAAATCTTTTCAATATTATATATAGTTTTTCTATGGACCTCTCCTTGACAAAATATCTAATTTAATATGACAACTGGTTTTATTTCATAGTAATGTAATTTTATTAAAACAAGGACCTGTCTAAATTCATATGAAATTTTAACAGAATGATGATTGCAATTAAATTTCAGTAAAATATCTGCTACAGTTTCTATAAAAGCAATAATATTATTAATTATCTTCCATTTGATGATAAGTTTTATCAATTTAATATGAAACATTACAATACAATTGGCCAATAATATGATTTGGTTAGCAAACATTTATTTTTGATGTTTAGTTGTTGCAGTGGGCTGCTTCTAACAGATAAATCTGTTATAATGACAGTTTCTTTCAACAATAATCAAAGCTTTAAATGGGCCTTTATAAAAATCATTGAATTAGTGTGATTAAAGCTGTGACAGGTGGTTGGTCATTTGTTTTCTCTTCAAATAACTCAATATTCTTTTATTACTAGTATATGATTTCAATACTTAGCCGCAAAATCTCTGCCGATTTTGCAATATTCAATAACAGAGCTTTCAACAAATACATAAAAAGGGTACTTTTTGTAAATATTGATTTCAGATGAATTGTCTATGATAGAAAACTTTTGCACATCCATCATTGTAATGATAAGGAAATTTAATTCAATCATTTTTAAAGGACTTGAAATGAAAGTCATTTGGGGCTATTGTGAGTAATACAAAAATATCAAATTTGTCGGATAAAAATCAAGTTACGATTAATCAAAACTGCAAGTAGAAGTGACTTTCTTCATTAGAGTCACATGACTAGTTTGCTCTACAACCAGAATAGGAAAAAGTCATTCAATTATGGCATCTTAGATTAATTCAGCCAAGAATTTCTGTTCATGCATTTGCCTGACACTTGTAAATTAATTCTGTTGAACATCTTGATTTGTTCCAAATAATGCTTTTCTTAAGATTTTAATCAACTTGCTCTAGGCAATCGTTTATTTCAGATCATATGTAAAGCAGGCAGTAAAATGGTAACTGTTTAAAAAAAAAAGATGGATTCCCTTACCAAATAAAGACTAAATGTTCGACTTGAATTACTGTAATCGTATCAAATGAATACAACAATTATCCTTTTAAGGGATAATAATGTTTAATTGTTAATCAATATATGTTGGGATTTCCATAATTTTTGGTGTTATTTTAATATTACAACATAAAATGTTATTCTGGGTCAGTATTGGTATGGTTTCATGTTTTTGAAAAGCCATCATAACATTGTAAGATTGTTTCCTTCACATTTTCTTATATTTTTGTCACCAGGTATGCAAGTTTAGGCCAATGTAATTGTGTCCATTATATCATTTTTGTGCGTTTTAAAAAAAAAATAAAAAAAATTGTATATTTGAAATAAAAACGATGGCCATGTTCTTAATGACAAAGAAACTGAACAACTCTTTATATGTGATTCTCATACAGTCACATCTCTTTTATGTGAAGCATTTTTGGCTGCCAAACAATAAATTAAGTGTGTAACATTCTGACAAGACAATGTTTTCTGTAGGCAGATCTTGAATAATAATTATCATTTTAGTATCGCAGAAAGTTGGCACAGAATTAAACACTTTAGAAGCCAGTGGCGATCAGCTTCATTTATATGCCAATCTAAAAGCGAACTAATCTGAATGATGGTGGATGAAAAATGATGAGAACTTGAATGATATTTAATGAATAACTAGGCTAACCTATGTAAGATGAGTAGAAAATTTTAACTTAATTCATAAAAATCATCACCTGAATGTTTTTATCTCCTTTTAAATAAATGATTGTGAGTGCCTTAAGTTCATGAATTTGGAATTACTGTAATTCATTATTTTTTTTATCCCCCAAATATCTTCTCTTCCAACTGCACAGGTCTGGCATCTAATGGCAGTGAATTAAATCTATCTGTAAGTTTTAAACTGCTGACTTTCAAAATTTAAATCTTTAGAAGATTACAGAATATTATATGACATTCTCTCTCTGTGGATTCTATAGCTATAAGAATTAAAAGAAAAAGTTTCTATTTTCTGATTTATCATTTAAATGAGGAATTTATCACTGAAAACAAATTTTGTATGTTAGAAATAATCTTAAAACTGTGTGATGATGGTGTGAAAATTGGTATAAATTTTTGAAATTGCCTGTATATCATAAGATAAAATTTTGGATGCCTATAAATTTTGAATAATAGAAGATATAAGAAATAGTTGTCTTACAGTGATAGAATTGTTCTGTTACAAAATCAGCAGAGTCAGAATCCAGATTATATATAAAGGTATTAGCTTATAATGTGTGATTATTGAATTCTTATCTATACCCACCACAGGATACCTTGAAATTGGTACACAAATGAGCATTTATACTTTAGTTTATTACTTAAGTGAAAGGGTGTTCAATTTTGGTATAAAAAATGTACCAAGTGACACACTTATGTTGAAATAAAGAATGCTGGGAATGTATCCAAATGTCCTGTGTCCTTAATGGCTGCTAGATATTATTCAAACTTTAATGGGCAAATTCTATGTCTCTTTTGAGTACCAAGAAAAAGAACCCATTTTGATCAAAGCCTGGAAAATTAACTTCTGTATAAACAACACTTTCTGTGTCTCTTTGGTGCCCTTTATACACATATCTGAATGTATATTTTACCTACTAGTATATAGTGTTTTGTGACATAATACATTACATTAATTTCCAAATACTAAACATAAGAATCTATGCAAGAAATTTTGTCTAAACAACAAATCTCCTTGGTTCACTTCTGATGACTGTACAACTTTTGTGACTGACTTCACATGTTTGTCAATGGTTGTGTGGCTTTGGCATCTCTGATGACTGTACAACTTCATGTGGGTGACTATTGCTTCACTTGTTTGTGAATGGTTGTATGGCTTTGGCATCTCTGATGACTGTACGACTGGTGTGTGACTGTGACTTCACTTGTTTGTGAATGGTTGTATGGCTTTGGAAGTTCTGATGACTGTACAATTTGCATGTGGGTGACTATGGCTTCACTTGTTTTTCAATGGTTGCACAGTTTTGGCATCTCTGATGACTGTACAATTTGCATGTGGGTGACTATGGCTTTGCCATCTCTGATGACTGTACAACTTTTGTGATGGACGACACTTGTTTGTCAATGGTTGTGTGGCTTTGGCATATCTGGTGACTGTAAAACCTGTATGTGGGTGACTACTGCTTCACTTGTTTGTCAATGGTTGTGGCTTTGGCATCTCTGATGACTGTACGACTAGTGTGTGACTGTGACTTCACTTGTTTGTATATGGTTGTGTGGCTTTGGCATCTCTTGTGACTGGACAACTTGCAAGTGGGTGACTATGGCTTCACTTGTTTGTCAATGGTTGTATTGCTTTGGCATCCCCGATGACTGGACAACATGTGTGTGATTGTGTCTTCTTAGACGTCTTTGGTGAATGCACAACTTGTATGTGAGTGACTATGGTATCACTTGTTTGTCAATGGTTGTATTGCTTTGGGATCTCTGATGACTGTGACATAACTTGCAATTGTTGTCTTTGACATCTTAGATCACTGCACAGCTTGTATGTGAGTGACTATGGCATCACTTGTTTGTCAATGGTTGTATTGCTTTGGGATCTCTGATGACTGTGACATAACTTGCAATTGTTGTCTTTGACATCTTTGATGACTGCACAGCTTGTATGCGAGTGACTATGGCATCACTTCTTTATAAATGTTTGTATATGGCTTTGGCATCTTTGATGGTTGTATTTCTTTGTCATCGTTGATGATTGTTCAACTCATATGTGTGACTGTAGCTTCTCTAATTTGTGTCAATGGTAGTATGGCTTTGTCACTTTTAATGTCTGTACAATTTGCATACGTGTATGTGTGTGTGTGTGGCTTCTCAGATGACTGTAAAATTGGTCAACTATTGTATTGTTTGTTTTATCTTTGACTATTACTGCCAAACTGCAGTTAGAACAAACTACACCGTTATTCATAAAACTTTTGTACCTGATGCCATTAAAGAGTAGCTAATATCTGTTTATCTCCAAGGACTTAGTCATGATGGTTTGTAAATAAAATTTGCTATTATATATGCAAAAGAGCAACTAAAATACCTTGAATGGGTCTTTATTGTGCAACATCCTTAAACAATCATTGCCTCTCAATAAAATACAAATACAACCTTTCTTTATTACTCAGAAATCATTCAAAGCAAGTCATTTTCTGAACTTCTGTATCTAATTTAAAATAATAATGTATTACTTTCTGGTATTAATGGATACAAAAAATAAAAATGTGGTTTTTCCATTACCATAAATATAATTCATTAAATAATTAATGTAATTACTGAACAATAATTTATTGTTTTCACTAAAAAACTTAGCACCTTTTTCCTTCAAACCAATTAATTTTATCAATTTCAAATTCATAAAATCATATTCTGCAGTTTCCTTTTTAACAATAAAAAGAATGGAGAATAATTACCAAGCTAAAACCAAGTATAAACTAACATATAAATCATCTGTTTAGTTGATTACCATCTTTAATAAATACCTTTTGGAAGAGCAATTAAGGTAAAACATTCAATGCACTCTAATCACTCCTGGAAACCTTTACATTTTTCAAGTATAAAGTTGTTCAAACTATAATAAAAAGCTTTATATTTTATAAGAAGAATTCTGAGCAGGAAGTCTTTTATTTATATTTGTTACATAAAATTTACTGTAAATCTTATTCCTAAGTCTGTTTTATAAAATGGGCCTTATTTAATAACAGAATCAAATTTTCCACAGGTCCAAACATATCAAATGTATACATGTACAACTATTCGGGTAATTCTGCGCATCGTCCTATTCGGTGCATTAACATGAAAATGATTTAAATGTGCCAAATACACTACAACATAGTATATATAGATCTTTGAAGACCAACAAAATTCTTGATAAAGAAACAATACGTGTCAAAACCACTGTTGTTTAATATGGAGAGATAATAATAAAAACTGAAACAGATTTTGATAGCCTGGCATAAAGTTCTGTCTTTGATTGAAGTTCTAGACTCTCAAAAGACAATAACGGGCCACAAGGGACTACTACTAATTAACTTAGTACTAAAGTCTTTTTCTAAGTCTTTCCAGTACTAAAAGTTAATAGTCTTTCTAAAATCGCCCTTGTTGTAAGCAATTAAATCAACATCAATACTTTTATACTGTTTTTTCATCTTTTCTGTAGGGCAATAATTTTATTGAAGCTGATGTTACTGGCAACCCATCTAGAACTGACAATTAGAAAATATATGACTTTGTTCAAGATTCAACTCTCCAAAATAACGGCAACATTTAGAAATATACTAGAAAGTATAGGGTCAAAACAGAATCGGCAAAAAATAACAAAAACTCCTGCACACAGTGTACTATGATGCAATGATTGGGAAATGAAGGGGATGCTTTTGAAGTGAGGCCATTGTGAAAATTTGTCTTCTCCAATCACTGATGTTTTCACACTATTTTTGTCATTCTACAACACCCAAGAATGTTAAAGTAGAATGTGCTTTGCAGAAATCACGCTTGCCATCAGTAACAAATATCGTTACTGTTTCTGTTTTGATCCTAACAGTCTTATTCTTTGGAAATGTCTCTGCTATCTGTATACAGGGAGCCAAGGGAACAGAAGAAGTATTCAAAACATTACTCTGAACCTAATGCATATGATAAGTTCTACTACACCAGCTGGTATAAAATAAATGTTTAGACTCCTTAAAAACACATGGATGTGCTACTTCCTGTCTGGGGGCAATATTATGGCAATATTAAAATCATTAATGTTTTTATAAATATATCAAAGGTTCTATATCAAATTAATAAACATCTTTCTTTTATCCACTGGGACAATAATCATATAATTAGTAAAATCAATCTTTCCTTCAATTTATTTAGCTAATGCATCAAGGGTCTCTCTCCTGAAGATAACAGTACCCTTGATAATCATTAGCAATTTACAAAACATATTGTATAGTAAATCCACTTAATTGTCTAACAAAGCTGCATGTAAACTTGCAATTCACTTATTACACTAGGGATTCTTTTAAATATCATTCTATCAAAGTTCTCATGTAGGTGCCTACATACAATAATTCATGATCATAAGATGAAAATTATATAATACATTGTTGTACTAAGAATCTTAGTTTCCTTGGCAAGAACTTGCATTGTGAAAAGATCAAACACATTACGGAATGGGACAAATGTTTTTTAAACATGGGCAAATGAACAGCTAATAAACAAAGAAGGTCATAAAAAATTTCTCATTTCTGCTACAAAAATTAAAATAAATGCTAATTTTCATTGGTACGGTAATATGAAAAGAAAGACTTTGTTTTTTTAAATTGTGTAATGTTTGGTGGTACCTAGTTTGGATAGATGTGATAATATACTTTCCATAAATAAGTGCCATATCAGTGACTAATCAAACTACTGGTAAAGTATTCCTGTAAAAACTGGAATTTTATTCTCCATTGGCATGAAATTATATTAAATATGGCAAAGTGATAACTACAAAACACAAGAGAAAAAGAAACATTAATGGCTTGCAAAAAGAATTTTAAAGATATAACCAAAATTGAAATTGCATGAAGGGTATATTCATCAGATGTTTTGTTCTGGGGCAAAAAATTGTGCATTTTTTAAAATTTCAAATATTCTACTACAATACAGTTTCATAAATATTTTTCATAAATAAATTCAATTTCATAGAATATTGATAAGTGGTAAACTGACAAATTATGCATATCTTGAGCATCTAAACTGGTATCATAAAAAATTTATACATTCAAATAACACCAATATCAACATAGATTTTAACAGCTCAAATCGAACACTCCTTTCATAAACTGTATAAAAATAGTAACTAAATCAAAGTATAAATTTGTGAAAATTTTGACCTTATTGTTATGCAAGAATATGTATGCAACATTATCAATTTATATTCAGATATTTAGGAAGGATAAACAGCTGTGTTTAACTGGGTCTATTATAAAAATACTAAAATACAAGACGAACACATGGGATAGTCTGTTATAAGTACAAATCAATTAGACTGGATCAAATATTAATGAAGTTACCACCTGACACATCTTAATTTTCAATCATTCAATATGTCTTATCAAAATCGATAGTCATTAAATGTCCATCATAAATTTGTATTATGTGTAACGACAGATTTAAAGTCGTAATAAAGCTAATATAACTTCCTTCTGTAATCAAATCCAGCAAAACATAAACCTTCCAACAAAGTCATTTCATGTTTAACAGTGCTAGAAAAAACTTCATTCTGAAGATGATACTTAGTAGCTTGAAATCAAAGACAAAGGCTTAAAGCAATAAGGAACAGAAAGTCATTAACACAAACAAAATACAGAAATAAAGATGAGGTGATTTGTATAAATGATGCTTTATTTTAGTTCAGGGATTGGAACAATAACTTTGAAGAAACATGTGCTAATCAGCATACCTATAAGTATATTAACCGTTGATCAGATTACCAATAAAACCTCCCTATTGACTAAGTTTGACCTGATCAGATTGGAATTTTTTTGACATCAAAGCACTGCTATAGGAAGTCTGAGTGTCTTACAACTTCTGTAAGATCTTACAGCCAAACATCTAACAAACCATCCATGGTATGATTGACTTACACAGGCAGTAAATACAGATATAACATCTTCATTACTCCTGATACAGTACATAATGAAATGTCTTAATTAGTCACCAGGTGTACACAAACATCCAACAACTGTTTGTAATCTAATGAATGCTTATACTAGTACAGGCCACATATTCAGGCTGAAAATACATACTACATACAATTCAATTTGTACAACTGAGAATTTTACATAGAATGTAACATGCTGCATGCCTTAGAACCAGTACCCTGTTTGCAATAGGTCTATGTCAAAAGGGGTATTAAAGTCGAGATTTAAACCAGAAATTGATGTAATATCAGCGTACACTGTAAATTAAGAAATAGATGCAATGTTTTCATTTATTTGCCTCACAATAATATACACTTAAGATATAATTCTTGCAAGTAATACTTGAATAACAACAGGAATACCAAGTTCTTAATAATTTATCTTGTATTGCAGTAAGTTGTCAAAAGATTTGCAATAATAAATATATGCATTAATTCCCAGTATTATCATGACACTAGTAGTCCTCCACAATAAGCAAACAACCTGCCAGGGAAAATTACAAGCTTTATTATATATGGTTTTCCACAAAAAAAAATATTAGACAAAACTCTGTCCAGAAATACAGCAATAATTTTTTCCAAATGTTAATCTTATCTATCTTACATATATCTCTCATCTGATGACCAGATAGAGAACAACAGATGGTGAAGGACTTGTAAGTTCAAGGGTATTTGTAATAAAATCTAAGAATCACTGTGCTGCATTGGAAACAAGAACTATTTGTAATATTTGTACTGCAAAAGACTTCAAAAATTTTAAAAAATTCTATCAATCTACCTAGAATCTTGGAAATAATTTTTAATGGCCTTATTCTCATATTAACTTTTACCAATAAAAATTTCGACTTCAATCAATTCTTTCACCAAACCAAACCATGTGAGCAAACATTTTCCAAGCTTCTGTCTATTAAGTGACACAAACACTAATTTATAAAGACAGATTTAATTCTGATGATACCTTTTAACACCAAAAATCCCTCAAATTCATACCTCAATTATAACCTCATAAAAACTCATTATTATACAAACAGAGAAGGTAGGAAAAATACATTAGAAATTACAGCATGTGATTAACTGAACACACCTCTAATTATTAACACGCTGAGAAAGTTAATTTTTTAGCTATATACAAAAGTAAAGATGGCAGAATGCGGTTTTTATTATCTGACAACAACAAACAGATGCTACAAATAAAATAGTTCTGTCTGTTTACAAAGTCATGCATCAGCAGATTAAAACTTGACTGGTTTGTCTTAAAAGCTTTAACTAATTCATATAATGCCATAGAATTGTTGAAAATTTTAACATAGGTGACATTGTCCAAATGAAAAATTTTCCCAAACATTAAGGGATAAAAGATCAATTCAAATATGATTATATTAGTGAACATACACAAGTTGCCAAGAACAGGATTTCAGAAAAGCATCTATGGAAAATATAGAGGCCAAAATTACCAAAAGAGACAAACCTGAACAATTACCTGCTTGAAAACACAACAAAGAAAAAAGACAAAGATAAATTGTTACTTGAAGCAGAGACTTGTCCAACATATTCTTCTTATCATATACATTTATAAATTATTTTATATTTACAAAAAACTTAAGGCTACAACAAACCAGCAGGGAACCCTGAGTTATATCAATATGTCAACCTATATGAACTTAATCTGAGAGAGAGAAAAAAACCCTAGCCAATACACAAGAAAAAGTCACTGAAATCAATATGTTTTCCCTCTTTTTAAATCTGATATGAAAGATTGAATACTCATGTAATATGGCATCCTAGCATGTTTAGAATACATTATTATCTTTACAGCTGTAATCCTAAATTAAAGAACATTCTATTTGTATAACCACTAATTGAAAAATTTAATGTGCATATTAACCATCTATTTAAAGTCATAAGAAATTCTGCAGTTTCATCATCAGGGGACATAACTCTTTGAAAACATTAAATGTAGCATGACAAAACGTTATCAAAATAATCAACTATTTCACACTTAGATGGATCTGAAATCTTTATTGTCCTCTTATATAACAAATTATAAGATATTTACTGATACACCACTGGATTAAAAGCTTGGGCATCAGTCCACAAAAATTAAATCTAATTAACCAGAAGAGATTCTCAATAAAATAAAATATCTACTGCCTCTTCTAGATAATTTATTTCTTTTATAGTTCCCTGAACAGATGTTTTGTTGTTAAAATGGGAAGAGAAAATTGAGCAATATAAAATTGTGAGGAATTCATGACCAAAATAAAACAGCAGTAATGATCAAACTGTAGACATTGAGACGGATAACTAGTCAATGAACTGCACTAACATATTCATTCAAATATCCAACATTGAAATTTAAATTAAAACCTTATTTTACGAATTTGCTCAGACTGAAACTTTTACAGCAAAAGTTTCCTATAATTTGCTGCTTTCAACAGAAACGATGTTTTCATGAGTTAAGGATACCATTTTCCACATCTTTTTCAATGCTAAGAAACACTCAAATTGTATGAAATAACCTAAGTATATTCACTATATTTACCACAGTAAACTGCTTACATTACATTCATGATAAATCGGGTATGACAGTTTTAGGTCTCAGTAAATCTGCATAGTTTCCTTGAGTATTCAGAAATGTAAATGACTACATGTAACAGCATCTTACAAGTTTCAGGAGACTGTTCATGACTTAAAATGACACTAGACATTTGCATCATCAAGTTAGATGGGTTTTACAACAGACTTATAGTATGCAAGTTGAACACTCAAATTTCTGTTTTTCAACTTTTTTACTGAGTTTGTGCAAGGCAAATGAAACTCGACATTGGTGGAAATATTGTATAGACATTACCTGCTCTGGTTTCAGTCCTGGAGGAACCCAAGTGTATTCCTCCAGAGGACAACCACTATCATCATCTGAGGTAGAGTTGCGTTTGGCATCATGAATTAATCGATTCAGTGTCTGATCTTGATCACAACCAGCCGTCATGTCGTGTGTCTCTGGTGGACATTTGCAATGTTTGCAGATCTTCCTGTAAAGAAAATACAATTGAGTTTTTACAAAAATTGAAATTTATTTGCTCAGAAGTCAGCTGACAAGTGATTTTAGCAATTATCATGAATAAAGCATACCTTAAATGTATTTCCAATGTAAATTACACTAAGATGTGTGAATCCATTTTAAAATGTCAATTTCTACCATATAATTTTCAAATAGACACTCCAGTTAAGTCTATAAAGTTCTGAATTCAGAAATTCTTATCAAATAATGATGGTCTAAGTATTGATCCATAAATATATCCTTCCTAACAAATATTTGTTGCGTAATATTATGTCATCTACAGAAATGGTTTCCAGGAAAATTAAAATATTTATCCATATATTTCCCACAAAAAGGCTACAAATACAAGTTTTGTCAATAAAAGTTGGAATTTTGCCATTTCTTGAGTAAAAAGAAAAGAAAGGGATGCATAACTATATTAAGATGGAAACCCCAAATGAATCAATCTTACTCAAAATCTGAAAGTTTTAAATGCTTGGAGTGTATATGTAATAACAATTCAGAATCAGTAACTGTAGAATCAGCAAAACATTATACTCAGAAAGCATTACAAGACAGGAGTATTAAAAGTCAAAGAATATTGTGTGTGACACCAGTAAAACAATACATTCAAACAATTAGCAAATGAACATTGTGACGATCATGTTACCATTCACCAACAAAACTTTAACATCCTGCAGCCAATTTTCAAGGAGACCATTGTTTTACAAAAATTAATAGTTTACACTCAAAATATAATTTTTGCAAGTATAATACTTGAATTACAACAGGAAATTACCAGGTTCTTATTAATTTGTCTTCACTATTGCAGTAAGTTGTCAAAAAATTATTTGTTCAATTTAAGAAACATTTCTCAGTTGGCAAGTATGGTTGCATATTTCATTTGGGTCATGCAATAAATATATTGAATGGCACAATCATCTGATGGTAGAATTTCTATGCATTTCTTCCTATCAGAATTTGCCTGGATGATCACTTTTCTGTTTTGAATAAAGAATTTTTCACATAATATGAAGAAAAAAAATAATTATGTAAATGAAAGGACAACAGATGCTAAGGTGATGACAATAACTCAGGTGGAGACAGGTGTGCTAAATAAAATTGATCTACTATACAATAATTCACTCCAAAAGTCAAATTATCCCCAGATAAACTGATGACAAATTTATCAGTAAAACACTGATTGTAATTACTGATTTACACAGTTCTACCAAGTTAGTCTCTTCAATCATATAGTCTACAGACTGACCAACACAGCTAGCCACTTCAGTTTAATGAGTTCTATTATCATTAAATTATTGGAAACTGAGGGATATCTATCTCGTACATTGATGTCTTTAGATAATGTACCAGAATTTAGTATTGAAGGTTCGGTCATTTCGGCCAAAGAATATTTTTGGTTATTTTTTAGCTTTTAACATTTTCGGCCTTCAGCACTACTGATGACTTATTTGACAAACTATGAAAATCTTGTGCATCAAAACTGGCATCATTAATTATTGATACCACTTAATCTATTGCCTCTGCTGGTGGACTCCAACTATCAAAAGGTATCAGACACTCGATAATGCTACAAATCTGATACTAAAAAATTAACTGCCTTTTGAAAATGAAGAGTATCTCCTTTTATAGATGATTTTTTTTATTTACTGTAGATCAATTTTGAAAGTTGAATCTACTTTAATCAATAAAAGTCAAACCTCATGAACAAAGCCTGCTAAATTTACCACTGTAGAAAGGGCATTTTTTCTGGTCCCTAAGGGACGAGATCAAAAGTTCAATGTAGGATAAAAAACTTAATTCTCATAGTTTTTTCACTGACCCCCCCACCCCCCATCTCAACTTAATTTGGGAAAAATTGATTGACCAATATGGGCATATGCTTTGAGAGTATACTTTTTGTATCATGGATCCTGTTTTTTCTCAACAATGTATGTTTGTTCTGTATATTGACTTGGACATCACATGAATCCGTATTTTTCAATCCGAAAATTGATGTCGGATAACAAAACTTGCAGCGATTTTTACCCCTCCACCCACAAACTATCTGAATTAAGTTTTTTATCCTACATTGAACTTTTGATCCCGTCCCTAAGTGGGTGCCCTAATAAACACAGGTTTGAATTTAGTGATGAAGACCAAAAATGTAGATATTAAACCAGAATCTTCTAGTCTACAGATTAGATGTAAATTGACTAACATGTATAATTAGTGCCTCAAAATCAGTATGATAGAATTTTTATTTGTTCCACATATTGCTACTTATTGGATAAGTAAACAGAATTGCCACACTATTTGATTTATAGACAAGTCAAAATTTCAAGTTTGTTCAACATGTTTAAAATTTTGTCATTTTTGCCCTTACATTAGATGAATCTAACTCATACAATTCTTCTAATGAAGTTTAAATAAATATTTCATATAAAAAAAAAACAATTTAGTTACATTATTCAGTGCCTTTCAAAACATTCATGACAATTCTAAAATCTCAAAAGTTACCATTCATACTTATGTTCTTATGCAAAATATGTGTGACTAAGTGGGAGCTTGAAATATATGTCAAAGAGAAATTATTTAAATAATGGGGTAATTTCTATAATTAAAAGTAAACACCATTTGCAATTTGAAATTTGGCAGAAAATTAAGTGCATATGCACTCATACATGAAATAATTTAATTTGGAATGCAGACAATTACAAACAATGAAGATTCAGTTAGTCCCTGTTGATTTTGGTATTTTCTTAAATTGCCATCTAAAATATAAAATGCTATATACATGACTTAAAACAGTTTTTTACATTTTAAAAATTAATGTCCTGTACGTACAAGAAATTTGTACGTTACACATTATCCCTCAAAGAAGTCTAAATTTTTTTAAACTTCATTTTAGTATTAAAATACCATTTTGTAGAATAAAAACCAAATATTGAGTTTGAAATACCAATGGTTTTCTGTATGTAATCTGAGCTGAAAGAGCCAAAAATTCCACTGTGAAAAATGACGAATTTCTATAAAGAAGGATTGTGGGAATTTTTTAAATTAATAAACTTTCCACTGATCTAGAAATGAAACTCTCATGTCAGTTCATGAATAATGCATATAAAATACAATATAAGTATAGAACCAGTTATATTTACCAAAACTCAGGAGATATAAAATTCATTGAGCTGACAAAAAGTTACCCTTGTTTTACATAAAATGTCCTGATCTATGCAATTATAAAACATTACTAGCTCATCCCATGACAGAATATGCAATAAATTCTGGAATATTTTATCAGCTTACCAAAATGGTAACCAGAATAGAAACTGTAGATCAATATATGGTATCTTGAAAATGGCATTTTTATTTAACAGATTATTTAAAACCCCTTCACAATTACACCTTCCATTGAAGCTGATTATGAAATATGGCAGTCATTATATTTGATTAACTCTGATGTATTTTGATATATTACACTTGAAATGTTTTCCGAAAAGCAACATGCAAACAGAAATTGAATATGCCACACTGAAAGTTCTCATGAAAGAATAGGTTTCCATTAGAGAGCTCTCCAAATACTATTTTTCTATTCAATTGAACTATTATTGGATAAATGATTTAGTCTGAATTTGTTTTTCACCAAACAAACCCCCACCTGTCAGAATAGGAATTAAAATATGAACTCAAGACTTCTTCATCATTCATTGAAGATTCTGTGTGGTTGAGTTTTCAAAATCTATTCAATACGTTCAGACATTTCTCACTTTTAAACTTCAATAAGCAATTTTTGTCTGTTTGTATACTCGCATCTTATCTTATGTCTTCAGATGAAGGCCCACACATAATACAACTGCTAAATTTAAACATGCATATCTATGAAAATCATCTTCATGGTTTATGTTTGGGGTTTCCTGTACTTTATTGTATATTTATGAACTCAGAAAAGAAATATGATTTATTAATTTTAATTCAAATTCAAATCAAAACTGTGATATTTACAAGAATTTTGCTTTAGTCTGTGTACTAATCCTATTCTTTTAAACAATATTTTCAAAGTTAAAAATATACTTTTTCATTTTTTTCAATTTAATTCAATGTTTTATTGATTACATGATTACAACATGTACCTGTTTAGACAGTAACATGAGTGTACTGAGCCAGAAATTTTCATGCCATGTGGTTTTTGAAATTTTCCAAATGAATTCATTACTTCATACCATCTTAAAATAAGCAACAAACTTTTATAATGAACCCCAAAGCACTATATCATTTCAAAGATCCACTTAATTCATTTATGAGATCCGCTGATATATCTGTATCATATGACTATTGTTTTAGTATGGGATAATGGAAACATATATTTACAGCTTAGAAATTCATGGTACCAATATGGTTTGCTACTTGGTCATTAAAGAAATTACTGACTTGTACGGGGAATAGGAAATTAACCAAATAACTTTAGAGAAGATGTAAATAAGGATTGATTTAATGATTCTGTTACTCTCTTTCATACTCAAATTACCTTTCATAATAGATGTAAGTGTAAAAATAAAGTTTGGCTATAAGAGCATCCAAAATATGAAGATATACAAATTGGGCCTATATAAGTAGTAGCAGTTCAAATATGTTCTGAGAAATAAGGCATATACTGTTTCTAGTGGTCATCTTAAACTTTGAAACTCTCTGTAATAAAGGCCTCACAGTGACTCAATTAAGATGTCTTCAAGAACAGAAATAAAGAAGCTTGTTCTCTACTTTAACTACATTCAAGTGTATGTAAGGATTTTGTTTCAATAATTATTGCCACAAATTATCCTTTCTCTCATATTACAGTAAAAGTCAGAGTACAGATGAGTTAAATCCATCCCTCCTCAACTAAAACCACACAAAAACAAACAATACAAACTATCCTTCCGTTCAATAATTCTTTGCAAATTTTTTTGTGAATAAATTTCTTTAAAAATTTTAGATAATCTGAGATAAAATGCAATTTGAAATGCAAATACCTCTTAAGACTGCTATTTTGGGTGATATACTGTAAATTTGTTGAACAATGAAATATTTCCAAAATTAAAAAATATCAAATTCTGACTAAATATGTCAATATTCATCTACAACTAACTTGATATGATTCATAGAGATTTCATATAGATCAAAACTGTGAAGAAAATTGACATTATGAATTCCACAAATAAATGGGAAATCGTCAATTTTCCATGACAAATAGCCTTATCGAGGAAATTAATGGCTAAACAAACAGTATGTGATGTAGAGGAGTTTGTTCTCTGTCCTATATAGGACAGGAGATGTTGATCTATAGACAGGAGAAAACAATTTCTACATTACCATTTACACAATACTAAATCTTAATCATTGGTTAGAGCTTGATCATATTAAACAGGATTATTCTGTTTAGCTAAGGTTCACAGTGATGGGGTGTAATGCAATATTAAATCCAAATGGTGGCAAGTTACTGCAATACCCATTCAATGGAAGAGCTGACTGCATGATTAAAAGCAAATTACAACACACTGGTTCTTACTTGCAATAAATTATTGATGAATACATTTGTAAATTTATTCATTTAAAAGCAATTTCTTTTAGTTTTAATTTATACTTTTATACTTTTAAATAAAATTTATGACAAATCGTCTTTTTTCTTAATTTCAACCATCAATCTCTTTAACAAAAATAAAACAATTATTACCTTTAGTCCTATCCTGTCAATAAACTACAAGCAACTGATTTGGTCTTTAGTCCCCCCAGATAAGTATTTACTGGTCTCCTGTTGGGCTGGATGATTATATCATAAAAGACTAATGAACACAGGTACAAAGTGATAAATCGTAAAGGTGTTGATGTAATTATCTACTCATTACCAGGTGAAAATAGGACTCAGGTGTTCCGTAATAAATGATCTTCTTGTTTTCTACCTGTCAACCAATGTATAAAAGGCCACTAATGAGATCAAATTCCACACTTGTTTCTTTTGTTTTCTTTAAATGACTTTTTATCACAAAAATGATCTTTCTTTCTCTAATTGCCACCTTCTTGTCATCTGATTATTATCATCTTATAGATTTGACTTCCGATTGGTCACCTAAGTAGGTCTAAACATTACAAACTGTTCTCAAATTACAATACATCAGTTGACACTATCTACATTATCTCAAATAGGCATCTTAAAATCTACCATGGTGTTCCTGGATCATAAGAGAAATGTAACTGATTCCCTTACACATTCTGGAAACAATTTATTACAAATTAACCTTTATATTACATGCACACTGCACACAAAGAAGATTGACTACTAATTAATGGGGGTAAAAGTTGACTACTTGATCAGATATTTACCTCACAGATCAAATATTATTACAGGTGCATGTTTATACATTTGATTTTCAATGTTACAGAACACCCACACTTCTTTTCAGTAATACATATATTTCTGTCTAAAGATGGCAGAAAACCATACATTCTGCTTCAAGACTATAATGAGCAGTTTGAATGAAGAACAAAATCAAAACAGACAGTAGCTGACATCATTGTTCACTGAGGTTTTTATGCCTTTTTCAGCAGAATTAACATAAAGACAGAGAACCATCAAACTTGACAAACCTTGTCAATAAAGAACTGAATCAAACAGTCATCTTATAATGTTTAAGCAGGTTGGAAGTGTGACAACCTCAGCATCAACAGGCCGAGTGATTATTACTAGATATGATGGACTATTTATTTCAAAATAGTTACATGTAGGTCTGTTATCTGGACTACATAAATAATGAAAAAAGAATATTGAAGATGGGGCAAATATTTACAGACCAAAATCCAAAGACAAGGCAAATCTGTGAGAACACTAACACAGCAAAAACAGACAACAGACACAACCAAAATAGAAAAATACACAGCTAACTAAAGAGAACCAGAAGAACAATTAGACAGCACAAGAAATAAAACACTTGCAATTTGAACTCCCACAGGAGTGATATTTCTGTCACTGAAGAACACTGATTTCCAAAGTTGACATCATTATGGTTACAATAATATATTTACTAAGTATGAATTTACTTAGATAGCCTAGCTGTGTTCAGTCTTAGAGTCTTCTATTTGTTTGTCTAACAATTACATAACTCTGGCACCAAATTGGATGCAAACATTATCTAATACATGATTTCTGTCTGTTAACACAAAAAACACTCAAGGGCACAAAAAATCATCAAGATATTTATTTATATAAGAAAGAATATTTTGTACATTTCAAACAATTAGGCATTAATCTCAGCCTTTAAGTCTTACGTTAACAGGAAATTCTGCTCCCTTATAAATAGATTCCCCTTCAATACCACTGATCCATTCCAGAAACCAGACTGCCCTCAAACTGTTTATTTTTGTTAATTATCAACCATTTATATTGCTTTTAAGAACACAGATTTAGCCAAACTTGAAAGAGAATATGTTTTACCTATAAATATATCTGATTACTCTGGTCAGGGATGCTGTTTCAGTTAGGTAAACTTTTCAGACCTTATGGAAATTTCTTTCATCCAGAAGTACAACTGATAAATATAAATTTTCCCTATCTTTATAAATTTCAGTGTATACTAGATATAGAGAATAATACATGGCAAAATCTGTATCACATGCTGTATCATCCCAAGAAACCAATATCAGCCTGAGGGATGATATTGGTTGAGGGTAATATGGCATGTGATAAGGATTTTGTCATGTTTTATACGCTTTATCATATATTTGAACAGGAGAGTATAGTCACGTGACTAATATCATTTTAAGGGATATGATAAAGGGGTGATGATATCATGGCAGAAAACCCAGCTGACAATGTTCTTTCAGTATTATTTATGCATTTAAATATTTAGTACTAAGTATATGATAAAGATTCCTTTGTCATGCCTCTTATCATATATCCTGAATAATGTCAATATTTTTCACTAGATTGGAGCTGATCGCTTAGGAAAACTTTACTGTCATCCACATAGCTGTATCAAAACCTTTCACATAACAAGCTGATTCAAAATAATCATATATATACAAGAAATAAACAAAGTACCCCGCCCTCCTACGATCACATACCCCCCCTTTTGTACTTTAGTGTCGATAACAAAATAGAAATATCTAAAGATAACCTACATTGTACTTAGTTTTGCATTCCTTCATTCACTGTGGATCAACAACAAAAGTAGTTATCTTTTTCTTAGCTTCCTTTTCTTATAAAATGCATCCAGTGTACAGATTAGGAGATTATAGTACCACCTGTCTTTATGTTTACTATACTCTACTAAAGAGTTAATTTCCTGCTTCCATTTAATTCATAATTTCCTTTCATTCTAGCAATTTTCAAGTATGCTAATCCCAATCTGAATAATATCTCTGATTTATACTGCAATTTAATAAATTCATTATTTTTTATTTAATGGTTTAATTAATATCAAGCTGATCTTTGGTACTGCCAATTTGAAGTGTTTAATTTATTTTCAAATAATATTTCTCACTAATGTCAATGTACAAAAAAATGCTACTTGAAAATTTCATTTGGCCAAGTAAAATAACCCTCATTTTTTGCTAATAATGCTATTTTAAATGACATACACCCTCAAGTTTTTTGGAACCCTTAGTACATGTATTAGCACTATTAAAATCTGAATGTCACAGCTTTATAAGCCAGTAATATTTCCATGAAAATTTCTACTTGAATTCATCCAACCCAAAAAACAAAGGTGTACTTTTTCTTTGTCTTTTAATACTTAAGAGTTTCCACAAAACCTAGAAGTGGCCTACTTTTTATGTCATAAACCTTATTGAAAGTCAGACTCAACCATAAATCACAAACTGTGAAAGTCACCAAAATATCACTTAAAACTTATATAATTATATCATTTATATCAGCATGTTTTCTCACCATTTTTTTAAGGTTCTATAATTTTATGAATTACCTATATAAACACCTGCAGTACAGTGAGAAAGTCTGGTTATTATGTCACATAAACAATCCTAATAATTTAATTTGGATAATAATTGCCAAACAATCAGACAAAATAATTATATTTAACACCTTTACTAAATGCCATGGGAGCTGCAAATGAAATCAGCATGCATATTTGTAAACAGTCGAAATAATTTTTCATGATTTGTTAGATTTTATGCTGAGAGAATTGGTATATAATTTTTCCTATAACTGGTATATGAATATGCTGAGATAAGAAATGAACAATTTTCTGAACATTATTTTTAATTAAAAGTGAAAGGATATGGGCTTGCCACAATTATTAACACCCAAAAACTTGAACTGTTTTGTAATGTCATATTAATACATGTACCTTTCTTTGTTTTTGTAAATTATATGTTCAATTCAAAACATTTGCAAGACATTCTGTGTGTGTTACTATAATGCAATTGTTATTATAGTAATTTTTCTGCCTGTGGTTTCAGCAGGCTAGACAAGCCATATACCAACAGCATATTTATTTTCTCAAACAAGATACCACACTCAACAAAAAATATACATTCCTGCTTTCTGATGTTTGTCCAAGGGTTCAGACATAACATAAGCTCTACACCAAACATCCACGACTTACAGGAAACTTGGTAATCAAGCTATAATAAACAGGTATATCTGTTATCTCATGAAATCCTTATCCAAATCATCTTAAAAACAAATTGACTTGTTTTTATATGATAATAGATGATGTATCAAAACAAAATCAACTCTTTCTTCACATCCCAATATATATCAAACAGGAAATTGAAAATTTTACTCAAGTTTATATTAAATATACATTAACAAGAACCTGAATTCTGTTTCAAAGTTATATTAAGAATTTTTTAAAATGGGTCCAAATATAAACCCAACTTCGCTTGGATCTACTTTGTGATTTTTTATTTCAATCCACTTCTACATTCTGAATTTTGTTTCATATTTCAATACTATAATTTGCTTGATGTCAGTACAATACCATGGCATTGATTTCTAGATATATAGATGAGGAAACAAACAAGATTTACAAAGAGATGCCTTCTCTTTTGAACCGTCTGTAAATTCTGTAAATCACTCGCTGCATCAGACTCGATACAGATGAATGACATGGATGAAGACAAGCCTGAAACATTTCTAATTGTATAAGCACAAACTCAAATGACAGGCTTTTGTCTACCTGCCAAATCAAAAATACAAAATGGCTACCCAAAACAATCTGAATTAGCATTGTAATTGTGCAATTATTAGTCAATGTGCATCTGTCATTCCCATGGTTTATTCACACAGTTTTGAAAATAAAAGATTCTCCAATCTGTTTCCATAGTAATAGGGAAATGATAGCAACATTTAAATGATTTTTGCAGATTTTTCTGTTCTGCTAAAATACAAATTGATGAGCAGAAATAGATAAGTTATAAAAGTGAAGGCATCTGTATTATCCTAACAAATGGTTCCGTCAGTTAATGTTTTAACAGTTACCTTAAAAACTAACTACTTTAGAAGTAGCGTCAGAACACTTAAGAAAATTGTAGTTGCACACTTCAAATTACACTGTATCTCTTTTCGAAAAATTGTATTGCAGCTGTTGTACACTCTTTTAAGTAAAGACTGTCTATTCCTTCTTTATTCTGAATCATGAATGACTTAACTATTCAAATATTTCTACTAAGCTAGTGGCATGAATCTTCTATTCAGTGGTTTTTTACTGTTGTGCTAATTCAAAACATTTTCTATTGATATATTTCAATAATGTCTGAGTATTTTATTCTCTTTTTCTACTTTTATTTGTATTGTTGATTGTAATATATTGATCTTGTTATTCTGATTAACATCTTTTATATACTATATATAACATATATGGTTTTTCATCAATAAATTATTTGAATTTGAATTTGAATATACATACATTTAATGTTCACATATTTATCAAAATTGAAGGCCAACAGACAAAAACCTTCATGAAACTTCATTGTCAAACTATAGTACTTATTCAGATTTTACTGAAGATACATGTATATTGATTAGAGATTTTGGTCATATAGTGTCAACCAGGCTTTTTTTGTTTGGAAAATTCAGAGTCTCTGGACAAAAAACACTGACCTCTGATAGTAAAACTGTTAATCTAGTCCAGAAAGAAGACCTCAGCAAGAGCAAGCTTAGGTTTAAACTCAGAAATGAAACTTAACTCAAGGAGTATAACTGACATGGAATATGATATAAAAAGTGCTTGTAATACATATATAATATAAGAACCAAGTCTAAATTGTTTGCAGATTCCCATTTAATATACCTATACAATGAACCAAAAGCTCGAGTCTTGAGTCAGACTTTAATGATATTTAAAAATGCCTCCCTTAGAAACTTTTTATTTAGTTTGTTTGTTTAGTTGGGGTTTTATGCCTTTTCAGTACATTTGGCTATTTCGCGGCAGCCAGTTTTTATTGGTGGAGGAAGCCTGAGTACCCAGAGAGAACCACTGACCTTCAGTAGGAAAATTGGCAATCCTTGTCAATTTAGATCGGAGTCAAAGACACCCCGCCACAGGTGAGATTCGAACTCACAACCTCAGTGTAGACAGGCTAGTGATCATTAGTAGTCATGACAAGCTACCTAGAACAATCGGCCGCCGAGGCCCCCTTTTTATTTAGTAAAAGCCTTCAAACTTCCAAAGGTTTCACAAGTCAAATAGTCAAGGCCTATATCAGGTCACAAACCAGTGTCTGAGAGTTTGCAATCCCATGTCTGATGCTCACTTTAAGATCACATCTATTTAAAAGAATTTCATGAGTTTTAACAATCCATATTCTGACTCAATCCCAGGAATCCAAGGACTGAGTATTTTTAGTCTAGCTGAAAGAGTCCAAGAGTTTACTTGTCATTATCTAAAGTTATACCAAGTTTGGTTCAAATACGACAAAAGACGTGGAAGTTTGTTCGGACAGTCAAACAATGCTGTCTAAGCTTTCTAATACTGTCATTCTTCAATGAAAAGGCATGATTCAAAATGTTTTCCTGAAAATCTGCATGCATCAATCAATGGGTCTAACCATAAAAACACTAATACAAAGTATATAGTGGATAAATTCTTCACACTAAATAAATATATGACAAAGAATTTGCAAAGGAACAGAAGTTTTATTGCACTACATTGTATTAGTAGGGTAATTTTCACAGATTAATTTTTGAAAATGATAACACTGATGCCAAACTGATATGTACTGAATAACTTTAGAAGAATTTTTTTTTCATAAAGAATACATTTGCAAATTACAAAATTATCTATCAGGTAACTAATTCTGTTACTTTTTTGATAAATTTCCATGTAATTTTGATAAAGCCAGATTTATTTCAACAAATCCAACTTTTTAAATCCAAAATCTGATTACCCTTTCAACAATTAATCAGCAGCAAAAATTATGAGAAAAGGAAACATCTGCTGTGACGTACTGTACAGTACTATAGGTCTTCCATAGATCCTGTACCAAACCAGAACACAATTTGGCTTTAAGCCTGAAAACAGTCTTGTTTTGCAATAAAATTTCTGATGTATATTCACCAGAGATAGTAAGAAAATTGGAACATCTGTTGATGTGGCTGGTGGAAATTTGCTAAAATAATATGGCTTGTCAGTTTCTGGATGATGAAAATATCACTGAGGCATCAGAGAGTTCATAAATATTGTCCTTAAAAAAATTTTGCATAATGTTTTAGCAATCCTGTATGGTATACTGTATTTCAGATTAATGCTTTAGAATAGTAAGAACACAATCAAAAATTTGACCTTTTATGGCTTCAATAAATGTCCTTTACAATAGCGAATGTCTTGAATAAACATCATTACAATTACTTCAAAAGTTTGATAAAATAACCACTTTTATATCCTTTGGTATGGAACACTATTACATGCATACAAAACAGCAACAAATCACATTGGGTATTAAATTCTGCCTAATTAACAAAATATTTATACTTCAAACTTCAGTTCTATAATGTCATTAAATAACCTTAGATCTGAACAAGTGTGATTAGTTTATTTTCTCAGGTGGGCTTACAATTTTCAAAGTATACAAAAAGCTTTAATTAAATAACATGGGTAAAAAAATACAAATTAATTTCTATTTTTAAAATTACATTAAATTGGACTTTTTAGCACAGGGACTAAAAATCCAGGCATGCCAAAATTTACCATTAGGAAATTTTATATGAAATACAAAAATCAATCAGATTGCAAGGGACAAGATTTTTTTCCCTAAGAGAACAAACATTATTTCGGACAAGGGAGGAATCAACAGGAAGGATAAAAACTTTAGAAAAAAAAGAGTGAAAAATGTTGGGAAAATGGCTATCCCCTTGAATCAAATAATGGTTTTAATTTTTGACATAAATTCCACATAAAAATCAAATGATTGCTCCCTAAAACGATCTTTTAAAAATTCAAAGTTTTCCAGACTTCATTGGCAGAAATGGGCTGATAACTGAGCTAATTTTACAGTGACTTTTACTTTCTGTTACCAGGAATGCTACACTAGATAGTACAATAACCATGTACAATGGTACCCAGTTCAGTTTAACTGAGACAACAAACATCTTACACAAAATGTACTTTGAATGAAATTAACTAGTGAATATGAATCGAAGAAGAAAATACCTCAATAATATTTAAAATCAGAAAAGTTGTTGAATGCTACGTTTGAACAAGATATAATAGAAATGACAATATTTACCCAGAAATGTATATAAATTAACTGTAAAATTGCCAAGATCTTGGAATTAATTGAAATAGGGTTTTAAGATCAGGTTTATGAGATATTAAATACACATAACAATGACAAAATTGACATAGACCCTTCTTGACATAAAAGACCAATTAATCTTTTATTCTTGAAGTTTGTTATAACATTGTGATTTTGTCATAGTTTTTCTTAAAGGATGGTCATTTTAAAAGCACTACATGTTTTAATATAAAGCTTTGAGGACTTGTTTCAGGTCAAGTGAAAAGGTCCAAGTAAATTTCTGTTGTACCAAGGAATCAATTACTGGTCAGTGACTCAAAGTGAAATGTAGCAAAGAGAAAAGAAGGGTTGAAGATAGCACTAGCCCCAATGCCCAGGACTAATGTTTTTTATCAGCAGACTATCATATTTTTTCAGAGTTAAAGCACATGGGGCTACTAACTTTTCAGATTTGAATAGAGAAGGCTACTTTTGATGGCAATATGAGATAATGCTATATGCCCAAGCAGTTAAATTCCCATACCCTTCAAGTTTTTGGCTAGAAATTTGATCTTTTCAGTACTGAAAAACCTTTGGCTACTGACTGAGTCCAGAAAATTTGAACCACTGGATAATTATTCCCCATTTGAATATTCATTACTATTTCTGATGGAACCATCCTTCCAAGTCAGGGTTTTGTATCCATATTCTTTCCCCTGACAACCCTCATTTATATTAAGCTTGTTGAACATATCGCCACCTGGTGTGTGACCTAAAAAATTCTAAATTTAAAGCATATAGATTCTCTTTTGACCGAGAAAAACAACCAATGAAAATTGTTCAGTTCTGACCCCTAAAATATGAATGAATTTTTTCAGGAGTTTGTAGGAACCAACATGGATACAAAACCCTGACTTGGATGAGTGGAACAAGAAAACCTAGAAGTTACATTAGTACACATTAACTTCAAAATGTGCAAAAAATCTTCTTAACTGTGGTATCAACATTTAAATTTTCTACTTTTCACAAAAAATTCCTGATTTTTCATTCACAAATTGTTACTACTGACAGCTGTTTATCTATGACAAAACAAAACTATTAATATTAGTAGAAATGTCCTAACATACATATCATTTATTACTGTTTTGACCCATAGGTGTGTGAACTTGCCAAATTATCAAATTTATATGTTTTAAGAATTTGCACTAATCAAGTTGTAATGAAAGTGTCAAAGAGGATAAGAAAGGATTATATGCAGGGGAAAGGAAGGATTATATACAGACAGTAGTTAATGTATCCTATAATCAGTACTTTGGCAAATATTCCAAAAATACATATTTTAAACACCTGTAAATTTGTCTTAAAAACTGCAGGAACATTACTTAAATTATCTTACTTAAAACCGAATACTATCAAAAGTTTCATTTTATTGATAGTAAAATTCTTTGAAAGGTCTATAAAACAGCGATTTTTTAAGCTCATTTGAAAAGTTCAATTTTTGTGTTTGTTCAAAGTTGCATTTTTTAAACATGGTTATAAAATGTTTTATTCTAAACAAAGTACTTAACAAGATAAAATCTGTAACCATTTAAAAATCGACTCCATTAAAATTGCCAGTTTCATTTAAATATGCAGGTAAAGTAGGCCTTTTGAAAAATATAAGTACATATGGTCCTTTTTACAATTTTATTACATGAAACCACAGATAGATTTCACAAGAGCAAACCCCTACTGTTTGGAAATTAATATAAACATCAAATATACCTCTAATCAAACTCACAACCTGTTATTAAGGGTCATAAAAATGGACCACCTGACTGAAAAAATCAAGAATCCCATTTCATCCTATGAAACCCAATATCCCACAGTAGTCATAATATTACACTAAATCTATCTACCCTTGAATTAAAATTTGAAACCAGATCCCTGTAATAAAACCACAGACTCCTGAAACAAGGGAAACTTATGTGTTAGTTATGGCTAGTTTTATAGTTGATTTAACTTAGATCAAAGTCTTTACAACCCTGAAGTTTCATCCAATGGCTATGTAATTCTGTAGAAGATAGAAGATAAGCATTTATCACTGTATACCCACATGTTTTCTATGAAACTTATATTCTGGAAATAATTAAAATATAATAAAATCAAGGTTCAATTATTTGTGAATTCTGTCATAAAGTTTCCTGAAAAGTTCTCATCAAATAAATTTTCACTTTACTGTGACTTTATATATTTCTCATTCATCAGTTTATTCCCTTAACAGTAGAAAATGTAACAAAACAAATGGTCTCTAATGAATTTAATGAATGTTAGTTTTGTCTTCTGATGCTCAAATTGTTTTTAAAGGAATAACGGCTTGACATTTATTTGGGAAGGAGGGAGCAAGAAAAAAAAATTAAAAAAAGAACTGATTCTAAATTTTGTGAAAAGTTGCATGACTGAATAATACCTGTAATTAAATAGTGGGTAGTGTATGTTGAAAAAAAAGTTAGGAATGCTTGCCACCAAAAATAAAATGTGTGCCAAACAAAACCTTTGGCATATCAGTATTTTGAGATAAGAGAATTTCAGACTGAAAATTCAACTGTAAAAAAAACACTCAAGATTAAGCAAAATTCCTCAGCACCGAAAAACTTAATTTGAAATACAATGTAATAATTTGAAAATTGACATACTCATGATTCTATTGGTAATTTTGTCACCCACAAAACATTAAAAGAAATTGTAACTGACCTCACCTATTTGCAGATTCACAAAGATTCAGACTTCATGCCAAATCTGATTTCTTTTACTTGATCAAAAAATAACCATTAAATAAAAATGTTGATATTATCAAAATATTAATTAAACTACAAATTATCAAACCTATGAAAAAACAGGTTCTGAATTGATCAGGAGGGGACATTTAGTTCTACAAAGATTTTTATCTTCATTTACCTGAAAGGTAATTTTAGCAAATATCTCTGTTGACAATAAAATATAATCCTTTAATTTGATGATTATGTGATATGATAAGATTATGTATAAACCTGAAATGTCATCGTGTCTTGACAATTACCTTTAATAGAGTATTCATAATAATTACATGGTTCCTAATGATAATTAACTGACGAACATTTATAATGACATTAGGGCTGTAAGCCATATGGATATTCTATGTTAGATATTCATTATACATATCTTTAAATTTTACATTGAAATAAATTTACCAAAGGACCTTGACTGAAATATTTAAATATATCATTACAATTAACTTGTTCTTATATATTTTTTCAAATCCTGTATTCAAGTTAAATTACTTACATTAGCAAACTCTAGTATAATGTCAATAGTCCAATTTTTAATATTAGTTATTTGATTGTTCGATATGTTGACAAATTATTATAAAAAAAAACCATTTAGTGTATGTAAAAAAAATCCTGAAAACTCCATATTAGAGAGAACAAATATAATTATCATAAATTATCAACAATTCATACATGTATTTCTATATTCAACTGAACAATTATGAATAGAACTCATTAAAAGGTAAATATAAATAACCTTTCACACATTAACTCAAAATTCTACACTCATGAGAAAAAGGCATCTAATAATACTCCCCTACCATTGCTAAGAATGGGAAAGTTTATAGAAATTTTTGACAATATTTACAAACAGATAAATTTTATTTACCCATAGAAAGCTTATCTTATAACAAAGCTTATCACTTTTAATGACATAATCACAATGTTGATAAAATTGTCCTCTGTCTAAAAGGTCACTTCTTCACACCATTATAACCACTTCAGAAGCTACCCAACCAAACTATTACATCCTCATACAATATAAATCTGACAGTAAGATCTACTGTTTGTCCAAACTACTGATTGTTGAGTCTTTTAGGTCAATGATAACTCTGCTGGCCTTGGTCCACACAAGTTACCAAACACTTCAAAGTCATACAAGATATTATATGCTATAGTTCATGATTTAGATGCAACTGGTACTAGATTTTCACAATTTTATGTTGGTTGCCAAGATTAAAAGTCATCGAAAGTAAAGCCTGACTAACACAAAAATGAATGATCCTATGAGTTGCCAGTACATCAAATTTATGAACAGTTTAACAAAGTCTGCTCTTATAAAATTCAAAGATTTTACTTTCAAATAAAGAATAGAACCTATAACTATATAGGGAGTGACTTAACTGTAAATTTGACATATGAACCTAAATCTGAAGTTAAACAATAATGAAAGTCTAATACCCTGTAATAACAAAGAAAAACAATTTAACAACATTGTAAATTGTTCCCTAGATACTCAGTTATTTAATAAAGATATTACTATGTACGACCTAAAATAGGGGAGATTTTCACACAGACAGAAAAGAAATGAATACTGTTAGGCAGGCTTGTGAAAAATGATTCTGTATTTTTTTCTCTATCCTCAGGATGTACATGTACTGTTATTTAAAGTTCAACATCTATTTTCTGAAGCCCTAAACCAAATATTAGTTGTCTGGCTTTGTCTTCAAAACTTTGATTAATATGGTTAAAAAAATAAGAATCTGCCTGCTAAGGCTTTAAAGTCTATAATACAAGTTATCTGAAGACATAATCATCTAGGTTTAATGATAACATTCTTTTTTTCTCATAATTATCAATAATTTTATCAGTCCAATTGAGTGTTCCTAAAATGTAAGCAAATCTCTTAATCTGTATTGTTTATATTATGGATTGTACAGCCATTCAAATTTTATTCAATTCAACATGGTGATTTTCATAAGACCTAAAAAAAATAATATAACTATTCATGGTTTTCCTTGAATTGTGGGAGGGGAAGGGTAAGAGGAAAGAAGTTTGGTGGTGGGTTAAATTACTCCTACCATTGGGCTCAAGATGTCTGGTGGACTGGAGTGAAAAATACACAATATGGTAATAAAAGAATTTCAAAATTGCAAATTCAAATGTTCCAGTGTGGCACATGCCCTTGGGAAAACACTACTATTTCAGTCGCAGCCATAAACAAGATCTTTGTTCTGTATTATAAAGTTTAGAGCCTGACAATGATGCTTTTAAGTCACTACAAATATTATGTTTATAGTAAACATTCACAGCCTTCTTCTAAAAAATATATAATGTTCAATCTCTTTAATCCTGCCAAAACATTTCACACATTAATTTGAATGGTATTTGTTAATGGCATTTTATTCCTAATTTTAAATGGCCAATATAAATCATAAATTATCAATTCAGAGAAATCCTTAGGACATTAACACAGTTTGGTACAGATAAAACACTCATTTCTTTTCCTAATACCCAAATATATTACAACAAATCCACATTAATATCTATCAAAATATTTTTCTAGAATAAAAGTTATACAAACTTGAAAAAAACATTACCCCAAGTGTTAAGAAGATGTTTAACTTGAATCCTTTGTAACGTTTACAAACTTAGGGGCAGTGGTATATATTTTGTATGCCTTTGATGTTTGTTCTTCTTCAGGTAAACAGATAGAAATATATAAATATTTCCATTTTTTAATAAATACAATAAAATATTTTAGACAAGAAAGGAATGCCTTCAGGAAAGGTGTCTTTGATCCTGATCTAGCTTATTCTTTATATATACAATTGGTCATTTTCCAGTAAACTATTCATTAATACAGTGTTTCCAGCTACTATAATAATATCAAAATAAAGTTCTTGGTAAATCCCTCAAAAGAATGAAAACAAATTTCATGCCGCCATGCAAAAGTTTTAATTCCAGGTTCTTGGAACTTTCCATTGATGCAAGTCTTATGTCAAAATTTGTTAACCTTTACAAAAGATTTATTATTACTTTATCGGGAAGGAGACCAAAATGATCTGGAAGCCGGTATAATGTATAGTACAACAAAATGTTTTACCCTGGTACTTACTTATGAAATTCGCTTAGACCAACAAAAAGTACAGACTCCATGGATTTATGAAAAGGAAAGGACATACTTAGTACATGTATGATATGCTTCTAGTGAGATAGCTACACCCAACTGGACAATACACAAATATACATGGCAATATTCAACTGTTTAAATTAACTTAATGAACTTCAACCTCCTGTCAATGTGTTCTTCTCCAAAGACCATGCATTGACAAAAATATGGCTGACCATGGTTAACCATGCTGATCAAAGATCACAATTATACCATTGTTAATCATCATCAACCATGGTCATCCAAGTTTGCTACCATGTTTAACCACAAAACAATAACCATGGCTGGCAATGGTCAACCACATTTGCTACCATGGTTAACCATAAAACAAATAATAGTTAACCATAAAACAAAACCATGGCTGACCATTAAAATACCATGTTTATTACCAGGGTTAACATGATGTCTGCAACAAGGTTCTATTTTTACAACATGTAGACTCTCCACACTTGTCTTTCTAAATTTACGAACTTCTACCTAAATTCACTTCACCCAATATATTGCAGAATTTATAATTTTTTAAACCTTTTACTTAAAGTAAAAGGTTTAAAAAATTATAAATTCTGCACCATTTTCATTAATGATGCTTTGGCCGAGCAATGGCCAGACTGTTACATTTAACCAAAAAAGAACCTAATGGTCACTCATCATACAATAAAGTAAAAAAAAAAACAAATTTCCTAGTTTAACCTAAATCTCAAACTTTTAAAAAGTTAATTAAGTAATCTCAGATTAACTCCTAAAAGTATATCTACCCATACTTGACTCGATGACAATGAACTGAGAGCACCATGAATACAAGTATAAGGGTATATGATTCAGAATGTTATTTCTTCATAATTTGCACCTCTGATAAGAATCAATTATCAAGTGATCTCCTCATCAACTTCATCATTGGTCAATTTGTATTTGTTTATTGACAGATCTCATCTTTCATTGGTCAGTGTAATTAATTGTTGTTTTCTCCCAAATACCAAACAATGATAATAGAATATCTAAACAAATGAACAGACAAGTGTGTATAGCTTATTTGCACTAGATTCTCTTGTTACATGTACACAGTGCATAGTGTGAACATTAAAGCTACATTACAAGAGATCCAGCACTACAGTTACATTTGGATAAGACTATAAAATACAAGTACACTGACATCAGGAGTAGTTTTCAGAAGGATGGGTCTACTTATGTGATGACAAGAGGCTTCAAAAAATAAGAGTGATTAAAAGAAGAAAATATATGAAATAATTTTAAGATGAGAATGAGGTTTATTAATTCTTTACACAAAATCGTTTATTAACATGAAAATTTTTTACATAAAAAATAGTGTTTATTTCTGTTCTTCAACATAGTTTTTTTCACATACCTCTCGCCCATCCCTTGCCCTCTATAAAATGCAGCATTGGCCTATCATTAAAAAAAAATAAACTCTCACAAATTTCTGTTTCTGCTGAACTTGTAATACTTAGTTCACTTAATTTGCAGTAATTATTTTAACATGCACAAACAAAATTTGGGAATGACTTCCCAGTGACTTTTTTCTTCATTACATAATTTTAACACCTTAGTCATAATATAGCAAACAAATGTTAAAATGAGATTTTTATTGATGACACTCCTATTCAAATATTGTCAAAATTAAATCTTTTTTGACAATAGAAAACTTAACATGATCCACAATTTTATTCAGATTTGAAATTTTCTACAGGTAAATACACTGCATTTGTAAGAGTGAACATAGTTTCCTTTTTCAATCTGTGACTGTATTGTTTTGTGTGGCATATATCATTTATTTTGATGCAAAATCTCTTAACGTTGTTATGAAAAAAAAATAAAGTGTTCTTGAAAACAGAATCAATTTGATTCAAGAGGTTGTATTTTTCTTTCAAAATCTAAACAAGCACTTCTAAAACCAGTGTGTGTTTGGGTATTGCTGGGTTTTTAGTAAGTTTACAAATTGTTGTACAATGGGCTCAGGATGACAGGATGTATAATATAAATATTTAAATTAATCAAAGTTAAGCTACATGAACATATACTTGGTAATGCCCTTGAACATCTGTGTTGTTGTGTTTAGTTATTACCCACCCAATTTGTGAAAAATGTTTTAAAGAATTCTACGATGTTTCAATGTATACATATATATACAAACACAGTAGATCTGCTAGGCTGAATAGCAACTCTTCTGGTCGTTTTTATTTTGTGTGTGTTTTTTCCACACAAACACACAAAATAACAACCATACAAATTAAGGACATCAACCATAATGCGGCTAAATAGACAATAAAATGATTATTTTTTGCCAATCTAATAAATTTCTTTTTTTATAATTATTCTGTTTACCTTCCACAATGTGTCTTAAATTTGTTTATTTTTTGGAGCTATCTCCAAAATTTGTTATTGTCCAATATGAGAATGTACCTAAACTTGTATTAAAACAAAATGTTTTTATTTTTCAAATTATTTTCAAGTTGTGATCAACTTGTAACATCAGAATTGTAAACTATAGACGTATTTTCATACTAACACAAGGATTGCAATTCTGTCTAACATACATGGAGATACTGCAAATTAAATCTGTATAGTATAGTTTTCAAAATGGTAATTCCACTATTTGGTAAAATGCATAATGATCTATTTCAAAGTGACAAAAATCTGTAATCAGCATTCCCTTATGAATTTTCCAAACAATACTAATAATTGCCATACTGATAGAGGGTCTTTAATCAGACTGGTATTACATAATACTGCATATTTCTGTTATTACACGAGGGAGCTAATTAACTTCCTTTCTCAATATTTCATATTTTATGACTTTTGATGCAATTTTGAGCTAACCATTAGAGCTCATATTTATCCCAAATAAAGCTATCTCTATTTTACTACATAAGAGAAATACATTTTGTAAATGGCACCAAAAGATATATACCTAATATATATATATTGGAAGGTCTTCATACTGTTATCAATCAATCCCTCAAATGTTTCTATTTCCCTCATGGATGGCTAGTTTTAAAGAACAGATAAATTTAAATATAATAAAACCACTTTTTCAAGTTTTCCACACCATTATTATTTTAATTAAGAATTAACCAAAATTCTACATGCACTAATTAGGTGCCGTCATCTTAATTTTTCTTATTCCTAAAAAATCCTTCTGTCAGATGGGTCACAGTTCTACTTTTTATTAATTTGATAATTTTGGTTAGCCAAACATACATGCATAAAATTACCATCAAATAATACAGAATACATTTTCTTTTGTAGGTAGTACAAGACCATCACAGAGTAAAATTTTCCTTCCCTTGACCAAATACTGATATCAGATAACATACCAACAAATACTTATATGATCAATGAAAAGAAAATATATACATACACCAAATAGATAATACAATAGAGAGATATATAACAGTATTATAATGTCACACCTGATACAAGTTATAATAAATATCAAGATCAAAGAGACATCTCTATTACTGTTAATTTTCTACTATCTGTATCATTGTGACAGTCTGTGTTGGACTGGCCATTTCAGCTATGTCATAATATTTTAAAATCTGATCTACAAGATCCACAATAAAATAAAATATCTGTTGTTCAAATGAGAAAGTGCCTGACCACACTAAAGAACAGCTGAAAAGTGTCTCATCTCCTGTGCTGCTTTAGGCGGGGAACATTGTCAAAACTATTAGGAAGGTCTTCAGCAGGCTATATAATGTAACCCTTTGAAAAGGCATATGGAAAATATGACAATTGTCCGGAGTAAATCCTACAGAATGTCTTGATTCCAGATCGACCATCCTGGACCTTGTAGATCTTCAAATTGACCATGGCAGAAAGCCATCAATAAAGGCTAAACCTTGTCAAACGCATGTAATTTTTAGATTTACTTCTCAACTTATCTTAATGAAAGTCAGTTCCCAAAAATGATTTCTACAAAAATTATTGCATTTACATGTACATGTAATATATCATAGTTCTACAAAAGATGTTGATTGTATTTGTTCTTCAAAAGACTAGAAGTTTGTTTAATAAAAAGAATTTGTAATAGGCTGTGTTTACACAGTTACTGTTAAAAAATAGCACCACAAAATTAATTCACCACAACAATAAAACTGCCATTAACATTTTTCATTAATTGTTCCATTGTGAAATTAATTTTCCCACCAATTATCGAAGGACAAATTGACTAGAAGGAATGTATCTAATTGTGTTCTATATCAATTATATAATCAAATAAATTTCCTTTTTGTACAAATCCCTTAAGCATTATAAGTTGGATATACAGTTCAATATTAAAGATAAGGTATATTTATCATGGAGATTCTTAAATTTTATGAAACATGCAATCAAATTTCAATATCACTTAAAATTGGCAAAAACAATATATTTGGTTACTTAATATTTAAAACAGTGCTATATGTGTTGGTGTTTAATGTCACTTTTATCAATAATTCAATATTAAATAGTCAAACAAGACAAGAAATCCCCAACCCAAACTCTGGCACTGATTATCAAAGAAACTTCTTTGCCTACAGATGTATATACCAGTTTACAAAAGGAAAGTAGGTGGGTCTCTAAAAGGGTCCTGATTTTGTTAAATAATAACTATGGCGACTGTGAAAAACTATAAAAAAATAACAGGTTTCTATAATAATGTATTGTCCAAATGTCACCTCTAATTAACTACCTTGAAATGACAGAAATTGACAAGTTTGTATATTTCCTTCAGGTATTGTGTAAATGAAACTGACAGGTCTATCCCAAAAAATACTGATTTATAATCACAATCATAAATCAGTCTCATCTTGAGACAAAACAGATAGTAATAAGCTATTTAGAGTATTTATTGAAATGTTATTCCTCCATGTCTTGGGGTTTATTCTTGCCAATACTTTGTAAAGTCTTTAATAAAGTGGAAAAAAATACAACATTATTATGTGCAGGTATATGTAAATAAAGCGTAACAAATGCTTAATTATGCACATATGCCAGGAACCTCTAGCCTTTGTTAGTCTTGTGTGTTTTTTAATTTTGGTTCATTTTTATGTTTCTGAGTTTAGTGTGCCGTCCATTTTGCTGAACTAGTATACATTATTGTTTAGAGGCCAGCTGAAGCCCACCTCGAGGTTTTCTTGCTGCGTTGAAGACCCATTGGTAGCCTTGAGCTGTTTTCTGCTCTTTGGTCGGGTTGTTGTCGCTTTGACAAATTCCCCATTTCCATTCTCTGTTCTATGTAGAGGTACAAAATAGTCACAAGATATTTCAATTCTTAAGCAAATTTAAATATACCTCAGCCTAAAAGTAACCAATTTGCTTTCATAAAATTTTTTTTTTAAATATAATTTCTGTTAAATATTCCCTTTAGCTTATCTTAATCTGCAGTTAAATTAACAGTAATGAAAAGTACAGATGAATATTATGCAATATATAAATGAAGATGACTCCATTTTATTTCCTTATTGATTATTTTAAACACCTTGAAATCATATTATCAAAAAATAAACTTATCAATCTACCCAAAAAATGGTTTACTTTAATAATACTACTGATATGTTTAAAATCTTTTCATATTGGTAAAATTCAACTGAGTTTAACCATTGGCAGGTGAAATAATAAATCTTATGTTGTTGATTTTATATGATGGAATTCTGCCAGAAAAAAAAGAGACATTACCTGAATAAATTAAACAAATAAATTGCAAATCCCTGACCCCCTGTGGTCTGTCAGCAATTCAATGATTCAATTTACATCATCAATATAGGTGTAAATAAATTTTGAATTGCCCTGTATATACATATAAAAAGTACATGCATGTATAGCAGAAAAGTGAAATACAAATATAACATGCTTTAAAATTTACAGTTATATTTATTTATACAGTTTTTTTCAGTCATAAAAGTATTTGATTTCATGTATAATTCAGTAATGCCAGATTGTGACCTCACCCAAAGGTTATGAACAATGCCTTTCGACAAGAATGGCAATCAAATGAAAAATATCATACCATATTCATTGAATTTTTTAAATTAGCTACATGAGTATCAAATTGTTTCAATTCTTGTGACTTTTTAAAAAAACAATAGACCAAATAACTAGTTCATTCTTGATAAATTCTGATTTTAAATCAATGAATGAATATTTAAGTTCGAACTGAAGCATTTCCTCAGTTTTAAATTTCCATTGTGTCAAACTGTGATAATGGTGAATTAAAAATCGTACCCACAGAATATTTATTATCTTGAATCAATTGTCTGTACCGGGAAAAAAAATGTTGAGAATTAACATGCCAAAAACCACTGATAAATAAAAGAATTACCTGGAAAACCTGACAACTTACATTGTAGGTATAACATGAAAAATTTACAAAATATATAAATCATTTGTTCATTCATGTCATAAAAAATTGCATGGGCACAAATTGGCATAAAAATGGTTCCCCTTAAATGTATAATTTGTCACTTAATTTTATGGGTAGCAAGGGAAGTTATCAGTACATTCTAGTCATAATTGTACTTGGACATCGATGAAGTGCAGACAATGACCGATTCAATATTGTAAAAAGAAACAAGACAGTGAATTAAAATTTGATAAATTTTAATCATTTATCGACATGTATTTCAATCCTTAACAAAATAACTGAAATGGCCATGGTTGCTTTCTAATTTTTATATTCATACATGATCTGTATTTACTAGCATTACACGTCTTGAAGTACATTTCTACATGTACCAACATAAAAAGTCCTGTTAGCTTTAACATGAATTGACTAGATAATGGGAAAATGCTTACCTCCAATAGTGGAGCTCAAATCCTGGACATACATTGGGGCAATTTGAACATGGTTTTCCTGCCTTTATCTGATGAGCTAATGGAGGACTCTGAAAAACAGAATTTGAATATACCAAGTTCTTTCTTTCAACTACTTTTCTTTTCGTGCTATGAAAATTATATAAATTTGTTTTTGATACATATCTATGTTATTTTACAAAATGTATTTGTTATATTTAACGACAATATTCTGAATATGATTTTTTTTAGAAAGAAAAAAATTGAAAGAAATCCATCTTCCAACAGTTGTCAGTTTTCAATTTGTTTTTATATTTTTTTTTATAATACCTTTAAGTTTAATACAAATTAAATGATAGATGTCTTTAATAACTTATAAAAAACTGAAGAAATATTTATAACGATTTGTAATACACAAGACACCAGAATAATTAGACATTCCATCGAACAGGTGCTCGTTTGTTGACATTTACACTACCTCCAAATAAGGCAATATACTAAAACGTTACTTACAGAATATAAACAGCCCTTCTGATCAGGAACCAAAGATGGACTTAAACTAGGTGAATGGCCACCACAAGTAGCCATCGCGGTGTTTCTCTTGATGGTATAAGTGCAAAATACTTCACATGATAACTATGCACGCTGTCCAACGTTTGGACGACTCTTACATCACTGATAAAAAGTCAACCCCTTTTACGTTTTAAAACTTCGGGGGAACAATAAAAAAATCTAATTCAATCCAATACACTAATTAAAATCATCAATTAATTCCCAAATCAATATGCAAAGGTGATGAATAAATCCTTCTTCACACATAAGCCGTTCACGAACAGTGGGAAAAGAGTTTAATAATTTTAAACGCTCATGAATATTGACTCCGCCCATCATAGTACGTCACCCGAGGATGAGCTATCCAGCTGTTCGAAACTATCAAATTTCACCCGATTATTCTTTGATCGGTCTTCTTAATTACTAATTAAGCAACACATATTATAGGTAACTACAGTGTAATTTGTTTTCGGGGTTTTTAACCAGTTAAACTCTTTGATTATGAGGGAATAGAATATTTTTTGATAGGCGTTTGAAAATATTTTATATTTGTGGAGTCTATTTGTATGTAATAGAGACAGTCTCAGGAGACAGCACAGAGAAACTTATGAGTATTTTCTTTAAAGATTAAATATTATGCAAAAGTAGCCCCTATTTATGTGTATTCAATTGTTATAAATATCAGTTTTAAGTGCAAGCATTTTACATTTTTCATGCGAAAACAAATCAGAATTTATGTGTAGTTATAACTGGATGATATTAGTCCAGCCCTGGCCTAAGTGACTGGTTTTCATTTTTTATTTTCTGTTGTCACTGAGTCCAGCTCGCCCTCCATTACATTCAATGGTGCAAGCTCCCGGGGATGACTGGGAAAATGTCAGTGCTCAAATACGAAAAATGTATAACAAATGGTTAAACTTGATAAAATAAATTATACATTTTTCGTTTTTGAAAAAAGTCTGGACTATGGATGATGTATGCTTTATATCGGGCTAACGCCCTCATGGGTATATTATAATTCAGAATTATGGAGGAAGGCTTTTATATTTCAATTTTAAACAGACATAGTGCATGCTACAATCCAATACTAAGCTTTCTTTCACATTGATTGTATAGCTGTGTAATCCGTAAGAAATTTTGATGAGTTGTTGAACATTACTTCAGCTTTTTTTTCTGCATGTCGGTCACATTCACCTAGTTGTTCTAGTCCTACATATGTGGCCTGATAAAACGCATTTATTTTTTTTTTTATTTGACTGATTGCTTATGTTGTGTAATATAACATTTGAAGTATGTCCATTTTTCCTTTTTTGTGTCCCCATTATGTTTTTCGGAAGTACATATATGCCCGCGCGTGTATTCAATTTACGTGTAGTGCTGAATTTCAGAACAACTTTTAGATTCGTTAGAACTATTTTTGACCGAATTTTGACCCTTTAAAATTATGATTGTGAGGATTATCTTAAATGCGTGCATATTTTTTTTAACATAAGCGGTAAATTCTTGTAATTAGAAAAATCACAGAAAACTATAGTCGAAAGGGCTTTATTCAAAATAGTATACATATATAAAGGAAGAGCTAAAGATCAAGTGTATCTATTGTTTCGATTAACTTGGTTTTTAGAAAGGTAGATGGCCCTTGTTTTCAAATAAGGGTTGTAATTGTGAACATTATATATGTAATGAGTGTAGCATATCTTTATTTTTAATTCAAATTCAAAACTTTATTGCAAATAAATTAACCATTTGGGTTGTGACAATAATTATGGGATATGCTGGTCGCCTTGTATTATCCAAAGTTGTCATAGTCTGAATCACAATGACTCGATTGCAAAAGGTATGAAAGATCAACCAGGAATAAAGACCCAACTTTTCAATGTATATTATGTAAATGTTTTATTGTCACCCCGCTGCAACGCTACGGAGGGACCTAGTAATGGTCTCCGTCCGTCTATCCGTCCGTCATAGTTATTTGTGGACGCAACTCCTCTGAGACTGCTGATCGGATTTCATTTAAATTTTGTAGGACTGTTAGTCACCATATATACTTGATCCTATCGCACCGCAATTTTTGATTCGACAAATTTTAAGGTAGTTATGGGACTTTAACGTTTCCTGCATTCGACACTATAGGAACAATTTGTTGGCGCAGCTCCTCTGAGACTGCAGATCGGAATTCGTTAAAATTTTGTAGGACCGTTAGTAACCACATGTACTTGGTCCTATCGCACTGTGATTTTGATTCGACAAATTTAAAGGGAGATCTGGGACTTTAACATTTTTCTGCATGTGACACTATAGGAACACATTGTGGACGCAACTCCTCTGAGACCACTTATCAGATTTCGTTCAAATTTGATAGGATTGTTAGTCACCACATGTACTTGATCCTATCGCACCTCCATTTTGATTCGACAAATTTTTTGTGCATGTGACACAACAGGAACACTTAGTAAACACAAGTTTTTATTTGTATTGTACTGCAATTTTGTTTATTATGTGTTGACATCCATACTGTGCCGCCATTTCAATAATACACGTTTTGTATATCTTGTTGGGCTTCGACTTTTCTCTGCGGCAGGGGACATATATATGGCTACGTGTAGCAATCTTGTTATGTTTTAGTTTATACAGTAATACGGTTTCCTAGACTGAATAGTATTAAAGAAGAACATTCACTGTGTTTTAAACTGCACTATGGCAGCGCTTGAACGTGAACAGCAATATACATGCAGCACTGAAGTACTGGGTTAGAACTTGATTATCGATGCAAAGGCCCTATAGAAGTTACATTGTTTTAAAAGGTCTTTGGTGAATGTGTAGTTACAAAGAAATATACAACGTGTGATTAAAAAAATATGCATGTACATGTATATGTGTGATTAATAGGACAGAGCAGAAAGACTAGCTTTAAATGATTGTATAGTTTTATCATTCGAAACATTTTTGCTACCCTTCCGGTCAACTGTGACAGGAGTTTACACCTGGTTTAAAAGAATGGGGTTCCTGTTGCATCTACTTTTTTAATTATGTTGTGTTTTCTGTTGTTGTAAGAGAAAAGCATCACTGCTTAATGTTTGTGCAGCTTTGCACAGAGTCAAAAAAAAAAAATTTTAATGTTCCCCGAGCCTTGCACATTCACGGTTGCTCAAATTGTGCACAACTTTGTTAATATCCAAGATGTGACAAAATATCACTTCTCTTCGACTAGCATTTGCTTATAACCAACGTAATCAGAATAATTAATGTAAAAAATGCAGGTCAAATTAACTGTAATAGATCTTGATGTACGCATCGTGGAAAATAAAGTACTTCTTAAGGTAAAGAAGACAGGATTATTTCCCATATGACCATTCAACGTTATATATACTCATAGTGGTTACTGTAGTGTCATTGGTTGAAACCTTAGTATTATTTGGATTTTATGCCATTAAAATATTTGAATTTGAAATTCAACAAACTAATAAGTGTGTTTTCCTTTAATTGTAACTAAATAGCAATTGTATCAACTCTAGGGACATTAGATCGATGATTTTTTTTTGTTGCAGCGTCCACGAGTTTACATATTCCTCTTTTGGTGACAAAGCACACCAAACGTTTTTTGTCGACAAAATATACATTTACCTGATTGCAGGTGGTATTTAAGCCTATATACCTTTTTCCATCACATATCTAACCTGCTTTTTTAATAAAATTTCTGAACCAGTCTTTTTTCAAATTCCTTTCTGGCCCTCCTATGAAAAGTCACATGGTTTTGCCATTGATATCTGTAGAAAAAAACCATGATTAAAGAGAACCAAGAGAAAATAAATGTGAGAAAAACCATAGAAACTTTTATGTAAGAAATATAACTGATTCTTCCTAAAAAATGTGGTTAACCGAAAGCCAGACCAAATTGATTTAGACATTCATCGAGTGACATTCTTTCGTTTTCTTTTTTAAACATTGAGCATGTCAATTTTTAAATTATTATCATTTAATATCTTTAATGATTTGAATTGCAGCCCAAAAAAGAGAAAAACACAAAGATCGGAAAGACTTCCTTTTGAACACCCCATAATGACGGAATAAGTAAAGATATATATATGGAGGGGGGTTCAAATGGAAGTCTTACCCAAAATATCAACACGGTTAGAGACAATGAAGGTTTTACGACACCATCTTATCAAAATTTTATAAAATATGAAACTGAATTGAATTGTTACTTGTGATCTCCATTCTGTCTCTAATTCCGTTATTATTGATTGATAATTAAATGTAGGCAGACAATTAATGAAAATAAACCTCAATAAGCAATAAATGTAGAATGAAACTAATTTTGTGTCATCATTGACTAACAATACACAATAACGTTACAAGGGGGACAACCCTGATGCTTTGGTGATACTGGCCGTGAAATGTTATTAAATTCAACGCGGGGCGTAACAATGACAAGAACATGAAATTCAAACATAAATCACAAAATACGTAGAATATACTGTAATCCGAAATAAATGATCAACAGCTCCTAAACTGGGACATGTGCGTAATGACTAAACTACAAATAAAGGAGAGACATTTTATCCAAAAATAAGACAAGATAGTAAACCCACGATAAAAGTAACATTTTCTTACACGAAATATAAATATTTAGTTCCTTGCAGATGCCACGATGAGTGGACAATGTAGAACGATTACTCTCGAAGTACGAAATCAAAATTTATTTCCGCTATTTCAAACTGTTCTAGGATTGCCTTGAATCGTTCATATATTCAAACACTGGTGTGGGTTATCAGTGATCTATGTGCTGGTTATTTCAAGAAATGATAAAACTGAAGACTATAAAAATCAATTATTTATAAAGAATGTTTCTCAATCTTAAATTTCCTGTTATATTGTCGACGGAGAGTGAAAAAATTGCAATAAACGCTTGATTCGTAAAACAAATATTGTCCGTTTGATTGTAATGGAATGCGATATAGTAAGGTTCACCTATTGATTTTTGCTCACATTTTACCATAAGGTTAATTTTTATGTATATATTTTTCATATACGGAAAGATAAACACAACTTCATGACTTAGTTTTTAAGATATTTGACACTGGGGATTGGTGACACGGGGTATCCCAATTACCTAAAAATATTGACATCTTTTCTTACTCCTTAATTTCTTTGCCCCTTTTTCCCAATTCCCTTCAATTTTTGCTCAATTTCCCCAATTCCCTAAATTTTTTGGCCAATTTTACCATCTCCTCCAAAAAAATCCCTCTTTCCCAAAGAGCGTGTCACCCCCAAACACCGATTTTGGTAAAAATGAGTTTAAAAAAAAAATTAAAATTTTTCACATTACTTTCAGGCAAAATCATCCTAACTTTTTATCGAACTTTTGTAAAATATTCCCAACCTCGCAGACATTGTTCTCTGATAAATAATTGGAGGCAAAGACAGAAAAATTAGAAATTATGCAAGTTTTGACCAAATAAGGAATACTGATGATAATTGGGTAACTTAAAGTGCATGTAAAAAGAAAAGCTCTACTCATTTATTTCTTAAAATTTAATATACTTTCTCGATGTAATGGACTTCTGCTTGCAAACGAAAAACGTGGGGATATTTTAGAAAACCTTCAAATTTTAGGACGTCTTGAGACATACGTGTATCTCTTGGCGGCGATCTCTGTTAAAAAAAATACCATATATCCTTATAATAACGTACCTTGTGTAATTATAAGGACATATGGTGTTATTTTTTAACAGAAACAATTTCCTGTGGCGGCGAAGGGGAAGGAAGTGACTTCTAGACATTTTTTCCAGCGGCATCCGTGATACAAGTGATTTGAGATTGATACTAAGTGATACTTTAATATTTTCTGTGCAAAGGGAGATCACCCTGTCTGACCTGGTGTGCCAATCAGCACCATTTTCGATATTTGCATTTTCTTAGTAGCTATCACAGGCGCTTGTCTCAGAAAAAAAAAATTACTATATATGCCAAGAGATTTCTTGGCATATATAGTAATTTTTTTTTCTGAGACAAGCGCCTGTGGTAGCTATATAGTCTTTGTTGTATATGTGTGATCATATTCATGAATAATTATAAATGTTATGAATGCCCTCTTGGTTTGGTTCCTGACATAATGGAGACATTTTTGACAGAATTTTAAATTGTGGAATAATAGGATATATAATATATATGGCGCGGAATCAGGGTCAAAAATACTTATTTACGTATATATACATAATTATTTCTGTATATACGGAATTCTTTTGTATACTTGACATTCTACAATATACGGAATTCGATTTTCGTATATACATAATTATTCTGTATATACGTAATTATTTATGTATATACACAAGTAGTTCTGTATATACGGAATTCGATTTTGTTTCTACGAATTTCTTATATGCATCGGATTTCAAATGTATTCTTGAAGTGAATTATTTCATATTCTACTGATTTCTTGGGTATGCTTGTGTATTTTTAGGTATTCTTGGGTATTTTTGGGGTATTTTTGAGTGTTTTTGGATATTCTTGGGTATTCTTGGGTGTTTGTATGGACCTTTTAAAGTGTTCTCTTGTAGAGGAATGTTCTATGTACTATAAAATAACACCGACTAGTTTTTAAATCATTTAGTTTTAGTAAAAACTTTATTCTGAGTGAATTATTTTCTTTTTTACTATATAATATATTTCGGTATGATAAAAGTTGATTTTAAAATTATGACAACAAATTAATTATTTATTTCTTATAATTTTGATGTTCAAAATTCATAAACTATTGCCAGGGTCATAAATGGTTCTAGGGTAGAACCACCCAGAACGGTTCTAGGTTAGTACTGTCATAAATGGTTCTAGGGTAGAACCGTCCAGAATGGTTCTACGGTAGAACTGTCATAAATGGTTGTAGGGTAGAACCGTCCGTCCGTCTTTCCATGCTTCACTTTTGGGTTTAGGAATTTATATATAATTTCTAAATATAGAATACCTCCTGTAGATGCACAATAACGTTTAAAATTTTGATTTTCTAAACATAGGGCCCACAGGGGTCGAACTTCGAAAATCGGCAATTTAAGTTTGTCATTTTTCCATTTATGCATTTTATTTCTATACAGTATTATAATGCAGTATATGCAGACGCGCATTAAGGTTTTAGAATTTTAATTTTCTAAACTGATTGGGGTCCACAGGGCCGGTCTAATTTCGAAAATTGTAAATATTTGCTTGTGACGTAAACTCCTCTTTCATTTTTCAATTTATGCATTTTATTTTTATACAGTATTGTCGTGAGCTATATGTAGATTCGCAATAAGATTTTAAAATTTTGGTTTTCTAAAACTGGGGCCAACATGAGTCGAATTTCGAAAATTTGAATTTTTATCTTTTGACGTAAACTCCTCTTTAATTTTTCAATTTATGCAGTATGTTTCTTTACAGTCTTGTCATACACCATATGCAGATGTGCAATAAGGTTTTAGAATTTCGATTTTCAAAACTTGGAGGCTGAATGGGATGGATTTCAAAAATGAGGAATTTAAATTTGTGTCGTAAAACTTTTTCATTGAATTTAGTGATTTAATTTCTTCATACAATGATTGCAGCACGTCTGTAAACGGGAAATAAGGTTTTAGAATTTTGGATTTGATGAAGTATCCCAACTAAATGGGTGGATATGGAATCACTGTCAATTCCGACAGTAGCTTTCTAGTTAAATCTGTTTGTATGTTATATGCCCCTTGTGGATCCTTAATTTGGTTTAATAAAAAATATGTTATGTTTTACAAAACCTAATGTTTAAACCGTCATAATGCCCGTGGTGTAACTTTCAATTAACAACTACATGTACTAGATGTCAGAATTAAATGTTGCATTCCTAATGAATCTTAATGTCAATTTAGGAAGATTAAAGGACAATACTAAAAAGGACAAATATACCTAAGGAGCAATAAAAAAAAAACGTAATCCATTGGACAGACAAACCCGGGAAGACAAACGAACAACCACAAGCACAACAAATAAACACAGAAAACTAAAACAATGAACAACACGAACTCCTATAAAAACCAGGAGTGAACCCAGGTGCTCCGGAAGGGTAAGCAGTTACTAACTTTGTTTAAAGGATTTTCAAAGGAAGACATGATTTTTTTTTTATCTATCATGTCGGGCTCAGCTGCCTGTACATGTATGTACACGGATGGTCTCAATAATTGTTTGTTCATACTTTTTATCAGTGGTACATCAAAACTGATCTGTTGTTGTGTTCACCTAAGTGATTTTTTTCCCTACATTATTGTATTTTCTTCGTATCCTTATAAACCTTTCACAAATGTTTTCTAACACTGATCAATTAGAAAAAGAGAATCCTGCAATGGATATCATTGGAAAGGCTTTCAAAACTGTACCTTAAATACTAAGAAATTATATTTTATTAATATTTGGGGAAACAAAGCAAATGAAAAATGTCAGTCGAGAAAACGGTTAAAAAATGAAAATTACAATGAAAAACAGTATTCATATAGTAAAGGTAACAAACTGGAAGACAATGTAACCGGAAATGTACTGTACACCGATCAGTATAACAATAATTATTATGCCATTTTATCACACAATGAGGTATTATGGTTTTAGGCATGAAAGTGAGCTGATGACACGTGACTGTTGTTTTTTGACGAGTTGTTCTGTTTACATTCTTGACCACAATATAAGAATCCATCTTTCAGCAAGAACTGTTTATTTATCAAATTTTTGCCACATCCGCTACAACTGAAACAGTGTGGACAGGCATGCCAATGAAACTCTCCGTGTGACAAACCAGGCGAATCGGCCGTGATCGTTCTTCCACAGGTGTGACATATCTAAAATAAAAAATAGACAATCATTTTATTTATATTCATTTTGTAAAAAAAATGGCGTATAAATTCATGACACAAAACCTTCTATAGACTTGTCAAAAGTTAAAACACTTGTTGCTTTCTGTCAAATCGCTGTTAGACTTAAAATTTCTTTTTTTAATAAGCCAACTAAAGCCAACAAAGCACTGGTTTGAGCACGATCTACAACGCCCATCACCTTTTATTTATCAATTATGAGCCAGCTAGGACATAAATCATTACAGTTCCCAACCGTATTAATCTCCCATTCAACACACACACTCCAAAAATTCATTCTTCTTTCACTCTGATTTGTATAATTTGGTTAAAAACCACAGAAGACAGAAAATTGATATAGTAAACGGTATGTTCCGATATTCCTGTTATAACAGGTCTTCTTAACATCGAATTCAAGAACATTTTTTAAAAGAAGTTTAATTGGACATATAAGTTTAAAATTTAAAGAAATAAAGGTTTAGCTTGAACATCAAATCTGTTCTATTTGTATAACTTGGTGTCTGTACTTGTACACTCGTTCACAAACCGAATCAAGAAACATTTAAATATCATTTGAGGAACAATATTAGGAGCTCCATTTCGATTTTAAGGATATTTAACTTATGTCGTTCGAGAATTACGAAACTTTTCCAGATTCTTGCGAAGTTGTTATACATTTTTATGACAGTAACGACAATGAATTCCCTTTCGACTTGTACGCAGCTTTGTCCATGGAAAAATTAGTTATTCCACATAATTCGTACAATAACTCCACTTTGTTCATACCTTTGTAATCATCTTTCACATCTGTTGTCTTAGAGTTACTGAACTTTGTTCAAGAAAAATGTGCGATTTTTCACTCAGGAATTAAGCCCTCATTTGATTGTTTTATAGTGAAATTGGTGTATTTATTTTGTTGTAGATTTTGGATGGCCAAATCATCCATACATTGCACAGGGGTTCATTCTAGTGAGAGTACCCTTCCAAAATATATGTGGTCAAACAAAACTGATAAAGGAAATCGAATGCAATATAAGATACTTCACTACATTTTATCTTTCTGTTACAACATAATATACTGTACTATATTTGTACCTTGCTATTACAATATAAGATATTTTTGTATTTGTATCTTCCTGCTATAACATAAAATGCCGTAATATATATCTGTACCTTGCTATTACAAATAAGATATTTTTGTATTTGTATCCTCTTGTTATAACATAAAATGCTGTAATATATTTGTACCTTGCTGTATAGTTTGTCAAAACATAAAATACAGTATGGATTTCCGTTGTTCGCAATGTACCGTTGTCCTGCTAATGGAGCATCACAGAACCAACAACAGAAATGTTGTACGTGCCAAGCTTGTTTATCTGCTTGGGTATATTCTCTGGCAAATATTATCTGCAACGACAAAGGTCAACTTCAAAAATAAAGATTTGATCATTTCATTTCAGTATGTGTATTCCTTCTAAAATGAATAAAAATTCGTTAGTCTAATACTGCAATTATGGCGAATCATTCTCCCCGTGGACCATACTGCGACCCTTATACCGTACATGGGTAATCAACTGCTTTGAGACATAGATTGACGCCTATTCTATATCCACACATTTTCACATTAAAACTCTAATACCGAATAAATTGTTGCACATGTTCAGTCATTTCATGTCTATATCGTTAGCAATCCAAAATCGGTAATTAAATTTTAATTAATAAATATATTTGGCAGTTAATCAGAACAATATTTCAACACAACCTGTCAATATGGTTACCCAATGTCTGTGATGTTTACATAACGGAAGTAAACAACGGAGATACATTATAGAAAACGGATGCCAAAATGATACAGACAGCTACATTAATAATCAATTATATTCCTCAAAATCAAGAATTTTTGGCATGATTATGTTAACATTCATGCTTCATTTTACATCATCTCCATTCTTCTTATTTTTTACTATTTTCTCCTATTAACCAGCATTATCACAAAAAAAATCTTCAACCATTTAAGGGAACAATAGTAAAATTCTTTTGGGTCAGTACTGAAAATTTGGGCAAATAAGTATAACTATTATATATGTGTTTTTATTGTCCTTGAGATTTATTAATAGGGATTTTAGTTTATCATATGATGAATTGCTTAATATGTCAAAATGACCATCTCTCAAGGTTAGAAGGTGGTCTTTTGCCCGGGTCTATACAAGATTGAGGTTATTTGTCCGGGTCTATTCCATTTGAAACTTTTTTTTAAAATTATACATAGGAAAAGCCCACTGTATTTATACGATTTGGTTAATATTAAAAAACACACAACTAATTATACTACAGAGTTACCAAGCGTTAGGACAACAAGGTATGATCGGTATGGACTAAAATCATTTAGATATTCTGCTGCCAAAACATGGAATGTTACTTTATTTATTGAACACAATTATACCCAGAAAGGGTTGAAGGAATATAAACAAACAATAATAAAACATCAAAAACAGAATCAAATCTAATAATACAGTATTCAGTCCGCTTTCCTCAGTAACAAAGACTTTTTGATGAAGGAAATAACGTACAACACAAGATTTGCATTTGTTAATAGTATAAGTTTAGATTTATCGTCTAAGTTAGAAAAAATATTATAGTATTTTTCACAATTTTGCAATAACTTTTCTCTCTGTTCAGAATTTAAAGTACAGTCAAAGAAAAAATGAATCTAATCTTCAACCTTGTACTGACAAGTTTATAAAACCATTTTTTCTTTCATTGTTTTGGAGTTACCAAATAATTTTAGACTAGAAACAAATTTTAATACGTACTTTGGTAAATGTGCCGCTTGTTTATGATTTTATGTTTTGTATTTTCTTGCTGACGGTTTTTTAATAGTGCATTGTTTTAACTTAAAGTTTATGTGCTGTGTTTTAACGCTTGGTGCTTTTGCTGAACTTTTTGTTTTTATTTTAATGAATGTACTTGTCGTAATTATGTTTTTGTGAAACTGAAATGTTATAGTATAATGTCATTGATATTCGATTTTATTGTTCTTATAGTCGATTTTAACAGAGACTATGTTGTTTTATTTGATTTACGTCGGCTTAAAATAAAGCTTTTTGACTTTGACTTCGACTTTGACTTTTTTCCTTACATTTTATAACGGAATGCCTTTTTTCCTTGGTTTTGAAAAATGTAATAATTTGATCTATCACATGGCATATGGGGATAATCTATTTTAACTAATAGTCAAATAAAACAAAAAGTGGGTAACAAGAAAGGTCAATGATGACGAACCCATCAGTTAATGCTACCAATTGACAGTACTTCAGGCAAAAAATCACATCAAAGAACACAAAACTAAAAGCTTACTTGGGTCAAAATGTATGGTGAAGAAAAAAAATTATAACTCATGGACCCGATGTCGCGATTTATAATTTCTTGTCGTTTCTTCACCATAAATTTTGTTCAAACTAAGCTTTTACAGTACAAAACACGTGAATCGAAACAACAAAGAGTCTGACTTGGTTCAGACACTGAGCAGTGGTGCATTAAAGCGGTTTTGTGGGATATTCCTTCATTACCTATCCACATTGTCGCTCTATTAAAAGAAATAGTCATAAATAAAACTCATATAAAGAGTTTAATTGTCTGTCATCGTGAAATTCAATAAAAATCAGCAGTAGTGACAAGAGACCAAAGAGCATTTTTTACAGAATTTCATGAAATTTCTTATTTGTAGGCCTTACTGTGAAAAGATCTTAAGGTACTTACTAAATATGCTCTTATACCTTTCCATGGGTTTTTATTTTTATTCAATGTTTTAAATTTTTTTCGCAAAAACGTTTTATCCAGTTCTCCAATGATGACACTGTATGGAATTTTTGCAATGAACTTTCGACATAACCTTGAACGAAAAATACATTTCTGTGTGACGATGAAACGGAGTTTTTTTATTTTCTTGTGCAAATGTTATTTGAAAACCCATAATCATTTTATCAACACTAGTGCACCAATTAACAGATTATATATATTTAAAAAGGCTTTTCGTCTTCCACAGTCACATATTTTTACCTCATCACAAGCAGAACACCGGGGATAAATGGAATCAGCATAGTGTCTCTCACAGTAGATATCATCATTTCTGTAAAAATATATCATATCAACCAACAATTCTTTACAAGTTGTACAGGTAAAACATCCCGGATGCCAAGGTGTGCTCCTTCCCATACGGTCTGCTATGACAGTTACGCTCCCTGGTTCCATCACTTTCAAACACCTATGGCATGTCTGTAGACATAATGGTAGAACATTATTGAATGTTTGTTATAGGTTATTCGTAAAGATTGGAAATATTAAAATGTAAGGATATCTTGTAGCTGTCAATGAGACAACATCCTGTGGGATTGAACATGGGATCTATGGGCCATCGTATGCTCTTCCGCTCACACAAAGGACAAGCACTAAATATCCATAGAAATTCAATTAAAGTAACAACAAATAAACGCAGTACTTTTGTGCAGATTATTTATTTTACTACATGAGATTTACATAAAAAAATTCTATCTATGTTACGATGGAACAGTAATACATATTTCCGACTGAAGATTGTATGTAGAGTGCGAAAACTATTTTTATTATGAAATTCATGTATAATGCTGTCAGTACAGTTAAAATATAACTCTCAAACCATTTAAATTTTTTTATAGAAATAGTGCCACAATGTGCCTATTACGTACTCCATCTGTAAATAAACTGAATATCAAGTCACGGTGACATTCAAATAAAGTTATGACTTGGGTGGAGCCCACCCTAAGATTAATTGACATTATGAATAGGAAAACAAGTGGTTTGGGGTGGAGATCTCGCACTTAACAAGATCTATGAAGATTACTGGAAGTAGGGGTAAGGACATTCCCTGTAGAGTTTTATTTCATGGGTATGAATAATCTTTTTCATAAATTATCATAAAATCTGACATTCAATGATGTCGATCTTAACACTTGTTTATATCGACATAATGACAATGGGGGTACTACTCCTTTTGACTTTTAAATAAATGAATATGAATTTGCTGTTGCATAAATAAATGGATTTAAATGGGAATCCCAACACTTTATAGGACAACTGACAAATATTGATACAAGAAGGCTGGGAACGACCCTGGAATTGATATAAATGCGCATTCACAAAGCAGCATCTCGATCTTTACAGGGTATCTGAAGATTTATAGGTGAGGGGCGTTATTAAACCATACTGATCCATACAGTATCAGTAAGGGGTAGAATAAGGCACATTTTGACCCCTAAAATACATGGCTATTCTTAAGCATCATTAAAAACCTTTTGTTCAGCACTAATATTTGAAATAATTCTAAGGCCCTTTTAAATTTGACAACAGTATCCTTGAAAATAGAGAATTAGTACATTATTCGATAATTTCAAAACCCTAAGATGACTTCATACTAGTATTACTTTTTTCGAGAATTGATTTTTTTTAAGGGACCGTACAATATTTATCAGGCAGGTTGGGCCGGTGTAAAATGCCATAGGACACATACTTTTTCTTGCTCTTATACTGATAGGACTCCCAAGTATTTTCATCCTTAAAAGTGATACGACAGCAATTGTTTTATAGTTACTTTAGAAAACAAAACAAAAGACATGTATGATATGCTAATTTAAAAAAAAATTATCCGCCTCGCTTCGCTCGGCAAATAAGGCAATATTCCTTTTCCATAAAACCCAAATATTCTGAAATAGACAGGTACCATACAGCCGTGGTTAATTATTCCCTATACCCTTTGTCAACTGTCAGCATTATTGCTGGACTGGGGCATATTTTTTTTAAATTTTAAGCCTTGCACGGTCAACTTTAAAAACCAAGTTATTTCTTTTGTTTTATCTCAGATATTGGTATAAATGAGTATGTATACTACTGAATACATATTACTCTTACTACCAATCAAATTTCATTGTATTTCAATGAAATTTACAAAAAATCTGAAAACGTTATTTTGTAGAAGAAACCATACCTAAATGGTATATCAGATAAATCGCATAAGAAAATTTTAAAACTAAAGCATTTTGTTTTGCCTTGTATCAGATATAAATGATAAATAATATTTATCCTTAGTACATATTACTTTTACCACTTGCAAGGTTTATTGTATTTCAATCTACATTATAACAAGTTTTAGCTTTCTAAAAAGCTGTGGACTGCTTCGCTGTATCTTAATTTATGGTAATATGTGAGCATGTGGTTGTTGATTTAGTATTGGAATTCTCTGTTGACCAGTAAAATTTTCCGCGAAAACAACAAACAGACACGACCCTGGAGGTGTGCCTAGACAGGAACTGTATTATTATATGATCCCTAGCCTAGATTGGCAGTAGTTATGAAGTAGAGATCATGCATTATTTGTTGTAAACATAGGATTATAGTGTATACGAGTAAGCAAAACAAACCGTGTGTATTGCAGATTAACAAAGCAAATATACACGTATTAATAATTGATTTCAATAATGAATTTCAGAATATATGAATATTACAAAAACATGTAATGACAGTTGATCGAAACTGATATACACATAGTTAATTTTCCGGCTTTTGATGACTTATCCTGAACGAGTAAAGCCTTTAATTCTTTATCTCATTTAAACCAATGGCTGTTTTTACCTTAAAATAAAAAATATTAAACCTTGTACTGCCAGAAAAAACGCAGCGATAGCGCAGAATATATCTACGCGCATGCTTATTGTATGTAAATAAATCTAAATTCGTCTGTTGATTCACAGGGGCCCGAATGGATATTTATTTCTTTTTTATTTTATTTCTTTTTTTTTTGTTATCTTATTTCATGAGTACTTTTAATAAATATTCACTGTAACAACGAATATTCTGCGTTTATTATCAATATGTTATACACTATCTACGTCTTTTATACTAAAAGTATAATGAGGACATTGTGTTTTTACAGCCCAAATCAGTATAGGACATTCACTTTTTTTAAAGCCATAATCAGAATTTGCAACGGTCCCTAAAAGATATTAAAAAATACTGCTTTATCTATAAAAACAATTTTGAAACAGTAATGATAAGTTCAGGGGCATTATTGAAAAGCACGTATGCGAAGTTCTTAAATAATATATTCCAAAATGATTCCCACAATTATCTATAATACTAAATTTACGAATTAGCCGAATAGGCGGCAAAACGCGTGGTTCAAAATAAACGATGTATGGTTCAGATTATAAAGGTTATTATCGGATTTGACAATCTGCATTTATAAATTTAAACTGCAGTTTTGTTTATGTGCAAATGGAATTTGTATCCACTTATCTGATATGAATTCTCCCAACATATCCCTAAGAAGGTTCTCGAATGCATACTTTTAACACGTTGATTTAAATAAACAAGTATGCACATATTTTAAATGTAATATTATTTTTGTTTGAAATTACGGAAGAAGAATAAAACAAATTAAAAAAATTCTCCTTCGAGTGGGATGTTTCCGCTTCATGTATTCAGGATTGTTTTTCTACAATAACGCAATTTCTCCTTACTGTAAAGGTTATGAACTTTGAAGATTATGAAGAAGTAAGGTAAAGTTCAGAGAAATTCCTAACTTAGTTGTTTTTTGGATTGCTCGGATGTTTACCTTGCACAAAGTGATAATACCAACCATTATCTATTTTTACATTATTTGTCATGTGACCTGTCTAAATATATCTCTACCATACAATTCCCTAGATAAAAATATTTTTAACAAATGGTCATCTTTAGCATTAATGACGAAATTTATCTCGGACATCTTTATAAACGTGGACAGCACACGCCGCCACACACTAAAAATGCTTTTATCGTCTTATTATTGGATATATTTGTGAAATTAATGCTCGCTTGCCCTGTCCATGACGACAATGAAACAATTGGAACAATTATTTTCCAAAAATATGCTCTACCTTACTCACGGCATCTTTTGAAAAATTCATCCGTCTCTAAGGAAATGTTTAAATCTACAATTTCATTTTCATATTTATTCTGAAGGAAAAAGGTAGTGCATTATGAAATGTGTATTTAATGAAAGCTTTTCATCAAGTTCCAGTTCAGAATTAATTGTAACAATAAAAATATTGACAATTTATGTGGTTGTGTTTTTGTCATAGATTTTGACTTTGAGGGAACCTTAAGGTTCATTTTGGTAATTCTAAGTGGCACACAGTCTACTTCATCAGTGGATACATCTTCCCTTAAGGTTCATTTTGGTAATTCTAAGTGGCACACAGTCTACTTCATCAGTGGATACATCTTCGGTAGTAACGAACAGCCATATGACAATTGGGTCACGTTGACCTAAATTTCACGCTTCATTGACTTTGGTTAAAGTTTGCATTAATATCCATTGCTGGAATACTACAGTATATATAGACATGAAACTATCAGTTGATACCACCTACTTGACAGGAAAGTTTATAGGAAACGGCCTGCCACAACATCCATACTGAGTTCCCGTTCCATGAATGACATGGCCGTAATAACTTTTTAAAGTCAATATGGCCACAAAAAAATGCTTATTTTCCCGCGTTCGCGCGGGTTCAATGTCTAGTAACACATAAATCTTGAATTGAAAAATATGCTTCAAACAAGGATTAAAGTGCAGGCGATAATGATCATAATACCGTTGGTTAGGTTTATCTAGAAACAAACATTTCACAGCTGATGGAACTGATTTTTCTGTTCGATAAGAATGATTCGTTACATGTTTTATCAGTGTAAATTTGCCAATAACAACAGATGTTTTATTTATTTATTTATTTCTTGCAATTTGGCTGAGAAAAAACAAATTTAAATAATATATTCGATATACAACATCTCAGCTATTTACAAAACTGACTTAATTTTTCAATAGATTTAAATGAATTATTACATTGATGATGGTGATTAATCGTAATTTCCAGTTAAAATAAATGCGATTTTTTCACTCAGTGAAAGATCGGCTTTTGTGAATTAAGGTGTTTTCGGCCACTCGTTGAATATTTTTCGATATTCTAAATTCTTGAATTAGTTATCCTATAAATATTCAAAGAAATATTGATATTGTCATCCCAGAATCGCTTCTTACTAAAACTTACAAAATCGCTTCTTACTAAAACTTACAAAATTCGTGATAAGTGCTTCAAATAAACTAGTAAAAGCACGAATATATATATAGCAGCTATATTTTCTTGTACAGAATTTATTTTCTTTTTCAATTTTTTAATGTTTCGCTTCTGATACTAAACCGTGTTACAGTTGATATAAAATGTATGGATATGGAGGAAGCGTAAAAAGTTCAACAAAAGTCACCACAAATGCCAGGTTTCTAATGAATACTTGCTTCCACCTAGGTAATAGAAGTCACAGACAAGATCATATCAAATAAGGTTAAAAGGGGGTGGGGGGGGGGGGGGGTGCTATCTGTTGAATCTTGTAGAGAAGCGGGGTCGTTCTCTCCATATAAAATTGAAAAAAATTCAGTTCTCCGATGTAGTAAACAATTACAACATACGAATAAAAAGCAAAGTGTATTGTGCTTTTCACTGTTTCTCATTTGTACGATTCTACAGAAAACTAACAATTTTTGCTATCTTTAATAAATTCAATTATATTGAAATATAACAGTAACAACTTAGAACCTGTAAATAAATAACAGCTGTACTCCCACAAAAATATACAGCTTTATAAGCATCTTATTAGTGGTTTAACAGCTTTGTAAGTACTTTATTTGTGATAAGTCAATTATCAGAAGATAAGCACTCTATAGTTAAGTTATACCATAGCCTAATGCTAACAAATCAACAGAACAGTCGGAACGGCCTTAGTTTGTCAACAGAGCAAGGTTGCGTTGTTATAGTTCATAAATATACGCAATTTTGTGTTTTTGACAATTACCTGTGAAATGTTATTCGAAATGTAGTAAATATATATCAAACAACTAATAGTGAAGTGTATTTATTCGATGTATCGGATACATCGCCAAACTCTATCCGCGAAAAAGGGATATTGGAGAGGGGGGGGGGGGGGTTCGAGGGAGAAAATTCGATTTTATAAAGTCCACATCTTTCATGATACGGGAACATATATATCTACTAGCTAAGTTTTTGACCTTGACCTTTATGGTAGTTCATGGTTTCAGCCTTCTTCGCGACACACCTTTTTACAGTGGTACAAAAACATACAAAGCATCATTATTCCACTCTGAGTAGTATTGCAAGTCTATGGAGAGGGGACACGATTTGTCAACATGCGTGCATGATGAGCTTATGAACTACAAAGTTAAACTAAGATTTTAACCTTGACCTTCGAGATAGAGATTCCAATACAATGCATATGTAAATCAATGTATGTTGGTCTACAAATTTCCCGAAGAAATGATCTATATATATGTACAACTTACAAATTCTGAATCCTTTGGCAGGTCTCCAATTAACCCAATGCCTGAACTTTTGTGTTTTCTCTTGGACACAAACTTTTGAAACTTGTGCAACTCCTTATCAGTCAAACTAGCACAGAATTTATGATGAAGATCGTGTAATGGTAACTGTTTTTGGAGTTGTCTCCTCCTTAGTTGAGCTGCAAACATTTGTTTATCCTTTGGAAGCATTGCTATAAATTTTTGTGACCTCTGAAAAAGTCAAATGCAAAAATTATCAGGGGTACAAAAACGTAACATATATTTTAGCTAAATACTCGTATAAAATTGACAGAGAATTGGTATAAAACATATTTTGATATAACGACTTTGTTTTTAAAGAATCAATCCACCTTATTCCTTCTTTCATAATATACATAGATTTATAGCACCTTTTCAAGAATGTTCATCGAAATACAAGAGCATGTCAGCTATTTTTTTACAATACAGTAGAACTTCGATGGCTAGAACTCCAATGGACCTTCGATATCTGTTCGAGTTGCAGAAATTTGTTAAGTACGAAAAATTGCCATGAAATATTTCTTAATTAAAATCCAACAGGTTAATCACCAGTCAACAGTTATCATGACATCTTTATTTCATTGAAAAGTAAATACTTACCTGTCAGATTCATCTATTTGTATTAAACTTGTAATTGTTAGTTGCATACCTGTAAGTATCAGGCAACAAGAGTGTCCATTTAATTATCTGGTTCGAGTTTTCAATGGTAAAATGCACTATTTTGTAATTATTGGGACCAACATTTTTGTTCGACATTTTTTTATAGAAATCGGTGTTCGAGAAACCAGGCCTTTTTCAACATGAAAATAAAGGAAAAATTGACGGGACTTTCACAACGGTTCGAGACATCGATGGTGTTCGAGCCATCCGAGTTCAAGCTACCGATTGTATATAAATACTTTTTTACCATATTTTCCGATATTATGCCTAGTCCGGAGATCAGTGACAAGCTGTCACATTCGTCCATCTAAATACAAGAGCATGTCTGATATTTCTTACCAATATATAAATGTATTTAAATTTTTACCATATTTTCAGATATAATCCTTGACAATACTATGTCATGGTCTGGTCCGGAGATCTGTGACAAACTGTCATATTCGTCCACATTCAATTTTTCTAATCGTTCTAACAAGTCATGTTGTGACCCTTGTCGTGGAATAGAATCCAAAAGTAAGTTGATAGGTTCTTTCCCATTTTGTTCATGGGTCGGTTGAATATCATGATCATCCACAGAGCAACGACAATTCCGGCAAACCTTTCTGTATAAAAATAATATACGTATAACTTCACTGCTTTATTCGTGGCCTATACAGTATAGGCTCATCAAAATTCAAGGGAAATAAATTTATTTTAACTTGTGGAAAGTAAACGTCATATTCAAAATTAAGAAGACCAAATAAAAAAATCAAAAACAAAATAATTTGTAAAGCTAAAATACATGTACATATGAAGGTATACCTCCAGAAATGTTGTTCAAGGCCTGGACATTTGTCGTTACATTTCAAACATCTAGCTTTTCCTTCTTCTGTAAGATTAGAAATTGATATGGCCTTCCCCTATAAAAGATCAAAAAATGTTGTATACACTATTTCGGATCAAACAGAACTTGCACCTCCGTACGAATTTAGAGGATTCCATCTTCTATTGTACAAATAGCCAACTTAGAAAGTAAGTGACTTGTACGCCACAGAGAGCCTGGATGCTGAATTTTTCACCCTTTTGTATTCATATATTTAGAGGATCCTATCACCTATATATGATCTCAGCGTGATATATAAACTCAGAAGTAAGACCTTACCCAAGCAAATAAAGTGTGAAATACAGGTCAGATTTCGAGTGACCGGTTGATGCATTGATGCTGGCTTACTCACAAGATCTCTCTCTACAAAACAGATCCTGGGGCCCCATCCAATTCTCAACCTATTGGACGCCAAAGAATTTTTCGGACGAACTTGTTACTTATTTGTCACTAAGATGTCTGTATACAAGTTTAGTGGTGGATAGGTGGATATTAGGATCTACAGAAGTACTGTTGGTCATACAACAGGATCAATCAAGCGTGAGATATAATATAAAGGTCTTTGTCTCGCTGACCTGGGTGCCAAGTTGTACCTGCATGTACAAGATGGCCTAAAATAAATGTAGTATACTTAAGACCAACAAATATGAACAATTTAGGTGTATGTGACAAAAAGTTCGTAAAAGGCGAGTTTTAAAAACCTTATCTATTAAAAAGGTCATTAAAAATTAAGATCTTGAGAGAGTTTCCATTCTGTGTACCTTTTGGTTCTTAGGTCTTATCCAGCTGTTTTTCAGTAGATTGATTTGATTAAAAAGTACAAATTTTTGTTATGTAATACATGATCATGTGATATTGCATTCTCCGACGAGATCTAAATTCCATGGCCAGATGTAAAAATACTTTTGAATTTTGATAATTTAAATAGATTCGTGCATCACTAATATTTTTCAATGGTTGCTAAAGGACAACAGAAAAGTGGCATTCTTAGTATGATACATGTATCATGTCAATGTGGAAAATTCGTAACAGGGTGGCATCCGAAACCAGTATTCGGTTGAACAACAAACAACTATTGTAAATTACGTTCCGTCGTACTGAAACATGTTGAAATAAAATAAAACGGTAGCTAAAAGGGTTAGTACTTGGCTCAAGTATCTGAATCTTATAAAACTGAAATGTTTGCAGGTCATTTCCTCCCACACCTTAATTTTAAAATATTGAATTTTGTTCTCATGTAAAGTGGCCTTAATTTCGACTAGCCTCCTTGGTCCATTTTTGAATCAAGTTATTTGAGTTGGAAAATTCCTTGTCACAATTGAATCATTTTTAAAATAATAAAATAATTATATAGTTTCTAAATATTACGCAAGTAGACCCAAAAAAATGCGGTGATGTCAGACATAGTTCATCAATGAAGTCTAATTTAGAATAAAGCATTTGTCAGTTATGAGTGTTATGTACATTTTTGAAGTTAATAATATTAATAAAAAGTTCCTAGTGAAAAAATACTCCGATGTTGTTTATTTTAAAAATTGATAATTCTGCAGTTTTATTTCATTTATAATACATGAATATTCCGAAGAATGATTACACCATGCATAACTACGATGGTACGACAATTCGCCTTATAAACCTGTGCTTTTAAACATTTTCCAAGACATACACCCATTTCTATGGAAACAAATAAAAACAAACTTCTGAATTGTTATTTCAACCTTTAATTAACCCTTTAGGAATAGACCTCCGACAACTATGGAAACCTGCTGTGACAGGCATCTGAACACATTCCACCTTGGGGGTCAGAGAAGGAACAAACACTATTTATTGAGAACTTAAATGGTTATATGGTATTGTTCTTTCACATGTTTTGGAAGAATTTTTTTTAAAAGAACTAAGAATCTATAGTATTTGCTTTACTGTGAATATTGATTTTTTTTTCTAAATTTTCAAAAATTAAGATATAAAAATATAATTAATGTATTTCACATAAAAACAGAAATTAAGCACGCAAACATATATATATATATATATATAATCGCGATGAAAACATAAGTGTGAGAGAAAACTTATATGCTTATATTTATATATATATGATCATTTTTCCAAAGAATTTTAGTTACTGGGATTGATTTGTCAAAATTGCTTATAAGTTTGATCGGCTTCTTCCCCTGTTTACGATACTAAACGATATTGTCTTAGTCAGCATGGTCAGACTCATATAATGCTACGTAAGTTTTGATGAATGATGTACTAAAAAGTTGAGGTTGAAAGAGTAAATCTAGATTAACGATAGTGTTTTGGCAGTTCATCAACAGATTGTTATATTGGCAACTCGTGATTCGTTATTATTTTGTGATTATTTTATATTGAATAATTTTTAGGCATGTGGTTGCATATGTTTTAATGGTATCAAATAAATACTCATAGTTTTTATGTATAAAACCAGTTATTGTCATTTTAAAATGAAACTAAAAAAAAAAAGTTTGAACAATTCACAAAGTGGTCTGTTTTGTATAAAAAAAATCCCAATACACATATTTTTACATATGTACATTAGAATGACATCTTTGAGTATTTTGCTGAAGACGATAACAGTAAAGGCACAATAAATCAATAAATTCATGAAATTAACATTACACACTCAAAAATATCGTATTATTAGAAAAAGTCACGAGGGACTCAATATTAGTAAAAAATAAGATTAACTTACGTTATCTCTGGAAATCTCTTGATGGATACTCATGGCAGTAATGAATTATCGAACTCCGGTTTAAGTGTTTTCACGTTTCAGTTCTCGGTGATGGTCAGTTACTGTTTGAACCATATTGCTACTATTCTCAAGTGAACATGCGCAAAGAATTTTGAATCACAGCATCCAAATCTAATGACGTAATGAAATGCTGCACCACACCTCAGGAGTAAATTACTTCAGCATGGTATCAATAAGTAATATTTTAACAGTGTAATTTGAAACTTTCTCCCAATTCCATATTTATGTTAGTGTGTAGTTATCTATGATTATCTGTTATCAACAGTAGATTGATATCTTTACTGGAGTGTACGTTGATTTTGGAGGACGGAAAGGAATACATTTCCAACTCTAGAGAGGAGAAATGAGATGCAGAGACCTTATCAAAGTTTAGAACACAAGTATACGTAATTTTATATTACATCTTTTGTCAATATATCTGATAAATTTTCTATTGAAAACACAATTTTCAAAAAATGGATTGTTCAAATTTAAAATGATTTTTTTTGCAAATCATAATAATAAGATTCCAAAAGTTCGATAAGAACATAAAATCTTTAGTCGTACCACTATGAGCCACCCGTGTGTCTCGCCTGCGTAATGTGTGAGCCATTTTTGCTGAAGACATTAAATAGACATTCCATGTGAAGAACAGCAATAAAATGTTCACTTGTTATTGTATAGGTTCCAATATTAAATGGGTTAGATTCTCGGCCCCTCTAGCCCCACATCCGTCATTTGTGTATTCAAACTTTTACTATAACAAGCAAAAAAGGTTAAATTGACAAATAAAAAATTAGTTTATTAAACATAAGCACAGTATGATACGATCAAAGGGTTATATTCAAAGTAACTCTTGACACACTTTTGTTTTGATCGAGACAAGCACCATAGAGTATACGTGCCTAAGTAATATGATGGAACTACAACAAAAATAAAATTAAAAAAAAAACAAACAGGCTTTGGTCTATTTTGCTATTTTTATCTTAAATAGGGAACTCTTTAGAAAGTGTGTAAAAATAAAATTAACATATCAAGCGGCATAGCTTAATTTATCCTCCTTGATCCCTTTTTATGCAAAACCGTAAAAAACTGACCCTTTTTATATTTCCTGTAAACAGAATGGAGGGTTATTTGATCAATCCAAATGTACATTAAAATTATAAAAAATTGTCAAAGTAAATTTGAGTAATTGTAGTGTACGACATTGGATAATATGCTAACTGTTGGACGATAGGAAAAAGTCCCATAAATCTAAATAAGTGAAAAGGGGAGTTTTTTTTTATCTATCCCACTATTTTTTATCTATCCCAATATTGCGGATAAAATTATCAGATTTTGTCAAAGATGACTGGCGTTCTAGTACGAAACTAACCCCAACAAAGCTCCATAACAAAAATTGAGGACAGTCAAAAGTGAAAAGCTTTGTTTGATCAATCCCAACAATATGTATAAAAATTTAGAGAATTTGTGAAAGTTTATATGAGTTAATCGTAGCGTACGCCATAGGAATATGCTTACAGATAGGTCAAACCTAACGAGTTTACGTATGACGTAGGAATATGCTCTCTCCAATTAACTAAGTCCCGTTACTCTAGAATGTCAAAAGTGAAAAATCGTCTGAAACGAAACTGATCTTTGTTGGTCAATCCAAAAATTGTGCATACAAATTTTAACAATTGGTCAAAGTAAACTTGTCTTAAGTGTTGCCGAACGGAGTGATGACTATAAGCATAAGCAACCTTTAATTTTGAAGGACTGGTTAATGCAAACTGAGGATTTGATACAGAAGTTGACATCTATAACCAGAATAAACCCTCAACCGGAGAGTTCTGAAGTATTGTGACTTATCACTGGAAAGTCCTTTATATAAACAAAACAAACGGTATTACCTGACCCAATGTAGTTGTTTAAGTGGCGTCCATCTTAGTAGGCGAACAGTAATGAAACTGTCGAAAGAACAACTGGAGGTGCGTAATGGAAAAGGCTCTGATGGCCCTTCCAGCTAGGTGGAGATACGTAATGGGAAAAGCTCTGGTGGCCCTTCAAGCTAGGTGGAGGTAGGTAATGGTAAAAGCTCTGTTGGCCCTTCAAGCTAGGTGGAGGTAGGTAATGGAAAAAGCTCTGTTGGCCCTTCCAGCTAACTGGGGGTAGGTAATAGTAAAAGATCAGATGGCCCTTCCACATAAGTGGATGTACATAATTGAAAAAACTCTGGTAGCCCTTCCACCAGGTGAAGGTAGGTAATGTAATGGAAAAAGCTCTGGTGGCTCTTCCACCTAGGTGGAGGTACGTAATGGAAAAAGATCTGGTGGCCCTTCCAGGTAGGCGGAGGTAGGTAATAGAACTAGAGGCTCCAATTGTCTCACTGGTTTCAAACAAGAAGATATGTTAAACTAAGTTCTGCTCTGGCAATCATCTTTGATGGTGGACAGGGTAATCGGATATAATTCTAAAAGAGGACCAATTAAGGACCATTGCTGCCAACTTTTGTTCCAATTGGCCAAGTGCTTTCATACAAGAAGATCTTTAAGTAAATATCCCGTAGGGTCCTATGTTAAACTAAGTTCGGCTCTGGCGGCTATCTTGGATGACGGATGCAGTCATCAGATTAAATTCTGAAAGAGGACCACTACTGCCAAGTTTTGTTCCAATTGGCCAATTTGTTTCAGGAAAGAAGATCTTTAAGTAAATTTCCCATAGGATCCTTTGTTAAACCAAGTTCGGTTGTGGTGGCCACCTTGGATGACGGACAGGGTCATCGGATATAATTCCGCAAGAGGACCACCTAAGGACCATTTCTGCCAAGTTTTGTTCCAATTGGCCGAGTGGTTTCAGAGGAGATCTTCAAAGGAAAGTTTACGACCACGGACGACGCCGGATGCCAATAGCTCACATGGCCCTTTGGGCCAGGTGAGTTAAAAAGCCCTGGTGGCTGTTCCAGCTTGGTTGAGGTACGTAATGGAAAAAGCTCAGGTGTCCCTTCAAGCTATGTGGAGGTAGGCTATTGTAAAAGATCTGATGGCCCTTCCAGCTAGGTACTAGTAATAGAAAAAAGTTCTGGTGGCCCTTCCATCTAGGTGGAGGTAGGTAATGGAAAAATTCTCTGGTGACTCTTCGTAATGGAAAAAGCTCTGGTGGCCCTTCCAGCCAGGTGGATGTAGGTAATGGAAAAAGCTCTGATGTCCCTTCCAGCTAGGTGAGCAATAGAATGGAAAAACACTAGTATGCCTATTTCTCCATGGACAATGATAAAGCAAAGAATATATTATGTTTTCCTCCATCATTTACCGGAAATCTACGATTACGAAGTTCGCCTCGTTCCCCCACCTAATTTTGGTGAGTGGCTTGTGTAGCTCCCCGAGATGCACCATTACAGCAAGTAAAGTCCGCTTGGTATCGGAGAACTGAACTCAGACGTAAAACTTAAGTCAATGAAGTGAAATAAGTAGGTCAGAGGGACCTAATTTTGCTGGGAGGCTGTGTTACTCTGCGAGATGCATTCTCACACCAATAATATAATTGTAGATCGCTTGGTATCAGAGAACTAAACTCTGACGTAAAACTAAACCTAACTACAAGCTGACGTAAAACTAAACCTAAGTCAATAAAGCGTGATAAGTAGGCCAGAGTGACCTAATTTTGGTAGGAGGCTGTGTTACTCCCCCAAGATGGACCTTAACACCAATTAATATGATTGTAGGTCCCTTGGTATCGAAGAACTGAACTCGGACGTAAAAGATAACCTAAGTCAATGAAGCACAATAAGTAGGTCAGAGTGACCTAATTTTGGTGGGAGGCTGTGTTACTCTGCGAGATGCATCCTCACACCAAGTAATATGATTGTAGGTCACTTTGAATATTGAAACTTATTTTTGACATAAAACGTAAAAGCCATTCAGCCGTGTAATATGTCACATGGTCAGACTCTTCAACACGCACCTGCACACAAATATATATGACCCTATGTCACCTAGTAACTGAGAACTGGCTGTGGATGCGCACACGGATGAGGATGTGGAGGCCGTGGGTACTCCATTAGTCCCCCTCAACTTTGTAGAGAGGCACTAAAAATGTGTCAAGGTAACTCAGGGTTATTGGGTCTAATTTCTAACATGGACAAATTTAAGTTTATGCAAATGATACTGATTATTAAGGTGAAAGACTGACATTTAACCAACTGTTATAAAGCATATAATACAGAGCCATTTATATATCTTTCTTTATTTCAATCAAGTAACAATATCAACATTTACAGTAGAAATATATAATATATATTTAGTTTCTCAATAACAAGGAGCCAGTTGTACTTACTCAAATCATTTATGGAATCCTATCATAATTTTGTTAATAATATACAAGAGAAACAAATTTCTTCACATTTCAAGGGCTCTTTATACTGTGTATTCATTTACATCTGTGAGTATTAATTTATGTGGTACAGTTAAAATCCATTATTTTGAGGATATTCAATTTCATGATTTTGTAATTTTCTACAATAAGTACTGAATATGCAATGTTTTTTTTTTTTTTTGGTTGAATAATTAAAATAATTGATTCACTAGACTCACGAAAACTTCGAAAAACTTTATCCAACAAAATATAATAAATACACAGTATATAATTCTATAGAAAGTAATTAAATACACTGTTAGTTTCTATAGAAATATTAGTGTTAACAATTTATTATCACCATAAATATTCAGTTTCCATTATTAATGATGTAACAAGTTATTTGGCTCCTCCACAAACTTTAACAAGTAGAAAACAACTTCTGTAACAATATGTATAGCACACTTACAACTGCAAATACCATAGCTTAGTGTACTTTCAAAAAGACAGTCAACATTGAGTAATCAGACCCTCTTCCATAGTCACAAGGATACATTTATGATAACTGACAAAAAGTTTAATGACCGACTTGAGTATTTCCTTTCTGCAATTTTTGTCTCTCACGATGGCTGTTTTACTACGTAAACTAGAATAATTTCCAAGTATTCATTACGAATACTGGAAATAAATCTAACAAATTAAAACATCCACAATGCAAAATGGGACACAACTCTTTACCAGAAAGGTAATAATTGTCTCCCTTTATTTTTGAAAATACAGAGGAATTTAAAATTTTTGACACCATGAATATCTCAAACAACTTAATCAGTCTATTCATCAAAATTCTACAGTTGATTCTTGGAACCATCATATTGCTGGTCCATTCAGTGTTCCAATGTTGAGAGTTCAATCGTACCATTTAACAGGTACTTCAGGTATCCGGACCATAAATGACCACGTGATTATTCAAAAGTTCCCGGATGTTCCATACAACGCAATTGAATTGACCTCAGTAATTATCGGAAAACTTCGGAAATACCAATATAACTAAGTTATTTTTACAGACCCTGCATAGAAGCAACAAAGTGTGTTTCAACTTGAGAAAAATATATATACAAAATTCCAGCTTTAAATTGTTTGGTTCAGTCATTCACGGTCAAAAAGAGATACAATTTTCGATCATGATCTATTATGGTCCGGATACCTTAAATGCATTGCAGTATATAAATATTCTATACACTTTTAACAAAGTTTACAACCATTCAACTCCACTCATGTAATACCATTGTGTGATATTTAATAGCTTTCAGATGTCTAAATTTGCAAATGCAGTTATATATTATGAATTGTCCAATATTTACAGTTTTTATCAAAATATTTACATTTTATATGAGTCTGAATACATGAATTAAATGCATCTGTTATACAATGATACTTGTATGATATTAACCTAAAGCTTTTCACACAAATTAACTAGCTGCCAATCCTTCATACATTTTTAATGGGTAACTTCTATCCTCAGCACTGATGTTTACCCTGCATTTCTGAAGTTAATAATCATCTATGGAAAATTGTCTTTTTATACATTGTACCAGGATTTGAAATTCCCTGAAAAAGTGACCAGACCACAGGGCTGGCTGTTTATGAGACTTGCCAGTCGTGATAATTTGCATCCTCCTAAATAATCGTTCCTGTCTGCCCAACCACCTGGCTAGTGACTTTGTTTTCATCAATCTGCTGTGAAAAAAGGCCGTCTCAGGTGGTCGGGTGGACTATTATTTCAAACTCTGATTGTACATGTACCAACTATTCTCTAGTCTTAACTCTTGCACAAATCGAAAAGCTTAATAAAAAAAATATTAATTTTTGTTCTTTATATAAAAGAACCTCATTAATTACTACTTTTTTAGACAACAAGATCTTTAAGTACATTCAATGCATACTGAAATGAAGTAATGATTTTTCATTAAAAAATGAAAAATTATTTTATGTTTATCAAAATGGGTGTTCACCTTTCAATAAAGCAATTCTTTATTTGATTTAAAGGGCACAGCCTGAAAATTTTCCCAGAGGTATGCCATATTTTAATTTTCAACAAAAATAAGATAAAAATACATTGCATAGATTTTTATGCCATGTACACATTAAAATCTGTCCACTTGTATATATTAGCTGACATATATTTTTAATTTTACAGTTAGTTCATATTGCACATTCCCTTGTGTCATTACTTAAGACAGCAAGTCATTTAGTAAAAAATTAAATGTTAACTATAAAATCTGAATATGTAAATACTTTTAACAACTTAAAACAAATTTATCTACTTACTAACTTTCAAATATATATACAAAAAAAAAAAAAAATCAGTAATCACAAGTGGCATATGAAAAATTATTTAAAAAGTTACTTTTGATTTACACTTGATATAACTCAATATTTCATATTCACAAAGTAACTAGAAATGAAGTCTGAATAGTTTAGAATAAACTTCAATATATATTTGCCTTTCCTCTCAGTATTAAAATTCACTACCCATAACTGAACCAGACACCTTTCAATCTTCAGTCAGGAAATCTTTCAGGAGATTCGGACAAGTTCTCCTGCTACTGACAATTAGTTACGATTCAAACCAACAGAGTATTTTATAAATACACGTAAGTACTTTAAATATTTTGTTTTGACATGACTTTCATATACACATGTAGATGTTACAGAGACAGTGTTGAGTGTGTCAGTAGATTCAAAAGTCAAGCACCTGCACATTGAATAACTCACTGATATAATTTTTCAGAAGAAATCATTTGTATCATTTACAGAGTTAGGACTGACTGGGTTCGAAGACAACATTGGGTCTCCACTGACCGGAGAACTATCATCCATATAATCCTCAAATGATCCGTGTGAAGATGCAATTGCAGCAACACTTGGCTGTTCTACTTCATTCTCATAGTGTTGAGAAATCTGGAAGTTAGGTTGGCCTGTCATTGTTGCCAGCCTTTCAATATCATCTTTCATACCACTTGCCTTTCCATTAGCATTCATAAGTATTTCTAGTTGCTAAAAGAAGTAAATTTAACAATAAAATTTGTCTACTAATAATGTTTTATATTACTTAAAAACCCATAAGAATCTGTTTGTTTGGGGGATCAGCTGTGAATTTTTCTCCCAACAAAATAATTTACATGACCAACTTCAGAATATTTCAAGAAAGATGCCCATAATGTTTATACATGAAATAGTTTGATTGTATGTAGATTTGTAGAAAGTATGCTTGTAGATGACTTAATTTCAATGTGAATAAAATCATAGAGACACATTACTCATTTAATAAGTTGAGGTGATAAATTTGTTTGACATGTAAAACACACTATTTCTCTGTAATATTATTTATAAGTTTATTTTAAGCATTTTATGCTACTTTTAGCAAAGTCAGCTGTATCATATTTTTTTGTGGAAGAGTTCCTTTGAATTGAAACCTGGCAATCTTTATCTATTAAGACTGGAGTCAAACACACTCTGCCACCAGCAGCAAAGATACTTATGATGATAGGTAAAGGGTGTAGATGGAGTAACTCTTGACACAATATCACTACATGTACCTAAAACGTTCAAGCAATAAAACCTTACTGTTCTTCATCTTGGTCAACATGGGGCTTTTACAGGGAGAAATAAATCTCAATGCCAATTCAAGGTGGCCCCAAGTACCACTTTAGACAGAATGTTGTTTAAACTGAAGAAAACTTTGCAAATTATGAAGTAACATGAAAATATCTTAGTTGCTAATGAATAAGACATTAATACACTATTAATATTCTTATTTCATCTTTAGTAACACATTCAACTGTAAAGTAAGACTGTGACGGGTCAAAAACATTATACCCTCAGCACCTTCGTTGTGTGGGGTATAATTAGGATGCTTTTGCTAACCAGAAAAAGGTTAAAATGCTGACCAAAAGCAAAATTACTGTATAAATAAAAAAAACATATCCTGCTAAGAAAAATAAAATGCTCCGCTGGGTGCAGCTTGATACAACCGCAGAGGTCGAACCCTGAACAGTTGGGGCAAGTATGGACACAACATTCAAGCTTGATACAGCACTGAATTTGGATTGTGAATAAATATTTGACACAGCATAGGTTTCTGACACAGAATTAATGTGGTCTAAGAACTTAAAATTTTTTAATTTACCTATTCAAACCATATTAGTATTATTTGCTTTTATATATAAATCAAAAATAACCAATTTAAAATGGAAAATTTTAAAGAAGTTTAATTTTGGACCCTTTGGGCCTTAATGTAGACCAATTTGAAAACGGCATATCAAAGAACCCCAATAGTTCAATTTTTGATGATATGAAATAAAGTTCAATTTTGGACCCTTTAAACCTCAATGTGGACCAATTTGATAACCGGGCCCAAATATCAATTTCTTGCTATTGCGCAATACTGTGCAATTGAAGATTTCTTGCTATTGCGCAATACTGTGCAATTGAAAATTTCTTGCTATTGCACAATACTTATTATAATAATTTACACATCCTGTTTGGTGTGTATCTCTTGCCTTATCATTATTATTTGCTTTTATATATAAATCAGAAATTTAATAATAAAGTTTTTGGCAAATTTCCAATATACATAATTTAAAAGCAGTTTAGGTGAGATAAACAAAAAAGCTTCATCAGCAACATTTTATATTGGCAAATGTCCAATGAAGTTCATTAAACTAAAGTTATTGGCAATTTCCAATGGAATTTATTAATAATAAAGTTTTTGGCAAATTTCCAATATAAATAATTTAAAAGCAGTTTAGGTGAGATATTCAAATGAGTTTCAATTACCAACATTACACTGCCTTTTAAATTATGTTTTGTACTTAAGTAATTGTCCATTAACCTGGAAACCCTTTTCCCCCCTTTTTTGCACCTTATTCCTTAACGGTTTGAGCCATAACTACCAAAGACAATTCTTACCATCCCTTTGTGGTATTCCAATATCCAAAATCTAAATACATGGTTAGATTCAGCATATCAAAGAACCCCAAGAATTCAATTTTTGATGAAATGAAATAAAGTTCAATTTTGGCCCTCTAAACCTCAATGTGGACCAATTTGATAACCGGGCCCAAATATCAAAAATCTAAATACATGGTTAGATTCAGCATATCGAAGAACCCCATATATTCAATTTTTGTTGAAATCAAACACAAAGTTTAATTTTGGACCCCGATTTGGACCAACTTGAAAACTGGGCCCATAATAAAAAAAACTAAGTACATGCTTAGATTCAGCATATCAAAGAACCCCAAAAATTCAATTTTTGTTAAAATCAAACTTAAGTTTAATTTTGGACCCTTTGGACCTTAATGTAGACCAATTTGAAAACGGGACCAAAAAATTAAGAATCCAAATACACGGTTAGATTCGGCATATCAAAGAACCCCAATAGTTCAATTTTCGATGAAATCAAACAGTTTAATTTTGGACCCTTTTGGCCCCTAATTCCTAAACTGTTGGGACCAAAACTCCCAAAATCAATCCCAACCTTCCTTTTGTGGTCATAAACCTTGTGTTTAAATTTCATAAAATTTCATAGATTTCTATTAACTTATACTAAAGTTATAGTGTGAAAACCAAATGTCTTCGGACGACGACGACGCCAAAGTCATACCAATATACGACCGCAAAAGTTTTGCGGTCGTATAAAAAAAATCATCCTTAAAAAAATTTGCATTATTGTAAAGTATCTTAAAGCAAAAAAATAATTTGATGAATAAAATAGTAGGACCAAAACTTGACATTAAATAATTTCCAAAAAACATAATATAAATTTACCTGTAACCTAAGCATCATTTTTCTGTTTAGTGTCTCAGTTTGTCGTTGTCTTTCCTCCACCAGCCTCATCCTTTCCTGGTCTCTCTTAAGCTTTTTAATATAATCTACTGATGCTTTTAGAATACTGCCTTTGTTCTGTCTCATATCCCTGAATATATAGGATACAGGTAAATCTTTCAGTGAACAGATGGATGCTGGTCATTACATAATTTTTCCATTTGGTTTGTTTAAATTTGCAAACAGTACATCATTTGGTTTAAAAGAAAATGTCTACCTTTCCTCTCAAACTCAAAATTCATTGGACAGAGATTCTGGTTTTAAGCATTTAAAAACTGCTTTGGAATCGTTATTAAAAATAATAAAAATTAATGTCCTTGCCCTTAGAGAAACCTAAAATTCTTCAATGTCTAAGTAATTCATGATCAGTAACAAAAAACAATTATGAAACAAAATTCATTAATTTGTTAAATATTTCAATTTCAAGGAAGTGTTTCAATTAAAGAAACTAAATTGCCACCATTTTTATCGTGAATCAGTATTAATATTTCATTTAGGCTTTTTCATGGGATTCCAGATAAATTTGAGTTATTTCCCTTGACACACAATACTGTTGAAAAAAAATTGCATAATACGTTTTGGCAATTAGGACAGTGAACTTGTAGTGGTGAATCATTCTGATAGAACAGATGTTGTCAACAACAGATTGCTATTGTTTGTAAACAAACATGTACTTGATACATCTTTTTCTGTAATTTTAGCATCTATTATTCTTGTATTCAGTTGTCAAAACTCAATAAAACTGGGATATTTACACTGACATTAAGCATTTATTTAAGTTCCATTCATTCAAAACTATATGGTTGGACTTACGGATCAATACTCCTTGGCAACAAAGTACCTAATTCTTTAATTCTATCATTGATGTTGAATCTTCTTCGTCTTTCAACTGCAAAATTTCAACAATATATAAGATGACTGTAGTACTGAAGTACTGATATATCATTACATTTTTGAGAAATGGACCAAAATGTAATTTAACAAAAGTCACCCTAGCATTTAACATATGTCAAATTGTCCACACTCAAACATTTCTGCTATGCACTGTACTAGTCTATATGATCAAAACCACTTTAAAGGACACTGTGTAAAGATTTATCTTGTTCCTTAAGTGATCTTTACACACAAGAATTGTTTTTTTTTTTATTAAGGGAACGTACAAAATGGATCAAGCATTCATCTGACAGTAACTACCTCAATATAATTCTATTGAAATAGCATTTCATGATAATTATGAATACCATCTATCAAAGCAAAACATCAAAAGTCAAAATAATTTGACAAGAGCTTTCAGAAATAGAAAAGAAGAGCCGCTTTTGGGTGAGAAAACATAATAAATAATACACATATACAATTTGAAATGAAATGGGATAAATTTCCGAAAATGTTTATAAATGAAATTCTATTATCAGTTTATCAACATCAATATAATAATCCAGAAAATAATAATAATATATGTGTGTCTAGGTTTTCTCTAACAACGCTAAAAGTTTTTGTAGAAGGAAAATTATTCCCATAAGGCCAAAGTCAAAGAAGATTGCTACACCTTGCCATATGTCCCCTGCCGCAGAGAAAAGTCAAGCTCCACAAGATATACAAAATGTACATTACTGAAATGGTGGCATAGTATGGATGTCAACACATAATAAAATAAAATGCTCCGCTGGGCGCAGCTAGATACGACCGCAGATGTCGAACCCTGAATAGTTGGGGCAATTATGAACACAACATTCAAGCTTGATACAATACTGAATTTGGATTGTGAATAAATATTTGACACAGCATAGGTTTCTGACACAGAATGAATGTTGTCTAAGAACTTAAAAATTTTTAATTTACCTATTCAAACCATATCAGTATTATTTGTTTTTATATATAAATCAGAAATAACCAATTTAAAATTTAAAATTGGGCACACATATCAATTTCTTGCTATTGCGCAATACTGTGTAATTGAAAATTTCTTCAAATATTTGACACATAATAGGTTTCTGACACAGAATAACTGAAATAAAAGAACTTAAAATTGGTCATATGATTTGAATTTATATTCAATTTTTTGCTTTTGTGTAATACAATACGCTGTGGAGAATTGCCCCCCCCCCCCAAAAAAAAATAATAATTTACCCCTTTTTTTAGCTTTTGTGCAATACACTATGAAGTTGCACATTGACCCCCCTCCCAAAAAAAAAACAAAAAACAATAAAATTTATTGTAACCCCCCCCCCCCCCCCTTTTTTTTGCTAAAAAAAATTTGAAATTTTCTTTTTAATTTATGAAATATGAAATGAGAAAAAATTACCCCCTCCCCAATTTCTCATTTACCCCCCCCCCCCCAAATTTTGTTTTCAACCCCCCACCCATTTCTTTATGCTTTGCAACCATAACGGCCCATTTAAATACACCATAACATATTAAAATAGAAAATGACATCATAGTCATGGATGGCAAATTTTAAATATACATATTAAAAGCAGTTTAGATAAGATAAACAAAAAAGCTTCATCAGCACATTTTATATTGGCAAATTTCCAATGGAATTTGTTAATAATAAAGTTTTGATAACAGGGCACACATATCAATTTCTTGCTATTGCGCAATACTGTGCAATTGAAAATTTCTTCAAATATTTGACACATAATAGGTTTCTGACACAGAATAACTGAAATAAAGAACTTAGAATTGGTCATATGATTTGAATTTATATTCAATTTTTTGCTTTTGTGTAATACAATATGCTGTGGAGAATTGCCCCCCCCCCCCCCCCCAAAAAAAAAAAATTTACCCCCTTTTTAGCTTTAATTTTGGACCCCGATTTGGACCAACTTGAAAACTCGGCCCATAATAAAACTAGAGGCTCACCAGAGCCTGTATCGCTCACCTGGAGTCTGGTTTTTATTGGACAATTAATCAACTATTTGACCAAGTTTGTTGCAATTGGTTCAATTGTTCAAGGAAAATTTATTTGACAAAAAAGGGCAATAACTCCTAAATGGGTTTTGGGATTTCCTTTAAAATTTCAGGGTAGGTAAACCTCAACATGGCAAATATTTTTCAGATTTACATTTCACTTCTATCTCAAATAGTTTTGGAGATAAATGACGAAAACTGTTAAATTTTGAAAATTTGACGAAAAAAGAGCAATAACTCCTAAATGGGTTTTGGGATTTCCTTCAAAATTTCAGGGTAGGTAGATCTTGTCTTGCTGATCAATTTTACCCCATGTCAGATTTTTGATATCTGTAACGGTTTTTACGTTATAAGCCAAAAACAACACATGCACCCCTATATTCTATTTTTAGCTACGACAGCCATGTTTTATGTCAGATCAAAATAAATTGATCGTTTGTAGAGGACATGTCATAGATCATTCCTATCAAGTTTCAAACCAATCGCCCCAGCGGTTTCAGAGGAGAAGATTTTTGAATGAAAAAATTTTGAAAATTTGACAAAAAAGGGCAACAACTCCTAAATGGGTTTTGGGATTTCCTTCAAAATTTCAGGGTAGGTAGATCTTGTCTTGCTGATCAATTTTACCCCATGTCAGATTTTTGATATCTGTAACGGTTTTTACGTTATAAGCCAAAAACAACACATGCACCCCTATATTCTATTTTTAGCTACGACAGCCATGTTTTATGTCAGATCAAAATAAATTGAGGATCGTTTGTAGAGGACATGTCATAGATCATTCCTATCAAGTTTCAAACCAATCGCCCCAGCGGTTTCAGAGGAGAAGATTTTTGAATGAAAAAATTTTGAAAATTTGACAAAAAAGGGCAACAACTCCTAAATGGGTTTTGGGATTTCCTTTAAAATTTCAGGGTATGTAGACTTCAACATGGCAAACATTTTTCAAATTTACATTTCACTTCTATCTCAAATAGTTTTGGAGATAAATGACGAAAACTGTTAAATTTTGAAAATTTGACGAAAAAAGAGCAATAACTCCCAAATGGGTTTTGGGATTTCCTTCAAAATTTCAGGGTAGGTAGATCTTGTCTTGCTGATCAATTTTACCCCATGTCAGATTTTTGATATCTGTAACGGTTTTTACGTTATAAGCCAAAAACAACACATGCACCCCTATATTCTATTTTTAGCTACGACAGCCATGTTTTATGTCAGATCAAAATAAATTGAGGATCGTTTGTAGAGGACATGTCATAGATCATTCCTATCAAGTTTCAAACCAATCGCCCCAGCGGTTTCAGAGGAGAAGATTTTTGAATGAAAAAATTTTGAAAATTTGACAAAAAAGGGCAACAACTCCTAAATGGGTTTTGGGATTTCCTTTAAAATTTCAGGGTATGTAGACCTCAACATGGCAAACATTTTTCAAATTTACATTTCACTTCTATCTCAAATAGTTTTGGAGATAAATGACGAAAAATGTTAAATTTTGAAAATTTGACGAAAAAAGGGCAATAACTCCTAAATGGGTTTTGGGATTTCCTTCAAAATTTCAGGGTAGGTAGATCTTGCCATGCTGATCAATTTTACCCTATGTCAGATTTTTGATATCTGTAACGGTTTCTAAGTTATAAGCCAAAAACAGCACATGCACCCCTATATTCTATTTTTAGCTACGACAGCCATGTTTTATGTCAGATCAAAATAAATTGAGGATCGTTTGTAGAGGACATGTCATAGATCATTCCTATTAAGTTTCAAATCAATCGGCCCAGCGGTTTCAGAGGAGAAGATTTTTGAAAATCAGCCAATCAGAAACAAGAATTGCCTCTGGTGGCCGTGTTTCTTGACCAATCAGAACTAAATGAGGAAACTTTGTTGAGGACCTTTCATACACCACTCATGCAAAGTTTGGTTGGAATTGGCCAAATGGTTTCTGAGGAGAAGATGTTTGAATGAAAAGCTAACGACGGACGGACGACGGACGGACGACGGACGCCAAGTGATGGCAAAAGCTCACCCTGGCAATAGCCAGGTGAGCTAAAAAACTAAGTACATGTTTAGATTCAGCATATCAAAGAACCCCAAGAATTCAATTTTTGTTAAAATCGAACTAAGTTTAATTTTAGACCCTTTGGACCTTAATGTAGACCAATTTGAAAACGGGACCAAAAATTAAGAATCTAAATGCACGGTTAGATTCGGCATATCAAAGAACCCCAATAGTTCAATTCGATGAAATCAAACAAAGTTTAATTTTGGACCCCGATTTGGACCAACTTGAAAACTGGGCCCATAATAAAAAAACTAAGTACATGTTTAGATTCAGCATATCAAAGAACCCCAAGAATTCAATTTTTGTTAAAATCAAACTAAGTTTAATTTTGGACCCTTTGGACCTTAATGTAGACCAATTTGAAAACGGGACCAAAAATTAAAAATCTAAATGCACGGTTAGATTCGGCATATCAAAGAACCCCAATAGTTCAATTTTCGATGAAATCAAACAAAGTTTAATTTTGGACCCCGATTTGGACCAACTTGAAAACTGGGCCCATAATAAAAAAACTAAGTACATGTTTAGATTCAGCATATCAAAGAACCCAAAGAATTCAATTTTTGTTAAAATCAAACTAAGTTTAATTTTGGACCCTTTGGACCTTAATGTAGACCAATTTGAAAACGGGACCAAAAATTAAGATCCTAAATGCACGGTTAGATTCGGCATATCAAAGAACCCCAATAGTTACATTTTCAATGAAATCAAACAAAGTTTAATTTTGGACCCTTTTGGCCCCTAATTCCTAAACTGTTAGGACCAAAACTCCAAAAATCAATCCCAACCTTCCTTTTGTGGTCATAAACCTTGTGTTTAAATTTCATAGATTTCTATTTACTTATACTAAAGTTATTGTGCAAAAACCAAGAAAAATGCTTATTTTGGCCCTTTTTTAGCCCCTAATTCCTAAACTGTTGGGACCAAAACTCCCAAAAACAATCCCAACCTTCCTTTTGTGGTCATAAACCTTGTGTTAAAATTTCATAGATTTCTATTTACTTATACTAGAGTTATTGTGCGAAAACCTAGAAAAATGCTTATTGGGCCCTTTTTTGGCCCCTGATTCTTAAACTGTTGGGACCAAAACTCCCAAAATCAATCCCAACCTTCCTTTTGTGGTCATAAACCTTGTGTTTAAATTTCATAGATTTCTATTAACTTATACTAAAGTTATAGTGCGAAAACAAAATGTCTTCGGACGACGCCGCAGACGACGGACGACGACGCAGACGACGACGACAACGACGACGACGACGACGACGCCAACGTCATACCAATATACGACCGCAAAAATTTTGCGGTCGTATAAAAATTGCAGTACAATACAACTAAAAATTTGCATCCAAAAAGTGTTCCTGTAGTGTCACATGCACAAAAATATTAAAGTCCCATTACTCTAGTAAAATTTGTCCAATCAAAATTGTAGTGGGATAGTATCAAGTACATATGGTGACTAACAAGACTACAAAATTTGAACAAAATCCGATCAGCGGTTTCAGAGGACTTGCATCCACAAAGTGTTCCTATAGTGTCGAATGCATAAAAAAGTTAGTCCCATAACTCCTGAAAAATGTGTCGTATCAAAATGGCGGTGCTATAGGATCAAGTACAAAAGGTTACTAACAATCCTACAATATTTGAACGAAATCCGACCAGCGGTCTCAGACTAGTTGCGAAGACAAATAACTGACGGACGGACATACAAAGACCATTACTAGGTCCCTCCCTCATGTTGCAGTGGGGGACAAAAAAAAAACCTAATTACCTACCCCATTTTTATGAGTCATTACGCAAGTTTCCAAAGCACCAATCGGCACTATGATTATGTTTTTTTTTTAAATATAGTATTATTCTAATGTTTTAAATGTTTTCTTTTAAAGAAATTCAGATTCATACTCTGATTTACAGTTCATCTGCATTAAGGCAAATTAAACTTGCATGCCTTCTAAGCCAGTCTACAAAATGTGTATGACAGTCAACGTAAAGTTCATAAAATCTAATCATTACTTCATTCACAGTATTTTTCCCATTGTCACTATAGTCCAGGTCTTCTTAATTATTATTTTCCTGGTCAGATTTACCGCGAGTTTTACCCATATTTTTCTTATTGGATTATTTCCCTTTGTTTATTGATTGAAAAAAAAATGGTGGCATGGACTTTATTTTCATTACACCAGTCGGAGTTTCCTTAAAATACCGGCTGTCATATTCGTGATTTTGACCATTGAAATGGATCAGATGAGTAAATAAATTTTTAGTCAACCCAAACTTCGCTTTTGACGACACGATTTTCAGGGCGACTTCTTCACTTTTGACAAGAGTTTGGGAGAAGTGAAACACTACAAGGTGAATTCTTCACCCGAATCGCTTTGCTTTATACTCTGAAAGCTGATTTTAATACTGCACTACCAATAAGTACACAACCATGAATTTTAATAAAATTAACATACTCTGGTTGTGATTGTCTTTTTTCTGTCTGTCTTTCTGCCATAATCTAGCTTCTTCATCTGTCATAAATTGTGGCGGTGGTGTTTTTATTGCAAAGTTAGCAGGGCAAGATGCTGATGACTGCCCTGAGGTTTCTGTAGGAGCTTCATATATACATGTATCCAACAAATTTGTATGGGGCAACTGTAACAAAGAATATTTTATCAAGTCTACAACAAAAATAAATTTGTTCTCTAAAATACAAGCACTCACTTTAGAAAATCTTCCAGATAAATATGCCAAAAAATCTATAAAAAAATCAATTGATTTTCATAAGACAGAGTACCATACATAAATATATTTCCAATAAATTTGGGTGACACAGTCAAATGCACTGGTTAAATTTCTGTGATATGAAAATATCTATAATACTAAATTTACGAATTAGCCGAATAGGCGGCAAAACGTGTGGTTCAAAATAAACGATGTATGGTTCAGATTATAAAGGTTATTATCGGATTTGACAATCTGCATTTATAAATTTTAAACTGCAGTTTTGTTTATGTGCAAATGGAATTTGCATGGGGTTTTCCTGTATGAATTCTCCCAACATATCCCTTAGAAGGTTCTCGAATGCATCATTTTAACACATTGATTTAAATAAACAATTATGCACATATTTTAAATGTATTTTTGTTTGAAATTACGGAAGAAGAATAAAACAAATTAAAAACATTCTCCTTCGAGTGGGATGTTTCTGCTTCATGTATTCAGGATTGTTTTTTATACCATTATGCAATTTCTCCTAACTATAAACATTATGAACTTTGAAGATTATGAAGAAGTAAGGCAAAGTTCAGAGGAATTCCTAACTTAGTTGGTTTTTGGATTGCTCGGAAGTTTACTTTGCACAAAGTGATAAAACCAACCATTATCCATTTTTACATTATTTGTCGTGTGACCTGTCTAAATATATCTCTACCATACAATTCCCTGTAAGCCCTAGATAAAAATATTTTTAACAAATGGTCATCTTTATCATTAATGACGAAATTTATCTCGGACATCTTTATAAACGTGGACAACACACGCAGCCACACACTAAAAATGCTTTTATCGTCTATTGGATTTATTTGTGAAATTAAGCCTCGCTTGCCCTGCCCATGATGACAATGAACAATTGGAACAATTATTTTCCAAAAATATGCTCTACTTAACTCCAACATCATTTGAAAAATTCATCCGTCACTAAGGAAATGTTTATTCATATTCTTTTTCATATTTATTCTGAATGAAAAAGGTAATGCATTATGAAATGTGTATTTAATGAAAGCTTTTCATCAAGTTCCAGTTCAGAATTTATTGTAACATAAACATATTGACAATTTATGTGGTTGTATTTTCGTCATAGATTTTGACTATGATGGAACCTTAAGGTCCATTTTGGTAATTCTACGTGGCATACAGTCTACTTCATCAGTAGTAACGAACAACCGTATGACAATTAGGTCACGTTGACCTACATTTCACGCTTCATTGACTTTGGTTAAAGTTTGCATTAACATCCATTTCTGGAATACTATAGCATATATAGACATGGAACCATCAGTTGATACCACCTACTTGACAGGAAAGTTTATGGGAAGCCTGCCACAACATCCACATTGAGTTCCTGTTCCACGAATGCCATGGCCGCAAAAACTTTTTAAAGTCAATATGGCCACCACAAAAAAAAAATGCTTGTTTTCCCGCGCTCGCACGGGTTCAATGTCTAGTTTATTATATGTTTTTTCTTTGTATTCTATTATTCGGTGTTCAGAAAATCAATAAAAACAATAACATATGATACAGATACACAATTCTGTGTTTGATACTCAACTCAAACTGATAGTGTACCATCTTCTTGAAATACTCATATAGAATACGATGTATTCAAATGATCAAGAAAGGATTGAGTAAAATACCAAAACATTACACCTCATTTTTTAGAACATATATTCTATAATGTGGCTTCTGAAATACAGCAATTTTTCATTTTTCTTATACGAAAAAGTTCTAAAGAAAGCCACATTCTGTAGCAATCTAGAAGTAATAAACCCTTTTGTGCTCCTCTGTTCATTCCGATACTCAGTTTCTTTTATATCATACTTAATACAGAAAGTACACATGTATAGAGGCACTGAAAGGACAGATGGGCACTAGCCGTAAAATGTTATTAACCTATTGCCGTTATTAATCAATTGTGATATTGTCTCATTGATGCATACATGTACACCACACCTCTTCATTTTCAAATGTAAAAAAACAAATCCCCTATATGGACAAGTAATATAATGTATACTTTAATACAACAAATCCCCATGGACAAGTAATGTATACTTTAATGACATGTAATATAATGTATATTTTAATACAACAGTAATTGTATGAGTAATGTTATATGATACATACATGTGCAACAGACAATATAAAAAGAACGGAAGATGACAAATACTTCTTCTTAAGAGACACTTACTGTAGATGACATCTGAGCTAGTGTAGGTTCTATCAGATTGAGATCACTGTCCATTTGTGTGTCAACAGCTTGTAAACTTATGATGTCACTTAGCAAATTATCCATCTAAAAAAAAATTTCAAACATTTTTATTGCATTACAATGTAGGTATATGACGGATTTTATAAACTCTTTCAAATTAAAGAAAGTTTATCTACATAATTTCTTGGCATAATGTTGTATCCAGAAAAAAAGCCTCAAAAAAATTGACAAGAATTACTATTAATTGTTTTCAAAGTCAACACAAAAACTTTCTTCCTAAAAACCATTTCAATTATCAAAAAAATAAAAATTAATCATTTCAAACATTCACTATGGTATACTAACATCTAGTTCACTGGACATGACTGAGCTACTGAGATCTCCTGACAAAAGACCATCCTGGTCCACTGGGGCACTTCCACTTAGCGTTTTTGGGGGTTCTGGAGTGTGATTTGTAGCTGGAAGAGACTGCACTGATGTAATCATGCCATGAGGATTTTTGATGAGCATTTGAAATTGACGTTTCTGGCTCTCCTGCACATGGAACTGTGTGGGGTTTTGTAACTGTGATTTGAGCTACAACAAATAAAGAAAGAATTAAATGAATGATTGTCATCAAAACATTGCATGTGATTTAATGCAATTCCTATTTCTTTAAAAGAAATTATAAAAACTTTGAAAAATCAACTTCTTGGAATACTAAGTGTTGAAATAAACCTCTCTGTTTAGCACTCTTACTCTTGTTTGTATAAGTTGCTGTCAATAAGATTGCTGTATGGTATCTTCTTTGCCACACCGCCTGATTGGTGTACTGAGTAATTCCATGTATGATTTATCAATTCTCTTCAGACAAATTTGTTATTATGTATTATTATACTTTATGTAAAATGCAAACTTTTTACTGGTCAATTTGAAGGGGGGGGGGGGGGGGGGGGGGGGTAACATATAAATAATTTAACATTTTTTTTATGTTTTATGTAAAAATTTGGGATTTTCTCCATGTACCAAACTGCAGACACATTATTAAACACATCAATTAAAAAAAACAATAAAATATCTGTGTCTTTTTTTATTTGACACATGCATGTGCAATTAACGAATCACTAGTTTAGATGGAGCACGTGAACCAAAAATTATAAACATGCACTTCTGAAAAAAACTATAAAAAAAAAACATTCAGTATACTAAATTGAATAACACATGACTGACAGGTTGATAGAACAGACTGCTACGAACACTCTAAAAACATTGTCATCCATGGCACAGATTGTTACCCTTTTAAAAGCATTGCCAAGAGTGGCTTCGCCTCAGTTTGAAATGTTTTTAGAAGAGTAACAATCTGCTCTATCACCCTGTCAGTGATGTATTTCACTGGATGACAATTACATTATGTAAAAACAAACTGTGTGCATTCACTATATTTCACTGGATGACAATTACATTATGTAAAAACATACTGTGTGCATTCACTATATTTCACTGGATGAAAATTACATTATGTAAAAACATACTGTGTGCATTCACCATATTTCACTGGATGACAATTACATTATGTAAAAACATACTGTGTGCATTCACTATATTTCACTGGATGAAAATTACATTATGTAAAAATAGTGTTGATTCATTAAATTTCACTAGATAACAATTTTTGTGTATCATATGAATGATAAATTTATGTATTCCATTAAATACATATTTGATATGTCATTCCTATCTAGACAAAAAATGAGCAGTCAAACTGACAGCAAACCAGATTTAACTTCATTCATGTTTAATTACCCAGTCACCTGACTTTTGCCCACCTAACTGCCTGTCAAACTTTGCCAAACTAATAATTAGATTTTTTCCATTGAAAATCGGGTAAAAAACAAACACCAAATTTGTTACACACATGAAAATAAATGAATCCGTAGTACATGTATGTCAATAAAAATTTATTGTATTCAAAATGCAAGCTGAAAATTTTCCAGTTTCATTGCCGGTAACTATTGACATTAAAATATTCCAACCGCATTTTTTTTCTGACATTCTTGGAAAAAATCTATCATCCAAATTTTATCATAATACATCAATAAATGTTACCATGAGAGTGCTTACAACACAATTTTCTACGTATTTTATATTTCCAAGGGCCATAACTAGCTTCATTCAAAATGTAGATGCATTAAGGTGTAAACCACATATATCTTTAGTTTAAGGAAATACTGATCACATTTAAATTTCTAAATTAACTAGCTCTTTATAATGCTTAGGTTTATTTCCTATAAATATTTGATTATATTTAAAGCTCCAAATAATGAAAATTTTTAAATTTTGTATTTATTATAGTTATTATGAAACAATTGAATCAAAGGTCACAATAATACAGGATCTAATTCAAGAGACCCTTACCACATATTTTTGTAAATTAAATCCCAAAGTTTTCCCACATGTAATACTATTTGCACAATTTTCTTTATTAAATACACTGGATAACACAACAATCTTCATCTTGTTTTTTATTCATATAATGCCTCGTAGTCAAACTGAACTTGTCACCTCCATTTATAATGGCACTGACCCAAACTTAGAAGTTATAGTCCGATAGAATGATATCTCATATAGGTATGTGTATCTATAGAGTTTGTACCCATTAAAATGAAACACTATCACAAAATGATTATCCAATTAAACAGTACATGTATCACTATTGGCATGTAATCCTCTTTACGAAGATTCAAAATTATTTTCCTGAATAAATTTCCTCCTTCCTGTTCACACTTTAATCTTTGATTACTTTTCAAGAGTCTTTTGTAAAGAATTGTCATCCACAATACTTTTGTGATTTAAAAAAAAATTGTTTTTGCAAGTGAAAATTCTCAATAATTATAGTAAGTTTAAAACAATTATACGTTTTTGTCAACTAGGAGGGGTACACTGGTTTTCAGCATCTCCTTTTTGCTGCTTAATTGTTTCTAGAATTTGAAGAAAATGATGAACTCAACTCTACTTTTTTTCAATTTGAATCTTTCCTAAGGACTAGTCTCTTAAACAAATTATAAATTGCATCTCAAAACGGCAAACAAATCCAAGGTTCATGATTGTTTAATAGGCTCTTTAACCACAATATTAATACTAAATTAAACTTTTAGATAAGTTTATTAATGAAACAGAGAAATCAAAATTACAACTGGGTAAAATAAGTTAAAATATTTGAGAAATTATATTTTTATTTTGCATAACATTTTTTTACAATTTAAAAAAATATTAACAGTTCATACCTTTAGACCCATCCTACAATCCAGTTGACAATACAAATGTATGTCCATGCAGACACATTCAATACTACCCTCTTTTTAATGGCACATGATACTTTACCAAGCTAATTATTAATGGTATGGATATAATTTAGGCCAGTTCAAATTTAAGGCTAATCCTAAACAGAAAAGTCATTGGCTGATGTTTATACACATCTACATATGAAGTAAATAATTTCCTTTTTTATTGTGTCGTAATTTCCATTAATGCTAAGTGCAATACTTGGTGGAAACATCAACTGTAAACATTGTTTTTGGTACAAAAATTTTGAACATATAGGCATTACATATTTAATATCCCTGACAAATACATGTAGCTCCACCTGGCATTACCTGAACAGTGTTTCAACAAGTCAAAAATTTGGTTTCATAAAAAGTGTTTATACTCTGCATATGAGTAGGTTTATGATATACCAGTATAATATACTGGTAATGCTGTTAAACACACAAAATGTTGGTCAGGCCTTACAAAATTCACACAATTCATTTTCACTCATTAAATTGTCAAAGGGTTTGTGGAAGTACAAGGACACCTGTTACTTCCCTATTGTAAAATTTGACACCTACTATGTTCCTTATAGGATGCTGTCACTAAATATACCTTTCAGCTGAGAAAATGCAAATTATCTCTAAAAATGATGATGTGTACATGTATCTTTTTTTTTTAAGAATTTTTGCTTGTACAAAGACTTAATTTTTTTTCTTTAATATTTTTCATCATTCTCTTCTTAGACAGTTTATTTCCTCAATTAAATAATTAGAAATCTAAAAAAAAAAAAAAGAGAAAAAAACCAAGAACTAAAATTTCACAAAGACCAAGGCCAAAAAATAAACTATTTATGTTGAAAATATAACAATTAACAAGCAGGATTCAAACCCAGATATTTTTCCTCATGTCATTATTATCAATTTTGTTATTTATCATTTCCTAGTTCATTGTAATTCAAGGAAACAAAGTGTTTTATTTTTATAGCTTGATAAATATTACAAGAATACAGAAATACAAAAGGGCCCTCGGAAATGGATTTACTTTGTTTCATCCCACCTTTTCTCTGTGACATCCAACTACCTTCATTGCAAAATTAAATTTATAGTTTCATTTTAAGATATAAATAAATTCAATATCACAATATTATAGTATAAATCAAGTATTCAGATTCTTTCAACTAATACAGTATAATAGAGAAGGTTTGCAACTTCATGAATCCCATATATATTGTCCATTCCAACCCTAATTTTACTTGGATACCTTTTCCATACAACTATAATACATCACAAATAAGTTGTGTCTATGTCATTTTTTGCAACAGCAATTGTCTGCATTTCATAAATCCGTGATTTATGTTCGATTCCAGCTTAATCAGTGGAACAATCCATTAGCTGGGATGGAAGCCGAGAAAAAAATATGTCCCAAATGTAATATCTGCAATGAAAAGTCAAGCAACATTCAAATGAATTTACCTGGCATTTTTCTTTGCAACAATTTACGAAAATAATAAATCGCAGAGAATATTATACAGCAGAGTTATCTTTCTTGTAATTATGCCAACTTTCGTCCAAGCTAAAAGCTGATTAAGCTTGAAACTAGGTTAGATTACAGATTTATGCACATAGACAATCGTTGTTGCAAAAAAATCATACGCAGGGGAAAAAAACGGTATTTCAACCAACTAAATCCATCCCCAGATGTCTGAGAAATACAATGTAAAATATACAACTGAAAATAGTTTACTAAACACAAATGTTTGAAGGTATCAAAACTAAAATGGCTGATGTCCTGAGCCTATTCATTTTATTAAAATCTTGATGTTATATCAAAACTGATGTCAACTGATTTAAAATAAAGATATGAAATTAGGCGTGAATGTTACTTTAATCATTTCATTTGTGGGCATACACTCCTACCTATTTGTACAAGATATTTTGGGTATTCCATGCACTATTTTGTCTCCAAAAGTCTTGATTAGAATTTTAAATTCCACAAAACATGACCACTATTTCATGCCTAATATTTCAGCAATCTTTAATAGCATAACTTTTTGTTAAACTTTTCCCACAAAATTCAAACTAGATCATATCCAAAAACATATCTGTGTATTCTTAATCAGATAACTGAAATTCAACCATTTCTCAATATGATTCTCAAAACGATAGCATTTAAGTCAAGCATGTGTTAGAGCGTATATCAATCTTTAAAACTTGTGGTCAAACTAAAAAGTTTTGTTTACGGTAACTTATTGTAAGTCTCTGTAATTTTGTGCCATTTACCTTAAATACTTGTGGTGCAATTTCTACATTGGTAACAGATGATGATATTGGCATTTGTATGACTTGTGGTTGAGATGGGGGAGGTTTATAGGACTGTGAAAATGTCTGGTCTCGTTTCTTTTCGTCTTCAATCTGTTGTCTCTGCAGCTGCAATTTCAAATTGGTCCGCAGGGCCATGTTGGTGTGCTTTATATCTACTTTTGGACTGAAATAAAATCAATTACTGATATAACTTCAAATGGCTGAACAAATGATACTTCAACACACAATTTAATGACGGTAAATTCCCTCTATAACTTTTAGTACTTAACTTCTGTCTGCTGTTAATTTTATTCTGTTAAGGCTAATAAATATATTTTTCCATTCACAGATACATTTGTATAAAACAGTAGAAATGGTAGAACAAGTTACACATAATGGTCTTTCAATATTTCAGTATGGTTTTAACATACATTGTAATATGTTTCAATGCATAATCCAGAAATTCAACTTATCTGCAATAAATTTACATTGTGTTCTTCAATACTTTTCAATAAAGCCAGTATATTAATTTTTCCTTGCTTTTTCTATTTTATTTCCTTTGGTGACAACTTCAGTGAAGACCAGCAAGGAACAACTGTTGTTATGTAAATTCAGAAACTGATGCATTAATGCAGATACAGTATGAAGCTGAAGAAATATTAGAAAAGAAGCTGCCTAAGTAACAGCAAACCAGATTAACCCCAATTAGTGTTTCAGAGTTGCCCATGAAACACTTGTGTCTCCTGTTCCCATCAATCAGTGGTTACACTGCTAGGCAGCCTACACAAAAATGTAGTTTTCCAAGGACAACCTTATAAGGTGTTATTATGGCATCTTGTAAACCCTTACTCATTAATTTGGAAATTCTTGGGGTACAAAAAGATGGTCGTATCTTGTTCCTATTACAATGTAGATTAGCACGAAATGAAAATTTCCACAGTATGATCTATTCAAGTTCATACTGGTAATTAACATGATAAAAGTGAACCTATATAAGGACTTTAAGTGTTAGTAAAGTGACATTTTACATAAATATTTTAAAAATAAATACATATAATCCATCATAATCACAAAATGGGAAAGGGCAAGGGGGTTATTAATGGGACATAATCAGTAAGTAAAAGCAAACAATTACATGATTATAACTTAAATTAATTGTTTAAGAATGAAATATTTTCATTCTGTAATTTGTTTGATGCTCAGAATCAAATGAGGATGATGCCTAGCAGTTCAAGGCTCGACATTAATGTACCAGCCGCAAATCCTGTCTGACAAGTGAAAACGGTTTAATTGTCCGACTGGACAAGTTAAAAAAATCTATCAGTCATTCGTTAAAAAATAATTTGTGAAATTTATTTTAATATAATGTTCAATTCCAGCAAACATAATGGATAATCTGTTAAAAATTGGCACACAGTTCTCTGTGTTGCCTTTTTTGTGTTTACACAGACTTGTCAATTGCAAGGAAAAATCTAGAAACTATCGAACGTAATCACTCAGATGTTTAAAAAGCATATTCTTGTATATGCATTTTGATATATCAATTGAAATTGACATAGAATTTAACATGGCAACTATGGATTTACAACACATAGTGAAATTGATTACTGTGTGAAAGTGCAAAAGGGAAATTTAGTCTTGTGATAAAGAATTTCAGATTTTTTTCTTTCTTTTTTTTTTCAGACAAGTTTAAATATCTTTGTTTGACAAGTGGATTTTCAAACCACCTGTCTGATGGGACAAGCAAGGAAAAAAGTTAATGTACGTAAAGGCCTCCCAGTTGAGTTCCATTTTGTATTAAGAATATTTTCATCTTACATGCTTGATGCATTTATGTACATACTTGTAACATACATTCCAAGTACACAGAAAATTAGTACTGAAGATGATGGAATGCATGGAAATTGGATGTTTGGTTCTATTTTTTTAATTTACATCCAATATGAACAAATATATGTAGCCAATATATCTTTATTTAGTTTATCACATTTTATATAAAGTATGAAGTGGAAATTCCCATTAAGCTGCAACATGGATTACGGTAATCAATGATTGCAAATACTTTGTACATGTACCATGAAACCAGTTTCACACCAATGGGAAAATGAATCAAAATGGATCTACATGTACAATGTATGTAATATTAAAATTCTGTGTATGGATTTAAATTTCCAAAGCCATTAGGACAACACAATGTTTGTAAACCAGAGGCTCCATGAATTGCTCATCTGGATTTTAGGTGACAACAACTGACAAAGCTTTTCTAGATAAGATTTGTAAGGAATTGTTCTACAGTGTCCAGCACTTCTAGATAAGATATGTAAAGAATTCTTCCAGTGTCCAATGTTGAAAATGTTAAACTACTAAGTCAAGCTGTGGCACCTAGCAAGCTTGGATTCTGAGGCCTAAATTAAAATATTGTTTGCCATTCTCCTACCCAGAATTTTTTATGTGGGTAGGTAGGTAGGTAAATTATTTTATTTTTTTTCTGGAAAAATATTTTGGATGTTTATAAAATAGTATGAATGTAGGGAGCCTCGTACATCTTTTATCTCTGCATACCTTCGAAACTTTTCAATGTACTACCGGAAATCAAAACCGAGTGTAACCCGGAAATCAGCACTCGATTCTAAACCGCAACCGGCAAAATTCCGGAATAAAATTTTTTTTTTCAAAAACGGCAATAAAATTATTTGGGTCGCAGCGATTTTTTTGGGTTGGTCGGCTGACAGCAAACAAACAATATTTTAATTTAGACCTGATTCAGCACGAAAGCATAACTTTTGTAGCAGACATCTACATGTATCCAAGGATCTTCATGCTAACAAAAACAATGTTAAACTAAGTCTGCCTGTGGCAACCATATTGAATATTTGATCGGCACAAAAACATACCTTTTGTAGAGGTTCATCCGATGTTTGTTCATACATAAATATATCTCAATTGGCTTGGCAGTTTCTGACAAGAAGACCTTTGTAGAAATTTCCCTATAGGATCCAATGTTAAACTAAGTCCGGTTGTGGCAACCATCTTGAATTTCCTATCGGCACCAAAAACATGTTTTGTAGAGGTTCATCCAATCCATGTTCATACATGTATATAAATTTAAATTGGACTGGTAGTTTATGACAAGAAGACCTTTGTACAAATTTCCCATAGGGTTCAATGTTAAACCAAGTCTGGCTGTCGCGGCACATAAAACATAAATTTTGTAGTGGTCTATCAAATGATCATTCACACATCAAAAACATTTCAATTGGCTGGGTTCTAAGTTCGGCTGTGGTGGCCATCTTTAATTTCAGATCGGCACAAAAAACATACCTGTTGTAGAGGTTCATCCAATGCTTGTTCATACATAAAAAAATTTCAATTGGCTTGGTAGTTTCTGACAAGAAGACCTTAGTACAAAATTCCCCACAGGCTTCAATGTTAAACTAACTCCTGCTGTGACGGCCATCTTGAAATTCCGATCGGCACAAAAAACATAATTTTGTATAGGTTCATCCAATGCTTGTTCATACATAAAAACATTTCAATTGGCTTGGTAGTTTCTGACAGGAAGACCTTTATACAATTTCCCCCAAACCATCCAATGTTAAACTTAATCTGGCTGTAGCGGCCATCTTGAATTTCCGATCGTCACAAAAAACATAAGTTTTGTAGAGATTCATCCAAGGATCATTCTTGCAACAAACCAATTCAATTGGCTAGGTAGTTTCTGACAAGAAGAGCTTTAAAGATAAGTCCAATCACAATGAATTATCTGCCCCTGGTAGCTATGTTGAATATCCAATAGGCACAAAAAACAAATTTGTACAGAACCATTCAATTAACATTCCTGCTAAGTTTGGTTCAATTTGGACTAGTGGTTTCAGAGAAGATGATGAAAATGTGAAATGTGGACGGAAAGACGACGACTGACGACCGACGCAAAGTGATGGCCAGGTGAGCTAAAAATATGTAATATATCAAAATTTGTATGACAGAATGTTTATTACTATCACTGACATGAATCCCCTAATGGTGGATTCAAGTTACAGGGCAATCATTACCTCATTTTGGATACCTGTTTGTTTTGTTTTGATTTTTGATGGTTGTGCTTATTAATTCATCATTATATCTTTAATTGGTTTTCCAATATTTTGATTTCGAGCACTGCTGATGAGTCGTCAGTCAATGAAATAGCCATACAGTGCATCAAATTTATTATGGTATTTTGTGATACGTTTTCAGTTCCTAGAAAATTAGTTCCGAAATTCAATTGTTAAAACTAAGGAGTGCCTCCCTACAGCAAAGATCTTTCTTCAAATGGTTTTCTTTTCCTTCTTGTTCAGTTTTGGGTACTTGTCTTGGCTTTTATTCTGAGAATCAAATACATGAAAGGGAGATAACAAAAAATTCTACCTTACTACTGGTAACTTCATTCTCTAGCTTAATTTCCCTCCCTGTCCCAATCCGTACAATGTACTGTCCCACACTATCATATAAAAACAATTATCTTTTGATTACATTTCACTCTGACTGGGTAAATAAACCTAAGCTGTTATTAGATATGTATATCACCTTTGGAAGGGCATAAGTCACCTAATAAAAGGTCATGTTTATTTGGTGATTGACTGGACTATATGTCATGTTTCCAACAAGTAAATCAAAGAAAAAAACTGAAATCAATGTCTGCAATTTGGGTATCAAATAAATTTATTTGATACCCTGACATTTAGCACCATAATGCTTGATAATTGCAGCCAGTGATTTTCCTATTCATTTGCATCTTGGACCAATGGTCCTTAGAATTGGGAAAATTAGCACATAGTTGTCCAACTGGCTTCATACCAAGTAACAGTTCAGTTGGCCTTGCGGTCAAACTGGGACGAAATATGCAAATTTTATAAAGGTCCTTCCATAGATGCTTCATACAAAATTCATTTGGCTTAGGGGTTTCAGAAAAGATCAAAATGTAAAAGTTCACAGACGGATGTCGCATGCCAAGTGATGACAAAAGCTCACCTCGCGGCCAAGTGAGCTAAAAAGGTAACTAATTTTTAGACTTTAAAACTTTAGTATCATATTCTATCATTCTGTTGCTAAATGATTTAACATTTGTAATAAAAATGATGATGACAGTGAATGAGCTGTTCCAATGTTTCTTTGTACATGTAAAATTTATTTGATTTCAAAGATAAATGAATTAGCTATCATGTGGATAGTATAGCCAACTGATTTATAGATTCAAGTGCCTGTGCAAAAGCACTGATCCACAAAAGTATAGGCCCAGTGGTTTTAGAGATTTAAAATAGAAAATTTAAGCAGTTTGATGACTATTAACAACAGACCCAAAGTGATGGTAATAGCTCACATGGACCTTTGGGCAAGGGAAGACTGGGAGGTGCAAAAAGTTAAATCCATATCCAGGTGCTGTGCATTTCATTTTCAAAAGTGCACAGCCACAGGTAAAAAAAACCTGAATAAAATTTACGGTACTTAGAACTGTTGAATTTTGAGCAGTACAAGGGGTGCATGGTAGGTTTGCAGTTTGAGTTGTATTACGCGACAGGTAAGGCCCACCAAATTATGCAAGTTGACGTACCAAACAAAAAGTGAAAGCATGATGACTTGATGTTCTCAAAACTTACCTTCCCACAATTACTTTGCTCTGAAGTTTGTAGTAGCTGTCATCGACATCGTTATCTAATTCCGAATTATCCAGCAGTGAAGTGAAATCGGTTACAATTCCTGAATCCCCCATCTATTAACTTTGATTTTCTTTTGAAATCTTGTGAATATCTAGAAACAGATTTGCTGTTGACAAGCTTCCTCGATATAATGGCCTCACAGTGGAGATCCAATGAAATTGTTGGATATTATTATCGTCACGAGATAGTTTATTTTTAGAAAATAACGTAATGTTGGGAAAAACCCATGGCATCCACTTAGTTTTTTGTTTTCGAGGGTTTTTCTCCATTTGTTATAATAATTCTTATTCTGTAAAATTTCTGTCTGTGGTTATTTTTTCAGGTCCCTTTTTCAAAATTAAAACCAGTTAATAAGCAAATAAAGAAAATAAAAACAAATCATTGATTCATTATTTTATCTATAATGGGGTTTTTGATTATGTGATTATACTTGTCCGTTTTTTAGTGATTATTTGATTACTAGACCAAATAGTTCATGATTATTTGATTATCTAGAACTGTATTTTTGATTGATTACCGAGTATAAAAAAATAAAATCGGAAGACCATCTTGATTTTCATCGGCCAAGTTTTAAAATTCTTCTGCTCTCAAAATTCATTATGAATTTTTTTCAAACTTTGCAGGATTGATGACAAAAATTCCCTCTGCAAACCATCCACTTTTGGTTGAAATTCATCCCCTCAACCGATGGCTGCGGCTGTTCATAGTTTCCATTGAAACCATATCGGAAAGGATTTTTTAGCTCACCTGACACAAAGGGTCAAGTGAGCTATTCTCATCGCTTGGCGTCCGTCCTCCGTCCTCCGCCGTCCGTTAACTTTTACAAAAATCTCCTCTGAAACTACAGGGCCAAATGGAACCAACAAGCATATATCATAAGGGTATCTAGTTTTAAAAATGTGTCCGATGACCCCGCCTGCCAACTAACAGGACTAAAAATAGAACATAGGGGTAAATTGCAGTTTTTGTCTTATATCTCAAAAACTAAAGCATTTAGAGCAAAACTGACAATGTAAAAATGTTCATCGAGTCAAGATTTACCTGCCATGAAATTTTCAGACAAATCGGTCAACTCTTTGTTGGGTTATCGCCCCTGAATTGTTAATTTTAAGGAAATTTTGCAGTTTCAGGTTATTATCTTGAATATTATTATAGATAAAGACAAAATGTAAACAGCAAAAATGTTCAATAAAGTAAGATCTACAAATAAGTCAACATGACTAAAATCATTGAGTGACCCCTTATAGCAGTTTTTGCCCTTTAAAGCGTCCGGCGTAAACTTTCCTTTAAACATCTTCTCATCTGAAACCACTGGGCCAATTGGGACCAACCTTTGGTGGAATGGTCCTTGGATGGCCCCCTTCCCAAATTATATCCGGCATCCCTGACTTCCAACCGACATGGCTGCTGTTACTAAAAATAGAAAAAGGGGGGGGGGTGAATTTCAAAAATCTACTTCTATGTAACTACAAGGCCAATTGTAAACAAACTTGGCAGTATTAGTCCGTAGAAGGTTATTCTCTTTTAGGATTATGTCCGATGACCCGGACTTTTTACCAAGATGCCCACCACAGCCGAATCTAGTTTAACATAGGGTCCTATTGGAAAAATCATTTAAAAATCTTCTTGTCTGAAACCACTTGACCATTTTGAACCAAACTTGGCAGCAATGGTCCTTAGGGGGCCCTCTCTCAGAAATCTGTCGGATTTCGTGAACTGACAAGGCCAAACTTAGTTTAACATAAGACCCTATGGAAAATTCACTCAAAAATCATTTCGTCTGAAACTACAGAGCCAATTGGAACTTGGCAGCATTGGTCCTTACATGGTCCTCTTTCAGAATTGTGTCCGATCACCTGGATTGTCAACCAGGATGGCCGCCACAGCCGAACTTAGTTTCATATAGGACCCTATGGGAAAATTCATTTGAAAAAAAATCTTCTTGTCTGAAACCACTTAGCCAGTTGGAACAAAACTTAGCAGTAATGATCCTTAGATGGTTCTCTTTTAGAAATGTTTCTATTAACCTGGACTGTCAACCAAGTTGGCTGCCACAGTCGAACTAAGTTTAATATAGAACCCTATAGAAAAACCAGCCTAATTGACTGCAACACTTAAATTTTTAATCCTGCTCAAGGCGAAAAGTTAAATCCAGGTGAGCGACACAGGCTCTTGAGAGCCTCTATTTTCTCATTATAGCCCCCGCAAACAAAGTTTTGGGGAGGTATATTGGAACCACCCTCTCTGTCCGTCCGTCTGTCTGTCTGTCTGTCTATATGTCTTGTAAGCGCAACTCCTCCTTTAACGTTCAATGGATTTTTATGAAACTTTATATGAAGGTTGGGCATCATATGTAGATGTGCACGAAGCAAGATAATTATCACCGGATGCTTGCAAAGGGAGATAATCCAACTTAAGGGTTTACATGTTTAAAGCTTGCAAGTACAACTTCTCCTAAACCGTTCAATGGATTTTGATGAAACTATATATGAAGGTTGAACATCATATGTAGATGTGCATGAAGCAAGATTATTATTGCAGAATGCTTACAAAGGGAGCTAATCCAACTTAAAGGTTTTCTAGCTAATCTGCATGACCCTATTGCCATCACTTTTCGTCCGCCTTCCGTCCGTCCGTCAACATTTCACACTTTGAATTTCTTTTACAGAACCGCTGAATGAATTGAAACCAAAAATGGCAGGAATGTTCCTTATGAGGTGCTGACGAAGTGTTGTTACTTTGTTGGTGATCCGTCATCCAAGACGGCCGTCAGCGGGGAACTAAGTTTAACATAGGACCCTATGAGAAATACATACAAGAATTCTCTTCTAGAGAACTGCTGAATGGATTGAAACCAAACATGGCATGAATGTTGTTACTTTGTTTGTGATCCGTCATCCAAGATGGCCGCCAGCGGGGAATTTATCTTAACATAGGGCCCTATGGGAAATGCATACAAATCTTCTTCTTGAGGACCACTAAATGGATTAAAACCAAACATGGCATGAATGTTCCGTATGAGGTGCCGACCAAGTGTTGTTTCTTTGATGCTGATCTGTCATCTAAGATGGCTGCCAGCGAGGGACTTAGTTGAACATAGAACGTACCCTATGGGAAATACATACAAAAATATTCTTCTAGAGAACCACTGAATGGATCGAAACCAAACATAGCATGAATGTTCCTTATGATGTTCTGACTAAGTGTTGTTACTTTGCTGTCAATCTGTCATCCATGATAGCTGTCAGCGGAAGACTTAGTTTAACATAGGATCCTATAGAAATTACATACAACGGCTTCTTCTTTCAAATTAATGAATGGATTGAAACCAAACATGGCATGGTTGTTAATCTCAGGGTCCTTTAGCAATGAACAAATGGAAATATTAGGTGAGCGTTACAGGCTCCTGGGAGCCACTGGTTCATGTTTAAGCTTGTAATCACAACTCCTCCTAAACGGTTCAATGGATTTTGATGAAACTTTATATGAGCTTGGGCAATTGTTACTAAATATTTTACATTTAAATTGTTATTTAATGATTACCAAGCTTTTAGTTTATGATTTTTGATTACTAAAGAAAAGCAATTTCTGATTACCAAAGCAAATTTTTAATGATTACGTGATAATATCGGCAAAAAATTGGTGATTATGTGTTTACTGGGACACCCCTCAATGAGGGGCCTCATATATGATGCACCCTAAGGCTAAGGTATCAAGTCAAATCATCAATTCGACAACAGTACCAATGGTGTCATTTCGGGACCTATGGCTATCTATAGTTAATTCGGCACCACCTATTATGGTATTGCAATGTAAATTTATAGCAATTATTATAAATGCCATATTGATATATCATTTCTTTAATTTTTCAATATCAAAATAGAACTTTATACAAAGCTTGACAATTTATTTTAAAACATTTAATTATTTCAAAACAATGCTGGCAGTTTAGCTGAACTTAACAGGAACCCCGTGAAAGGTAAAATTCAACTTTCAACAATAAAATTTGGGAGCACATTTCAAACTCAAATAATACACTTTATTACAAAATTTACAATAATATTGACCAAGATAATAAATAGCTTTCCACAGTTCAATACTTGGTAAGAAAACTTGGGTTTGGATATTTGATTTCTGACAAACTTAACATAAAAGCAAAAATAGCAGCTATAAAGAAATGTATACTATATAAACAAAATGCTAATACGTAGATTGTATAATAAATATATCGAGTAATAACTGTAACAGTAAACTGTTACGAAGTGTCCCAAATGAAGTAACTGATATCTCAGAGACTGAAATTGGGAAATTGTTCCTATAAAGTTTATGCATATTTAATGGAGTGGTTACTTGAAAATCGTGATATGAGTATTTTTGTGACCCGAGTTTTACAGTCATACAATGTTTTGCTTTTGGACATGCTGCATTGACAGAGATATATCCCAATGTTTCTGAATCGTTTACGAGAACTGATTTTATTGTATGGTGTAATAAAATTCATTCGGTTTCATTAAATAAAAATAATAAAAAAGACTTCTTACCTGACGTGACAAGTCATCCCAACATCAAGGCAGTGTAATTTGAATCCAATTTATATAAAATGATACAATTGCAACACAACAAGATTTTTTTTTAATTTATGGCTAGGCAAATGAAAAAATATCTTTTATTACATATTATGTCTGATACACTGATGTCTTCCTTGATTGTATTAAATCTACAATATGATGTAAGAACAGAAAATAAAATAATTATAAGATAAAACAGCACATTAATAATAAAAATTATCTGAGTTGCATATTCACCCAATAAAATTAAATCTATCTATATATAGATTCTATTTCAGTTTCGAGTGAATTACAAGATTTCTACACTCGAGAGAGTTAAAATTAAGATTTTAACACGCGAGCCTTGGCGAGCATGTTAAATCTTAATTTTAACTCTCGAGAGTGTAGAAATCTTGTAATTCACGAGAAACTGAAATAGAATCTATATATAGATAGATTTAATTTTAGAAAGATTATGAAGTAGAATTTGTTTCTCGCAATAAGCTTGTACCAAAGAATCTAGGTCATCCCTAATTGTACCCCGAAATTTGTTTTTGTTATCGTTTACGCTCGACCGGATATCACTTGACGATTTGTTTAGTGCGAGGTCGCGACCTTTAGGACGGCCAATAAAATTCCGTTTCCGCACGAGACTTTTTAATTGCTCTAGAGCATTAAATTATTTTTATTTAATGGGCTAAACGGTATGAAAATACGCACACCCATGGGAGAAAAAGAAATACAACTCTTAATTTCTTTTTAAAACAAGAACACCTACAAAAAAAGAAAAAAGAAAACAACTGGACAGTCATGATCCCCGGCCAGGAGCAATACCCTGCAAAGATGAATTTAACTGGTTAACAAAAATATATATGTATTTAGATTTAAATTTGCGATGGACAGGTTTACAGTTTTAATACATTTTTTTATAAATATCATCCTCTTAGTAAGTGACCTCGTCTACCTTTTACCCACTAGGTCAATAACAACAGGATTTTTCTCTTTCATTTTTATTCATTTGTGTAAGGGCGAGGCAAAATTCAATATACATATAAAAATGTAAGGATATGTGGCAAGCATCAATGAAATTATCACGGCCCCTTTGACCCTTTTATTTTGGAAACGCTGAAAGATACAAAACAATTCTGCAGTGACTTTTGTTGGGTTTTTCGTGAGGAATCATTTGAAAAAAAAATCATCAAATCCGATGAAGAATCAAAAAGTTTCAAAAATTAGAGCGTCACCTCATATCTCAAAAACGATAACAGAATGATATGTATAGATTATCGTGTTTTCTGTGTTTTTTGGAGAGTGAGCGCAGCGAACGAGCCTAAAAGATTCATATTGTGTTGAGCGGCTGATATTTAACAATATCTTTACTCAGAAAACCCGATAATCTGTTTATCGTACAAATTCTGTACATTTTAGTCGACCCTGGAAGACATTTTTTACGCCTTGTTGTCATCTGGATGTAAGCTTGATAACGTCTGCTCTCACATTGTGACGCCGCTAATAAGTCCTGCTCTCATATTTGGTAAAGAGGCTGCGAAGAAATTGAGAATTCCTACCAGAAGCGTCTCAGTGAACTGAAAGCAAGTGAAACTATTACACATGAACATGAACAGAAAAACGAAATAGAATTTTTGAAGTCTAAAATAGAAAAAGTCACAGACGAGAACAGGAAAGCAGGAAAAAGCTGTCAAAGACAAGACCAGAGAAATAAAGAATAAAGAATGCAGATAAAAGAATCAACGGAGAAAATGAAAGTGCTTACATAAGAAATACAGGGGATAAACGACATTTTGAAAATCTTAGAAAACGCATTAATGAACTGGAATTATGCAAGTCAAAGATTTTAAATCAGAACGCAAATTCTATAGAAGTTGTTGACGCGTTGCAGTCCAGACTTGACAGTTTTGAAAATCGGAAAGGACAACCTTTCAGATAAGATTCGGAATCATATGCCGATAAAGTTTGCAGAAAAGTTACGACAGAAACGTCAGGGTCTGCAATAACCAAAAATGTTAATAGTTCTCCGGAAGGATGGAAGAATTCAGAGAACGATGACATAATATCGTTGATTATTACATTTAGAGTGGTGAAATACCGGGATTTTCGATTGAAATCAAATCCGATAATTCACCCAGTGAAATCGAAAGTTATATTTCACTCAAGGAAGCGACGTAACAATAGCCGTCGCCAACGACGTTGCTATACAATGGTCGACGCGTAGTCATATAAAACATAATCTCCTGTATTTTCTCGGCGTTAAAATTTCTGAATGCATGGAATATTTCAATGTAACAAACAGAATAACTAATCTCGAAATTCGAATACTAAAGATCTACAACTCGTGACCGAAAAACACTAATAATTAACTCGTGCGCTACGCTCACTCGTGAATTAAGTTGTTGTTCAGTAACTCGTTGTAGATTTTTAGGTATTCGCATTTCAAGATTAGTTATACTACAATTAAATCATTTGAAACGAGGTTGTTGAATGTGGAAAACAAGAACGAGAAAGATGAAAAAGCTTCAGATTATCAATGGCGTAATTTTAAGGAACGAAATGCTAATGTCAAGGAGAGATATTATAAACGTAAACCATGTTTTATTTCCGACGAACTGGTTATTGTAAATATGGTCAAAAATGCAAATACAGACATGAAAAGCCGAGGAATGAACACAAGGAAACTGAAATAAGACGCGAACAAGAGCCAGTCCTCAGAGGAGGAGCGAAGGTCTTATTGATTGACAGTTCAATACTTACAAATCGATTACGAAGATTTGGATGTTTGGACAAATAGTGGAGCAACTGTGTAGACATGTATGATGATATACGTTTTAATATTGACTTATCAAAGTACCACACTGTCATAGTACATGTAGGCGGAAATGACGCTGATAAGACAATTTACAACTATTTACGGAGATTTAATCAGCTTTTTAAAGAGAAACCACTGTTTGGTCGTATTTGAAATCTTACCAAGAGCCATATTTAACAACAGACTTTACGAGCTTTGCCATGATGAAAACGTATCATTTGTTGCAAATGCTGAAGTTTTCTTGGACTCCGAAAACAACATGTCAAAGCATTTGTATTGGTCTGATGGTATTCATTTGAATAACAATGGTATTGTTCACTTCTTAAAGAATCTAGATAATTAGGTAAACTTGTTTTATAGTGATAGAAGTAATCAGAAGAATGTTGCAGAATGGTAATTACATAAATGTTAAGTTGGATGGGTATTGAACTTAATCAAATTAAACATGCAAATGAGGGCAATGTATTGGGTGGTAGATTACGTGATATATCTTACAATTCAGAATTAAAAATCACATGTTTAAATGTTTGTGGGATAAAAGCAAACTTAAGTGAAGGTTACCTGGATTTCGAAATTTGATATTTTTATATGTTTAGAGGCTAAAATTGATGAGTTTGATGAGTTAGATTTACCTGATGAATATAGGTATTTTGCAAAAATTAGAAAAAATTTCAAAAAACCATCTGGCGGTATTGTTTTTATTTATAAAGAATATTTAAAACCATATGTGAACTTTCATGTAAACGAATCGGAACTCGTATTGTGGGTAACAGTTCAAACTGTTTTTAAAGAGAATGCTGATTTATTAATTGGATGTGTATACATACCTCCAGAAAATTCTAAATATTCTTCGCCTGAAGCTTTTACAGAAATTGAGACCGAGTTGATATCTTTACTTAAAGAAAATGTATACTGTGCCTTTTTTGGTGACTTCAACGCCAAGTCGGGTACTTTATTATTATTAGATTATGTCATACCCGATGACAATCTTTTAGAAATTGTACAGGTTGATATTGGAAATGATTTTGAGTTTAAAAAACTACGGAGTGCAGATATTCCGTTAAACAGATTTACAGAAGATCAAGGAAATTGTAATGCATATGGTCATATTTTGATAAATTTTTGTAAAAACAACAATTTATTTATTGTAAATGGTCGTGTTGGAAATGATAAGATGATTGGCAAAATGACCAGTAAGAATTCTAGTATGGATGATTACTTTTTAGCGAATGCAGACTTGTTTCCATTTATAACTGAATTTGAAATTATGGACTTTAATCCTTTGATGTCTGATGTTCATTGTAGACTTCATGCCAGTATTATTTTTAATAATACTGTTGGTTTTGACGATGAAGTTAAAAACGAAAATTGTAAAGTTAAACCAGCTCGTTGGATAGAAGAAAAAAAGGTGCATTTTTTTTAGTGCGTTGATTCAAAATTGAATATTGATGACATTTTTGAAAACTTATTGCCTATAGACAAGAAAAACTTTTCACCCAAATCAAATACGGAAGAGATTATTGAACAAATAAACAACATTTTTCTAAAGTCTGCATATGAAACATTTGGTAATAAAAATATGCATTTAAAACTCCAAAGAAAAACAATCAACATTGGTTTAAATCGTCTTGTTATGTTAAGAGAAAAGAGTTTCACGGCGCGAAGAAAAAGTATAATGTTTTTAAAAATGAGGATAGTAGATATACATTAAAGGTTAGGTTGCTAGTAAAGCTTATAAGCTTGAATTAAATCAAGAAGGGCAGTTCAAAGTCGAACAAGAACTGCGTAGAAAGTCGAAGACTGAGCCAAAGGAACTGAAAAATTTTGAACCGTTTTAACAAAAATGAATCTATATCAAAACTCACTATTGACAATTTATATAATTTTTTCAAAGAATTAAATATTGATAGGGAAATAGATGATATAGATTATGAACTTCCTGATATTGAAAAAAGTATTAAATGGTGAAATAACTGTAGAAGAAATAAGAAGAAAAATGGGAAAGCGCCTGGTTATGATGAAGTGGTTAATGAATATATTAAAACAACAAAAGATTTACTTATGCCTTTATACTTAAAATTGTTTAATTTGATTTTAGATTCAAGAGCTATCCCAAAAATATGGATTCTAGGAATTATTGTTCCAGTATATGGGGAATAAAAAAATATATGGTTTAGGGATGGGGATTTTAATTGCATATATAAATTTTCAAAATTATTGACTTCGATGACCCCCCTTGAGGAACGAGGTATATGCCATTCAATAGGTGTGGTCACGGTGTATAATAAAATATATATGAGATGGTTCTTGGTCACTCTCGTAGAGTTTTTCGATGAAAAAATTTTTTCCCATAGGGTCCTATAGTAAACCCCTAGCCTCTTTGAGTCTGTCGTAATGTGGAAAGAGAGATAATTCAGATATAATTTAAATACTACCAGAAAGAGATGGAGCCATGATATATCAATTTCTTTTCGTTATATAGGCTTTTTACTTGACGTTTGTCATTTAGTGAAGGGTAAACTTCATTAGATTAAAACACAAAATAGGAGTTGAAGCTATATGTTTAGCATTGATTAGCAGTTGACCATTAAAAGATACTTATCTTAACAAAGTATGTTTCAAATTTTAACAAGATTTATTGAGCACATCGAAGTCTACACGATTTTTAATTTACCCAAAAATTGTTAATTTTGTGATTTTTCGTGCACATTTGATTTTTTTACGGACAAGGCGACATAACTCCAGAACAACATCTGACTTTAATACGGTAACAGTATAGAAATGATAGAGGAGCCTATGGAAATTTCAGTCTAGTGAGTCTTTTTAGCAACTTCAAACTTTGATCACAGATACAAAGAACTTGGCAATATTTTGTAACCATTTTTCACCATTTTAGTAGGGATGATTTAAGTTTTTTAGAATAATTATGAATATTTACCCTGGAAACAATATGAAAAATGTGTTCATGTACTTATTAATAAAGTTTCATTTTTCTAAGTAGAAAGGCTACGTTATATCATTTTCCGTTATCCCATTTAGCAGTCGAACAGACACACGCACCTGGTTAGGTAGTATATAAGGTGATTACCGGGTATTTGGTTTATCAAGTCTCGCTACACGTAGCCAACAACACGTATCATATACATTTCTTAGTGTGTGTGGTATAATCAGAGGCAGGAGTGAATAAGGTCGTTTCTTGTATAGGTACTTCAATTTTTCATAGGGTATATTTATGTTATTACACGTGATATAGTGTTTATGTATTGATCTAAATAAATTGTAGCGAACTCAATCCTATTTACCTTGTTGTTGTTACACACACACACACACACTTTTTTATGTACATAAAGCAATTCAAATGCTATTCTTGGTAGATGACAATATATATCAAATAATTATTATTCAAAGTCAAAATTCAGGAAAAATACAGTGTAAAGGGGACCAACATTTTTCAAAAGAATGCAATTGATTGTTTTTCGTAGCTATATATTGTTCTATTTACCATTTAATCTTACATTTTAATTCTACAAGATTAGGAATTTTACACTTCAACTTGCACTTATATAAATAATTCTTAACAATAATTATAAGAAAATTTTAAAAAGAGATCCATTTGACAACCCAAGCATAACATATTCCTTTTTCAATACAAGGTAGTTGTAATAACGTTTTAAACTGTTAAAGAAAGCAATTAATAACTGTTTTGTAACGGGACAATCGAAAAATATCATGATTAAACTTGGCAAGAAGATAAATCCAACACTAGAATAAAATCCATTTAAATAATAGTAGTATATATGCGGTCTAAAGTCGGATTTGAGGTGGAGCGAGGTGGAGCCGGAAGTGCATGCGCAACCGGAAGTAGTGTCTTTTTCGCCATTTGTTTACGGAAGTGACGTAAGTTATGCGCCAGGCCCCGGTTGTGCCTACGGTGCATGTGTGACCGGAACCGGAAGTACCCGGAAGTGGTTTGCGCGCATATGCAACCGAAAGTAATGGATTTTCCCGCCTTTTCCATGATTTGTTATAGAAGTGACGTCTTCGCATGTGTGGAGGAACCGAAAGTGGTTTGCGCGTATGTGCAACCGGAAGTGATGGATTTTCGCATCATTTTCTATGATTTGTTATGGATGTGACGTCAGTCACATGCTGGAACCTGGATTATCTCCCCTTTTCCCGCATTCTCGGTCGTCTCTGGGTCTTTAATCGGTCTGTATAGGGTACGGGTGTGTATGGACAGATTGTTGTGTCGAAGTCCGAGAGTATACGAAGTACAGAGGTACTGTTGGATTATCTCCCCCTTTTCCCGCGCTTTTCAGGGCGGGTGATGCTTTCCATTCGTTCAAGGGACGACCAAAAGTAGGACTGTATTATGTCCCCTTACCTCAGCTGATGCTGTCACCATTAGGTCAATGAAGAGGTGTCCTTAGCAACCGCCTTAGCAACGGTGGTCCATTTCATTGCTCTGTGATGCACTTCGTTTCTCTTCTCTTTCTCCATGCCGCTCTTCGCTGGTCGTCGCTGTTCATCGCTACTCATGACTATACTAACATGCTCATTTCGGTTTTTTGGTGCTACTTGTTGCTGTTTTTGCTGTTGCTGCTGCTTCTGGCTGTTCGTCATCTCTGCTCTTCTCTTGCTCTTTGCTGTTCATTGCTAATCATGACTATACTCATGTGGTCATTTCAGTTTTTTTAGGCTACTTGTTGCTGTTTTCGCTGCTGCTGCTGCTCCTGTTTCTGCTGCTTGTTACTGTTCGCGTGCTGCTCTTCTCTTGCGCATCCCTGTTTTTCTGTTGCTCTTTGCTGTTCGTCGCTAATCATGACTATACTCACCTACTCATTTCGGTTTTTTGGGGCTACTTTTTTTTTGTTTTCGCTGCTGCTGCTGCTCCTGCTCCTGCTGCTTGTTGCTGTTCGTCATCTCTTCTCTTCTCTTGCTCATCGCTGTTTTTCACTTGTTATTTGCTGTTCATAGCTACTCATGATTATACTCACGTGCTCATTTCGGTTTTCTGGGGCTCATTGTCGCTGTTTTCGCTGCTGCTGCCATTGATCATCGATTGTCGTTAGTCAAAGATTGGATCTGTGAGTGGGCACCCTTACATTCGGGTCATTTGAAAGTCCACTCTGCATTATCCAGGCTTGTGACTGGCTATATATATATATAAACATATATAGGCTGCATTATTCTTCCTTCCCTTTTTTTTTAAATTTTTAATTTTTTTAAATATTTTTTGCTGTTAGGCTGCATTAGCCCTCCTCAATTTTTTTGAAGGCCACTCTGTATTTGTCCAGGCTTGTGACAGGCTATATATATGTATAAACATATATAGGCGGCATTAACCCTCCTTCCCTTTTTAATATTTTTTTAATATTTTTTATGTTTTTCTTTGTACATGTAATATGTTTATGTTAGTTCCAATTTCTCCGTCACATAGAGTCATTGTTGTCTTCAGCTGGTGGTTGGTCGTAGTCGTTCAATACACGGTTAAGCAAATATTTTCGTTTTTCTACGGCATATTTCCATGATTCTTTTAATTCGTAGTCTTCCTCTTCTCTCAGGCGTTTAGCCATTTTCTTGATCTTTCTATGTACGAGGTAATGCTTTCGCATTTCGTCTCTGTATGAGTAATACATGGTCTATAGGCTGCCAAGCGTGCCTCGTCTTCTTCCATTCCGGCTTCAACTAGTTTGTCTACTTTATAAGCATTTGGGGGACGACAGGCGCTCATCCGACTATCGAATCCCGGGAAAGAAAGACGTCTTAAATGTATACCTGTGACATATGTTGATACCAGTTCAAGCAAAACTTCAACTTAGTGCGTCACAGAAAGAATACACACGGTATAAAAGAGGATTCAACAGACTATAGTGATTCAGTCTCAAACATCACCACAGAAGCCGATAACAGGAATCGGAACAAAGCAGTGACCGTGAATCCAACGAAGACTCCGGCGAGGAAGGCGAACATTCCCCATGGGAAGTCATTTTGAATAGAACATTTCAAATACATCAACTGGAATACTCACAGAAATTAAACGAACTAGTCGAAGCCGGAATGGAAGAAGACGATGAACGCTTGGCAGCATATAGAGACATGTTTGACTCATACAGAGACGAAATGCGAAAGCATTACCTCGGATTGATGTCCTGGCATCAAGACATGAATAAAGACCCCGTACATAGAAAGATCAAGAAAACTGCTAAACGCCTGAGAGAAGAGATAGACTACAAATTAAAAGAATCTTGGGAATATGCCGTAGAAAAACGAAAATATCTGCTTAACAGTGTATTGAACGACTACGACACACCACCAGCTGAAGACAGCAATGACTCTATGTGACGGAGGAATTTGAACTAACATTAACATATTACAATGAAAAACAGAAAAAAAAAAATTTTTAATATTTAAAAAAAAAATAAAAAAGGGAAGGACTGGTAATGCAGCCTATATGTTTATACAAAAGCCTGGATAAATGCAGAGTATACTTTCAAATGACCCGGATGTAAGGGCGCTCTCGCACAGATCCAATCTTTGACTAACGACAATCGACCACCGATAGCAGGAGCAGCGAAAACAGCGACAAGTAGTCCAAAAAACCGAAATGAACACGTGAGTATAGTGATAAGTAGCGATGAACAGCAAATAGCAAGAGAAAAACAGCAATGAACAACAGAAAAGCAGCGATGACGAACAGCAACAAGCAACAGAGGCAGCAGCAGCAGCGAAAACAGCGATAAGTAGCACCAAAAAACCGAAATGAGCACGCGAGTATAGTCATGAGTAGCGATGAACAGCAAAGATCAAGAGAAAAATAACAATGAGCAAGAAAAGAACAGCGATGACGAACAGCAACAAGCAGCAGCAGTAGCAGCAGCGAAAACAGCGACAAGTAGCACCAAAAGACTGAAATGAGCATGTGGGTATAGTCATGAGTTACGATGAAAGGCAAAGAGCAAGAGAAAAACAGCGATGAGCAAGAGAAGAGCAGCGATGACGAACAGCAACAAGCAGCAGCAGCAGCAGCAGCAGCGAAAACAGCGACAAGTAGCCCTAAAAACTGAATTGAGCACGAGAGTATAGTCATGATTAGCGATGAGCAGCAAAGAGCAAGAGAAAAACAGCGATGGGCAAGAGAAGAACAGAGATGACGAAAAAGCAACAAGCAACATGAGCAGCAACAGCAGCAAAAACAGCGACAAGTAGCCCAAAAAAAACCGAAATGAAATGAGCACGTGAGAATAGTCATGATTAGGGATGAAAGGCAAAGAGCAAGAGAAAAACAGCGATGAGCAAGAGAAGAGCAGCGATTACGAACAGCAACAAGCACCAGGAGCAGCAGCAGCAGCAGCGAAAACAGCGACAAGTAGCGCAAAAAAAAACCGAAATGAGCAGGTGAGTATAGTCATGATTAACGATAAACAGCAAAGAGCAAAAGAAAAACAGCGATGAGCAAGAGAAGAGCAGCGATGAGCAAGAGAAGAGCAGCGATGAGCAAGAGAAGAGCAGCGATGACGTACACCAACAAGCAGCAGGAGCAGCAGCAGCAGCAAAAACAGCAACAAGTAGCCCAAAAAAAACTGACATGAGCACATGAGTATAGTCATGAGTAAACTCAGAATTCGACATAACAGTGAGAGTATCAGTCCCTACAGACTCGATGCGAGACCCTTACCCTATACAGACCGATGAAAGACCTAGAGACGACCGAGAAGTGCGGATAAAGGGGAGATAATCCAATCCCAATTTTGGTCACGCATGAGACATCCAGGTCCCAGCATGTGACTGACGTCACTTCCATAAACAAATCATGGAAAATGGTGCGAAAATACATCACTTACGGTTGCGCATGCGCGTAAACAACTTCCGGTTCCTCCACACATGCGTAGACGACACATCCGGGACCCGGCACGTGACTGACGTCATTTCCGTAAACAAATCATAGAAAAGGCGGGAAAATCCACCACTTCTGGTTGCGCATGCGCGTAAACCACTTCCAGGTACTTCTGGTTCCGGTCACATATGCGCAGACGACACTTCCGGGTTCCCACAACGTGACGTACGTCACTTCAGTAAACAAATAGTGGTAAAACACATCACTTCCGGTTGCGCATGCGTGCAAACCACTTCAGGATACTTTTGCTTCCGGTCACACATACGCCGTCGGCACATATGGGTCCTGGCAGATGACTCATGTCACTTCCGTAAACAAATGACGGAAAAACACATTACTTCCGGTTGTGCATGCGCGCGTGACTTCCGGTTCCGGTCATGTCACTTCCTGTGGCGTCATTTCTGGTTCCGGTGACGTCACTTCCGGCTCCACCGCGCTCCAGCTCAAATCCGACTTTAGAATATATATACTACTAATAATGAGCAAAAAACTAAGTATGTTGCGAAACAGCTTATACGACAATAGATAACGAGGAAAATAAATGGAAATGGTGAGCTGTCAAAAGGGGCATAAAACGACTTCAATGTACAAAATACACAAGCCGAACAAAACCAAATACAAACATTTTTAAAAACAACAACCAAACTAAAAAGTTAAAATTGCCTAACGTTTCGACCAATGTGGCCTTAAAAGGGCGTGATTCTTGGAAACCCGGGTCCGTACCTAAAATGTAAACAAAAAGATATTTCAATTTTCTTCTTTTTTGGGGGTTTATATTTAAGTTGTTTTATGCCCCTTTTGACAGGTCACCATTTCCATGTATTTTCCTCGTTTTCCATTTAAATAATGTGCTATTAATGCAAGTCGCTAAAATGCTTTCACGTACTGAACTATAAAATTCAAGACATTTTAGATTTTTTGCATACCCTTTAAAGAAGTTTTTATTAACCGGAAACAAACTGATCAAGGAAAATCCGGTTTGCAAAATTCTATTTGCAGTGAAAAGGTTGTTTCAAAAATTTTAAGTGTTTTACTGCAAAGGTATTTTCTCACTGACAGAAATACTGAGTGCATGTGCACTGAGTAGATGTTTCTCGTGCTACTGGAGGAAATATTTCAGCGATGGCGTGAAAATGATATTTACAAGTTAAGTTTTAGATAGGCGTATACCAAAACTTACAATTCACTCTATTTGATTTTTATTATTATTATTTATTTTTTTTTTTCAATTCACTTTTTTACTTTAAGAAAATCAGTTCCGACAAAAAGATTTCCACATAAATGAAGCACCTTACGTATCTTATATTTTTGCAATCACCGACAATTTTGTATTTAAGAAATTGAACAGTATTTGAGATAATCTGAAATTTTGTTTGTTGTACTATATATGGATTATCTATCTGGGTAAACTATTACCTAAATAAGTTTAAAACTTGAGTTAAAAATTAGGTCAAAACAGATTATGATAATAGTTAATTTCGAAATACGTGTAAACCTGTGACAGTAAGAAAAAAAATAATCTATACAGACAGCAGTAAATCCTTAATTATCACAAATATTCAAAACTGTTCTTACATAAAACCTATAGCTCTTGGCCAAACGGTGACAAAAAAACCAAACAAAAACATATGAATATACCAGAGGGAGGGGGGGACTTATTTTACTTTTCATTTACATCAAGAATCATCGCGGAATGTGTAGGTTTGATGTTAACCATGTAGCGATATTTGATTCTATATTGATCCATAGTTTTACTGCTTCTTCGTTCATTAAAATGAGAATGTTTAGATTAGATATTCGAAATCAGTGTAAAGAATAATATGAAATATATAGTAATCGTCAATGTGTCCTACAGTAGAGTACAGTATCGTCAATGTGTCCTAATGTAGAGTGAAGTAAGGTGCTGTGTAATCGTCAATGTGTCCTACAGTAGAGTGAAGTAAGGTGCTATGCAATCGTCGATGTGTCCTACAGTCGGATGAAGTAAGGTACTGTGCAATCGTCAACAAGGAATCTGTTCTGAGACATTACAACACTAAATTAAAAGTGCACTGCTATTTTTACATAATTGTTCTTTAATTCAACAAACCAAGTACAAGTTGTGACAGAGGTTATATATAAACACTTCAAGTTAAGATATGGGGTATTCATGTCACATTATTCAATCACAGTCATAATAATCTGTGTATTAGTGTTGATTATTCAATCGATTTATCATTTTATTATCCCTTTAAATCCTCTTATGTTCTCAAAATGTTACAAAATCAAGAAAACACTTAGATCCTAAACAGACGGGTTATGAAAAAAATCTACAATACCAAGAAAATATGACCCATAGCAGTAGCACACCCATACTGTCAAAATTATTGCGGGTAGACCTCTTCAGCTTTGTCAGATGAATTCTCTTGTACATGTACCTCTGTCTGTTCATTATTATTATCCCAGTCAACACAGCTGTGGAGTTTGCACATGTTTATAGTAATCTCAAAGACCGGAAAACGGATAGAAACTCGAAAATTGGCATTGTGTTCTATTTAATGTGTTTTTGTAACTTTGATAGTTACCCTTAGGGCACAATAATGAGCGAAACAAATCTCTAGTTAATGTAATGAAATAAACCATATTACTTGCTTCAAAGCTTATAGTTTGGAAAACTTCTCCTCCTGGAAGTAAATTTTATAAAACAATTTGACATGATTCGGTTCTTCGATCAATTTTCATCGAATTTCACCTCAACAATTTTTTTTAGAAATTGATCGATGTTAGGGGAAAATGTGTTTTGTTTTGTCTAGTATATTGATTTTTGGGAATTGCTGCATTAGTTTGATCTTTTGGCGAATAAATTCATATAAAAAAATGTTTTTGAATTTTATGTGCGTTTCAAGGAAAGATTTCCATTGATACTCCCGCCCTCTGGATGATGTTTTAAATAAAGCCATGGAAGTCTTGCCTGTTTCATTATTTTCAGCTGTCCAAATTTTAGGTCATTCCATAAAAGCGCTCTCTATCACTTGGTACTTGGTAGTTTGTAACTCATTCTGCTATGTTGGTAAAAAATTAGACAAGGATTTTTCTTAATTTTTTAACAAACTGATGAATAGATAGACCTATATCTACAAACTGATGAATAGATGGACCTATATCTACAAACTGATGATTAGATGGACCTATATCTACAAACTGATGAATAGATGGATCTATATCTACAAACTGATGAATAGATGGACCTATATCTACAAACTGATGTATAAATGGACCTATATCTACAGACTGATGAATAGATGGACCTATATCTACAGACTGATGAATAGATGGACCTATATCTACAAACTGATGTATAGATGGACCTATATCAACAGACTGGTGTATACATGGACCTATATCTACAAACTGATGTATAGATGGATCTATATCTACAAACTGATGTATAGATGGACCTATATCAACAGACTGGTGTATACATGGACCTATATCTACAAACTGATGTATAGATGGACCTATATCAACAGACTGGTGTATACATGGACCTATATCTACAAACTGATGTATAGATGGACCTATATCTACAAACTGATGTATAGATGGACCTATATCAACAGACTGGTGTATACATGGACCTATATCTACAAACTAATGTATAGATGGACCTATATCTACAAACTGATGTATAGATGGACCTATATCTACAGACTGGTGTATACATGGACCTATATCTACAAACTGATGTATAGATGGACCTATATCTACAAACTGATGTATAGATGGACCTATATCAACAGACTGATGTATAGATGGACCTATATCTACAAACTGATGTATAGATGGACCTATATCTACAAACTGATGTATAGATGGACCTATATCTACAGACTGATGTATAGATGGACCTATATCTACAGACTGATGTATAGATGGACCTATATCTACAAACTGATGTATAGATGGACCTATATCTACAGACTGATGTATAGATGGACCTATATCTACAGACTGATGAATAGATGGACCTATATCTACAGACTGATGTATAGATGGACCTATATCTACAAACTGATGTATAGATGGACCTATATCTACAGACTGATGTATAGATGGACCTATATCTACAGACTGATGAATATATGGATCTATATCTACAAACTGATGTATAGATGGATCTATATCAACAGACTGGTGTATACATGGACCTATATCTACAAACTGATGTATAGATGGACCTATATCTACAGACTGATGAATAGATGGATCTATATCTACAAACTGATGTATAGATGGATCTATATCTACAAACTGATGAATAGATGGATCTATATCTACAGACTGATGAATAGATGGATCTATATCAACAAACTGATGTATAGATGGATCTATATCTACAAACTGATGTATAGATGGATCTATATCTACAAACTGATGAATAGATGGATCTATATCTACAGACTGATGAATAGATGGATCTATATCTACAAACTGATGTATAGATGGATCTATATCTACAAACTGATGAATAGATGGATCTATATCTACAGACTGATGAATAGATGGATCTATATCAACAAACTGATGTATAGATGGATCTATATCTACAAACTGATGTATAGATGGATCTATATCTACAAACTGATGAATAGATGGACCTATATCTACAGACTGATGAATAGATGGACCTATATCAACAAACTGATGTATAGATTGATCTATATCTACAAACTGATGAATAGATGGATCTATATCTACAAACTGATGAATAGATGGACCTATATCTACAAACTGATGTATAGATGGACCTATATCTACAAACTGATGATTAGATGGACCTATATCAACAAACTGATGTATAGATGGATCTATATCTACAAACTGATGAATAGATGGATCTATATCTACAAACTGATGAATAGATGGACCTATATCTACAAACTGATGAATAGATGGATCTATATCTACAGACTGATGAATAGATGGATCTATATCTACAAACTGATGTATAGATGGATCTATATCTACAAACTGATGAATAGATGGATCTATATCTACAGACTGATGAATAGATGGATCTATATCAACAAACTGATGTATAGATGGATCTATATCTACAAACTGATGTATAGATGGATCTATATCTACAAACTGATGAATAGATGGACCTATATCTACAGACTGATGAATAGATGGACCTATATCAACAAACTGATGTATAGATTGATCTATATCTACAAACTGATGAATAGATGGATCTATATCTACAAACTGATGAATAGATGGACCTATATCTACAAACTGATGTATAGATGGACCTATATCTACAAACTGATGATTAGATGGACCTATATCAACAAACTGATGTATAGATGGATCTATATCTACAAACTGATGAATAGATGGATCTATATCTACAAACTGATGAATAGATGGACCTATATCTACAAACTGATGAATAGATGGATCTATATCTACAAACTGATGAATAGATGCACCTATATCTACAAACTGATGAATAGATGGATCTATATCTACAAACTGATGTATAGATGGACCTATATCTACAAACTGATAAATAGATGGACCTATATCTACAGACTGATGAACAGATGGACCTATATCTACAAACTGATGAATAGATGGACCTATATCTACAAACTGATGTATAGATGGACCTATATCTACAAACTGATGTATAGATGGACCTATATCAACAGACTGATGAATAGATGGACCTATATCTACAAACTGATGTATAGATGGACCTATATCAACAGACTGGTGTATACATGGACCTATATCTACAAACTGATGTATAGATGGATCTATATCTACAAACTGATGTATAGATGGACCTATATCAACAGACTGGTGTATACATGGACCTATATCTACAAACTGATGTATAGATGGACCTATATCAACAGACTGGTGTATACATGGACCTATATCTACAAACTGATGTATAGATGGACCTATATCTACAAACTGATGTATAGATGGACCTATATCAACAGACTGGTGTATACATGGACCTATATCTACAAACTAATGTATAGATGGACCTATATCTACAAACTGATGTATAGATGGACCTATATCTACAGACTGGTGTATACATGGACCTATATCTACAAACTGATGTATAGATGGACCTATATCTACAAACTGATGTATAGATGGACCTATATCAACAGACTGATGTATAGATGGACCTATATCTACAAACTGATGTATAGATGGACCTATATCTACAAACTGATGTATAGATGGACCTATATCTACAGACTGATGTATAGATGGACCTATATCTACAGACTGATGTATAGATGGACCTATATCTACAAACTGATGTATAGATGGACCTATATCTACAGACTGATGTATAGATGGACCTATATCTACAGACTGATGAATAGATGGACCTATATCTACAGACTGATGTATAGATGGACCTATATCTACAAACTGATGTATAGATGGACCTATATCTACAGACTGATGTATAGATGGACCTATATCTACAGACTGATGAATAGATGGATCTATATCTACAAACTGATGTATAGATGGATCTATATCAACAGACTGGTGTATACATGGACCTATATCTACAAACTGATGTATAGATGGACCTATATCTACAGACTGATGAATAGATGGATCTATATCTACAAACTGATGTATAGATGGATCTATATCTACAAACTGATGAATAGATGGATCTATATCTACAGACTGATGAATAGATGGATCTATATCAACAAACTGATGTATAGATGGATCTATATCTACAAACTGATGTATAGATGGATCTATATCTACAAACTGATGAATAGATGGATCTATATCTACAGACTGATGAATAGATGGATCTATATCTACAAACTGATGTATAGATGGATCTATATCTACAAACTGATGAATAGATGGATCTATATCTACAGACTGATGAATAGATGGATCTATATCAACAAACTGATGTATAGATGGATCTATATCTACAAACTGATGTATAGATGGATCTATATCTACAAACTGATGAATAGATGGACCTATATCTACAGACTGATGAATAGATGGACCTATATCAACAAACTGATGTATAGATTGATCTATATCTACAAACTGATGAATAGATGGATCTATATCTACAAACTGATGAATAGATGGACCTATATCTACAAACTGATGTATAGATGGACCTATATCTACAAACTGATGATTAGATGGACCTATATCAACAAACTGATGTATAGATGGATCTATATCTACAAACTGATGAATAGATGGATCTATATCTACAAACTGATGAATAGATGGACCTATATCTACAAACCGATGAATAGATGGATCTATATCTACAAACTGATGAATAGATGCACCTATATCTACAAACTGATGAATAGATGGATCTATATCTACAAACTGATGTATAGATGGACCTATATCTACAAACTGATAAATAGATGGACCTATATCTACAGACTGATGAACAGATGGACCTATATCTACAAACTGATGAATAGATGGACCTATATCTACAAACTGATGTATAGATGGACCTATATCTACAAACTGATAAATAGATGGACCTATATCTACAGACTGATGAACAGATGGACCTATATCTACAAACTGATGAATAGATGGACCTATATCAACAGACTGGTGTATACATAGACCTATATCTACAAACTGATGTATAGATGGACCTATATCTACAGACTGATGAATAGATGGACCTATATCTACAAACTGATGTATACATGAACCTATATCTACAAACTGATGAACAGATGGACCTATATCTACAAACTGATGTATAGATGGACCTACATCTACAAACTGATGTATAGATGGACCTATATCTACAGACTGATGAATAGATGGACCTATATCTACAAACTGATGTATACATGGACCTATATCTACAAACTGATAAACAGATGGACCTATATCTACAAACTTATGTATAGATGGACCTATATCAACAGACTGATGAATAGATGGACCTATAACTACAAACTGATGAATAGATGGACCTATATCTACAGACTGATGAATAGATAGACCTATATCTACAAACTGATGTATAGATGGACCTATATCTACAGACTGATGAATAGATGGACCTATATCTACAAACTGATGTATAGATGGACCTATATCTACAGACTGATGAATAGATGGACCTATATCTACAAACTAATGTATACATGGACCTATATCTACAAACTGATAAACAGATGGACCTATATCTACAAACTGATGCATAGATGGACCTATATCAACAGACTGATGAATAGATGGACCTATAACTACAAACTGATGAATAGATGGACCTATATCTACAAACTGATGTATAGATGGACCTATATCTACAAACTGATGTATAGATGGACCTATATCTACAAACTGATGTATAGATGGACCTATATCAACAGACTGGTGTATACATGGACCTATATCTACAAACTGATGTATAGATGGACCTATATCTACAAACTGATGTATAGATGGACCTACATCTACAAACTGATGTATAGATGGACCTATATCTACAAACTGATGTATAGATGGACCTATATCAACAGACTGGTGTATACAAGGACCTATATCTACAAACTGATGTATAGATGGACCTATATCTACAGACTGATGAATAGATGGACCTATATCTACAAACTGATGTATAGATGGACCTACATCAACAAACTGATGTATAGATGGACCTATATCTACAAACTGATAAATAGATGGACCTATATCTACAGACTGATGAACAGATGGACCTATATCTACAAACTGATGAATAGATGGACCTATATCTACAAACTGATGTATAGATGGACCTATATCAACAGACTGGTGTATACATGGACCTATATCTACAAACCGATGTATAGATGGACCTATATCTACAGACTGATGAATAGATGGACCTATATCTACAAACTGATGAATAGATGGACCTATATCTACAAACTGATAAATAGATGGACCTATATCTACAAACTGATAAATAGAAAGACCTATATCTACAGACTGATGAACAGATGGACCTATATCTACAAACTGATGTATAGATGGACCTATATCTACAAACTGATGTATAGATGGACCTATATCTACAGACTGATGAATAGATGGACCTATATCTACAAACTGATGATTAGATGGACCTATATCTACAAACTGATGAATAGATGGACCTATATCTACAAACTGATGATTAGATGGACCTATATCTACAAACTGATAAATAGATGGACCTGTATCAACAGACTGGTGTATACATGGACCTATATCTACAAACTGATGAATAGATGGACCTATATCTACAAACTGATGAATAGATGGACTTATTTCTACAAACTGGTGATTAGATGGACCTATATCTACAAACTGATGTATAGATGGACCTATATCTACAAACTGATAAATAGATGGACCTATATCTACAAACTGATGTATAGATGGACCTATATCTACAAACTGATGAATAGATGGACCTATATCTACAAACTGATAAATAGATGGACCTATATCTACAAACTGATGTATAGATGGACCTATATCTACAAACTTATGTATAGATCGACCTCTATCTTCAAAATCATGTATATCATAGTTGCTGCATTTTTTTTAATGTAGCAGAGTACAAGATTCAAATCTTATTTCTTCATAATAAAAAAAAATAAAGGATAAACTTTTACTAACCCCTCCATTAAAATGAAATATTAATATAAAATCAATAGATTTTTCATTTACGTCGAAAGAAAAAGAAGAATTTTTCACAATTAGTTTTTTTTGTTTTTTTGTTATTAATTGTTTTTATTAAATTCTTATTATGAACGAAACCATTTGTACAAGGAATTATCAACTGCGTCCCAAACAGTTTACTTATTGTTTGTATTACACATTTGAGATATAAATGTTTCCACATTATTTGTTTATTTTTAGGCAATAAATATTCCGGACGGGAAGCAAAATCCTTGAGAAAGCAAAATAAATTTTCCCTTAACTTTGATCAATCACTAAAACATTATTAGGTCAAATTAGCATCACGATGGAAAGTATTCAAATTGATCGAGGAATCGAATCATGTCCAGATGTTTTATCAAAGCTGCCGATTGACATGCGGATTTTTTCCCCCAAAACTGCCGATTTCCTTCCCGGTCGAGAAGGAAATATCTCACAGTATACAGCACAGAAAATGCTGCTTCCAGTTTTAGAATAAGTTCTCAGGTAAAAATTGCTTCCCGAAGGATAAGTTTCGCCAACTTTCACAGACCGGGCATCCTGGTATCTATGGTTTATGAGAGCTCTGGGAAAGCTTTTGGTTGACCAACAAAAAACAGGAGGGAAACCGTCAAGGAAGCAATTTGTATGGCAAGCCGTTTTACTATTTATTCTAACTTCAAGATATCTCATATAATATATAAGATATCTTACATAATCTAGTTTTTATTTTATATACTTTATATAATTATAAAGTTTATTAGATATCTTGAAGTTAGAATAAATAGTAAAACGGCTTGCCATAAATTTTATAGACAATCACTAACCAAGATTATTCTTTGATCTTTGCTAAGAAAATTTACTTCTGTCAGCCTTTTTTATTGTCTGGACCTCCCTTTTGTATTTTTTATATCCTCTGACAAAGACCCTCTTGGAATCCATTTTATCTTTCATACATTGAAAAATATTACGGTTAAGTGTTTTTATGTTTGGTTTTATCTTTAGATTTAGACGGTCTCAATACCAAACGAATTTCTCTATTTTGAGCACTTCAAACAATTATTTCGTAATCTCAGCTCATAATTGTGTTGTCAGTCTTTTACTTAATCTTAAGTTCTATTATAGAAATTCATTATCTTTTAACCAAACGGTATAAAACTAAATTTTTGTTAATAAAACAAATGAAAACAAACATTTGTTTATCGTTCTACTTATTAATATTGTTTTGTTCAACACAAGTCATATTAAGAATTTAGAAAACCACGAGCGAAACGAATGTTTCCGTCGATTACATGTAGTTGGCGCTTTACCTTATACATTTGGGATTTATATTTACACGTGGTTTATTATAGAAACATAGGTATGGGTGACGGGTTATATAATTTGCTATCTCCGTTGGGGCCTCTTTATCTCTAATGCTGTTTGATAAAGGCTTACTTTGTATACCCGTATTGGATCCCGTCAATTTCAGACAAACAGAAGGTCATATTGTGCGTATTTCGGCTAGTTTTTTTTTTTTTAACCGAAACGAACCTCAACATATTTATCGTAAAATGTTTCGAAAATAGTGTTTTTATTTTAGAGGTAATTCAACACAATGAATAGCTTTTCTAAAAAAGCTAGCCGTCTCTTAGCTTATAACAAATATTGTATGTTGTGCAGCCCATGACGATTTTCCCTACTTTAGGTGATGCTATCCCGAAATCATGTACGGAGTTGCATCCGCAGATCAGCTATTCCAGTTGACTGACCAATTAGAGGCCGTTGATCATGCATACGTCCATCGCATAATGTTATGACGGCCAATCATGAGACTTATTCTGGTCCTTTTTTACGACTGGTTCCCTCAGTTTAGCTTTTGCTTACTTATAATATTCTCAGATTGTGAATATCTGGAATGTATGGAGGCTTATTTCTGCCATCGAGAAGCTGAGCTGTCGAGATAATTATATGGATATGTGGACATAATTATCTCAACATGTCGACTTAATCTTTTCGGAAAGTCGACATTATATACTTATTGACTGGGTATGAGGGGATAGTAAGTGTATTGTCCCGAGGTACCAACTATTAACGAGGCGTATCCGGGCCAATAGTTGGTACCGAGGGGATAATAAACTTACTATTCCCCAAAAATGCAGCCAGTAAGTGTTTATTAGACTGAAAAATACTTTACCGGTCAATAGTTTCCAGTACTATTGACCGGTCAATAGTATAGGTTATTAAATGGGTATTTTCATATAAGTTCTGTATTATGTCCGAGTCGGTTGTATTGGGTCGAACCCAACTGTATAGGCCCGAGGCAACGCCGAGGGCCTATACAGCTGATCGAGACCCAATACAATATATCAGGACATAATGCATGCTTTATATATAAATACCCATTTTATGACACCTTTATTAACTAATAATTCCATTTTAATTTGCATATGATAAAATACAAGAATTTCATTGGTCGGAAGTGCAAAATCATAAAAGTTTATACATCGATAAACCCGTATTTGGCAAGTATATTCATTCGCTTTTTTTATTATTTAAAGTTTCAAATGAGACATTAAATGTGAAGAATGCTGTAAAAGAATAAATTTTAAGGATGATACTGACAATAATAGTTAAAATTTAATGAGAAATGGTTTAAAAATTGATCAAAATTGCGTTTTCAAAATTCCCGCAAAAATTTGCTGCACGGACATCACAGTCAAGATTGCAACGTCATATATATATTAAACAACGCAAGTTGGATTCCTCAAACGGAAAAAATCGGACATTGCGTGGATTCTGTACGCTTCAGATAAGTTAAAATCTATCAGAAAGTAAGTTTCCTTGTTTTTTCGATTTGTAAATGACTTTGTTGAATTTTTTATTCAGTTGGTAAGCTGCCAAAAAATAGTACCAGATTCAAGATGGATGTCGCCTGAAAAGGGCAAAGTTATTTTTTTTTAATTTCGGTTTGGAACAACTTTTTGATGTTTGAAATGGAATTATAAGGATTAAATACGATTTTGTATCATTTTATCGATGTGTAAACTCGACCTTTTCACTCACAAACTCAACATAAAGTCCGAGCCTAGTTTTCCGATGGTACGTTCCGAGTGGTTCGAGGGTCGATTTTTTCGGTTACCGTCGTGAAAATATGTCAATTTGTCGACATAATTATATCAACAAGTCGACTTCATTACATTTTATGTCGACTTCAAGCGATAATTATCACAACAAGTTTACATAAGTATCTGGATAACTTGACTTCACGACGGCAGGAGTGAGCATCATCTAGACTTTATAGGACGCGATTCTAAGATAACGTATGTTGTCGAGATGACTATGTTGACTTGACGCTATATTTTTCTCGAAAAGTCGGCATAAAATGTAATTAAGTCGACATTCCGAAAAGATTAACACATAATTATCTCGAAAGCTCAACTTCTCGATGGCTTGGTTGGATGATAAATAACATTGAATTATCAAGAGGATATGATTTATTTTCACCTCAGATATGGTTGATCCAACATTAAAGCAATGTAAACCGTGGCTTCTGGTTGGGTATTTTCAATGATCATGTGAGTGATGATGCTTCCAAAATATCCCCTATAAGCCTCCATAAGAATGAACAACAGAGCTTGAATGTTTTTTTCTTCATCGACTTCTTCAAACAATTCTCAATACAAAATTAAAATAAAGTAAAGCTTTTAAAGATAAAACATAAATATTATTTTTGCATAGATATTTTCTGATTACTTTTGTGTTATTCGAATAAACAACCTTTCATATCCGAGTCGAGTCTTCTATCGAGCTAAAAAGGGCGCAAAATTTGAGGTCTGCTACATCTACGTGTTGACTTCTTGTTCTTGGGAACATTTCATGATAACACATGTAAAATTATTCAAAAAGACCATTGGTTTTGTTATTATTGTCTATTTCTTCACATTTCCTTACAGCCAGATGAAGAACATTTATAAGGTGTGATTCGTCCTCTGAGACCTTACAGTGACCGTTAAAAAATCGATGCTCATTTGCTTTTAATAATAAGTTTCAGTATCCAGTATCACGTGGGTTAGTTTCTAGTACCCTGCATTAATCTTGAAAGTTTTGTTTCACAATACCCCTTCATGAGTGTGTTACCCATTTAATTTGTGGCCAAACTGACACCTAGACAGATAATACATATATAATGTTATGCATACATGCAGTTCCTAATTTACTTATCATAACATGAACTACTTTCTGGTGACATTTCTCTGTAACCATATCCTGCACAGTTTATCAAATTGACTCGAAAGAATGTAAACGTATTGAGGGCAAATATCAGTTATATATTAAAGTACGTTGGTTTTTTTATTGACTGAAAATAAAGACACCTTTGAAATATATATATATATATATATATATATATATATATATATATATACTGATCAACGTTCTAAATTTTGTACGCATATATATTCTTCTTAAATTCTGCTACATGTTGTGACTAGAAATAGATTATTGCAATTTAAGCTTGTATCCACACTAATATATCATTTGCGTGTTGCAGCACCCGTTTCTCATGAAAATGACCAAAAAAAAACGCCCCCTCTCTTAGCCTTTACTCCAAGGCTTAACTTCTATAATTGGAACTACTCATTTTTTGTCGGTCATTCTTTGAAAACTCAAGAAGATTTGATGATATTTTAGATCAAGACTCCTTCCATCTAGAAAGTTTATAGTTGCAACCCTTCTTTGCCTGATACTGATATGGGGTAAGTATTTACAGATTCTGATTTGTCACTATACATATAATAATAAGAGATCGAATGTGCTGTACTGTTTACAATGAATTTCAATCGATCTTTGGCTCATCATTATGTAGTGTTAATATTTGTACATTACTTAATGAATATTTAATCTGTGTATACCGTCAAAAATACGATAACATTTCCTCTAAACCGATTTAATTTGCTCCTTACATTCTTGTTAACTTCTAACTTGTCAAATACGATCATTTCTTGTCAATATAGATGCGGTTTTGGTATAATAATTTGTCAATATATTTAGTATGTATATAAATATCTCAAATTAGGGATAATTATGTCTACATATTAAAATTTATTTTCATCGAAATAATACTTTTCTTAAACCACAGTATAATAGATGAAGTATATTACGGAAATCCGTATACATTGATCATATACTTGTATTAATACTCTACATATAGATAAATACATGTAAAGGTTACTTAAGTGTATGTACCCATACATATTCTGAAATTTGGTACATGTGTTGTTAGAATTGGCAGTATCTAATTAAATATTTGAGGCAAACAATCTGCTTTAATGACATGTTTCGTTTGATAAATTATACTGAATTGTGATTATCTGAAAACAAAGTTCATTTAGGTAACCAAAAGGACTCTGCATATGAATGAAAATTCAGAAAAAAATACTCACGTCTTGACAACTTTAATCTTGTTGATTTTCTTTTTCATTTTCTTAGAATTCATCATTCTTCTAAACACAATTTTTCCGTTTTTATTGCATTTTGCCAAAACAATAATTGGTTTGTTATCCACATTTTCATATTCTGTCCGGCACACGTTTTCAGAATTTTCGTTTTTCGTGGATCCCAAATCTGCTGCTTCCAATTCTGTGGGCATTGCATGTTCTCCGTGTCCTTGTGGCAATGTCGGAGAATCCAAAGACTTTTCCGTATCATACATGGTATTTATTCCAGACGTTACAACCATTTTGGAACAAGTTCGTTCCCTATAGATAAAATTTCATAGTTGAGAGCGAATTCCCAGTTACGCCTCCTCTCGTTGATTTACCTATAAACAAATTTTACTCCGTTATTAATCTAACAGTATATAAACTATTCGCTATCTCTCTATTTTTAATATCCAACCCGATATTCCACTTCAATATCTTTTAACTATAATATCCTTGGATAAGGTGACCATCGTCCAAAATAACTTCTCTGGATTTTCCCTTTGGCTAAAACAAGACGTCGATTTCTGAATTAACATGTTGCGATTCAATATTCGTGTAATTTACATTTTTTGGAAGGCGGAAATTAGTTCACCTTTTCCAAGGCTAATGTAATCCCCGGATAGTGTCAACTTAATATGTGCACATTGTTCTACTTGATTAATACAATCATTAAAATAGTATAATTGTCACATTTTTGAAATGAATGATAGAAGGCGACACCTTTCTCAGCTGGCTATACATCCAATAATTAAATTACTATTTTAATTAGATGGTATTGTTTTGAGTAAATCGGGTTTTTGTGGCTTGAGATGACAATTCCACCTCACAAAGGGTGTCTAAAAATGGGCTTCTTTTTCATACATACCTTCACATAAAAAAATTAGGATGGATAAGTCACCAAAGCAATAATAGTATCTTCGAATGTCGGCATGAGACATATTATAGAAAAAGGGAATAGTTTTATAACAAATTTTCAACAGGGTCATACTAATGACAAGTTGATATTTGTTTTGACAACCAGCTTGATATCCTGTTAGCGTAATCTAATAAATACCATTGGGGTCAATTGATTAAATCAGTACGGCCGTGGCGGGCATAGTAAAGTTTAAACACATATAACAAAATTACGTTAGACCAGGTTACTGCTAGGTTTTTTAGACTTTTCCTTCATAATGCATGCCTGGGGGCTTAAATCTAAATTGTCCTATCACATTCAATACAAAATTAACTAAATGTTATGTATCAGATATACCCCTAAAGGCATTATACAGACAGGGCATTTGTTAATTGGCACGCTCTAATGATTATGCCATGATAAACTACGATGAAAGCAGGATAATGGCATCATGATATTACATATAACTAGCAATGACAAATGAACATTTGAAACACACCAGATGTGACAATAACTCATGCATTTGTTTGTTATTTTCTCAATCAGAATTTTCCAAATGTATCTATAGATATATCTGATTTGAAATACTAATATGCAAAGTACAAATGATATCTTTTGATAATTTAGAAGTGTGGAGGTCTTTCAGGAATTTACCTCATGTCACAATGATAAAGTATGATAAAATGCTGGATGTCTCGTTACATTTCATTGCATAAATCCTTCCGACCTACTAGCCTATTGACTAGCTAACTAAAGGGTGTCCAATATTTCTTTTTTCTGTATTCGTCTAGTAGCGTAATATCTATGGCACGCCGTTTTTATATTTATTCAAATTCCAAGATATCTTATTTATTTAACAAGATATCTTATTAAGTATTAAGATATCTTTAATTTTTATAAGATATCTTATTTAATTTGAAAGTAAATAAGATATCTCTATAAGTTAATAAGATATCTCTATCAGTTAATAAGATATCTCTATAAGTTTATAAGATATCTCTATTAGTTTATAAAATATCTTATTAAGTAAATAAGATATCTTTATTATTAACTATATAAAAGATATCTTATATAGTTAATAAGATATCTTATAAATTAAAAGAGATATCTTATATATTTAATAAGATATCTTTATAACCAGTTAAATTAGATATCTCTATAAGTTAATAAGATATCTTTATAAGTTTATAAGATATCTCTATTTGTTTATAAGATATCTCTATTAATTTATAAGATATCTTATAAATTAATAGAGATATCTTATAAACTTATAAAGATATCTTATAAACTTATAGAGATATCTTATAAAGTATTAAGATATCTTTAATTTTTATAAGATATCTTATTTAATTTGAAAGTAAATAAGATATCTCTATAAGTTAATAAGATATCTCTATTAGTTAATAAGATATCTTTATTAGTTAATAACATATCTTACTTCTTTATAAAGATATCTTTTTAACACATACTTTATTAGGTATCTTATAAAGTTTATAAGATATCTTATAAACTAATAGAGATATCTTATTAACTTATAGAGATATCTTATATATTTAATAAGACATATTTATAACCAGTTAAATAAGATATCTCTATAAGTTAATAAGATATCTCTATAAGTTTATGATATCTCTATTTGTTTATAAGATATCTCTATTAATTTATAAGATATCTCTATTAATTTATAAGAAATCTCTATTAATTTATAAGATATCTCAATTAGTTTATAAGATATCTTATTTAACTAAATAAGATATCTCGAAATTGAATAAATATAACAACGGCGTGCCATAAATATCATTGCCTACTTGTTTCTAAGGCTCGTACAGACACACATTTTTCGACAATGTACATATACAAAATATACATACATCGCATTAAATTTTGAATTTATAGCAGAAAGGTTTGCAGTTACTCGTCACATTTTTTATTTAAATTTGGCTTAAATATGTACTAAAATCTCTCTTTTGTTTCTTTTTCCTGCTCAAACTCGGTGCTCATTTAATATTTGATACATCTGTATTTATATTAAATATTCATGTAATATTTATGGGGCACCGGATTTTTACATGCGTTGCGGACATTTTGGGTAATATTGGGTTGAGTACCACACTTTTATTTTTCATGGAGAAAGGAACCTTTGAACCTTTGAACTGTGTAAGATTTTCGATGATGCTTCCGAACTGAAACGATCTAAACATGGCGCATACCACATATTGTAATGAATGTTTGCTTCGCATCACGGTGCGGAGCTATTAGTTTCAGTAGACATACACGCCATCTTGAAATAATTACTGTTCGCTGATTGGTTACTTTATGATGCGACTGAGATACAGCAACAGCCATGGGTTTAAATGAGATAAAGAATTAAAGGCTTTACTCGTTCAGGATAAGTCATCAAAAGCCGAAAATTAACTATGTGTATATCAGTTCCGATCAACTGTCATTTATACGTTTTTGTAATATTCATATATTCTGAAATTCATTATTGAAATCAATTATTAATACTTGTATATTTGCTTTGTTAATCTGCAATACACACGGTTTGTTTTGCTTATTCGTATACACTATAATACTATGTTTACAACAAAAAATGCATGATCTCTACTTTATAACTTCTGCCTATCTATGCACACCTCCAGAGTCGTGTCTATTTGTTGTTTTCGCGCAGAAAATTTTACTGGTCAACAGAGAATTCCAATACTAAATCAACAACCACATGCTCACATATTACCATAAATTAAGATACAGCGAAGCAGTCCACAGCTTTTTAGAAAGCTACAACTTGTATAATGTTATAATTGTCGTATTTTCGACCGTAATTTCGACCTATCTACGATTTAGGAGCATCGATTTAAAAAATTTTAATAACTTGCATAATAGTTACTTATGCAGAGGGCATTATCATGAAATATAGACTACCCAAGGGGTTGTAGTATTGACTGAGACACCGATAATGCACGAGCCTGCGGCTCGGGCATATCGGTATAGAAGTCCTGTCCCGAGGGCTGTCATCCATATAGCAAAGTACTCTCGACCAATAAAATTATAGGACTTTATGTTTCTTAATTGTGAAGAATGAATGTAAAACATGTTTTAAGTAAGGGATTATTCTATTGTTTTCTTACCATTCAAAATAATGAATTCCTATACATGAGTTAGAACTGCCCCGAAGTACATTATCACCTTACAGAATTTGTGAGTGGAGCTTATTAAAAATTGAATTTGAATTTGAAAAAAAAATCAGTAACTGTTGTAGTTTTTAAGATCGGTAATGTTGAACGTTAAATACGATGAGACCAATACCAAAAAAAAACATTCTTTATCTAAAGGCCTTAACATATGGAACGCCACAGCTGTCTTGTGTTCATTTCCATGATGTTGTTATGTCCATTTGTTGTTTTATTAAGTCAAATTGTCTGATTGTGTTGTTTGTTCTTATGTTGTTCTGTTCAAATATTATTTTATTGAGTTAATTTCTATTTTGTTATGTGCAATTATTATTTCATTCAGTCGAATCAATTTGTTGTGGTGTTAAAAGATCGTTTTGTTGGGTCAGTTGATTATATTGTTATGTTAAATAATTATTTTATTACGTTAGATCAACTTATTACCATGTTTAATTATTATTTTATCAAGTCAAATCAACATATTGTTATGTTTAATCATTATATCGTCTTGTTAGCCTAACATGTTGTTATGTTCGTTTGATTTTTCATTACGTCCAATTAGTATAATGTTATGTTGCATTTCATCACGTGACGTCAAGTAGCAACTTTATTTCATTGTGTTGAGTTATTATGTTGTTGGGTTGAATATTGTTATGTTGATCAAGTTATGTTGTTCATTCGGAAATGATCTTCGAGTTACTATTAACAGATTAATTTGAGACCACTCCCAATCTGCCATAAACTATTCAACACCTACCCACGTGTTTCGGGTTTCTGTTCAGGTAGATTAATAGGTTCAAGGCTATACCCATCATCAGAGCGACTCAAGCCCCTGATGTTTTATTATTAGGGATCAACCGTTTTTTGAGAGGGGGTGGGGTGGATCAATTTTGGAATAAAAAAGCAGGACCAACTTTTTAACATAACAATATAATCAAGAAGTTAGTTAGGCTGACTAATTCTTTTTATTTGATTTGAACATTTAAATTTTAGCTACTTTATATATGAAGTAGTATTTAAATTATGTATACAGATCGAGAGCATTCGATGTGGAATAAAATATAGTTGTATTTTTTTTTGAAATTTAGTGATTTAAACTGTAAATAAACAAAAAGATGTTTCCTTACTTAAATGTTACATGTTTTACATTCATACTCACAATAAGGAAACACCATTGCATCGTACTGTTGTGTCTGTGAATGTTGAAAATGCAATTAATTAAAATTTCCCAAATTATTAGAAATGATTTACATCACTACGACTAATTCATAAATGAAATGTCTACAAGGAAATCATGCATTAGCTATAAACCTTGCACTGACCTTGAAAACAATTATACTTAATTAAAACCAATCAAGAGGTCATTTGAGCCTTGAGCACTTTACAATATTCTAAGTTTGTAAGAGAATGACAATCCCTTCCTTCATGATAAGTACTCGCTAACGCTCGTTACTTAATCATGAAGAAAAGGATTATCTCTTACGTATACATAGAATTTTTATCTAATATGATTGAACGCTACAAAACACTATTGTGTTCACTACATAACCTCTGTAATTTGACCTTCAACAGAAATTTCTGGACAAGGGAAGAACCGGTCGATTTTTTTCTATCATCAAAAAGAACTGAACCCGATCTTATTCTTGTACACCCTGGTACAATCTTTTGTCAACTAACATGTTACACAATGTAAATAGACATTGATTGCATACTTAACACATTCTACATGTCGCTCGTGATCCCTGTTCGTGGGATTAACATGTTTCTTTTAAAAAACATTACAAACCTATAGTCTACTAACAATTGGAATGCGAAAACATTATTGTATTCGCTCAAATAAAATGAAATTATTTGTATCCAATATCTCGTTGTTCAGATATTTGTATTCAATTAATCACAATATTGTATACCGGAAATCTGAGTATATTTATATAATTGATAATCTTAAGTAAACATTATCGAAATTAAGGATACCACAGACACTGCCAAGTCTGCATCTTATCTTCACCTTCACCTCGAAATTGACCCCAGAGGAAGGTTAAATATAAAACTTTACGACAAACGGGATGACTTTGACTTTCCAATCGTCAACTTCCCATTTTTGAGCGGCAATATTCCAGAAGCGCCGGCGTATTGAATATATATTTCACAACTCATAAGTTGTTGCAGAGCTTGTGACATATACATTGACTTCCTGGACATAGCCCGGCTCCTGCCAGAAAAGTTGCTCAGACAGGGGTACGTTGCTCCTAAGCTGAAGTCATCCTTATTAAAGTTTTATAGGCGCCATCATGACTTGGTTGACAGGTATGAAAAAAACGTTTCCCAAATGAAAATGGACCTGTTCCATTGATATTATCCCTTCCTCATACCGGATTTGACATGGGAAGCATGGCGGGTGTTTGCAGGAAGCAGAGACTGCTTTCCTTTCCGGAGCACCTGAGTCTACCCCCGGGTTTTTGATGGGGTCCATGTTGTTCATGTTTTTAGTTTTTAATTGTAGTGCATGCATTGTTTTGGCCTTGTCTTCGGTGTTCTCCGGAGTTTGTCAGTTGTTACGATTTTTCTCTCCTTCGAATATCCCGTTGGTATTTCTTGACTTTACTTATTATTGTACGTCAGCTTACCCGTGATGTAAATTATATTGAATAAAAATATATTTATATTTACCAGATTTAAGATATTGAAATTGATCATATTGAAAACAAGTAACGTAAATAACACAAAGCATTGAATACAAATAAACTCATATTGAATAGAAATAACAAAATAGTGAATGCAAATAACTTTCTATTGAATAGAAATAACAAAGTATGCTTCACTTCATACTGAACATAAATAAAGAGAAACTGTATTACAATAGCGAAATATTGAATGTAAATCACTGAATATTAAATACAGATTGCTTGACATTGAATATTAATAACGAATTGTTGAATACAAATAAAGTGATATTGAATACAAAATTACTTTTCTTTAAGATACAAATACTGAGACAACTGAATGCGAATTTGACATACAGATAGCATGGTGGTTTTGAACATAAATGTGTTGATCATTGGATTTTGCAACTTCTTGGAAAATATTGATACAACAACTGATTCATTGATCTCCGGAATGGTCAATCTTACAATCACTTTGTCAGTATATATATATCTTTATTAATTAGATTTTATGCTATACATATTGTCCTCTTCGCCGTCGATAGGAAAAAGCCAGTTGTAGTCACGGCTTTATAATTATTTGGGGTGATTGGAGGAGGGGGGGATTAACGCAAAGATTTTTCTTACAAAAATTAGGATATATTGTAAATTGTCAGCTGAGCGTATAATCGACTATTTTCTAGTTGTATTTTTTTATTCAGTTTCTTAATCTCAACATTAATTTGAAGTGAAATGGTGCTTGGAAAACCAGTACAATTTAAATTTCAAATTTCAAATTTAATTTAATATTAAGTATAACGGAAAAGAACATATATATATATATATATATATATATAAGCTTCAGCTTGTAAATCAAATATCAGGCGAATTACAAAACACTTTAAAACATACCTACTAATGCAAGGTCATTGTTTTCGAACAGCAGCACTAAAATCCCTTTTTTCAAATTTCGTCAGAAAATAATTGAAAAGTTCCTTGTGATTATATTGGTGATCATATTTTGTTTTGGTATTTATTTAGATTAGATGAGCTTGTAGAAAACAACTGTTATATCGAAATTATAAAATAAAGGATCTGACGCAGTCAGGTGCGTCTTTAAAAATTATTCTGACGCATAGTCAGTATACCAGGTGTGTACGTATTCATAGTTATTTATGAACAACGATTTTATAAAATTGTAACGGAATGTATTTATTACATTTGTTTAAAACTATACGGATATCTGAAAAATATTTAATATCTTATCACAGTTAACATTAATGCAATCAATAACAATAAAAATGAAAACTGAAAGGATATCGTGTATACGTTTACTGGTGACCAGGACAACCAAAACCCATAGAACTGGATATTACCTGCATTCAAATAGCTGCACAGTACTAGAGTCGGGGTGTAATATAAACAAAGGTATTATTTCTTTATTGGGGGAGGGGTGGTGGGTGGGGGGTATATTTTTTTCTAGATATTTTTTGGGGGGCTCTAGCTACTTCCTGCTGTCCTGAAATCTGAAAGAGCCACACCTTATCACCCTATGAAATAAAAATACCAACTGTACATACTAAAATTGATCTAAGATCTCAGAAGACGTCTTCTAAAGCCTACGCACGTACTCACTTACAGCAGCTTAAATCACTTTGATCGAGATAGACACAGCTTATAGTTTCAAAATATTTGATCATTTTATACCATTTTTGCTCTATCAATTTCATACCAGTTCCGAAATACTATATTTCTATATCTCGTATCAAAGAATTTATATAACAACCAACCTGGGTATGACCTTTGAACCATCAGAAGCATCACTTACCGACGCAACTCAATGAAGATTCCTTTGAACCAATTTTATTGACGTAGCACAAGACACACAAAAATGAGGCAAAAGATTAAAAAATCTACAATTTTATTTCAAAATTAGTAAAAATATTTGATTTATTTTTCCAATGCTCTATCTGCCATTTCAGTATCGTTTTCGTTAATGGTACTACGGTCGTGAATTTTGAGGAACTGATCCAAATGAGGTGTACTGTTTATTTTGCCTAGTATGATCCCTATAACATACTACCAATATCATTTCCCTATAACTTATCACCAATGTCATTTTGTGGATCCATATCATCACCTTTTTTTGGATACTATTATGTGGTGGTGTTTAATTTTGTAACTTCTGGCTCTATTTTTAACTTCACCTGAAATATAAGTAAGGGAGTGGTCATTCGCAACTGATGGCGGGGGGCGGTAGGGGGCTGGGAGGAACTGAAAGGGGCCTTGAGATTTTTTGTATTTCTCGCGGGGGGGGGGGGGGGGGGGGGCTGGGGGCTTGAAAGACTCAACAATTTTTTTTGTTAGATATTTTTTTTTGAATCATTCTTAGAAGTTTCTGAACCAATGTCATCTTCATCAGAAGACATATTCTCATCACTCTCTTTCAAGTCTTTGCTGTGTGTGACAGTTTGCCTCGCTGCCCTACCGAAGAAAGATGATATTAATGATTGATTGGTGCTTTCTTCTTAATCAAATACAGTATGGTTCTGTTTATACTGATCAAGCAGATTTATCTTGCCTGGTATGATCATAATAAAAATGGCAATTTGAGAACAGTTTCACCAATGGCACATTTTGAAAAAGAGGGTCTTGAAATTTTGATGACAACGGAAAGGGGGGGGACAAAATTGAAATTTTGATGTATTTCCTCCCATTCCCTTCCGATGAAAGAAAATGCCCGGTCCCAAATATTTTTAGATATAATTTGACATTTGTTTGTTATAGTAATAAGAGTTGTTTTGAAGCAATTTATCGTTTATATAAACTCTACCAGTTCACTCGCAAACTGAATAAAGTGGGAAGGACTTTATGTTAAGCTTGTGAGAAAAACTTAACCGGGGACGAGCCTATGTACACTGGGCTCTATCTACTTCCTGCTATCCTGAAATCTGAAAGAACCACACCTTATCACCCTATGAGCTAAAAATACCAACTGTACATACTAACAATTTTGCCCTGAAGAGTCCATACTACTATCTGTCAGACAACTCTTTGATTTTCAAGTTATGGAACTAAGTCTTCCAAATAGATACAGCCGTTTGGACAAAAAACAACCGAAGTAAGACAACCAAATTTATCAAAGATATTAGGGTTTCTAAAGCCAACTCACGTACTCACTTGCAGCAGCTTAAACCAGTTTGACTGAGATAGACACAGCTTATAGTTACAAAATATTTGACTATTTTATACCATTTTTGCTCTATCAATTTCATACCAGTTCCGAAATACTATATTTCTAAACAGCGCGGTGTACTGTTTGAAGATCATATGAAACTTGTGGGACATTAGAGCTTAGAGTACCGTCAGCGGCAAACTTCATTTCAAATATGGAGAATATCATATGACAAGAAATGGGATATGCACCAATGAGACACCATTAAATCAATTATTATATAATTTAACATATATAAGAATTTATAACAGGCATTCAACTAACAGAATGGAACAAATAGAAAATCTACGGTCAAGTACGTAACTGATGGGTCTCTAAATTAAAGTCGACAAAATATTTCTTGTGCATCAAAATATGTATCACAGTATCCCCGATTATTAATTAGTATCACCACTGCTGGCCAGAGAACTCCAAGTTCACCAGAATATCTCTATTATTCAATAAATGCACAATTATACTCGTAAGGATTGATGGCATACATGTCAATAGATCATAAACTAAACAAACAAGCAATAAATCAAGAACATTAATTAATATACTAGATATAACCGGGGTAAATTGTTGGCGTTCCGGCTGTATGGTATCAAGAAGGAAAACGTCCGTTCTTACATTTTTATTTTAGCAGTACGGAGAGACCGGACTCCGAATCTAAACTGAATAACAATATTAATTTCAACAATTAAATACAAGTATTAACAATAACATATTAACATGCCGCGAAGTAACAATTGTCAACATAGAAACCAAATTAAACCGTATAAACATGTAAAAGATAAGTTGCAATTAATGTCCATTCAATATTATGTAATTAATCGAGATTTACACATAAACTTTACAAACAACGTTATAAAATATAGATTAAGATAAAAGTGTTAATTAATAAAAACATGTATAAACGAAATAATTCATCTAAAGTCTTTGTCCAAATTACGACCATTCAATTGTGATAAACACTAGGTACAAGTTTACGACATTGATATTAAATTAAAATAAATGAATATCTATAAAAACAGTTAAAATCCTTTTAGAAATGTTTTTGAAATGTCCAATGTAAAATAGTCTGGTCATATATTCCCCCGCTTCTGAAGACCAGTCTCTGGTCTAATCACTCATCTACGATAATTGTGTCTCTGGTTTTTATATTGTCCTCGTCCGCGCTCTCTGTAAACTGTAGTTCCTTCTAAGGTTGACACTTTGCGTTTCAATTTCCCAATCTTCTTCTGAATCGATAAGTTGCATTCTCCAACATTTCATAGCTTTTACTTTGTCCTTAAGTCTTTCGTTTTTATTTTTAAGTTCATGGAATTGTTTGATTTTATAGTTCTTGATTTGATTTTGAAAATCATTGAATTCCTTTTATATTTCACTGGTTTCCTGTTCTGCAGCTTCCCATTTTCTTTGATAAGTATGAAACGACATTTTGAATTTTACTTTTTCCGAATGTTAGCGTATGTTTTTATCTCTTAGCTTCCAATCAAGTGCATTTTACTGTCAAAACTCGGAAGAAATTCTTTGTGTTCAACATTATTTAGTTCGGCGCACGGAAAAATTGTCATCGTTTTTCGTTCCTTGAAATTCTTATTCCTTTCTGCGTCTCTGCGTAATTTTGACTTGGATTTTGTTTTAATGATCTTTTCGTCACTTTTATAATGAAATTTGCACATTTTTGCATAATGTCCAAACTGTTTACAAGTATAGCAATGTGATGATTTTGCACCACAAAAGTTTAAATGTCTCGCGTTCACGGACAAGAACATTTGCAAAAACAATTGTTCATATACCGCATGTTTCCATACGAATATGGTAATCCATATTCACTTGAATGGTTTTACTATAAACTATGCAATAACAGTGTCCACTCTCCTCAGTATTAAAGACTTTCTAATGAATGGAGCTGTTAATTGCATAATTTGATATGAAGAAAGAAGTGTTTCTGTTTTTTGTTTTTTTTTTGTTGTTTTTATCAAAGTTTTTAAATTCTGGACATATCTTATCAATTTCTGTTTCTAAATTTTAATGAAGAGATTTATATTTAGGACAAGTAAGGAAAAAATGATTCTCATCTTCTAATTCTAAATTACACTGTTTGCATATTCGGTTTTCCCGTTTTAATCTTGCGTATATTCCTCTTTCAATTTCTAGGAAGTGGTCACTAATTCTCATTTTGCACATTAGTCTCCTGGTCTCAAAATGACTCTCCAGAATGAATTTGTCTACAACATAATCGGTCTTAATTTGACCGTATATAAATATTTTACTGTTTTCTGGGAGTGATTTTAATTTTTTAAAGAATACATTTTCATAATTATTTTTAAGCATTTGTTTGGTATTTTTACCAAATGATACCTTATTTGCAGTATAATCCACTTCCATAACATCATTTACATCTAAATTATTTAATTCGCATATATTTTTAACATATGAAAACCAAGAAAATGTATCTACTGAATTCAAATTTTTAGACAGGGGAAAAGGCATCATTTAATAATGGATTATTATCAGTACTGGATATTCTCGCTAAATACTACAATGATTGAAGTTTTACATAAATATCGACAGGGTATTGAGCTAGTTCTGCTCTAGCAGCTATATTTACAGATTGCTTGCTTAATCCTAATACATATCTACAAAATTTAAGATGTGGCTTCTCCACATAGCTTAGGTCTATGGAAGCTAATAAATCAAAATTGTTTAAATTATTATTTTTTGCCCTAGCGGACGCTCTTATTACTTTATCATAAAAGTCCATGTACCAAATCTCAGAATTATACATCAATACATGTATTGGTTTCACTAATGATTCATATGATTTCTTACAATTTTAATGAGACATTTCCCATTGGAGTTATATATTTTAACATAGAGTATAGTACTTTGATACTTTTTTTGATAATTCTATACGAGATGCATTTAGTTTCCCGGAAGCTTCAATAATAGTTCCGAGATATTTATATTTCAAGACCTTTTCTAGTTTTGTCCCACTCAGATAAAAATCAAATTTGTTACATGTTATATTCTTTTGTTGAGAAATCATGATTTTAGTCCTTTGTGTATTAATTGAGAGTTGCCACTCATGACAATAGCAGCTTAATTTATTAATCTATCTCTGGAGACCTTCTGGAGTCTCAGATAACAACAGTTAATCATCTGCAAACATAAGACAGTTAAGAGATATTTTATCAATAGTTACGGGCCTACAAGAGTCATCAAAATTATTTGGTATATCATTGACATATATTGACATATATATTAAATAGAGGCTTTCTTCAGGTCTACAAAACAACCATAAATTCTCTGTTTTTTATTATTAATATATTTGTTAAGTAAAGTCTTCAGAACAAATACACCATCTATTGTTCTACTGTTTTGTTTAAAACCAAACTGTTGCGGACTTATATCACTTTCAAAAACTTTTAGTAATCTATTATTTAAAATCATGTTAAATAGTTTTCTTAAGCAGCTCATCAAAGAGATCCGTCTATGATTTGAAGGATTCAAATGGTCACCACTTTTGAAAATTGGAATCACCAGCTCAGTTGCTAATATTTCGATACTTGTAGAAACTATTTAATTAAGGAGTATCCGTCTTTAGATGGTTTTGGCTTTACCCTTTAATAGTAATTTTGGCAATTGAATCTATTCTATATTTTGGGCTACTGTTTCATTTTTCAATATGTTTAGTCTTGAGCACAAATAATGAGTCGCAAGTACACGAAATATGCATATCTTGTGCGTTAAAAATGGTAGTATAGCGTATTTATTGTTAAAAGACGCATAGTATAATTTTGGGGTGATAAGAGAGTTGTATTTTGTAAACTAAACTACACATTCGTAAAAATGAGTCAAAGCTCAATAGGCCGAGTTGAATGTGTATGAAGGGATTACAAATAATATCAAACACATAACACAGGTAAGTTTATGATGATCAGTGACTAAATCAATGTGACATGCAAGACCAAACATTGCAAGTACAATACAAATTTGGGACGGGGGTAACCAAGTTCCACCACATGAAAAATCTAGAATATTTCATTAAAATGACATCATATTCCTTCATGCACATAAACATTCTGCAGTTTCACAGATCTGGGTTAAAAGCTGTAGGAGTTCATTACACAAAATCTGGAAACAAATCTCTAAATGATTTCATACTCCTTCAGGTAAATCTTCAATATGTCCATAAACACTGTGCAAAGTTTCAAAGATCTAAGGCCAAATAAAAAAATACATGTGTTTAGGGTAACACACTGAAAAAAGTTAGGTAGGGTAGGTAGGGAAATTTTTTTTTTACATTAATTTTTTTAGCTAGGTTGTATACTGGAGTCACCTTGACTTTAACAGTGCTTGTTGAAGAAAGGTTATAAAAAATTTAGGGTAGGCACTAAAAATTAGGTAGGGTCGGGTTACCCTAAACACAACTATATTTTTTTTACGCCTAAGATCTAAAGTAAAAGGTGTAGGAGGAGTTAATTACACAAAACTGTAACCCTCTATACACATTTGTTGCAGAAATTGACTAAATTTCACATAAAAAATCTGAAAAAAAGAAATTCTTCACATGATACCATACTCTTCAATATGTCTATAATAATTCTGTAAAAGATCTGGGATAAAAGTGCAACCCAGCCAAAAATATACATGTGTTTATTGAAAGAATTAAATTGCGTAAAAATGACAGCTAAGTAGGTCTATTTATGGATATGGCTGTTGTCAGACTCGGAAATCCCCAGTAAGAATGTTGTACATGTTTCCATGGTGTATCAGTGGACAACGTTGTACGCTCATGGTTCTGAATATAGATGGGACCATGGTGGTTGACTGGTCTATGTATTTTGTCATAACTGCATATTATAACTGGCCTGTTAAGCAAGGAATTAGTGAATCCTGCTGCTGTCCATGTTTTTGGTAGCTGCAACACATTGGGATAAATTTAAACATAAAGCTTAAGTCCTTTCTAATGATGTCTACTTCAAATGAAAACTAGATGTTCAATGGAGCCTGTACTCCTCACCTAGATTTAAAACTATATATATAAGATGGACAGTTCTATATTTAAACCAAGTTCACCTGTGTCAGCGATAATGGTTGATTGGTAGGATTATACATGTAATTATGAACATCTAAGGACCAAGAATGGTTCCAAATAGCTAAGTGATTTCAGACATTTTACCAGATAAGAATGTTGTTTGTGTTTTGATTTTATTGCACAACATAGGAATATAGATACAGATAAAAAGGAAAAAAACCTGTAAGTCTGGAATAAGAGAAGTCAAAGCCAACATTATGTATAAGAATTATTAGAACCAGTCAAAGGTTATGCAAGTTATCATATGAAATATGCTTACTGCAAGAAAAAAAAAACAAAAACAAAACAAAGTACCATAACTCTGGATGCACAAAAGTTAAACCCTCTAAAATAAATGGGAGCATTGTTTAATCAATCTAAACGTTACATATCAATTATAAGAATTGATGCAGGGCACTAGTAAATAAGTTGTGGCTGCTCTATAAAACCTAATGGTTTTGTGAAAACTTAACAATAATGGCCCAGGTGCTAAGCATAAGAGACCAAAAATAAATATACTAGAACTTTAATTCTACAAATAAATGCATAATATCGTTTTGACGTACATGTACAACATCTTTGAAATGTACAAAATTTATGTAAATGTTTTGATTAATAAAATAACTTCGTTATTGTCCTATTGACTATTTAACAAAACTGATCTTCTATTAACTTTTCTTTTTAATTTACAAAAAAGAAAATTTTCTTAATTCATACAACTTTTTTGAAAAATTGAATTAAAGTTTCACTAATCTGATTGTAATACTATTTTCTCAAGCAAATAATTTCCTTACTGTCAACCCTGATTTGTGGCAAAAGATGTATGCATAATTTTGCACTTAAAACCAAACATTCAGAATAAAATATCATTTGTTAAATATACATTCGACTCTCGTTATCTTGAAGTCTCTCAAACACATGAAAAAAATCTGAGATTAGATGAAATTTAACTAAAAGGGAGCTGGCAAATTTTCCTTGATAAGAAGGGGAGGTGATTTAAGACTTCTGATAAATCGAAAATCTCTATAGGTGCCAAAATAAAACGATAGTTTACACAATCACTATCAAGACCCAAGTTTATTTATCCATGTTCATATCTTTATATAATCAATGTGCAACATTTTATTTTTATAAAAAAAAATAAAGAGTTGAAGAAAAATTGATTACAAAAGATTGAATGCACCAAGAGCAAGACGAAAAATTTATCATTAAGATGATTGACAATTATTAATTTACTCAAGGTGAATTGTTTTTACCAATCAATGTGAATTTTCAATAAATAAATAGCACCTAAAATAAACATAGATTGTCAATTACCAGAAATACAACTTAACTGTAAAGACAATTAATCTGAAGGGTGATGCATTTTTTTGTATAATTTAGGACTCAAAATTTAGTTTGAGATAGAAGAAAATTCGACTAAAAAGGAGTCAAAATATATATACATATATTTGCAATGCAAAACATTTGGGACCACATTAAAATCCAAGCAAGTTTGAAATAACGAGAGTTGACTGTATTGATTTTTTAATAATGCAAAGTAGTGTAACTACCTTAAAGGGCAACAATTAGCTTGGAATATATATTCAGTTTCATAAAACAGAAAATTATTTTCAGGATTATCCTTCTAAAAAATAAACCAATATTAAACAAGAGGCTCTCAAGAGCCTGTATCGCTCACCTGGGACATGGCCCACATCTGATAGCATAACGTTATTCGAATGGCATATATCCCATAGGATTCAATGTAAACTACTTTCCTCACTGATGACCATCTTAAATGAGGTAATTGCATCCTGGTAAACTTAGAGTCATCTTAGGACCACGGTTACTAATTGTATATAAGTTTGTTATAAATTTGACTTGTGATCACTTGTAGTTTAAGGGAAATTTTTTGAATATTATTGCCATAGGGTCAAATAGTAAATTATGTAAGTGTTTCAAGGAGTAACCAGCATTACAATCAAATAGCATAGAGAACCATAATCCAAAAATAGTTAGAAAGAAATACTCATTTCCCCAAAATAGAAAAAAAGGAGGTCAAATCCAATACCAAGGATTTGAATGTAAAACTACACAAGTTGCTGAAGTTTGCAAATGAAGGTCCTAGTACTGCTGACGTGGCATGACTTGTTGAAATTGCAATTCAGTACATCTAAAGTTTACTATAGTTGGACTTCACATTTTTTATGATGTCGTGTGCATTTACTCCATATCTTTTCGTCAAATATTGGCATGTACTCATTAAGGTGTTTCCAGTCTCAAGTTTTGAGATTTGATCAGGGACAATAACTGAATATTGTTTCTGATTATCGGGATCCTCTGGTTTTTATCCATTTAATTGCATTAAAATTTTTACCTACTGGTGCCAAGGTTTATTATGACCAAGTTTAGTTCCAATTGCCCAGTTATATCTGATGATAAGATTTTTGAATGTTTTACCATAGGGTCCAATGTTAAAATTTGGTCCCCTCTGGTGGCCATCTTGGATTGGCTACGGACCCAAGAGACACAATTTTTAAAGTAGACCGTTGTAGCCAAGTAAGACCTGAAATTAGTTTCTATGAGAACCAAAACTTCTGCTATCCATTACAATTTCAGACCACCTTTCAAAAAAAAAATTGGGCAGGGGTTCCCCCTATAATCTAGGTTATATATACTGCTGAAATTAAAACCCATCAAAATCAGATATATATTAAATATTCCATCAGACATTAGAAATTTTTATTTCACTAATGCCAAATTTTGAGTTAGAGTTATCTTTCTTTGTATAAGAGTTGCAATGTAAAGACAAAAGAATTTGAAACGCTTGTGGCCCCGCTGGCGGCCATCTTGGATAGGATACGGATGTGAGCAACACCACTTTTGAAGGGTACCACCCAAGGACTCATGTGATTAAGTTTGGTTCCAATTGGCCTAGTACTTTCAGAGGAGAAGATCTTTGAATGTTTTATCCCATAGGGTCCAATGTTAAATTATGATCCCCGCTGGCGGCCATCTTGGATGAGGTATGAACATGAGCGACACAATTTTGAAAGGGGGCCACCCAAGGACTATTGTGACCAAGTTTGGTTTGGATTGACCCAGTGGTTTCAGAGGAGAAGATCTTTGAATGAAAAGTTTACGGACGACGGACGGACGACGGACGACGGACGACGGACGCCGGACGCAAAGTGATGGCAAAAGCTCACCCTGGCATAGCCAGGTGAGCTAAAAATGCAGTGCAAGATATGTAGACCTTTAACATGTATTAACATATTTAAACATCTATTTGTAAACCTATGTAACTATAGTTATGTATTTCTATGAATTTGAAAAATACTTAACAATTATAATGTATAAATGGAAAGATTAAAAAAAAAGAAACTTTGGTTGAAAATTTTAAAAAACCAATACATGAGTTGACCTATTGAATTAATTGTCATAAAAAAACAACAATTTATATGTAACAAAATTCATTAAGTAAGATCTTGCATAAATAAAAATGTAAAAATCTTAAATTTGTAAAATAGTACAAAATTTGAAATGAAATGAGACAGTTTATTCACAATAATTTAAATAAACAGACAAATCATACTGCACTTAGACCACCCTCCTACCAACACATAAAACCATTGTTAGCATTTCACTCAAGATGTATGTTAGTTAAAAACAGGGAATAAAAATATATTCAAAAATTCAAAATTATACACAGCATATCAGCAGTACATTTTTTGTACCCGCATCTTCTTTTAGACCTGATTTTAACAATTGTATAAAAAGAGTGGAAATGATACTTTGGCAGCCATTTTACTACGTATACTAAAGGAACGGGTAATGGACAAATCCGGATTTCCAAAAGTAGAAGAATTCAGGTATGTTTAGAAGACCAGTAAACATACTAGAGGCTTAATAAAAACAAAATCCTCAATTTCATTAATTTGAAGAAGAAAAAAATTCAAAGCCCAAAGAAAATATTTGCTCCAGGAGTTTCTACTTACACAATATAACTAATAAGTCGCCCATCCATACACAATAAAAATTAACCTGTTTGTGAGTCTAATACATGTATAGCACTAAATTTTAATAATTTAAGTTACATATCTCAAAAAGCAAAATCAGCAAGCAAAAGCCCCAAATATAAATTATCTGGTTCTCATGAGGAAGAGCCTCTAGTTTATATTTAATAATTACCAATGCAAGCCTTTTTATTCAAGTACACTAAAGCTGAATAATCCTAGTCATCAAAATCATCAGTCTAACTGCTTCCATATCTAAGCTGATTTTTTTTTTAAGATTAAAGGTATTTTTTTCACTATCTTTTTTTTATAACATTCATAGGATTTATCTGGTACATGACCACTTGATTTTTAAACAAGGAGATACAAATAAATAAAAAGATATTCATTAGGCAATGTATTTTTAATTAGTTGGTTTACAGATCTGCCGACCCGATTTTGCCGATTTGAAGAAAAAAAATAAAATTGAAAATTTTGGTTTTTTATTACCGCCAACCCTCTGACATCAGCCATCCATAAAATCAAAATAAATTAAAATCCTTTTGCATCAAAATTTCATTAAAGATTATGTTCCAATTCATCTAAAAATAGATTATCCATTAATAAAATACTTGTAAACATGATAAAAAAAAAATCTATTTATAGCCGTTAGTTGATGCAAATTTCCGAAACAAGTTTTATGAAACAAATTTCCTGTTAGAATCCATGCGGCTTTTAAGTTTGTTTTGTATGAATATCTGGATTCCGTAAGATATCGCATCCACTCATTTTATGTTGTCGTAGTTGACGAGTCGGATCCCTTAAAAAGGGAATGGGCTACTGAACAACACCTTTCAAGATAGATGTTTTGATATTTGGGTTTTAAATCATTTGCAACCAATATAACCAAGATTGTTCACAAGTACACGATTTTCCCTCTTTTTTTTCCGGACTGACCGACCCTATCTTTTAAAAAAAAATTCCGTAAACCAATTAATTAAATATAAATGGCCTTATAAGTATTTTAAACAAGGAGATGCAAATAAATAAAAAGATATTCATTATAAGTAATAGTGTCAAAAAGTTGCCATTAAAAATATTCTTAATCTGTGATAAAAAGCACAAAAAATTTTGTAAAGTTAATACAACAGGTAATCAAGGTCAATATGCCCAACTCTATATGGTGTCACCTGTGTTTCCCTTGTTACTGGACCGAACCAGTGGCCAGTTTTACTATCCTTAGAATCATAACTCTGACTAAACAGAATTAATCTGGACAAAACCTCTCAACTGTATTAACTTAGCCAATATTAAAATGTTTCAAGTGACATTAAGTACCCCAATTTAGTCCAATAACATAAATGTTGCTTAAATATATAAATATCAAATACCTATCTTGTTTTTAGAGAACCAGTTAATTTCATATGGCCAAATGAATATAAATGCATACAATAAAATGTCTACTATAATAAACAATATTCTAAAATTAACAATTTATCACATTATATATGTAAAAATTAAAAGTATTTAAAAAAACATAATCACAGATATCAGCTATACCAACAAAAAATAGGAATGAGCAAGCTATAAAAAATATATCTTGAGTTATCCCCCCTTGCATGTTAAAAAGTTGAACTGTTCTTAGCTAAAGAACACAACAAAAATAAAATTTCTTAAGTCTATAACAGAATAATAAATAGAACTGCATAATACTGAAAAAAGAAAAAAAAAAACAATATAAATATAAATATAAAACAACATACTCAAAGAATTTAGGTATAAGTATGGTATATATTTCTATGTATAATACTTTGGCATTTTAACAGGACCACAATCTTTTATTTATCACAAATTAAGCCAAAAAAACTCATTGAATAATTTTCAGAAAGATGATCCAAAGACCTTATCAAGTCATTCTTTCATTTAGACATATATTGTAGTTAGAAATTAATTCAAATAATTTATTGGGAAAGCTTTGGAAACATGGGTCAACAACCTAATTAATTTTTTTTAACTGAGAATATGGTCTTCCATTTGAGCAACACATTTTCATTATTCTGTACCCTATTCAACATCAAAGAATCAGTAATACTGTATTGTTTTACATTAGTTATTAGTTACAGATCAACTACTTGGTATTGTAAGAATATATTTAAGTATATTAATTATATGGTAACCAAACAGATTTAATATTTCAATACTCACTCTGTAAACCAATCAATACAAAATACTCAATAATTAGTCTGTGAAAATATCAAAATCATGAAAAGGGTACTGCCTTCGTGAAATCTAACATTTAACAAGCATCCTGAGAGCCCTGCTGGACAATGTCCCTTACCGGCTTGAGCTGTGAGAAATGCTCTTTGACTAAATGGATCGGATGCAGACCTATGGACAGTGGTTCCTAAAAATTCTGAAATATGTTTGCAAGGGCTACACAATATTTAAATAATGAGCCTGAAACTCAAACTTCATCTTGCTCATCATTATAAGCTCATATACCAAAAATAAGATTACTTGGTAAAGTGGTTTGCAAAAAGAGTCTGAAAAACTATTATTATGGCAAGAAATTCTATTTATAATGGAATATCTTTAACAACGATTATCAGATCAGCATGAAACTCAATCTTGATCTATATCTTATCATTATAAGCTCACTTACCAAAAATAAGATCAATTGGTAAAATGGTTAGCCAAAAAAAGTCCAGAAAACTAATATGTTGACAATAATTCCTATCTCCAAGGGCAAACTCAATCTTGATATGTATCTCATTACTATAAAATCACATACAAAATAAGATCAATTGGACAAATGGTTTGCAAAAGTCTGGATTAAAATAATGCATCAAGTTATGTCTTTATGTTTTGGCTAATGGATATCAAAAATGAGATAATAGAAATATATTTTTATTTTTATGAGCTAAAGATTTTCCTGTTCAAGCCTGCGAAATTCAGGGATTAATATTGACAGTGAAATTGAGGTTAAAGTTGCCAATTTTTTTTTTTTAAATGTTATAAGTCACTCGCACGGCATTTTCTGAGCAAAGAAATGTTCAACTCTTTCCTTTGTAAAGAAAATTGCACCAATCTTCATTTCTTTGCCTTTGTTTTGATAAATAATTCAGATTCCTATGAAGCCATGTGACAAACAATGCTTACATGTATAATTAACTTTGATATTGTCTTCATAAGAATATTTGATAGGGTATTAATTATAACTGAATATGTCAACAGGAAGAAAGAACATGAAGATGCTGATTGCGAGTTATCAAAACCGATTTAGGCTGATTACCCATTCTTGATTGACTTAATTACGTAACAAAAACTGACATATTGTAGAGGATTAACATGATTAACTTAACATCGTCATTGGCCAATTGATTATGGGCTTCACACATCCAAAACCAGAACAAAAACATTCTCACAAAACATAATTTTAAAAGAAAAAAACACAGCAAGATGAAATTGTCCCACAAAAATGAAACAACAGTGGACACACTAAATGTCTCACCTGAGAATGCACTTGGACACAGAATAAATATAATTCAATACCTGAAATTATAACTCAAAGGAATGCATTAAAAGAAATAGGTATGGTCATGTGACATAAGTCTGAAAAATCTGATGCTAGTCACTCAAGCCTAAAATTGTGTTCAAGGTCAGCTGATAGGTGCCAGGCTGAAATGTACCCACCAAGAATTATTTATAGTTCAAAATTACTTGATCCTCATATTACATTTGCTGAGAGATGGACTTATTTGTTAAACTGTTAACAGAGTAGGTCAAGCATGAAACTGAGGTCAAGGTTCAGTGAAAGGTGTCAGACTGACATGTTCACACCAAGGATATGGAAAGCCTTCTATTTCCCGGACATGACTGGGGAAATTTTTACACACTAAGAACTATATTGTGGGCCTAGATATTAAATATGCTGAGAAATGGACTTCTTGAAACCTGGATGCAGATTTAACAAATTTTTATTTAGTCAGTGAAGCATGAAAATGAGGTCAAGGTCACAAGACAAGTATACTGCTGCAAAGTTTATATAATGTATCTATGGACCAAAGATCTCAAGTGTAAGTATCATGTATGCAAAGTTATTAAGCTTTTTTAAAAAGTTTAGGCCGCCACTGGAAAATATACATATATCTCGCCGGAGGCAAGACAAAATCCATAAAAATCAACTGAAATAATGAGTCAAGAAAGCTTTAACTGGTAAATAAGAAATTAGGATTTGTTGTTTGTTTTTGTAAGTATTAATTTCATGTTAAACTGAGATACACAATGGTCATTCACTTTTCATAAGGACTTTCTAATTCTCCCAATTCTGTCTTGTAGGGAGAAGTCACTTTTCATAAAACTTATGTCTAGATTATCCGGTATAAAATTTAAATTATTGAGTAAGATAACAGACTAAATACAAAAATTAGAAGTAAAGAAATATCTGTAACAATCCTGGAGCAAACAACAAACAATAAATTTAATTTGTGAAGCCTAATCTTTGTCATTTTGATAATAGGGTATAAAAATTAAGCAATGATATACATATATTGTAGCAACATGTGAAAAGTTGAACAAGTGTTATAACCAAGAAATTCATTGAAATATATATAACTGTTTTTATAAATACAGAAGTTCCAGCCAGTGCTGCTTGCCTCTTAATAATTTCCATTATAAAACCCATTCTGACATAACAATCAAAATACTTAAAAATGGAAATTGTTGATATTTATCAGATAAAACATTAACGACACAATAAAAATACCATATATATATGTTCACTGAAAAAGGAAAAACAGATAGTATGTCTAGCAATTGCTTGTCTAACTATATTTAAAAATTTATGAGAAAGTGATGATTTTTTTTGGACAAATCTGCTTTAGGCAGCCACTTCCTGAGCTGGTGCTACCCATGCAAGTTTTGGCGGTTCTGCCAATACTTGAGTTGTTTCTCTTTCTGGGGCAGTTCGTACTGATTCTTTATGAAAGGTAACCTGTTTATCTTCCCCATTTGTTGTGGTCGGTGGAGGGTGTGGCATGAAACTTTCTGTCTGGGTTCCTGTTAGCTTATTGGCACTTGAAGTTTGAGGTCTTGTGTTTGATATCCAATTCATGCATGACGCTACTGTTTCCCTGCGTCCTCCAAGTGATGGTTTTGCTGACATAGCTCTATTTTTTCTATGCAATAAACTTAGTTTTAATGCATCATTGTTACGTGCATCAATAATTTCTTTATTTGGCCCACCTTCACTGTGAGCATATCGATATGTTGATGTTGAAACGCCATCAAATGAAGTTTTTGGACGTTTAATGATTATTTGTGGTATAGGCACTGGTACTGGTACTGGTACCTCTTTGCCATTTGATTTTCCAGAATATCTAAAGTCAATTCTGTATGTAGAAACTACAGGCCGTGACCTTTCAACATATTCTTTCTCTGGCATCCATGTGATGAAATCTTGTTTGAAGTTGTAGGTGGCATTTGGAACTCGTTTTCTTCCAAGACCCTGAAAAAAAAGTGGAAAAAAATGTTTATATAACAGTGCAGGGTATTTGCTGAATGAATCCTGAATAGCTGGGTACCATTCGTAACTTGAAATGAACTCATAAAAACATAATAAGACAAATGGAGTACTGGAACTATCTTGTAACTTGGACTACATCTTGTTTTTCATGTACTTTGTGTTCAAAATTTTACTGTTTAACTTTTAATGAATTTATTTATGTGATGAGACTTTAATTCTTTTATGACGATTTCAGTGTCACAAAAAAGTGCATCAATATTTCCTAAACTACATTGTATAAATGTATCAACAAAAGGTTCTGATATCCCTCATCTGATTGGCACCTTTACCTGTTTGAGACATCTTATCGATAATATAAGATAAATTTACTGAAGTTCTGGAAGAAAGTAATTTCCTTTTTCAGATTGCAGTTGCAAAAATTCTTTACAAAGAGAAAAAATAAGAATCAATCTTCTAAAGTAAATCCTACACGTATTTAATGCCTAATGGCATTATCTAAAATAAGCTAAAGGAACCGTAATGTAATACATGTATTTCATATTAAAATCAAGCCAATGTACATATTCCTTGCCTAATTCCCCCATACTGAGAAAAAAATAATATTAAACATCAGTTAAATGTCATACAGCTAAAAAGTCAGTCAAATGTCAAAGGAAATGCATCACAAGACATGAATGGAGTTATAAAGCCCCCTGCAATTAACAAACTAACAACAAACATTAAACTTAGATAAATGATAACGAACTTCAAATCAATTTTTAATTCAGAACCAACCATCTGTATTGCTGAATTTAATTCAACAGTTTGCTGCAAGAAACATGATAATTCAATAACACGATTTAAAGAGAAGCTTTTATTGTGAACTATTAGTAAATTTAATGAATATTAATATATGCTGTCTTCTACTATGTTCTAAAATGAATTTATTAAAGAAAGTTTTAAATCAGTCCATTTGTAAAACAAGGTAGTTTTCTGATTTTTTAATATTTTTTAATTATTCATAATCAGAATTTGAAATATTTCATATTTTAGATTCTTGAGTTTCAATAATCTAAAGTTTCTACTGAATAACTTCATTATACTTAATACCCTTAGTAACCATATGGTTTGGAGTGTGGTAGTGTTATTTTCCACAACTGACTTTTTTTGAGTTATGTCCTGAAAAGATAGTGAACCATAAAATGGTAAAATTTAAATGTATCTAGTCTTTTATCTGATTTTTTACCTGTAGAGATACATTTACGTGTAGTTTGGACTGATGGATTGAATGAATAAATATCTACTACCTACAATTACTGAGAGATATATACTTAGGACACAAAACTTAACCTAACCTCGACCTAAACCGTAACCAAAGTCAGTGAACCATGTTGTACAGACTTGGACTAACCAAGATGCAAGAAATTACATGTTACTATGATTAATCCAGAATGATATAGGAAAACAGAAAGAATTCCAACCAATTTTGTTATGGGCCTTTTACCGAGATGCAAATGATGCGAAGGGTGTTACACTGATTCTTCGTAAAGATAAGTATTTATTACATGTATCTGCATTTTGACAGCTAGATATCGTAAAATATCATCCCGTGAGCCAGAATATCAAGAGTGAGCGTAGCGAACGAGCCCAAAATCTTCATATTCTGTCGAGCGGGTTGATATTTTACGATATCTAGCTGTCAAAATTCAGATAATATTTTTATCATCTTAATTACATATCTGAAACATAAATATTCGTAAAAGTTCTAAATTCTCCCAAATTTTCGCGGGAAAAGTATGGATTCTTCATCTCAACGACAAGTTTTCCGTTACGTTGTTTACCATACCAATAAGTATATATATCCTTCATGTTCATGTAAAATATCTTATAAACAATATAAAATCTGACATTAATGTGTATTTTCGTATTTTAAAAAACAAAATCAGTCTGGAAATCTTTGTTCATGATTTTCCGGGAAACTAAAGCACCCACTTTCAAACTTGCAACCTCATTGACGTCATAGTCCGTCTCCACTCTCGAAACAACTTCTGACTAAAATATGCGCACAATAAAATAATCACTAAAATTTCCCAAGGAGACGACATATTTAAACAACATTTAGTCGTTTTTGTACTAATTCAGGTGAAAATATGGACATATAAAAATAAAGCGTACGTTTAAAAATTTGATTTAATCGCAAATAATGAAATGCAATGGAAAGAGCGGAAAGAAGTCCCAGCAGACATTATCAGCATCGAGGAAAGACACATTTTGTTGTTGTCACTTTTAGACATTTCTTCATCATTCATTTAAATAAAACGCCATAATATAAAAAAGGAACACCACATCTTGATATATTTATTAATATTTTGCAATTTTGAAAGCTATTTAATAAGTTCTAAGCTGCCAAACGTTGGGAGAATTTGTTGATTACTCCTGCTGACTGTTGATAACTCCTCCTCAGCGCACGTGCTCCTTGATACGAATTTTTCGGAGCTGCTCAACAAGCTGATAGATAATATCAAGTTTCTGATATTTTGAACTTAATGTAAACATTAAATGAAAATAGCAAGTATAAGTTTCTGAAAAAAATACCTAAACCACAAAACTAAATCACTAGGTCAAAATACCCATCAATGTTACTAAACTGCATTCTTCTTTCAAAGAAGATAACAATGGTGAGGCATCATCAATATAACTCAATTGGTTTATGAAAATAGACTAAAATGAAAAAAATGAAAATGAACCGAATGTATAGATGGGCCATCTTCCTTAAACCTTCATGGATGGAGCAATTATAATCTGGAGATTTTTTGGTTGTCCACCTTAAAAATTAAAAAATCGTAATGTTAGTGAATAAACTGATCCTATCATTGTACCCTTCTATATATAAACCATTTGATCCTACTGAAAAGGCTAAAAAATACTTATGTACATCTTACTTCCCAACACCATTACTATTATACATACATGTATGTACTAGTAGTTGTTAATTGTTAACTTAATGATGAATCTGTCAATACATGTATATACCAGATACACATTTTTTTTAAATTTCTAAGCAATTTGATTTTTTTTCTGTATATAAATACTGATCCAAAACTGGAGTGTTATGTATATGACAATCATATTTGTAAACTAAAGGCTCCCAAGCTGTTGTGGCCATATTGGTTGACAGTCTGGGTCATCTGACATAATTCTGAAAGAGGACAATCTAAGGACCATTGCTGCCAATTTTGATTCCAACTAGACAAGTAGTTTCAGACAAGAGGATTTTTAAACCAATTTTCCCATCGGGTCCTATGTTAAATTAAGTTCTTCTGTGGCAGCCAACTTGGTTCACAGTCTGGATCATCCTCACAATTCTGAAAATGGACTATTGCTGGCAAGTTTGGTTCCATCTGGCCATGGTTTCATAGATGTTTTTTGAAATTCACAGCATTTTTTTCTATTTTTAGTAACTCAAGCCATATTGATTGGAATTCGGGGATGCAGGAATTACCTTTGGAATGCAGACCAACCATGGACCATTCCATCAAAGTTTGGTCGAAACTGGCCCAGTGGTTTCAGAGAGGTTCCTTAAAGGAAATTTAACACCAGATGACGATGGATCCCAAGTGATGACAATAGCTCACATGGCCTATAGGTCAGGTGAGCTAAAAACTCTCATAAGTCTTTTCCTTTATTTTATGTTTAACACAATCAGCATCATAGACAATATTTTGGCCTACTAGAACATGCGATAAATCCAACAGAAAACAAAAAATTTTACAGCATTTTATCATATAGTGTATGAAGTGAAAGGGCCAATTAAATATAATTAATACAACTAACTAATTCTACATATTTACAAAATAAAATAAATTCATTGAAAATAAAATTATCCCATCCAAAATAAAAATGTTTTTTTACCACTTACAGTATAACCATGTAAAGCTGCTCTATATTGCTGGAAAATTCATTGATTCTTTCATTCAAATAAGTAGTAGTAATAATATGAAGTCACAACTGGAAGTTATTGTATTTTTCTATGCCTTGCAGAGTTCTGTGGAAAATTCTATACATCCACCTTTCACGGTATCACAAAATCTAAAGGAGGATGACCCAAAGTTATCACCTACATCACAATTTCTTGACCTGAAGTTATCAGGACTATAAAAATCTAAACAAGCTTTATTTTTCAGCAGAATCTTCCCCCCTCCCCCCCCCCCAAAAAAAAACCAGTAAGAATATGACGAACAGATTATCTGGTTCTCTGCAGAAAGAAGTTGTAAAATATCTATCTGCTCATTGCAACATGAAACCTTTTGGTTTGTTCGCTACACTCACTTGCCAAAAAGGGCTTCATATTATGACTTGCGACTGATATTTTACATTTTACAATTAATCTGTAGAAAACCTGAAAATCCATACGTATGTAATAAATTCCAAAACTAGAAGTACTGTGAGGAAAGCTCACAAATTTATATCCTTCGCTATGTCTATAATAATATAAAGAGTTGTACATGTATAAGTCCATGTTTGTCTATGGGAAACCCCAAAAATACTTTTGATGAAAAAACAAAATAGAAGGTGCACAATGCCAGTGAAAATTCCCTGAATTAATGTTTCACAGAAATCCATTCACTTGTTTAGGAAGAATTGTGGACAGGACATGCCAACCCTCTTACATTACCATATTATGAACTAATGAAGAGATGTTTGTCTGTGGAAAACCCCAAAAATCATTCTGATAAAGTATAAAATATGTGGTGCACAATGGCAATGTACACTAAAGATTCACTGAAAGTATCACAGAAATCCATGCACCGGTGATTGATTACCATTCATCTCTGTGTGGAATCTCAAACCAACATACAAATGTACATCGTCAAACTAAAACAAATTTTTTCCATTTGAAAATAAGGTGAAAAGTGGTAAATTACCTGTTCAAAATACAATGCACTGTCTAAAAATGACTCTCTGTTGTCATGATGTGAAAACACATGTTTTCCTGATGGTTGCTGAAACAACAAAACAATAATCTTATATGAGAATTATACGTGTATATCTATAACATGGTAATATTAGATTTTAGCTGTAATGACATTTATTATACAGGCTTTATACAGCTATAGTTTTATTCCAATAAAAAACTTTCATTTTAGACATGTTATAAATGTTTTTCCATATTGTACAACTGGAAGTCATATTTTTTTCATATTGTACAAGCAGAAGCCAGATTTTTTCAGTATTGTACAAGTAGAAGTTACATGTAGGTATATCTTTTCCATATTGTACATTTGCGAAACAGCTCATGTTTTTTTAAATATTTTTGGTTTTCTAAACTTTATGAAATGAAAAATGTTTAAATGAAAATAAATTTAATATTTTCATTAAAAAAATGAATATTTATATTATTGAAGTGCATAATACATGTATTAATTATTATAACAACATCATGAAAAATTCTTAGTGAGATACATATAATATTTCAAAACCTAGTTACATTTAAACAGATCAAATAATGCTCGTAACATTTGTTGTTTATGATGTTATTATTCCTTTACAACTGAATACTGAAAGCTCTGTTCTTAATTTGGTTCATTTTTAGTGTATATAGGGATTTCCATGTATTAAATTTTTTAGCCTTAAAGTAGAACACTGATAAAACTATTGAAATGTGCACATATATTGCATCAAACCTGCAGATATCACACAATGTTTATGACAGAATATACCCATTACATGTATAGGTAAACCAATTGTACAGTGGAAGTGAACATATGCTGTAGATCGATATTGATTATATGATAAATATTAGAAAATTTCCTTTACAACGTTATAATGAATTCAAATTTTATCTATTGTAAGATAAATTCAAATATAATTATCAATATTTATTCTGCCTATAAAAACACCCTGACAGTTCAAATATATAAACAATTTTACCTGATTTATAATATCAAATCTAATTTAAACAACATAACATGCATTACACTGTTTGAAATGTGAAGAACAGTCTAACTTGTCTTATTTAACCTTCAAACTTAACAATAAAGATGTTTCTTATAAGATAGGTTATCATATACATGTATTATATGACACACTGAACAGGGCAAAAATTCAAGAGACATATAGAACAGATGGGTAGGCAATGAGCAAGTTTGACTGTATAACTTCAGATGCCAACTCCCAGAGTTTCTCTACTATGAGATTTATTTATAGTATTATTATGTCACTTCCCTGAGTGAAATATGACTTTTGATTATTATGCATAAATATGAAGATTATTCAATTTAGACTATTTACACAAATGAAACTGCAAGGCTCTTCATACTGGGTAATTCAAACTCGCCCATCTATGAATATATATCACCTAAACTAATTAATTTTTTTTAAACAAATGTAAAAATATCTTTGACTTACAATTTAACAAATAAAGAATAAAGATAAACATCAATATTTGATTAAATTTTACAAAATTAATGAAGTAAAAGAATACTTCTCATCACAGCAATAAATAAGCTTGTGCTAAGGTAGATCTTTAATTGATTTTCTGGATTAATCCAGCACTACATGTATCTGTTTAAACAATTGTCTACTGTGAGGAAGCTCACAAAATTATAATCACCCAATCCAAACCAGAATTATTTTGTTTTCTGCATATCTTTACATGATGCATTACTTTTGAGTGAAGTTTAATTGAAACTTTCAGTACACATTTTAAGTTATATAAGTTTATTTAATCTTTTAGTTTTGTGTTTTTTTTTATCAAATTCAGAATAGGTTGTAAGGAATTATTTAATATTTTCTGCAAATGGTACATTTTACTTTATAATACCATTGGAAAGCAAACATTTTGTCTTTGTCTTGAGCAAAATAATGCTCAAATGTATAAATATGTTTTTACTAAAGTATAAAGAACACAAATAAGACATTTTAATGTGGTAAGCAAGGTACTTAACAAGACAGGGGCATGGGTTTTAAAAGCCAAAATTTATTCCAAGCCGAGAAAAAGTACATTTACAACCAAAAAGCAATATCATGAATCAAACAAATGCAAAAGTCAAATTATCTCCCCTTCCAGACATGAATAAGGATTAATCTGCTTCATACACATCCTCATAGAAAATAAAGAGTTGAATACACACTGAAGGGTACAGTTAATTTTTTTCTACCAATAAAAAAATAACTAGGTGGAATGTTTTTGTAAACCAAAACATATGTCCCCCCTTCACTTTATTCTAGATCAATCTTGTAAAAAAGTAACCAGGACAAGGAAATACTATAATTTGACCTTGAGGTCAAAGGTCTAGGTCAAATGATGGTCATACTGGTATGCGTTACACATCTACATATCAAAGGGTATAAGCCTAGGTCAAAAGACAAAAATGTTACAACCCGGACAAGGAAATACTATAATTTGACCTTGAAGTCAATGGTCATGGTCAAATGAAGGTCATAATGGTACATGACACACCCCCTCATGGTAATACACCTACATACCAAAGGGGATAAGCCTTGGTCAAAAGACAAAAAAGTTATGGCCTGGACAAGCTTTGCTGAGAAGAAGAAGAAATACTACAAAAACAATGTGGGAAGACATAATAATAATGATCTAATGAACACATTAAATCACATGAAGATTTTTTCAGTGCCCAAGAGTAATGAAACCCAAAAGGGCCTTTGAAATATTTTAATACTGGGATCTGTCCTTGGTATTCATCTAATTTCAGACTTACAGCAGAATGTACTGTTAGAGAAATGTACAATTTTTTAGTACAATGATTGAAATTTCTATGATTTTCTACTTTGATGAACATTTCGTCTTCAAAACAAACAAAATGTTACTACATGGTATATCTTTTAATTTAATTTTAAGTCAATGTGACACAGGATTTTTCATCAAATTTCAAAGAGGCTTTTCTTTAATTTGTCTATTATAATACTTGCTAATAAAATGGAAATGGAATTTCTTATTTAGTTATAAAGTCCTTTCAAGATATTATGTGAGAAGATAAAGGAACTAAAAAATAAAGTTCCTGGTATACCTTGTGTGTATACAAATTAAATTATATCGAATATTTATCTCAATATCTTTTAAAGAATTTTTTGCAACATCAAAATTTTAATTACCGGTAGTAAATAAAGATGCAGATAAACACATTTCTATAGCAAATCAAGAGACATTATTGAAAATTTAATAATGACTAACATTGCTGTGTAATGAGCTGGTTCAATGTATGTACTATGTCTAAATGACATTCTTACAAATGTATATATTAGTCAGATTTAAATAACATTATCCCAAATCAAACACCATTCATGGAATTTAATTTAAAACATAACTACTATCTCACTTATATAGAATTTTAATGTAAAATCTACTAGCAAATCATATTATAAAACGTGTACGAATTTACACCAACCAAAAAATCTTATTTTTTTTTTTTACATAAACTGTACTAAAGGGTTATTGAATGATAATATAAATCATCAAAAGCAGAATATTATATTTTTAAATATTCAATCTGAAAAATTAAAAAAAAGTATCACATCTTACAAAACTCAAAAGACAGGTCCAATAGTTAAGATGGTATTGTTAAACAGGAGGTATGATATCACTATTCACCCTACAACACATCATATCCATGCTTCACTCCAACTGTGAACTAGTTATGGCCTAATCAAGTTCTGCGACAAAACATTTCTGAAGTCAATTAAGTGAAAGATCTATATTCTAACGGGGCCTTTTAAAACAGGAAGTAGCTGTGTCACAAGTATACTGTAATTACTCTAATTTTTCAAATCTTTTGAAATTTCAAGTTAAACTGAATTTTTCGATAAACCCTTATTTTTCGACACTTTAAAATTTGTCAAAGTTACAATCATTGTTACCAGCTGGTGACTTTTACTTAGGTACATATTTGTAAGTTAATTAATTTCAGTCCTTATCAAGTGTTTATTTCGTCTTTCTAAACCATTTAAACCATCTACATGTATCTTAGGCCAAAAAAATAAAGGTGCTAGGTTCTCAGGCACCGCTGTATCCGAAAAATCCTCCCACGTCGGCAATTTTCATTCTTAGTAAAATCCGGAGTTTTTTCAAGTCCACTCAGGAAAAAGTCGATACTTATTATCTCATATACGTACGCTTGTAGAAATAAATAATTTTTATAGTGCTCTAGCTTGCCCTAAACAAATGGAAGGTTGCTGAGAATTTTGCAACCAAAAATTGAAAAAGGGTATAAAAAAAGTAAGGTGGCATTGTTAAACAGGATGTAGCTGTGCCATACAAGGTCATGATTCATACCAATAATGAATTAGTTGTTGTCTATTGTTGCTGAGAACTTTGCAACATTAATTTTTCATACTCCATAGGGTGAAAAATAAAATGTGGCATTGATAAACAGAAAGTGGAAAGCCAGCAGAATAAAATCAGACCCACCTTACAATTCATTACTGTCATGCTTCATACCAACTATTTACATGTGCTGAGAATTTTGTGACTGACAATTTGTATAGTAGGTATGCTCTAAAAAGCAAGGTGGAAGCACATGTGCCACAGGTAAGAAATCAAAGAAAGTACCCACTTTACAATTCACCCTGTCATGTTTACCAACTATGAAGTAGCTGTGGCCAATAGCGGCTGAGAAGTTAGCAACAAAAATATATGGAGACGGAAGGACAGACGGGTAAACCTGTATACTCCTCACTCTTCAGAACAGGGTTATAAAAGAAATTGGGCACATGTACTAGCTTCATAAAATATACATGAATTATATGTAATGTTATAATCTAAACTCCATTAAATGTTTAAAACAATTTTAAAATGCAACCTGTGACTACATGTACATGTACATGGATACTCATCACAAAAAAAGTCACATTTTTGCGATAATTTGTATGAAAAAATCATAAGGTTTTTTTTTACAATGTACATAGACTAGACAATATTATGTCACTTTCTTTAGTTTGTATACGTGTGAGCTAATTTGAACTGTAAATGTTTGAAATAAATAAATACACCTTTTGAGACATATTTGAATTTACAGTTTGAATATTTACTTATATTGTCAGTAAGTAAATATCCCATTTTTATCAAGTTAAACAAATATAGTAACAATAAAGCTTCTGAATTACCCGTCAATATTTCAACATCACTGTTCAAAATATCGCTTAGTAGGTAATATTTACTTAAATATATTTCTCAAAAATTTAATACAAAATGATCTAGTTACTATTTACATGTATCACGTTTTTTTTTATCAATTTGGTAAATTTTTTCTTCAAAAATAAAAATTAAGAGAGCAAATTTTTTTTAAATTACATTTAATAATATAAAATAAATATTCCAGGTACATTTTATTCATTTTTTGATTTACAATTAAAAATCTTTACCTTGGCTCTATTAAGAAATCTGTTTGGAGGTGCTGGTTTTGCTAAATGTCTGTATTCACACACAAAGTCATTTCTAGATTTACTCCTAAAATGACCATAATAACCAGAGGAAAACTGAAATAAAGTAAAGTATATATTCAGTCAAAATTTAATTCACATGGACTTCATTTCCATATTTAAAGCAGAACAAAATGTTTCACAGTGGCCGGCCATCTAGGTTGGCATTCTGGGTCAATAAATATAAATCTGACAGAGGACCACCTCAATACTATGACACAACTTCCGTCTGGCTCTTTGTTTTCAGACAAGATCTTTATAGGAAATTTTCCCACAACATGCACAAGGTCCTATGTTAAATTAAGTTGAGCTAGCGCTGGTGACACAGAAAACCTGTTAGAGAAAATTGCTGCTAATTTGGTTTTAACTGACTCAGTGTTCCCAAAGAGTCCTTAGTTCAGCTGTAATGGCTATTCTAGATGGCAGTCCTATGTCATCAGATACAATTCTTAAAGAGGGCTATTGCTGCCAATGTTTGCTCCAAATGAATCAGATGGAGGAACAACAGATGCCAAGTGATGCAACATCTCCAGAAAATGGCAAATTGTAGAGTTTTACATAATTCTAGATCATTCTTTCAAATTCCACATGAACATATATTTTCCCTCTAAATCACCAGTATTGGTAATGGAAACTAAATATTCTTCCATAAGATAGCTTTCTTCTTCAAACAATTGTACCCAATCTATTTACACTTGAAAAAGAATAGACATAATATATATATATGAGTAACAATGTACAAGTTGATATTTCAAACTTGTACTCTCCTTCATAGTTTTAGTAAAGTTAACAGTAAACACAGAAATGATCTAGATGTAATCATGATACTCTAGGTATACACTTCTCACCTTCATCAAACTAATATACCAACAAATGTATAGTAGTCATGTAGAAAATTTGTCAAAAGGGCTGTGGTGGAAAAAGAGTCACATATAAATTGACCTTTTTCCAACAAAACATTTACGATTACCTCCCTTTATTTTTAACAAAAAACATCATGCCTAATGAATCTCGTACAATAACCCTGAAACTTCATCTGCATGAGATTACTAACTGCCTTAGTTTTTTGCAATAAATGTAAACATACAACAAAGTGCAGACCTCCAGCAATGATGCTATTATTCTACAGGGTAACAGACATTCTTTACCTTTGTAAATAGTGGTTTTGAACGGATGAATAAAATTTTCTTTACCAATTTCAAACTACATTTAGTGGCTCTCAAGAATCTAAAATTTAAGTGTAGCAGTCAATTTGGCTGGTTTTCCAAAGGGCCCTATGGAATAGAGAATGGAAACGGGAATGTGTCAAAGAGACAACAACCCAAATAAAGAGCAGAAAACAGCTCAATGCTACCAATGGGTCTTCAATGCAGCGAGAAAACCCACACAAAGGGTTCGGCTGTGATGGCCATCTTGACTGACAGACTGGGTCATCGGAAATAATTCTGAAAGAGAACAATCTAATGACCATTGCTGCCAGTTCAACTTCAAGTTGGTCAAGTGGTTTTAGACTTATAAATGAATTTTCACATTGAATTATCACATTGGGTTGTTAAACTAAGTTCGGTTGTGGCGGACACCTACGTTGACAGTTTGGGTCATCGGACACAATTCTAAAAGAGAACCATATAAGGACCATTACTGCCAAGTCTGGTTTCAATTGACAGTCAGTGTTCTCCCAAGAAATTTTGGATAGCATCACATTTAACGTACTTCCTATTTGTAGATACCGCTTTGGGCCGCGTCGCGGAAATGTAGACCTACAACAGCCTTGCATGTTTATTTGTGAATGATGTATTGTATTTATATTATAATATATTAAACATGTTAAATGCAATAATTTGTTCTGTCTTTTCTTGTTTTTATTAAATAAAATAAATATTTATAGTTCATTATTTTTTAAAATGCCATAATGTCTGCCCATTATCTACATCTACCAAATAGTGACCACCTTCAACTTATTGAAGATTACATGCATGTCACAGGAGCCAAACATAGATTAATTAATTTACAATTTGAAAATATAATAAAAAAGAGTTCTTAACAAAAAATATGTACAGAAAAAAAAAACAAACTCAGAATGTGTGAATAATATTGATATTTAGATATGGCTGCTTATAATCTTCATGTACATGTAATTGGAGTGAAAAGACTTTGAGTAAATCATATAAATCATACATTTATATCATGAGTGAATCTGCATAATGCGTGTTGGTAGCTTGTTTGGAAAGATTCAATTGTCCCAAATCCGTTATTTTTCTGCACATCGTCACTCGTTCGCACAGAGATCTCTTCATTCAATAATTGCTCCTGTATTAGTTGGAAAAGTACATTTTGGCAGCCTTTTGGTTTGCATTGGAATAGCCAATTTTATTTTTCAAAGTTTCATTCATTATTAGCTAGTCCTGGTTTTGTATTAGACAGTCAGATGTCTTGTTTACGTTTTGCATTTTCCCAGTCGCAATGACATAAGCTAATTAGTGTCAGCTTGGGGTCGTTAAAATCTTAACAGTTATATAGCTTAAGGGCAATTAACACCTGTTTAATCACTGTTTAATGGCACTGGGGACTAATTACAGGTGTAATCAATCAAGGGAATGATGTATTCTTTTGATCATAAGCGGCAATTAGGTCGTTCACGAGTTCCGCGAAATTTCAACATGTTCAAAAAATATAGCATCTCGGCTGAAACAGATAGGATCTCGGCCAAGTCAGATAGCATCTCGGCAACTTGGATAGGATCTCGGCGATTTCTGATACTAAGTGTCTCGGTGCCGAGATGCTAAAAGGGCCCAGGGAGAACACTGGACAGTGGTTTCAGGCAAAAAAATTTTTTAAGGAATTTTCCCATAGTGTCCCATAGTTAGTTCAGGCTGTATTGGCCATCTTGGTTGACAGTCTGTGTCATCAGACACAATTCCGAAAGAGGACCTCCTCAGGACCATTGCTAACAAGTCTGGTTCCAATTGGCCATGTAGTATCATAGATTTTAAAAAGTCATCCCCTCTTTCTTCTATTTTTAGTCACAGCAGCCATGTCTGTTGGGAGTGGGGAATGCCGGACGCAATTTTGGAAGGGGGCCACTCAAGGACCATTCCACCAAAGTCTGATCCCAATTGGACAAGTGGTTTCAGAGAAAGAGATCTTTAAAGGAAAGTTTACGCATGTCAGCTGGAAATCCATGAAACAAAATAAAACAAATGGTAATAATATACAATACACAATGAGTACACTCTGAATTAATTTGTGGCTACTGAAACTTAAATGAGGCTAAGAATAAATCTCTAATGGCTAGTGGTACAGTGTAGTTTTTGGCTACCGCTAACACAGAGAAGGGAGTGGTTCTCCTTTTAGATAGAAAATTTTGTCTCTGGTGTGCATATTTAAACTAATTTAGGTTCACTTGTCATTATTTGGACACATTTTTTACTGTTGCACACCACCAGAGACAGAACTTTTGCCAGCTCTTGGGAAGTTTGGTCTACGTACTGCCCTTCCGCCTTCAGGCCTTTGGCTTTATTTTTGGGCTATGTGGCAAAACTTTAGAAATTAAATAGGTCAACTAAGGTACACTTATATGCTTAAGGAAAACTAACTTTAAAATAGAAAAATGTTCTCATCACTCAATGACTGAAAGAAGTTCTGAACTAAGCTAAGTTGAAGACTTACCCAGCTGCCAACGATGTCAGTTGCAGCAGTCATGATTAGTGGGTCTGGTATTGATTTTTTTTCCAATCCCTTTAACACATTGTCATACTAATGATCCTATGTGATTGACAAATGACACATTAATCTTGTAATTTGAGTTACCATGCAAAGCGAGCGATATGGCCGCGTAAACAAGTGTGTGTCGCTAGCTTGCCGAAGATTCAAATGATGATTTAACCAATCAACATTCGTTTCTTATTCACCATTCGGCGATTGAAACTTCCGGAACTGTTTTCGGAGCACCTTTGAAATTTTCCTTCAAAATCAATCTAAACTCCAAACCCAAATTTTCAGATCGTCTGCTAGCTGCTTACTGTTCTGTCATGCATTTTAACACTTCTGGCCTAATATATGTGTATATCTTTTAAGTCCACGCATGACTACTCTTAATTGTAGACCCCATATGCCTGAAATATTTTCTCTGTTAGAACCAAAATTTAATCAGACACTTGAGTTGAGACAGGTAACTTGAAACCTCAATCTCAAATTGACAAACATTCCTGCCATCCTGGAAATTATTACTATGTTCAGTCTGTGTGTGAATGTAAATGTACATGTTTTTTATAGATAAACTGTGCCAGTCGTGTTGTTTTTCTTAAATCATAAACTTAACTTCATAGAATAAATTTATACAGCCACAGCACAGGAACCTACTGTCTGGACACCTCACTGTCCTCAGTTCATAAAATTGATTTTTCACATTTTTAAAGTCTAAACGTAAGAATTATTAAACAGTCTTTTGCTGGTTAATTAACCTTTTTGAGTTGTGCAAGAAAACAAAAAATTTAAAGTTGTTTATAAAGGTTATGCAATGTATACATAAAAAATGATCCCAAATGGGGAGCTTCCAATAGAAAAATTAATGCACTTGAAAATTTCAAAATATTAACAATTTGAATTTATCAATTCAGACCTATCATAAAACTTGTAAAACTGTTATTTTAAATACACTTTGTGCATATCTCATACACCATGGCCCGGTTGTAATGCTTAATTTTATAAAATCTCGTTGGAAGGGTTATCTCCCTTTACATTGAACATTCCATAGGTGGAACTTTTTTGTTTCTCTGGAAGACATGATTGAACAAAATTAGATAAGTTATATTGTTTCAGTTACGACTTAGCTCATTGCATCTTTCACCGGATTGACTAGACTATTCACAATGATAAAGGTATTCAAATTCTGAAAAATCCATTTTACTAACTGAGGTATCCAGACAGTAAAATTGACTTTTAAATTGAAAGAGAACATTGCCTTACTTTACATATGTGAGCTTGGTAGAAAACACTGTAATAGTTACATTTGAGTTATTGTTCAGATATCTTCACATTTCAATACATTTCAATAACAGACATCACGTTATTGCAGTTAAACTTTATTCATTTGCAATTAAAAAACACTCATGTGGATCAAGGCTTACATAAAAACAAACACAAAGATTGCTTAAGTTATAGTCAATTATGTGGAATAAAATTTAAACTTAGGGTTCATAATAGTTTTCATATACAGTCAACTCAAAGTCTGCCGGACCATGAAAAAATTCGAGATAGACCAAATTTGACTTAAAGGGAGCTGACAAATTTTCTTAGTTACGAAGGGAGGTAATTCCGGTAAATCTAAATCTCTAGGTGCAGGAGTAAAACGATAGCTTCTACGTACCATTGAGACCTCAGTTTATTTATCCATGTTCAGATACTTATGTAATTAATGTGTAACATTTTATATTTATAGAAATAATGTGAATTCTCAATAAATCAATAGCACAAAAAATCAATCAATGCCGACTGTCAATTACTGGAAGTAAAACTTATCTGTGAAGACATTTAATCTGCAAGGTGATGTTTTGGCAGAAGATAAATATTCAACATAACAAATAAATTTTTTGTTGTTTTTATAATTTAGGACTCAAAATTTAGTTCGAGATAGAAGAAACTAAACAGGAGTAAAAATACATATATTTGCACTGTAAAACATTTGGGACCACATAAAAAATTTGACTCATCCGAAAATTCGACTGAAGCGAGTTTGAGATAACGAGAGTCAACTGTATTTACTTTGGTATTCTGAGGCGTAATTTTTAAATAAAACATTTAATGGTGAACTGCTTATTCTTTTTTACAGTAGAAGGAAAAATAACATTCCTGTTCAATTTCTTCACAGTCAGAGCTTTATCTGTTTTTGTACTCCACAAGTTTCTTTAAATTTTGTTATTAATTCTCTGTTTTTGAATCTGGTTTCTTTCAGTAAGTTACATTCTTTAATTCAATCTTAATTTGTCGGTATAAAACAATATCAAGTGATTCATGTCTGATAAAATAAATAATTTTTCCAACTTATTTTGCTTATTTATTAGGTCTATAAATTTCAATATATTTTGTCTTTTGAATTGTGTTTTATTTAATAAAATCATTGATCAAAATCCTGATATTCAGTAAAACATAGCTCTAACCCTTCTAAAAGTTTACAGCAAATGTATACCAATGTATAAGCCTTCACTGTGCAAAGGTTTATAACCAATTAACAGGCCCTTTACGGGACAATAAGTAACAGTTTACAGAGTAACAATTAAATACCGTTGAAGAGAGAAGAAGTTACATGACTGATAGTAAATTGTAGACAGCTACACATGTGTGTAACAGCCAGTTTGTTCAGGCAAAACTTTTCAGCTAGTTATTTAATTCCAGTGCATTTTGTTCTTGTGATAGTTATAAAGTTCCGGAACAAGTTAGCTATTTATTTCAGTATGTAGCAATATAACTACTTGGTAGTTACTTTGTTCTGATAATGATTTGCCTTGTAATTCATATTATAAGGTTGGACAGGTGTCTCATCTCACATATACCTTAAATACTGTCCAAATAGTTCACATCAAAACAACATTAAGTGTTGTTTCTTTTCATAATTATGTCTAGTTAAAACGTTCAGGAAATTTATGACTAGTTTAAATGATCCAGCTCATATATCTTTTAATCAGTGGAATGTTTTAAGTAGTTAATATGTTCCAGAGGAACTTTTCAACTAGTTATTTCATTTCAGCGGAACTTTATAAATATACCCAGAATATATTAACTAGCCAAAAAGTGCCAGTGGAATTTTTTAGTTGGTTACTTTTTTCTGCCTGGAACTTTATATACTAGGAACAAATGAGCTCTTACACTATCTGTTAGATTTATTCTCTTTTGAATGGATTTTGAAGATAATAACTTATGTAGCTCTTCTTATCGTATTTGATTTTGTAAATTTACTTTTGGAGCTGTTTCTGGTACATGCATTTGTTATTCTTCTCTTGTTACAGGTACAGAAGAATGTCACGCATGTTTCTAAACCAGGTGTCATCAAGAGAACTATTTACCGGTGGGAGGTATGTTCACATTTCTTTTGCCTTAGTATTACAAAGAAACATGTTACCTACTAAATGTAAATAGAAAAAGAGGTAACAATCCACAGAACCATTCTCAAGAAAATTGCTATAACAAAAGGGTACCAAAAAAATGAACAATTTTAGGAGCCCTTGTGTAAAGCTTTATATTCTCCTGTGAAATTTTGTCCTAAAGAAATGTTTTTCATACTTCGTTTGCTATTTAGGTATGTCATTTTGCATGGAATTTTGCCCATCTTTTACATTACTTGATATGAAATTTTGTGTGAAGATTTTCCCACTGGTAAATAGTTCCCTTGATTATTTTTCAAGAATAAAGAATTCATCAAACATGATTCGTACAGAGAGATGTAGAATAAGCGAAATTCCACCCAAGGAGTCACATTTTTCTGTCACACATGAGGTTTGACAGGTGTCTGACAATAAAATGATTGGATCCAAAGGGTCTACATCTTTCCGTATGAATGATGACGTTTTAACATTATGACCTTGGCCAACTGTACTGTGATGTGACATTTAGACATGCTACAAGTTTCTCTCTACTAATCAATTAATTTTTTTATTTATCCATCTATATCATCTACATCTAAGTCTATACTGATAACACTTCCATACTTACTACTGTGCTGCTCTCCACAAATGTCAGTATAAACAGCAGATGATATAGATGGACGTATAAAAGATTACATTATTAGAGAGGGGTTTGTAGCAAATCTACGGAATGTTGTGTCAAGTGAATCAAGACAACGACTTTCGGCATGGGTTTCTTACACCGGCAAACATTTGTCTGCATCCCCTTGTAATGAGATCTTTCTGGATTGATTAAGTCATTTGTCTTTTTATGTTTTTCTAAAATAATAAAATTATGTCCTTGAGACTTGAGTTTTAATGAAATAATTAATGTCCAACCAACATTATTTCATGGATGGATGAATTGTTTTTTAATGGCCCGTGGCAGCCAGGTGATATCAGGACAAGAACGTGTTGATATGACAATGAATATCATTCCTGCTTTGTACTAGACCGACACGCTGAGCCAGATTTTTAATGTGCTAGCTCACGAGATAACTGTCCGCAGGAAGACATATGATCCCATTCGGACACATTATGCTGACTCTGAGCCGACCAGTAGATCTTTGCTCTTACTCCTAAATGCCGTGTGCTTGGCAGAAAGGCAGCAAATACCAATTTTAATGTCTTTGGTTTGACCCAGCCGGGGATCAAACCCGCTACCTTCTGCACTTGAGGCAAGCACGCTACCATAAGACCACCGAGGCGGTTTTATTTCATGCAGGACACTAATTTATTCTAATTATTGAGCTAGTAACTCATACAAAATAACTCATACAAAATAACAGTACCAATCAACGCTATTTAGTTCGAACTAGTCTGATGTAAGTACGAACATATGTAAAAAGTTGTATGCTTTTTAATGCATTAGGCCTTTTATTTTTATTTAATTGGTTTACAGATTTTTTTTTTAAAAAATAAGGTTGGTAGGTCGGGAAAAAAAAGAAAAAAAAAAGGGAAAATCAGGTACTTTTGAACAATCTTGGTTATATTGCCAAATGTACAAAGGTTGCAAATGATCAGTTAATTCCCTCATTTGAAACCCAAATATCACAACATCTATCTTGAAAGGTGTTGTTCAGTAGACCGTTCCCTTTTTAAGGGACTGACTCGTCAACTACAACATTAAATGAGTGGATTCGATATCTTACGGAATCAAGATATTCATACAAAACGAACGTAAAAGCCGCATGGATTCTATTAAGAAATTCGTTTCATAAAACGTGTTTCGGAAATTGGCATCAACTAACGTCTATAAATAGATTTTTTTGGGGATCATGTTTACAAGTATTTTATTGATGGATAATCTATTTTTAGACAAATTGGAATATAATCTTTTATGAAATTTTGATGCAAAAAAGGATTTTAATTTATTTTTATTTTTGGGATGGCTGATTTCAGAGGGTCGGCGGTAATAAAAAACCAAAATTTTCAATTTTATTTTTTTTCTTCAAATCGGCAAAATCGGGTCGGCGGATCCGTAAACCAACTAATTAAAAATAAATGGCCTTACTTTATTATTACATTTATGTTGCATTTGAAATTTGATTTTGTTCCAGGGAGAAAAGAAACAGCCAATTAAGTGATAGCTCTCAGTTAATGTATCAGAATTCACAATTAGATTTATCAGAAAATTCTCAGGATGCCACCTTTTCACAACAACTTTCAGGAGAAAACAGTGGATCAGAGGTAAATATGACTTGTGTTAGTATGTGTGATTAAGAATTTATAAAAACAAATTTTTGTTACCTAGTATTTTAATGAATTAAAGAGGCATGCGTGAATAAGCAAACAATAACACAAGACAGTTCCTGAATTGCCAGAAGACAACAAGAACAAACAAATGAAATTTGTATAGATAAATAGGTAGCCAAATTTTTATAATAAAAATGAAATTTCAAAAAGGAGACAATTTGATAGGAACTTTTTATTGGTACCCACACAAACTCAAAGTTATTTCTAAAGAAAATTATCACAAAATTGTACAGATTTAGCATTGAATTGAAAATGGATAGTTTAATACAAAAATTGCATGGGATCACATTATGAGGTCATACTCTATAAGTATGCTTCAGACCAAATGATTTAAAATTCTTTAAAACTTTGAAGAATTGTTGAATCTCAAAAAGGAGGCAATATAATTATATTTTTAACATATTTCTACAATGTACTGATACAATTTTGGTAGTTGCTTAGGCTCATATACAAACTTATAGAATTTGTTGAAAGGTATTTTTTTGGTCAGATTTATATATATCTCTTTGATAAATTTTGAGGTTTCTAATTACTGAAGAATGACCTGAAATCTTGAAATTTTAAAGTCACAGGGAAGAAGAATATTTGATAGATTTATGACAAAAAGAACAAACTCCGAGACATCTTTTAAATCAACTCCTGCAAAACCACCTTTTAGCAGTGGAAATAGAGGATACAATCCAGGAATGTCTCTTCCAGGAAAGCAGCAGTTGAGACCAAATTTTCAGCAGCAGATCTTGATGAATAAGACTAAGGCAAAAGACAGAGACGACAGGTGATGAAATTTGGCATGAAAATAAAGAATTTTTTGTAGACGTATTATGGTATACTGTTGTCCGTCCTTCGTCCATACTACGGACAATAACTCAAAAACTCTTTCACCAATTTTCCTGAAACTATTTATGTAAGCTCCCTTTCGATTTTTATAAATTTTCGATTTTACATTTCTGAGTTAGGAGACTTTATTCATAAAAAAAGGGGGGAATTTCCAGTTTTCGGACAATAACTTAAAAACGCTTTGAGCAATTTTCATGAAATTTCGGTGACTTGTTTGTATCTATTGGAGCATGCTCTTTTTTTATTTTTATAAATTTCCGATGTTTGGTTTCAGATTTAGGGGACTTTATTCATAAAAAGGAGGGATTTTCCAGTTTTCCAGTTTTTGGACTCAAAAATTCTGAGTGCAATTTTCCTGATACTTAAGTGAATGTTTGTAGTTATTGAAGCAAGTTCCCTTTCGATTTTTATAAATTTCAGGTTTTAGGTTCCCAACTTATGGGACTTTATTTATAAAAAAGGGGGGATTTTCCAGTTTTCGGACTCTAACTCAAAAATGTTTTAAGCAATTTTCATGAAACTTTGATGAATTGTTTATATCTATTGACATAAATTCCCTTTTAATTTTTAAAAATTTCAGGTTTTACTTCTTGGAGTTATGGGACTTTATTCATAAAAAAAAGGGGGGGATTTTCTAGTTTTCGGACAATAACTTAAAAACTCTTTGTGCAATTTTCATGAGATTTTGGTGATTTGTTTATATCTATTTAAACAAGCTCGCCTTTTGTTTTTTGTTTTTTTTTTTATAAATTTCCGATATGAAATTTCAGAGTTATGGAACTTTATTTGTTGAAAAATCATGGAAAACTGTCAATTTTTCACACTTTGGACAGTTATGGAATTTTATTCGTTCAAATTTCGGAGTTATGGAATTTTGTTCATTGAAAAAGTGGGAATTTTTCACATGTCACTCTGTATCTTAAGAACACATTGTCTGATTTACTTCAAACTTTACACACCCAGTTGTTTGTTGAGATAGTCTAAAGGTCTTTATAATTTTTTATGAAATTTAAATTTTCTGTTACAGAGTGGGATGTGACTTGTTTGTCAAAAAATAAGGAACAAAATCAAAGGATCTATATGTTAATTGGTGAAATTTAATTTTTTGGACGATGGGCGTATCATGGACTCATGGTGCAGCTGTTTATTTTCTTTTTCTTTGTATTTGTTGTTTGCTCATTAATAATACTTACAGCACCTGTAAAGCATTTTATAAAAGGAATTACATAAAGTATTTTCATTTATATTTTGCAATTAAGATAGATTTCAAAATGTTCATATTTTTACAATTTTCTGGTTGAAATTTATTTTATTTTTCATCTGCATTTTACTACCTGAATCCGCATTTAAACTCCAATGTTGATTGAATATTTAGCTTAATTTGAACAATCAGAAGCAATCATACTATTTGAGATTTTGTGCATTTGCAGATTATCTGTGTATAGCTGTGTATATTACTAGTAATGTCATATAAAGTTGACCATATGATATTTCCATTTTGATGTGACAATTTTTATGGGAGTTCTGGGACTTTGATCATATTTTTAGCTCACCTGGGGCCAGGGCCATGTGAGCTATTGCCATCATTTGTCCGTCGTCCGTTGTCTGTCACTGTCGTAAACTTTCCTTTAAAGATCTCCTCTGAAAACACTGGGCCAATTGGTACAAAATTGGCAGCAATGGTCATTAGGTGGTCCTCTTTCAGAATTATATCGGATGACCCGGCCTGTTTTCCAAGATGACCGCCAGAGCCGAACATAGTTTAACATAGGACCCTGTGGGAAATTTACTTAAAGATCTTCTTGTCTGAAACCACTTGTGCATTGGAACAAAATTTAGCAGCAATGGTCCTTAGGTGGTCCTCTTTTAGAATTGTATCCGAAGACCCCAATGTCATCCAAGATGGCCACCAGAGCCAAACATAGTTTAACATAGGGCTCTATGGGGAATTTAATTAAAGATCTTCTTGTCTGAAACCACATGGCAGTAATGGTCCTTAGTTGGTCCTCTTTCAGAAGCATATCCGATGACCTGGCCCGTCATCCAAGATGGCCCCCCAGACCCAAACATAGTTTTACATAGGACCCTATCCTATGGGAAATGTACTTAAAGATCTTCTTGTCTGAAACCACTTGGCCAATTGAAACAAAAGTGCAGCAAAGGTCCTTAGGTGGTCCTCTTTCAGATTTATATTTGATAACCATGTCCACTATCAAGATGGCCGCCAGAGCCGAACATAATTAAACATAGGACCCTATGGAGAATTTAATTAAAGATCTTGTCTGAAACCACTGGGCCAATTAGAACAAAACTTAGCAGTAATGGTCCTTAGCTGGTCATCTTTCAGGAGTATATAAGATGACCTGGCCCATCATCCAAGATGGCCGTCAGGGCCAAACATAGTTTAACATAGGACCCTATCCTATTGGAAATTTACTTAAAGATCTTCTTGTCTGAAATCGCTTTGCCAATTGAAACAAATGTTAGCAGCAATGGTCCTTAGGTGGTGGTCTTTCAGATTTATATCCGATGACCACGTCCACTATCAAGATGGCCGCCAGAGCCGAACATAATTTTACGTAGGACCCTATGGGGAATTTAATTAAAGATCTTCTTGTCTGAAACCACTTGCAAATTGGTACAAAAATTGGCAGTATTGGTCATTAGGTGGTCTTCATTCAGAGTTATATCTGATGACCCGGCCCGTCATCAAAGATGGCCATCAGAGCCGAACATAGTTTAACATAGGATCGAATGGGGAATTTACTTAAAGATCTTTTTATCTGAAACAACATGGCCAATTGGAACAAAACCTAGCAGCAATGGTCCTTAGGTCGTCCTCTTTCAGAATTATATCTTATGACCCAACCCGTCATCCAAGATGGCTGCCAAAGCCAAACAGTGTTTAACATAGGACCTAAGTGGAAAAATCACTGAAAGATCTTGTTTGTAACCAATGAGCCAGTTGGAACTTGACAGGCTGCCAGTTAAGATGGACATAGTCCAGGTAAGCGATATAGGCTCCTGGGATCCTCTAGTTGGGGAATTGCAACATTGACATCTTGTGAACGCAAGTTCCTCTGAAACCGTATGACAGAAATCTTTAGTACTTAACCATATCATATCACCATTTTGAATTTTTACAGGAGTTATGGGACTTTGACCATTTTTTGGGGGTATAGTAACATTGACATCTTGTTAAAGCAAGTCCTCTGAAACTGTTTGACAGAAATATTTCAAACTTTGAAGGATTGTTTGCCATCATATGAAGTTGACCTATCTAATTGCTATTTTGATTTGACCTTTTTTACGGGAGTTATGGGACTATCCATTTTTTTGGGGTATTGCAACATTGACATCTTATGAACACAAGTCCTCCCATAACTGTTTGACAGAAATTTTTCAAACTTTGAAGGATTGTTTGCCACCATAGTAGTTGACCATGTCCCTGCTGTACAACTCTATATATATTGGCAGGGGACATGTCACTACAGCATAGCAATTTTGTTAAATTTGCTGATTGAGTTCTTGTACTGGTCATGAAAAATAAGTGTTTCACAGTAAATAATGATTAAAGATAAATTAAATATTCATGATACTGTAATTAAAAACATACACAAATGTTTAAAAATTATTAATACATCAGCTACTAATGTAGGGGTCTCTAGGATTTAATAATGTCCCCCATGAAATGATGCATGGACAATATTTACCTATTTTAATGTGTCCCCGACACAATTTCGCAATGAAAAAATGTTCTAGGCTATGAAAAATTACCCATGCTATCACTTTTTACCATTAAAACAGTGTCAACAATGTTTGGGAAATAATACGTTAATGCAATTGTGGTGACTGTCTTATTCACACCAAGGTGACACCCACTTTCATCATGACACATATACACAATACAGTGTAACATCCAGTACTATCCTCTATGAAATACTGTCCACTGGCAATTATTTAATATTAAATTCTATCCCTGGATATTTTTGGATAATAAGATATTTTCCATTGCTGTAAAATTGTTTCCTTACACAAACTTGTCATGATTAGATATGCATCATGGCCCTTTCCAGCCATTTGTATGCCCCTAATCCTCTCCACTGATATCTGGATACACATTTTTTGGTCTTGATTGCAAGACAAACATTATAGCTACAGAAGCAGTAACATTTGGGACCCAAATTCACATGTATGAATTAACAGTACCATGCAGAATGGCCTTGGTGCCATCATTTGTCACAAAGAATGAATTAAGAGGGAGGGGTGGGCTGCCTTTTGGGCCCCAAATGGAATATTGTGGGGTGGGAAAATTTTACAAATGAGCTTTACGGGAACAGCAAGGGTCATTTAATACCTCAGTGTGTGTGAAATATTTTTTAATTTTTTTTGAACTTTTGAGCACCCTAAACAGTGCAAAAATGCCCAAAATTGCACTTTTGGACTCCAAGGACTTCCATACATCGATCCTAAAACACAATTTTAGTTAGTTTTACCTCTTTATATAGGAATTAATGGAAAGATGGCATCCCACTCTCAACACATCATGCATTACTAGGTATGTGGGGCATACACTTTGGTTTCCATGGCAACAGGAACTTCCCAAAATCAGCAAAAATAGTCATGTTTCTGGTGGGGATGGCTTTTTTGACAAAATGAAATAAAGAACCAAAAAGGGATAGTTTTTGATGCAAAATATTTTCCAGGATAAAATTTAATAATGAAATAATTTCTAGGATAAAATTTACTCATTCAATATTTGTTCTTTCAGGTAAATCAAAATGTTGTTGTATTCTTCCTCTTCCATTTTGTCGATTAATGAAAAAGATATTAAGCTATAATGGTTTGATTCAGTGTCTGAATACTGCTCACAACGTAACAAACCCTGTCTGGACAGTATTTAATGGTATAAAATAATATCCTGAATGAAGTTTGAAAGCTGCTCACTAGTAATAAACACTGTTCTGGACAATATTTAATGGTATGAAATAATATCCTGAATGAAGTTTGGAATACCGCTAGCTATTTCATAAATATTAATAGCCATGTTTTCAATCTAAGCATTGGAAACTATTTTATAGGGATAAAAAGTTTATCGCAGGAAAATGCTATCATCTGGAAAATATTTAATGTGAAATATTTTCCACAGGGTAGAATTTCATCAGGATATTATTTGTCTTACACTTTCACAGGACACTATTTTATCTTACACTTACATAATATATGTCTACCATGTTCACGAAAAAATTTTTCATTGATACATGAAGTCTTTCTGTAGAGACATGCTGGGTACTGTGGTCAACACCGTAAAAGACTATTCAGATGAAGTAAGGAATAGCATAAAGATATGTCAACAGAACATGGAACAGTTGTCTGATACATCAAATGAAAAGTTCTCTGCTATGGCAAACTCAAGTAAGTTTCACTCTTTAAGAATATTTGTCAAAGGATTGTGAATTATATTTATTATATATAAGGGATAAATAGTAATGGGAGATTCAGTTCATTCGTCTGTTGGTCCTTCCATTCATGCATCTGTCTCTCCGCCCCTAATTACTGAATTTCATAGAATCTTCAGTACAAAATGGCATTGTGCACCACCTATTCTATCTTTGATCAGAATGATTTTTGAGATTTTCCACAGACAAACAACTTTTCCATTTTTTTATAAGGGGAGTAGGCATGCCCCGTCCTCCTTAATGAGCAAGTGGATTTCTGTGAAACTTTCATGGAATCTTCAGTGTACATTGTCATTGTGCACCACATATTTTATTTTCAAAAAGTTCTGCTGGAACAAAGTAAATGGCGGAACAAATTGGCTGTTACATTGGCATGCACTATCTGCAACTCCTAAACAAGAAATGGATTTCTGTGAAACTTTCATGGAATATTCAGTGTACATTGCCATTGTGCACAAAATATATATTAGTTTTGATTAGAATGATCTTTGAGGTTTTGCACAGACAAACATGGACTTTGCCTTTTCTTCATAACATGGTTATATAAGGGGGGAGGGAGGAGTAGGCATGCCCCTTCAGCAGCTCCTCCTAAACCAGTGAATGGATTTTTGAACATTGCCATTGTGCACATTCTTTTTTGTTTTTTTATCAAAATAATTTTTGGGGTTTCCCATAGACAACCAAAGACTTATACATTTCCTTAAATTATTGTACCCATTGCAGGGGATATACATTTGTGAGCTTTGCTCACACTACCTCTAGTTGTAATAGGCTTTCCTTGTTTACAATTAAAATGAAAGAATATAAATAGGTTTGTAGCTGTTGTGAAAATGGAAGTTGCAACGTGGTATTTAGACATATCTTTAATATATTGAGCTGTTTAGTGGTAAATAACATGTTTTTCGTTACATTAAAGGATGCCCATTTTGTATTTATTAATGTTGATTAATTCTAATAATGTTTTATTGTCGAAGGATTAGCAAAACTGCGTACCTCATACGACTTGATGATCTTCACTCATCTGTTTGCAACATTTTTCCGCTGGAGTTATCTCTCTTTGTTTACTATCAATATCATTTTGAACCAGAAGGCTATTTAAAGTTTGTGTGCTCGTTGGTTATGAATAAATGTATAATCTTGTTGTTTTGTATATATGAATTTGCATTTATTGATGTCAGTGATATTCTCAAAGTTACGAGATCCGCGAAAGTATAGTATATGGCGGTAAATGTTTCGTAAAGTTGTTTATTAGCAACATCTTGGCATTTGAAATCTACATCTTGGTAAGTTTGGAATTTGCTTTCTCAGAGATCGGACGTGTTTCGATCTCCTGACCTGTCTTTGGCATAGTTTGGATTTCAGGTTACTTTTATAATCATATTTATTGAACTATTAATATTGTTTCATTATTTATCACTGATTTGTCTTTCTTGTAACGGTGAAGGCCGTGACAGATTTTCAGTGTTGGAAATTACCAAATTATTTTTAGCAACTCAATATTTATTTTTGTCCTGATTTTCGATATCGAACTGTTAAAGTATTTTTAATCTATATATTAATTGTATTTATTGCTGATCACTAACATTATGCAGGGTTTTGACTGTGATATCTTGTTGAATAATATTTGTTTCTGTTGATTAAACTGATAATTTGATTTAAATTTCCTGCATAATAAATTGTTAATTTTTCAGCTTCTTGTTTCAATTTACTTTATTATCCGCTTGGTTTAGATGCATTCGCCGCAACACTGGTAGCAGCGGTGCCTACTTATGCCATTCTTTTAGTGAATTTTTGAATTTATTGCCAAGGGTAAATTTTTTTTCCCAGCTTTTTTCGTACTAGCTGCATTTTTTATAATTTCTTATTGTCAGGCGGGGGCATCATTTGTGTCTTACAGACACACTTTATTTTTAAAAAATCACTCCTTATACAAAACAACTTTGTCCATAATTATCAAGTGCGGGCAGGAGCATACTTCTTTTCTAGTTGATTTGAATTTTGACAGTATTTTGTTTATTTCTATTTTGCCTTGAAATCCATCATCTGACTGAGTATAACAGATTGTGAAGAAAAGCAGAGGAACTGGGTTTTATTTATAGCATTTTATAATTTATGAGTGGGTGATTGGTCACAGATGTGGTGCAGAAAAAAAATGGTGGAAAGAATAGCCAGTCATGTGCTGTAAAATTATAAACAATTCTATAATTGAACCCAATACCTCTTGCTTTTTTGACAATTCAGCTGGATACCAATATACCAGAACTTCATGATTTTGCCTCCTGATTTCCCAGCAGTATGATTGAACCCTCATTCTGTTAACTTAGGTAATCTGTACTAATCATCTAATGAAGTTAATAGAAGGAGTAACATATGACAGGTCTAAAACTTTGATTGTAAAGAAACAAAGGGAGTTAAGAATTATACAAAGAAACTTGCAGAAATACATAAACTTGGAAAGTTGGTTAGATATCTTCACAAAAATACTCTCCTGAGTTAGCTATCTTAATCAAATTCAACTCATTAATATATATATTGTAATCAAATGTTGTAGGTATAAAGAGCAGTGTAGATGAGTTTGTTTTTAGTCAGTGTGTTTAAATGAACTTTTTTTGATATCTACATATATATGAAGTCTTTTTTCCTTTCAGTTTTTGATATGCTGGCAGAAAATTTTGACAGAATTTATAAAACAATGAAAGAAAAAGAAGAAAACAGAAACAAAATTATTGAAATGGAAAAAGAAATTATTTTGGTATACTTTATATATGGGTCAGTGTCTGTATTCAGAAGACCCAATAGTCTAAAATACCATTGGTCCAAAATCCAAGTATCCAAAAACGCACTTGTCCAAAAGCCCAATAGTCTAAAAATCCATTGGTCTCAGAGCCCAATAGTCCAAAAATCATTTGTGCTAAAAGACTAAAATGGACTGCTTCGTTTCAAACCATCATTGAAGACTGATGTGTAAATGTTTTTAAATATTATTGTGAGAAATTTTTTGTGGGTACTTTTGTTTGCATTTTATTTATTCATCAGGAAAGTGGTATAAATCAATAACTTATTGACCTACATTCAGAAGTACATTAGTATACAAACATCAAAGATTTCTGGTTTTAATAATGACCTTAGTAGGCTGTTTTCTGGTTTTGTGAATCTTTTGGCTGGCTGAAAATTCTAGAAAGGATTTAATAGATCATAAATTTAATCCTTCTATGTTTGGCTAAGAGTCTCAATTTTTGTTTCAAAGCACAAGATATGTATCTATTTGAGAGACAGATCCAATGCATATGCCTGTTTGACAGGATAGATGAGTTAAACATTTGGTATCAATCAGCTTATTTTATTCAAACAAATCCACTGGAGACCTTAACATTTTGTAATAATTACATGATTACTGAATTCTATATTTCAAACCTAAACACTAAACAGATGGATTATTTTTCTATAACTTCGGCAGATGCCATATTGTTTCTTGGTCTTACCACAAAATTTTGAAATGACACCATCTAAAGATATTGGTCTTTATCCAGCAAATATCAGGATAGAAGTTTTAAGAAAATTCTACTAAATTGGTGAAGGTAGCTAAATTGGCCCAGGGTTAAAAAAATCTCCAATATACTTTTGAAAGGGGACCACCTAAGGACCATTCTACCAAAGTTTAAATTGCCTCTGTATAACAAGTATTGCAAAAAATGTATCATCATGATGAATTGTGGTACATATTGAAACTTGCCTTGTTTGATATAAAGCTAACTCAAAAATTATCAAAAAATGAAATTAAAGTCTATACATTCAAAGGTATGATTTAAGGACCTACACATGATTTATTGTATGACGAGTTAAATTTTAACAAAATCGATAAGACATGGCCGGCATTTACTTTTCTAGGCTTATAAAAAATGTACAAAAAGCCTTACTTTAAGTGTTCAACTGATTCTTATTCTAAATTTTCATTGTACTGAGAACACCAGTTTTCCAAAAATATCATATTGGATTGTACCATTAAGCAAAATATGATATTAAGAGTAGATAATTCCCAGATGGGATATGACAATCCATCATGTAGGTTTGACACTGCTAATTAACAAAATTACCAAGTACTTTAATCAGAGAAAAACAACAGCGTGAGTGCTGAAAATCTTAAAATACTGATGCAATTACCAGTACACATTGAATAGAATCAAGTACACTTTTGCATACCAACAATACTTTAGACTAATGGATTTTGGATCAATGAGACTTTGGACCAGTGGATCTTCGGACTAATAGATTTTCTGAGAGAACAGACACCTTATATTTGCATATGTTTTATGTGCATGTAAATAAGGACAAAGAGAAAAGAATTGCTTGACATATTCTATATGTATGAACATATTTTAATCTATCAGTTTAGTTTTAAATTGTTCATTTCAGAATCATTTTATTTTTTATCTAGCCTGAAAATAGTTTAATTTAATAAATTTATATGAGTTTGAATCTAACTTTTGGTGAGCAGTGTTGAACTATGGAAATGTATTGCAAATATGACAATTTATGAACACCTGATTACAATATAGCCAGAATGTTTTTTACTGGTATGATTTTTTTTCAGCGTGATGCTAGAATCGGGGAGATGAAAAATATGATGGATAGACAACAAGCAGAAAAAGAAAAAGTACTTTTAGATAATTTGAAAAGTGTAATTCAATGTCACCATGAAGAGACTTCAGTGAAATTAGATAAGTTAGAGAAAGCTGCAGCTTGTCATAATGACAATCAAAATATTATTATAGATGGACATAGACAACAATGGGAATCTATAGAAAAACATCATCAACAGATTCAAAATATACAAAGTGAAAGATATCAAGATATTAAAAAGGGGTTGGTTTACTTATAAGAGCTATTATAAAGATTAGTGCAGAACAAAATGCAAATAAAAAATCTGGACAAAAAATTTTAAAACTATATTCATAAGGCTTAAGTCACTACACACATTTTTTTGACACAATAAAGGATTGTTGCATCCACAGTGAATTGCCTTGTTTCTGTAGATTTTATCACAGACATGACACATACTTAGATTTCGCCATATCTGAGTTGAACTTATTGTTTTTAATGATATTTGGATCTATTCATATTTTAATAATTACTCTATAATGCTCTTACCAAGTCATTTGAAATTTGTTTATGGTATTTCGATAAAGCTTTTAGTGCATCACATGATTTTACATAAAATTTGAAGTACATATTTAATTTTGAAGAATTAAGCATTTTTGTAGAACTTTTAAATCTTTTTTTCACATTTCATATATTCTTTTTTGCAGAATAATAAGTGAATTACAACAGCTTAGACAAGATTTGGAAAATCACAAGAACCAGCTTGAAGATTTTTATTCTACTCAGCTTTCTACAATTCAGTATAAAAGCATGAAAGAGATTCAGTATCAAATAAAGTCTGATTTAGATAAACATGCTCAGCAGACCAGAGATGATTCAAGGGAAATCTGCAACTATCAGATTGGTCAGTTGAAGGACATTTCTAAGTCTCAGCAAGAAGCTAATGAAAGATTTTTAAAAACCCAGTTGCAAGGACAAGCAGTGTTGAGAAAGCATGAAAATGAGCAGTTAGCAAAACAGGTTGAAATGATTACTCTAAAAAGAGGTAATGAAGTCGACAGTTTGCCACAAAACAGTGAGAGGACTCAAAAGTGTAACAGACAAGAAAATAATTCTTTAAAAATGCAGAGGCAGCTTGATGAAATGTTCATGAAATATAATGAAGAATTTGCTAAACTGAGGGAAAAAATGGGAATTGAAACATCTAAAAGTAAACATTTGCCAACTGCAAACTTATCAAATTTCAATAACTGTGACACTACTTTGTCAGTTTGTAATCAGTCTTCCAAAATAGAAAAGAATCAATATCTAAAAGAATCACAACAGCCAGATATGGAATCAGAAAGACATAGTCAAGTATTGACAGAAAAGAATTGTAATATTCATTTTAATGATAATAACAGAAAAACCTTTGCCTTAGTTTCCCCAGGATACAGAGGTGAAATCTGGAATTCCAGATCAGTATTCTATAAACCTAATCCCTCACCTGTAGCAGCTGTATTACCACAGCCACAAAACCCTGAAAATTATAAAATTCCTGAGACTTCTGATACTCGGAGTAATAGGAGAGGCAAGAGAAGGAAGAAGACATATGGAAGGCCTTCAAGAAAATCAAAGAGACTTAGTAACAAGCTCAGTGAAACAGAAAATGATACAAGTGATGTATCCCAGAATTCTCAGGTTGTCAGAGAAAGAGATATCCTAATGAATGAAGTTCAGAGAGAGAATGCACAGAAACTATACTCAAGTGAGAAATTTGGCAGTTCCAAACTAAGAAATACAGAAATGAACACAAATTCACAGAAGATGTATATATCCAATATATTTCCTCCACCACAGGTAAAAGACTATGGAATCTCAGGGAATCTAAATTACAACAAAGAAATGAATAGTAAAAGAGGAGATTTATGTTTCAAAGTTCCTGAGAATTCTCTTTCCTCTGAAAATGTATCAAAGATCAACCTTTCTAATATTCAGAAAAGAGAAGGTTATGGAATTTCAAGAGGTTTTCCATGTAGTACTGATTTTAAAGACAGATGTGATACACAGTATAAAAATGTTTTTCCTGTCAGACCAAATACATATTCTGTTGGCACACTAAAGAAGTCTACTCCCAGTGTAATTAGTTCAGTACAGTCAATCAGATGTTTGCCACAGAACAAAAGTAAAGCAGAACCCAATGCTTTTAGTCAATACTCTAATTTGAGACAGAAAAGTGGAAGTATTTATGACTTCAAAGATTCTCCTGTAAACATCAGGTAAACATCCTGTAAAGTTCAGTTACATCAAGGTTTAGGCAAAAGGTAAAATTTTATTTTGTTTGTTATTTTCTTATTATATGAAGACTTCTAGTACGTGATATTGTATAAACATCAAAAATGGATAACAGGAAAGATGAACAATGACATTCCAATAAATCAATGCCACCTCAATAGACAGAACCCTGGACAAAAAAATAACAGAGAAAAAAAAACAAAAATAAACACAACAGAGATTCAGGATAGTATGACTTGGTACAGTCAATAAACAGTGGCGGTGCTAAACATGTTTTATGGGTACCCATACCTATATTTAATTATAATTTTAATGTTTTTGATAGATGAACAATGAGGTATATTATTGATCAGAGAGTTACTAAGATGGAAAAATCAGAGCAGTAAAAGATACTGCAGATTCTTCACAAAATATAACAAGAAAATTGAATATTAAAACAGTTTATCTTTCTTTTTGTTGTCCCTGATATATTTTAATGGTATTTAGAATACGGTCAAACCTGCCCTAACGGTCACCGCAATTAAGTGGCCACCTGCCTTCAGCAGTTGTCCTGGAGTCCACCCAAAGAGTTTTATGTGTTAAGTTAACTTAAATATGCGGCCAGCGGTCACAAAAATAATATCCTAGCTTGTACATTTACCTGAATTAAACGGTCATTTTTCTTTCTAGACATGTTAAAAAAATTGTTAATTGACTTTCAATTCATCTTTGATTAATTGTAGAGCTTGAGTATCATTCAAAATATCAGTTGCATCGTTCATATGAGGCCGATTGTGGAAAAAACATTGTTTAACCTCAGTCGACCAGTTATTTTTATATGTTTGACAACGATAATATCTTGACCGTTCTGGACAGGAAACCAAAATCCGGATTTGCTGCTCAGTGTAAAACTTGATTAAATTGTCACCTGTCTTATGTGGCCACTTTACCTTTGTCCCATTTGTGACCGCTAACACAGGTTTGACTGTACTTAACAAATAAAGTAGTAATCATTTAATTTGATGATTCATTTCAAATCTAAATCTCTTATTCTTATTTGGGTAAGTCTTTAATTTTAAATCAGTCTAGTAAACATGCATTTAGAAATTAAAGATACATTTTGATGACTGAAATATCTATTTTTCAGAAAAAATGACTCAAAGAATGTGGACAAAAATTCTTCACTGGTGAGGTTAAGATTTATTATCTAATTCATTTTGTATGTAAGTGTCAATTCATTAGCTAAATTTTGCAATCATTTCCAAAACTGACATGTTGTAATCAAAGCATTTGAAACTATTGAGCCACTTATCGAATTCTTGAAATCAAACAATTGCAAAACTGTCAAAAGTTAACACCCCACCTACCTCAAACCAAGTTTTAGTGAGAGATCATATGGCATCATGGTTTGCTATCATTGGCATATATTGGGGTGTGACTGTAACAGTGTATTCGTTTCACCAGTGTATTTTTTCCAGAGGACAAGTTACACCAGTGTATAATTTCCAGAGGAATTAATGCACTAGGTTACTTTTTCCATGCTTAGTGTAAATTGTCCTTTGTTTTCGACTATTTAAACCTTATATATATATAGTTAACTAATCAGGCTTCTAAAAGAAAAGAAAACTTTATTAAACGAATATAATTTATAAAGGCAATTTCTACAAATCCATCAAATCATCAACAGTTGTATAAAAATAATTTAAAATTATCATTTATCCATGCATAATTCTATATTGGGACAATCTTATTAACAATAACAATCCTATATTAAAGGACTATGTTAACTTTGCAGGAGGTAAAGAAATCTTGACAAGCCAAATGTTTATACAAAAATACTCTTTATGATATAAAAAAGTTACATTCAATTTATGAAAATACAAGTATTATGCCAAATTAGCATAAGCTAATTTAAAACTTTAAACAATGAATACATTTTTAAAACTTGAATTAAATTTGAGCAAAAAGTAAATAAATAAACTTTGAAATAAAGAATTAAATTTTATTTTAATTCAAGAACGATAACCCTACCTAGAAATAAAACACACAGGTGACAACAATAAGAAACCCAGATTCGTGTTTATAAATACCTGTGATAATCAAAATAAACAAAACTTGACTGTCTGTTTGTTCTGTTTCGCACTATTTACGGAAAGACAAAATTACTCGTCGGAAAATCTACACGCTGGAATAAAAGTACGCTTACAACTGAAGTACCTGGTTTATGAAAGAAGATTATATCTTTTTTTTTCAGTCTGAGAGCAGTAGAGAATCTTCTCCATCATTATCAATTACCAAGATTATGATTCAGAGGAAAGTAAAAAATCATAAAAGACATGATCAGTTTACAAAAGACCAAAAAAATGGTACGTATCATAATATGTTGCTTGTTAATATAATAAATGTTTCAATGTTTGTTAAACTTGTAAATAATGAAGATAAAAAGGAGGGTATGGTTTTATGATTTTAGGATGATAATGCATGAGAACATGATGTTCTTTAAGACTTTATGAAAACTTTACACCCAGGTTTCAGACATAAGACAGGCATATAAGTCACTTTTCCTTTCAACAGTTGTCATGAAATTTTATACAATTTTACACTTTCAAAAATTATTTCCTTTCAGTTATATTTTACATGAATTATAGATTCATTTTCTGAAGTGAGCAGATTATGAACTTATGGCCTGAACAGATAAATAGCAGGGCTTAATTAGTAAAAATATCTTTGGTGGGAGAACCTTTGTTACTTTTTTGGTTTCTATACCTAGACAAAACTTGAAGCTTTTAAAGTCATTTGGTAATATGTGAAATTAACAACAAAATTTAATTTTATGTTTAGGAGACAGAACAGTTCATTGTGCATGCATCTTCATGACACATTCACAGAAGATTGGAACTTTTTGATCTAATATTAAACAAAACATTCTGCAAGAGTGTTCTAGATTGATATGAATATGATCTACATATTGAATAGTTTATTTTTTTTATTTTATAGAGTACAAAATTTACATGATGGTATAGCTGGTCCAGATGTTTCAAAATTCCAGATGGGACATTTGTTTGCTCGAAAATTGTTTGAATTTTTCTTAAAGATTTGGAATCCCAACCATACTAAAACTTCATCTGATTCTTTAAAATTTTTCTTGGTAATACATAAAAATCTCATCTGTAATGCAGAAGTGTAGGAGATTTAATCAATTTGTTAATTATTTTATCCTGCAAGTAGCTGATTTGCAGTAAACCTTACCTTTCTACCTGTTGTTAACGTTCGTACAAATAAACTTTATATTTTCTGACAATGTACATGTATTACATATATACATGCATGAAGATGTTTCTTAAGTATAAAGTAATTTTATCACAATGTTAAATACTAAAATACTTACTTGAATGTAATTTCAGGTATGCAAGAAAAGATAGTATGTAGTGGTGAAATGTCAAATGATTTTTTGAGTACACCAAACATGGATGGCCATACATGTAGCAGTTCAGCAGATCAGTGGGAGAGCCAGTCTCTTGTATGTTTCATAACTACAAAGCTAATTAAGTATATGTTAAGGGGTATTACAAAGAAAGATGTTGTTAGGCTGGTGAATTCTATGATTTTTTTTATTGATGTCTAACAAAAAAGAATTTCCTGATGAATGGTCCCAGATTCCTCTGATATCTATCAACATTTTTTCCCTGCTGTGGCTGTGAAATGTTCTAGCACACTCCAAATATGAAACTGTGAAATTTGCCAACCAGTATTATCAATAATTAAAATGCAGAAGACATTTATTTTCTTTCCAAGAACCTTGAAGTACTTTAAAAGAACAACAGAGCTTTAGCAGAAAAATTAGCAATCCTGGTCAATTAAGATAGAGCTGAAAATGTATTGCCACAAGTTTGGTTCAAATTCTCTGCTTCAGTGATGATAAGCTGGCCATCAGTAGTATTGTTAACTAACTTTCATAGACCATTCAGCCACCAATGTCTGTCAAAAAATGGTTTTGATACCATTTCAAGCTTGCCTAATTGATATGATTGGTTAAGTTTAGGTTTAAGGTAGTTTACTTTGAGTACAGTCGTATCAACATGATATATGGATATTTTTCACCGTTCATCTCATGAAGTAATATTAATAGTTATATTGTTGTACATGCCTATTTTTGATGATTTCTGGAACTTCCCATTACCATGGAAACCAGAGTGAAGGCCCCACATAACTAGTAATGCATGTCGTGTTACACTGGTCTGCCATCTTTCCATTCATTCCTGGCAGGAGGTAAAACTAGCTAAAATGGTGTTGTAGGATCGATGTATGAAAGCCTTTGGAGGCCAAAAATACAATTTTGGGAATTTTTTGTAATGGTGCTCAAAAGTTGAAAATGTTGTTTCGAAATATTTCATACCCACTGGGGTATTAAAGGACCTTTTCTGTTCCCGGACAGCTCGTAAGTAAAACTTTCCTACCCCACAATATTCCACTCAGGAGCCCAGCCCACCTCTCCCTGTAAATTCACCCTTTTTGACAAATGATGAGTGCAAGACACTGTAAATTCATACGTGTGAATTTGGGTCCAAATATCAGCGGAGAGGATTAGGGCTTACAAATAGCTGGAAGGGGCCAAATCTTGCTACAGTTTGTTTCCATGTAAAGTACAAAATGAGTTGATCTGCATTATATAAGAAAATGTAAGGATATGGGGCAAGAGTCAGGGAGACAATGTCCCATTCAGGACTGAACAAGGGAAAAGAGACTGCGATGCAAACCCGTGTGACTTGCTTTGATTAATGTTCCTTTGAATTTTCTGTGAATTTCAGATGAGTGGGTACAAAAGAAGTGGTGAAAAAAGGAAGCTCTTTAACTTTGATCTTGGAAAGGAATTGATGGCAATAAAAAAAGCCTTTAAAGTCTAATTTTATACAGAGAATAGTTTTTTTGTTTGTCATTATATCATTGTGACAAGCTCAAAAATAAAAGATATACCACCTGTTTAGCAGTAAAAAATTAGGAGTACAACTCTCATCAGAATTTATCTTACTCATGACCTGAATTCTGAAGGTTAATATTTGTGGTCATGAATGTAACATATTTATTATGTTCAAAGAATAAAAGATATGATTTGAGTAGAAAGACAAGCTTTTAAAAGTAGACACAGCAACAGTGTTCTGATAAATGGGATCTGAATTTTTTTTTTTTTTAATTTCATTTGGTTTATAAGGGTTTTATGGCACTGTCGACACAGTTTTCTATATAATAACATCTGGTTTTTATATGACCGTTGTAGACGGGACATATTATGGTATACCAATGTCCGTCCGTCCGTCCATCCATCAACACTTGGTACCGTAACTCAAATTTCCTTCAATCAACTCTCATGAAATTTTAACACAACATTGACGGAAGAAAGCTCCCATTCAATTTTGTCATTCTGGAGTTACAGGACTTAGATTGTCCAAACATAAGCAATTTTTCACATGTTGTGCACAAACTCAAGTACGCCTTGACTGATTTTCTTCAAACTTTAACACATTATTACAAATGATGGTCTGTATACTTTTTGACGATTTTCACTTTTGTCGTTCCAGAATTATGGGATTTAGATTGTCCAAATATAAGTATAAAATTTCCTGCTTAAAGAAAGATGATATTTAGTTTGTTGTTGCAGTGTTATAATTTAGATATGTTAAGCCGTTGAAAAAGTAACATGACTCTTAAATTGCTTAAAAAATCAATATTTTCCTACAGCTTGCATTAGGCACATCAGTTTATTGTTGGTTGGGGAAGCCAGACAGATCATCAACCTATAGCAAGATAACTGGTAACGCTTGTTATATATATAATACAGGTATATTTGACATATTACATTTGTACATGTACTTAATATGTTGGATCTGCAACAACAAAAAAATTCCATAAAAATAATATGAAAAATAAACTTTTATGTATCCTGCAACAAATGCTTCTTCCAGCTTGTAAGTCAAAACCGTAAGAAATAAAAGAAGTCTGTTTGCAATCTGTTTGCATATTACCAAAAGCTTTATTTAAGATGAAATACAAGTAAAAAACCAAATAAAAAATAAAAACATTTTGTATCATGCAACATTGCTTATTTTGGCTCCTATGAACTCTTTTATTCCTGGAAATAATAAAAGTTGTAAAATAACTTTTATTCTATTTTTACTGTGAAATCATTAATAAAATTTCAGCAAAATATAAATAAGTTAAAGGTTTCAAATTTTTTTGCATCCCATATATCTCCAAAGCAGCAAGAGAGTAAAAACAGATTGTTTGTGTCTTTTCCAATTTTTTCAGTCAGGAACATATAAAAACTGTATTAATCAGATGAACAAAAAAAAAAAAAGAGTTATTCCAAAATTGAGGCTGTTGTAGCAAAGTGGTCTATGTATTTTGTCTTATCTCATATAATCACTAGTTTGACACCATTGAGTTAATAATGACTTTGGATCTAGCTTGTGGCATGATGTGTTCATTTCAAATCTTAATTAACAAGGATTGCCAGTTTTCCGAACATAGGTCTGTGGTTCTCTAGCTTCTTCCAACAGTAAAACATGGTCGTCACAATATAGCAAAAATACACTACTGAAAGTGGCCTAAAACTCCAATCAATCAATAGACCTCCAGAAAAAAATGTGAACGTCCAGATTGTCCAAAATAAATTCCAACCAGTATTTCTTATTGGAGACCCATTGTGGTAAAATGGTACAAGGGTATGTTCAGTAGAACAAAAGTGAATTAGAGGACTCCAACAACAATGATTACAGGCTCATACTATTATATGACCACAAAACATTTGTATTGAATATCATGTATTAAGTTTTTCATATATTTTTCTCATCTGCAAAGAAAGTTGCCGAATTCAAGACATAGGTATTACTTTCTGTGGTGGTTCAGCATATTCAGTGTCTTTTTCAAATTTTGCATCCATTTTTTGAGGATTAGCTCAGTTTCTCAGAAATTAGAATTACTGGACAAATGATATTTGGTCTAAAGATACTTTAGCCTTGACCTCTATATTGCAGTTGAATGACTGAAAATCTGCATCTTAAGTTTCATGATAAGGTACATTTTTCAGAAAATATACAGAATAACTTATATTTAGTGTATATGTTACTCATAAGGTGTAAATTTGTTTCTGTAATATCACCTGACCATGACCTCAATTTTATTGTAATATGATTCACATCGAGTTTCATGATAAGGTCTGTTTTTTCTGTATTTGTAATTGATATCTCAACTGTATTTGGTCTGTATATAATCCTTGCAAGTTGTACATGGGTTCTGAGTTAAGTCAATTTACCTTGACCTCATTTTCATGGTCTAGTGATTCACATCATGTTTTTGTGATTAGGTCCATTTCTCAGTGACAGCTCATTTTCATGATCCAGTGATTCACATCAATTTCATGTGATTAGGTGCTTTTTTCAGTGTAAACTGAAAGATCAGATTTTCCTTATTAGGTGTGTATGGCCTTTTGCCAAATGAAACATGACTTCTCATGTTCATTTATCCTTCAGCCAAAAGACTAAATATGTCACAATATAATCGAGGTCATTAAGCATGCGAGACATCTTGTGTGTCAGTTCATTTATCTTCATGATGTTTGTTAACTTTTTAGTTTATTTGATGAAATTATTCAAACTGCTGGTTAAGTTATTAAAATTTACTTAGTCCTTTGACAGGAATTGTTACAATGTTGTTAGAAATGTATTTTATATGTAATTTTTAAGCTGGATCAGTAAACTGATAGGTCATACAAAAAAAATATACACGTATGTATCATTCCAGCTGGAAACTTTAGATGTTTTCCTTATTGTTCTCTGTGATAAGTTTGTTATTAGTTGTTGATGTTAATTAAAGCATACATATTCATGTCTTGAGTTAATCTTTTTGTTGTCAAGTCCAACATGAAACAATATTTTGCTAAGGATGCAGGTTATTTGAAGAAGAAAAACATTGGCCTTTTTTATAAAGCATATACTGTTATTTCCAAAATTTTGATCTTAAGCACTGCTGATGAGTTGTCAGTCAATGAAATGGCCATACAGTGCATCAAATTTATTTGGTATTTTGTGATACATTTTATATGCATTTATTTGAATCAGTCAAACTTCTTCAGATCCCTCTCAAAACCAAGTAACCCGACTTTGTCAGTACCAGAGAACTGAACCCTGACATAAAACTTTGATTAGGTCAATGAAGCATGAAATGTATGTCAAATTTACCTACTTTAGAAGATATGCTGTCAGACTCCCCCAATGCATCTCCATACCAAATAATATGATTTCATAGTAACTTAGAAATACACATGTAAAACTTCACCAAAGCTATTGAAATGTAAAACATTGGCCATTTTACCTCAAATTTTGGGCAGGATGTTCAAGTCATTCCTGCATACCAAATCAATAAGTCATTTAGTTTCAGAGATCTGGCTACAGGTGCACGTCCAAAGGATACTCCAGTAGCTCTTCCTCAACATCATTGAAGCAAACTAAAAATCAGATCCAAATACAACAACATATACAATTAAGTATAACTGAAGTCGTTTAACAGGAATGATGGGACATTTTTCAAACTCTGCCACACCCACTTTAATGAATTCTTCAATTTTATAGTAATCAATAATGATGAATAAGGTTTTAAAAAAAGAAACAAGGTTTAATTGTGACATTAACTATAAAACATTTGGTCTAAAAAAATATGTAACATTTACAGTTCAGTAATCATATTCATCATCAATATTTCCTGAGTATTCACATATACTGTCAAAGTCTAATTTTATCACTTCATCATGGTTCCTTAATAACTGTAGTGTGGCTTTGTATTTTGATTTGTCTTTTTTCATTATCTTTGCTAACTATAAAAAAAAAAATTAATTTAACAGTACTGCATTTGTATGATAAAAGCTCCTGTCTTCCCCTAAATGTAAAATTAATTTCTATCTTTTTTGTCAAGAATTATAAACTAGTAATTTATTAATTTAAGAATTGCCGTTATACTAACATTAACCCAAATTTACAAATCTTAATAATACATAATATATTTTATAGTCGAACATGAAAATGAATAAAATGTAAATGCTGTGTGCACAGTCGTTATTATATGACAATAAATCATTCAGTATGTAAAATTTTTACCATATTATCTTTCTTCAACTTGTTGACCAATATGATGTGTTTTAAGGTAATTCAGATTGATAAGAAAAATTATAAAGATATTATTTCTTAGTTACCTCTCCTTTATATTTTCCACTAACAATTAACACATGTGCATTTTCTTCCTTTGGGATTACAGTTTCCAAATCAGACTGAGATATATCTGAAAAGCAAGGGAAAAAAGTCAGTTTTCAAATGAATGCAATCAACAGCTTGTATAATCTTGTATCAGAAAACATACAATATGGGGCCTTTTGCCTAAAGTCCAGCTAAACCCATGTTTAACATGTTACAAAAACATACCATCTTAGTACCTCTACCTGCTACTCTTAAATTTTAGCTGCCTTCTTTGTCAAAATTCAACTTACAATATATACCCTAGCTTAGGTTAGCTGCCTACTTTTGAGTTAGGAATGGCTACTTTAAAAACCTTTCACAGCCAGAAAACGACGTTTCACATGTTACAATACTAGGCCACTGTTAAATGAATCAGAAATGCTGTACCGGAAGCCATTTTCCTACATGTGATAAAAGAAAAACTGTAATGGACAGCCAGAAACAGAATTAATTCATCCCTGATGAGTACATTAAACTACTGTTTATGATAGCAACAGATGTTAAAGAAAGTAACAATCATTAGTATGACTCTGGACTTGATAGATCTGAACATTCTACCTAATGTAAGGTTTGAATGTTATTATATTTAATTCCATGAAGTCTAGATAGATGGATGATTGATCTTTTCATTATATCACTAAATGTCTAATTTACTCCACATACCCTCTAAGACTTTTCCATCATCTGTGTGACATACACAATTTTTTGGTGAAATGACATCAAAAACAATCACCTGAAGTAAAATAAAACAAGTTAAAATATTAATATTAATACAGATCTTTTTTTTAATGAACAATTGTTAGAAATTAACAAGAATTTAAAGAATATCATGTTTTCATTTATATCTCAGCTGAATAATACAATTTCAGTGCTACTACAAAATAAAATTTGTGTCTTTTGAATCATAAAATTCTATACTATTATATGAAACTGTGTTTTTAGTATATAATTCTGATTTAAATGATAAAACCCCTTCATTTCAAAAATATTTTCAAGTTCATTTTTCACAAAAACATTAGAAAAATAGTGACCTTTGTGTTATAATATCTGCCTTTTTTGTAGTCTTTACTAATGATTCTGACTCTGATTTGAGGACGAACCCAAAGTGGTTCAGATCTACTAAGACCATTTTGGTTGGCAGCTTGTTTATAGTTGTCTTCCTCTAACCTATAAAAAAATACAAATTATTTTAATTTTATGTTTATTAAATTAGAGGTAAGAAGGTATGTCGATTAAAACTTGCCTTCTAGCATAAAAACAGGTAATTGGAAAGTGGAAATTCATGACTGAATGAATTCAAGTTGAACTAAGTTCTTGTACTTCATATAAACTGACATTTGAATTGGTCTACCATTTACAGTCGGCCACATATCTGTACATAAATAAAGTAAAAGTTATGGAATGACATGCTTCTGGAAACTATCATCTTAAAGAACTTAACTGTTTTCAGTTTTTGCTTCTAAATATTTTCAATTTTTTCATTAAATAATTTACCAAACATTTTATATCTGCACACACTCCTAGAATTATTCAATTTATTGCTATTTTTAAGTGTGATGAGATCTCATTGACAAATATGTCAATATCCTATCAGTTTTGTGTTTAAATGTTTTACTTCTTTTGTTTTGAACATTTCACATAAAATTAAGAACTATAGACACTTTTTCTATAACTACAGACCAAGTCATGCATGTTTCATCCTAATTCTAAATATGGACCAACTTGTGGTATGAATAGTCTGCGGTCCGAGTTGACCCCCTGTCTTTCTTATCAGATTACTTCCCTTTGTTTTTCATCAGAAATAAAAATGGAGGCTTGGTTTCAAGTCACCACTTTCCTTCAAAAACACATTTTTACCATACCTTTCATATTTTCTCTTTCTAGACTCAGAATTTGACTGTTTATGGTCATCTGAATCTTCTTCCTTTTCTCTGTATTTTTCTTTCTTTGGTTTGTGATGTTTTTCCCTTTTTCTTTCCTTTTCTTTCTTCCTTTCTTCATCTTCTTTATATTTGTCTGATTTGCCCTTATCTGAAATAACACATGTATTCTTCAGTGTTCTCCCCATAAAATTCTGAAGGCGCAAAAATCATAGCGCGCGAACGACATTTTTTATTGAAATAAACGTAGCGCAAATATTGTGTATATAAAAAACATGTATTGACAAACAGAAAATAATTTTTCTGTGTATTAAAATGTTTATAACTAAATGAATAGTATTATACCTATGTATACATAGAGGTAAGGGAACAAATATATAATAAATCAGTTAAATATTCTTTTAATTTATGTGCCTGCAATCTTCATGTCTATATATATCTTTTAATTTTCCCTTTATAGAAATGATCATCAGGGCATTTGTTATTTTGGATAGTATCCTGGTTAAATGCAAGAACAATTCCTTTTATCAAATGCTTGGAACTCTCCTTGTTTGAATGCAAAACTGAAAAAATTTCTTAAACCCCCTCAGTGATAATTTCAGTTATTTGGTATTGCAAATTTATTTGAAAATTTGTCAAACAGAACCTGCCAGAAAATTATTGTTTTGCACACCTAATCCCCCTATTTCAGTTCATTAAAATCATCCCTGTCCCCCTCCAATTAAACATTTAAATCCTTTTTTATTCATTGCAACTACGACATTTTTGTATGTGAAGAATGGTTCTGCGTCTTGTATTTACAATACAATTTTCGTCACTTGTCGCAAATGCCAAGACAAAATAATTTGGAAATGTTTATAAAAAAAAAAAAAAACACCGGATTTTCATGTCGGGGGAATTTTATCAACTTATTTTCACATCTATTCTACACGCAAAAAGTGTGTGTATAAACAACGACAGGGCTATTCCAGTCAAATGTGTCAACATGTGTTTTAATCTTTGAAATTATTTTATTCTGGATGACATTATGCAGATATATAGGTACGATTGCGTGTTTATTTACAGTCCTTCCGATCGTTTTGACATGTAAAAGGGTGATTTCCCATTTCCGATCGCTTGTTTATATTTTTATAACAGCCATTCACGATCGTTTTATGTCTTAATCCCAAAACTTACACAAGCGCAATTATTTCATAAAATCCATATTTTCCAGATGTAAACATGTTTTTTGCATGCTTTTTGTATTTAAAACAGTCTGCATAAAAAAAGAAGTATAAAGGTCAAATGTTGTCACTTCCAACAAATAGAAAACGTCAATCTATTTTTACATCAGTGGAAATACATATCTTGATTTCATATTTCGGCTATCCATAATAGATAATTACCGATTCTACAATTTCTATTGACAAGTAAATTTAAATATCTATTAATTACAATGCAAACAGAAGTGCTTGAATGTTGTCAAATACTTCTTTATTGCAAATTGACTTTTAATTACAATGACGTTGTGGTGTTACTAATCAAGGTAAATTAAGACGCTGCGGTGAATGAGAACTTCAAAGAGAAGGCACTGCGGGACCACAGCGCCATATGGGGCTGGGGAGAACACTGTTCTTAATATGAAATTCAAACTAATACTTTAACTGTTTACAGATCATAAAAAATGTATTTTGTCATCATATACTATGTATACTATAGTGACACCTCATACGGCTGAAAAAAATTAAGGTAAATCAAGTAACTGTTTTGATCACTGTTATTGCATTTTGCTTTCATACTCACAATTTCAAAAAATTGCATTGAAATAAATATCTGTTGTTATTTCACAACATATATCTATTCTATTGCTGTATCTTTTAAACATAAAATCTAAATACTGAACTCTGAAAATAGAGTACCCATTCACAGCCATAATTATATTTCTTACTCATTGTTGTAAGCAGTAGTTATTGGTACCCAACTATTGACATGATCTAGATATATGTAGAAACTCAATTATACAATAGAACTTTACATGCATAAAGACAACTAGCAATATTTATAATTTTCATATATAAGTGGCACATAGGATTAAGGTTATCCATTGAAAACACTTCACAAGAATGGAGACTCAGTTCTACAAAGTCAATAGCAAATATGATCTAAGACCCATCGGTAAGTGCAGTATTCTGTCTTGCCTAACACAGAAGAAAAGGCCATTCTTAAGGTTCTTTTGTGATAATCAGTCACTGTAATGACTGCATTTCATCAATGATATGATAGAATTTTTCACAAAGATGACAAAACCTTGTGTATAATAGAATACATTTACACAAAGAGATTCTTAAGTTTTCACGAACGTAATTTCAAGATCATTTCATTGATAAAGTATCATTTTATGTAAATGATCCATAAGTTGCTGAGATTGATTTATTAATAAATTTTTGGTTAATGTCCAGTTTAATATGAACCCAGCTTCGTACTAGACCGACATGCTCAGGCTAATGTGCCAGCTCAAGCGGTAACAGTTAAAAGGAAGACATTTCATTCCCAACCAGTCAACGAATCTTTTCTCTTAATCAAAAAGGCTGCATGCTTAACAGAGAAGCAAAGAATACCAAATTTAAAGTCTTTGGTCAGATCCTTCTGGGAATCAAACATGTTACCTCCTGCAATCAAGGCAAGCATGCTACCACTATACCAGTGCAGGAGTTAGTTTTTGGGATACATAGTTTTTACAGATACACAAAAATTTAGGTTCTTTCCATTACTTTGATGTTTTTTCTTCATTACCCTCCACCATAAGTAATCTATTTGAAGTTCTATTTTTACTGAAAAAATAAAATACTGATATAAAATGTGTTTTTTTAATCATGAGTGGACACACTACATGTCTCGCCTGGGTATGCACATGGACAAAAAATAATGATTATCTGATACCCGACATTGCAAGTCAAAGGAAAATGTGTTAAAAGGAATAGTAGTGGTCAGGCAATAATTTGTCTGAAAAATCTCATGCACGTCATTCAACCCTAAAACTGTGTCCAAGGTGAGCTGACAGGTCTGAGACTGGTATGTACCCAACAAAAACTATTTATAGACCAAAAATGGTGGGTCTACATATAATAATACATTTATAACAAGAGAATTGGACTTCTATGTATTTGTCAAAATGGGACAAGAGTCACTCAAGCCTAAAATTGAGACCAATTTGGATATAGGTATTACATATACAGAAAAATGGACTTAATGATGAAAATGTGACTCAAGTCTGAAATTCAAGTCAAGGTCTAAAGCAGCCATGTATCCATCAAGCACTATTTATTGACAAAATATGGTTGGTCTATGTATTGCAGTTGCTGAGAAATGGATATTATCGCAAAACGTGAAACAAGTCAGTCAAGCATGAAATAGAGGTCAAAGGTAAGGTGTCAGATGTTAAAGTGGTATATACCCATTGTAAGAACTTCTGTCAATGAAATACTGTGGGTCTCGTTACAAATGTAGTTCTGTTGCTGAGAAATAGACTAAATCATGAAAATGAACTGCCAGACTGTTAATTCAGATCAATGTTCAGCTGACAGGTGGCTCAAGACCTGCAATGAACTTTGACATGAGGGATACAAAAGAAGTCCATAAAAAAAATTATAATTGCACCATGATATATGGACCTAAGGTAACAAAACCAACCATGATAACTGAAAGTTAAAAATGTATTTCTTTTACTTTGTGGAAGGAGATTTTTTTACCATGGCTCGTGATTTCTCAAATTACGAAAAAAGTAGACAGACTTCACACCCTGAAATTTTAATTGGATATGTGCCAGTGTATGGGGATTGTTTTGAGCCATCTCCAATGTTTCAACGAAACATACAGACTTAATGGCAGCCTATTATTTCATGACTTCTGTAACAGGAAAACAATTGCGTGGCTTGTCCCAGGTGTTAGACTGGCATATATCCACTGAGAACTACATACAGACCAAATATGATGGGCCTAGGTAATACAGTTGCTGAGAAATGTACCTAATCTTGAAAATGTTACAAAGTCTCTCAAGCATGAAATTGAGGTCAAGATCAAAAGGCATGTGTCAGCTAAGAACTATTGACCAAATATGGTGAGTCTAGGTATTAAAGTTGCTGAGAAATGGACCTAATCTTGAAAATGTTACAAAGTCTCTCAAGCATGAAATTGAGGTCAAGATCAAAAGGCATGTGTCAGACTGACATGTACCCATCTAGGACTATCTATTGACCAAATGGTGGGTCTAGATATTCTAGTTGCTGAGAAATGGACTTAACCACGAAAATGTGACAAAGTCACTCAAGCACAAAATTGAGGTCAAGGTCCCAAGCCAGGTGTCAGACTGGCATTTACCCACTAAGAACTATCTATAGACCAAATATGGTTGGGGTAGGTATTACATTTGCTGAGAAATGGATTTAACCATGAAACTTGGACGCAGATTTCACATTTATGGTTATGAAGTCAGTGAACCATGAAAATGAGGTCAGGGTCACAAGACAAGTATACTGCGACAAACCTTATATGATAAGCTATATGTGGACCATAAATTTTAATTGTAGGTATTATATGTGCAAAGTTATTAAAGTTTTAAAAAAGTTTACGCTGCCGTCAACACGGGAAAGTAACACCTATATCTCGCCTTCACGACTTTTCGTCGAAGGCGAGACAATAAAGAAGAGAGAACATATATCTCAAAATTTCATTATAATTAAGAAATAAAATTCTATAACTATGAAACTTGTTTTGTATCCATCTTTCTCAGCTAGTCTTATTATACCTTATTGACTCTGTGTGTCTAATAATAACTTACTCAGATATTTGGAATATTTTTTGTATTCATCTTTATTAACCAGTCTAATGGCATACTGACTCTGTGTTACAATTTTTCCGGTAAGAGTTAATTTTACCATCACTCTAGCATTATCCTCATCCAGCCCCTCTATCTAAAAAAATTGTCGGAAACAGATATTAAATTGACTTTAATGATAATACCTGTATATCTTAGAAACATTCTGCAAACCAACAGTGATGGTTAAAAAGTTTTCAAATAATTGTATACTTTTTTTACTAAAACCTTTATCAGTAAACAATGAAATTATGAAGAAATTTTAAATTTACAACATATTTAACTATAGCTAAATTTATTCAATATTTTATGAACTAATTTGCTTATTCAACAATTTTCAAATTTCATTAGCCAAATGTTTTACCCAACAATGATCAACAATACCACTTAAGATTTATACAATGCATTTTTTGTTTGTTACAGTTGATCTCCAGTACCAAAAATTTGTTTTATTAGTGAGTAACAATGGTACATAACTTAAAACTATCTTTAGGTTCCTTTGCCAAATTGTCCTTCTCTATAATCTATGACTCAAACTAGGGTATATGTTGGTCTTTTGTGTGTTCCAACACAAAGTTCCATTTTATTTATCATAATCACTTGTTTTCATGCTAAGACAATGACCATGACAAAGAATCATTATATTTTAGCAGAATTGTATATATAAAAAAAAATACCTTATTAATTAATTTATTGCTATCTCAAACTAATAGAAACAAATATATCATAATCTATACCACTCCATAAAGGTCTTTGTTGGCTCCTTTTACAAGAACACAATATGCTCCTTTCTTTAAGGTAAGTACTTCATCCTCATCATGCTTAGCTACTGTCTTAGAATTATTAAGTTGTGCTGCCTGTGCTCTGTCGGCTCCAAGTCCCAGACCTTTAGGTCTTAGAACAGCAATTACTGGTGCAACAGCTCTAAATAATAATGTAAGAATAACAGTTAACTACAGTCAATACTGTTTAAATGGTCACTATTGGGACAAAGAACTACAGGCTCTCATCACTTACCTGGATTTAATTTTTCACCTTGAGCAGAACTAAAAATTTAAGTGTTGCAGTCAATTTGGCTGGTTTTTCTATAGGGTTTTATATTAAACTAAGTTCAGCTGTGGCAGCCTTCTTGGTTGACAGTCCAGGTCAATGGACACATTTCTAAAAGAGGACCATCTAAGAACCATTGCTACCAAATCTAGTTCTAGACATTTTGGTTGGTAGGTGGGGTCATCGGACATACTTTTAAAACTACATACCCTAATGATGCTTGTGGCCAAGTTTGATTCCATTTGGCCCAGTAATTTCAGAAGAGAAGATTTTGCCAAGTAATAAGAATAGCTCACTTGAGCTAAAACGTGACTGCATATGATTGATTAAAAAAAATTCACACTGAGTAGCGAATCAGGATTTTTATTTCCTGTCTGAAATGCTAGAAATATTATTGTCTCAAACATAAATAAAATATGAAGGTTCCTTTGGAGTGACAAGATATTCTTCTGCAATCTACCTTCTATGTAATTTGAGATATAGTTAAGCACTACTGCTAATGTTAAAGATTATACGAGGGTCAATTAAAAATCTTTTTTACGAGTTCAGAAAGAAAAATGGCCGCTTAATGCAGTGTTGACAATGACTGCATTAAAGAGGTGACCACTTATTCAAGTTAAATTACTATGTAAAAACTCTGGAGGGGAATCCAATATGACTGCTGAAGGCAGTTGGCCATTTAATGAAGGTGCATGTTTGTATCTTTTTCTGCCAACAGACAGTTTTCTGTTGCATAGGAATGCTTCCTGCAATATTTTACAGTTCCTAAAAGTATACCTTCTATGCCAAATGGGTAGCAGTGGAAGTCTGCATAACACATTTTAGTATTACAGAGGATAAATTTCCAATGTTACATTTTTTTTATCCTAATACCACTTATCTAATTAATCTGAAAAAGTAGGCAATAATTTTTTAATATTGTGGTATTTAATCTGAATTTTTTTTTCCAGAAAACTTTTTATATGGAAATGCATTTAAAACAATGTTAAACAAATTTCTAAAAATTTCCATTTTGAAGTATATGTCTTCCAAAAACATTGACATCATAATACAAAAGCAATAGTACAACATGGTATTAAACTTTGCTCAGTAGAAAACTTCTTTGTCACATGTTGTAAATTTTGCTACTTAATTTGTTTGGATTCTAATAAAAGTTTAGAAGTGATTTTTTTCTTATCCCATATTTATTTAAACTGATCCTGAACAGTTTGATAAACCATAACTTTATTAAACAGTTATGTGTAATTTCACATCAGATCTGTTGAAATTGTGCTTTAATTCATTTAAGAAACATTTTCTTTCACTTTACCCTCTTGATTACAAAATTTATTATCTTTCCATATTAAATAACAATTTGAAATGCTTGGTAAGCCTTGCTTTTAAATTTTAAAAACTTAAATATCTGAACTGAATAAATATCATAATAACCAAGATGTGTTAGATTTTATATTTATCAGTACAGACAATTGATGTCTAAAGTCTACTAGCAGGTTACATCAGCTAAGTAAAATGATATATTATATGCAATCAAACCATACATTGATAGAACAGACTAGAATGGAACTTGAAATCATGTATGCCAAAAAGCTTCAAAATTACAGAAAATTTCAAAAGTATCTTTATATATTTTTTATTTCTATTTACTAATTGGATATATTATTTTATACTTATTATTTCTTCCAATTCCTTGTCCCTCCTTCCATCCCATCCCTCTCAGCATTGCCAATCCAAACTGTTCAATAGGAATTTCCTCATAGGCTGCCTCATCTGGCTGTAATAAACAGTTCATTTTTTTATGTCCTTTAAATTCGTGTCAATAGGAAATTTGCATTTTACTTTTCACTGAAAGTGGTAAACTTTCAATTAATAAATTAATTCTTGCAGAAACATTCAAAACCAAATGTTAAATGAGTGTTTTATGAGATGAAGGAGCTTGTGATATTAAAATATTAGCCACTTTATCAAAGGTAAAAGTAAAATTCTGTCCATTACTGATAGTAAAGTTTATTGAACATTTAAATTATACAGTATTTATCCAGCTTTAAGTATAGATCAGTATAGAAATACACATTAGTATCTGAAGGGTTTTAACACTTTCACGCTATAGGATGTGTATTGCTCACCCTGATTAATTGTCAATCAATGGTCTTCAAGAAGAATCAAAAAGTTCAGCTGTTGTCGCCATCAAGATTTTTAAGCTAAATGGTTTTGATGGGCTCAGTGGCTTCACAAAAAATCTTTCAGCAATTTTCTGATACGAATTTGGCCGTGATAAACATTAAGTTTTTCCGGTAGTTTAAACAAAAGTAATCTAGGACCTTCTACCAATCTGTACACAAATTTTCTGTTAAAATATTAGGGTTCCGTATTAAACTACAGTAAGTTTGTTGAGAAATACATTTTATTTGGCTGTAGGCTCAACAGACGGGCCTTTAGAGCGGATAATATATGGTCCAGTGCTGCCTAATTTGGTTACAATTGGCATTGTTTCAGAAAAGATCTTCACGCAAATTTTCACATACGGGTGTTTGTTACGATTGTTGTTTGATGTCAACAGATACAATTATGAAGAGGAACACCAAAGAACCATAGCTGCAAAATTTAGTTCCAAACAGCTCAATGATTTATTACAAGTCATCACAATTTTTTTTCCAATGGATTCTATGTTAAACAAAGTCTGTTTATTATCTTATTTTGTAAACAGTTTTAAAAGAGGAACACTGCTCCCATGTTTGACTTGGTAGCTTTAGACAAGACCATGTTTATGTTAAATTTTCCAAAGGATACTATATTGCATTTTATTTTTGCTTATCAGCCATAATAGTTTTAAGGTGAGGGTTGCGAGATATTATGCTGCAACTGGACTAAGGAGAAAACATTATGCAGTTTTATTCAAATTGGCCCATTTGTTTCAGAGACAAATATTACTACTTGAATTTAAAAATGATGGATGCAAAGTGATGGAAACTACTCACATTCAGCTGATAAAGGATTTAAAGGTTCAAAATGTGGCCTTGTTAAAACATGATATTTATTCCCAAGAGTCACCTGTGGTACATTTCTATCATAACATTTTAAGACACTAATAAATATTTACCACTTCAGGTCTCAGATCTACATTTAATCTGTCATCTGTTTCAAACCCATCTGGAACTTTGTTCTGCATTAAAAGTGGTATATTTAAACCCATATCTATTTTCCCCTTTTCTTTTTCAGCTTCCTGAAACTTTTTGGCATCTGCAAAAATTAAGTCCATCAAATTATTTTGTTATTAAATAAAGAATTTTTAAGATTATTTTTTACCACTTGATTTGATAAACCAGAATGCTATTCAAGTAGAATATTATTTTGACTGTGAGCTGACACACTCCTGCATTCTGTACTTTTCATTGATACAAAAGATAAATCTATTTTCAGATTAATGAAAATGATGATAAATACTAGCATTGAGCAGATTATTCATTCCAACAGAAAAAAAAATTAAAACTCAATCTGATACTGAACAAAATATAATACATTTTAGTTGGTATTGCATGGTAAACAATGAAAAAAAAAGGTTTAATGCAAAAAATTAACATTGATCCACTGAAAACAGGTCAAAATCTTTTTATCCATTGACTGCAAAACATGTGTTTACAATATATCTATATATCAATATTCTGCTAAATTAAAGGTGAAATACCTCTGGAATCAGATTAAGTAGATTATTTTCAGTGGTCAAAGATTAAAAATAATAAATACTGTAAATTCAACAATTATTGTGTGCATTTATTATTGCGATTTTATCATTCTAGACCAAAATGTGAGTTTAATTTTTGCGATATTGAAAAAAATCCTGCTTCATTCATATAAAAAATTCCAAAATGCAAGTTTAAATTATTGCGATTACAACCCTGTCGCATTTTTCGCAATAATAAAAACATTGCAATAATATACTGTGGTATGTTTGATGATACCTGTATTACTCTTTGACTACATATAATACCTTCTACTATTTCTTGTACAGCAAAGTCTTCAACTTGGTCTCCTGATTTAGCTGTTCTCCATTTGTTTTCTTTTATAAGTGGTATAACATACTCCTTGATCTTGGGTTTTGTTCTGGAAATACAATTGAATAAAACTTAAACTAAATTTATTTACCAAACTTTGTGTTGTATCACATTTAAAACAATTTTGTTAATTTCTTTTATTAATAATACATGTATTTAACATTAAGGCATTTAATTTATCTACATTTGAAATTGTCCAATTTTGTAGGTAAAGTTTTTTCTGCTTTATTCAAAAATAGATTATCATTTTTAATCGATAATTTCAACCTCCAGTCTCAAGAGATCTAAAGGTAATGCTCTAATTAATGTTTCTGTTAACCAAAGCAAAAGGATGCAGTGCCCTGCTTTTGTCTGCCCTCATAATATAGTTAAAATCCCCATGTTCTTTTTTTTTTAAATCAGCAAATATTCTTCTGAATCAATTTTTTTTTCAATGAAGATAATATTTGATTTCATATTGTTGTGTATTAAGTATTAGATAAATAGACTATGTATTTACAAATGTGTATGTAGTTTATCTGTTTATTCTTATTTGTTATGTTCTTTCTTTCTTGGTTACAAACCTTTGTTTATAAGACAAAAAATTTATTTTGATTTTGATTTTTTGTGGATTTCTGTTGTTACTACCTCCCATATTTTGTTCTTAAATGTACAAAACCAAGTATTCAAAATTAATTTCTGTTAGTAGATTCCTCTCACATCAATCTTTTTTTAAATAAAGAGTTGTCGAAGACCATAAGAGCTCATTTCAAATGATTTTTTTTATAACCAATATTTTTTCTTTGTAAATCCTTTAAGTTTAATCATATGCAAATATACATTTTGTACACCACGCAAGTGAATGGGTAAAGCTGTCTTCTGTAGGAATAAACAGCATGATTTGGGTATATCGTAATACATGATTCATAGTTAAAAGCCAAGGGAGATAATTCATAAACTAATATTCAATTAAATGGAAATTTAAAAACATTTATAAATATTACATGATAAATTTCGAGCTTTTATAAATGAGGTGTTCTCATACATTAGACAGCCAAAACCAACTGACCACTTTTGCAGCTGAACATTTATCACCTCCCTGTTTTGACTACAGTTTTCCCACTGTTAATGCATATTGGACTATGCAGTATATATGCAGAACTTTACCTGTATATTTTTTTAAAACCTTTTAATGAAGTTACATGATACATGTATGTAATACTGTAAATACTCCTAGGCAATTGACCATTTCTCAGTTTAACATTTATAGGAGATATTTTTTGGCACAAAAGGGGGTAAAAAATACTGAGGTGAAAGCAATGCAGAATCTTCAGATTTTTTCATTGACTTCCATTATGAAATTTAAACTTTTAATGAATCAAAATCTGCTTGACATTTCTTACATTTCTTACATATCTAAATGATTTTATATTTTGTCAGGACAAAGTTTTATCACTTGCACTGAAAATAACTTTAAATCAAATTTTTAGTAGTTCTTAGGAAAAACCCTGACGATATTACTTATTTTCACCTCAGTTATGAGTGAGTAAACATTTTAAACTTATTACCTCCCCTGATTTCTAACTATGACTATGACCCAGTTAATATATATGGGACTGATTATATGTATCACGGAAAATTTTACCTGTATATTGCCTAAAACCTTTAGTTAAACAACAGGGGAAGTAATGCATACTAAACTGAAAATGGGTCAAATAAAACCATTCAGAAGAACTGTAGCAACTTCGCTGTTTTTCGAGAAGTTATTTAAAACCTGGGTTAAAAAATATATATCACCTATCTATAGACAATTTCGGTACCAGATAAAATGCTTACAACTGATGTTTATGCCCAGTGCTGCACCTAGGGTTTAATGAAGTTACTATAAACTGTATCCATTTGTTAGGCCGGGGTCCGTTCTATAATCCAAAGACCCATTAGTCTGAAGACCCACTGGTCTGAAATTCATTGGTGGCATTGGTCCGAAAGTCAACCTGGTGAAATAATTTCAAACTTTAAAAGGTAGAAATTTTGGAGAAACAAAACAGACACAAAGTTAGGATTTTGATGTGACAAAAAGCAGGATTGAATATCATCTGAATCGAATAAAAGTATATTTTGAGAAAAAAGTTGGTTGAGGCAGAAAAATAAGGTAGAGGGTCAGGTATTCTGCTTAAAAGTTCTACATTCAAAGATCACTTCCTTTCCAAACCCCCAACTCCTTATAAAAATTAAATGGCTACTCCTGTAAATCTTTAAAATTTACTATGTTTTCATCTTATCTTTTCCTTTTTGTTAATGGCTTAATCCTAAAGTCACAATGAGTTAAGTATTGTCACTTTCCTTAGTTAAGGTCCTACTTAAAATAAGTTGTGTATGGCACTTAAGTTTAAGGAAACTTTTAAATGAAATCCTAGTCTGAGAAATACTTAAAAAGTTTTATGCATTCAGGTCCTGAGCCCTCTAGAAATAGCACAATTCTTTTTTCACACCCAAATATAATTTCAATATTATGAAAATCTTGGAATCAAGCAATAAGAAACCCACATGGAACCCCCTCCCCTACAGCTTGTGTCAACCGGGAACACTAATTTTTTATATGTACAGGGAAAAAATATTCACACCTCTTACGTGAAGCATCACCAAAACTATCTTTAAAACAAACTTTTTGGAGATTCGAAGGGGATTTTTTAAACGAATTACGGAATTTACTTAAATAAATGTTTACCATAAACGTTTCTTAATGCCAGATACCCCTCTTGTTATTCCAAAAATGCCCAGATCAGTTTCATATCATTTTTGGACAATTGACATTTTCTGAATAAAATCAATATCCTTTCAAATGTACGTAATGAAACTGATGCCAGGACTTGGCCTGGAAGACACTGAGAGGGAGAAGTGACTTCTCCTTCTGAGGCTGGCAAGGAGAAGTGGAGAGAGACAGGAAGAAGTCATTACATGATGTTCCAAAGCACCAGCCAGCACTACGATTATGTTTTTTTTAAAGAGCTAGTCTTATTCTAATGTTTTAATGGTTTTCTGTAAAGAAATTCAGATTCATTCTCTGATTTACAGTTCAACTGGCTTAAGGCAATGCATGCTTCTAAACGAGCCTACAAAATGTGTATGACATATTCAACATAAAGAAGTAAATAAAATCTAATCATTACTTCAGTCTAAGTATCTTTCTTGTTTATTTTATCATTGTCACTACGGTCCGTGTCGTCTAAATTATTGTTATTCCAGTCCGACTTACTGTGGTCTGAGTTGTCAGCAGGCCAAGTTTACCCATCTTTTTCTTATTGGTTTATTGATTGAAAAAAATGGCGGCATGGACTTTATTTTCATTACACGAGTCAGAATTTCCTTTAAATAACGGCTGTTATATTCGTATATAGATAACTTATACTTCTTCCGTTGTAGGGAATTATTTACTCTAAACAATTGGATGGAAGGATAAATACGGGTATATCAAAATATTTTTCTTAACCGTACATATACATTATTCAGTATAGTCCATTTTCCATATCAGTCTCGAATTTTTAACTTTTATCCCCGAGGTTGAAGTATTAAAATATTTGAAAATCACACTTTTTTAATGAAGCAACAAAGCCCAGTGCAGTTTGAAGGTTTTTCATTAATTAAAGGGTGAAGGTACTAAATGTTTAAATTCTCTGCCCGTCCGTTTTGAAATAACATTAGGTACATGTGTAGGTCTGTAAGAAACTTTCATCTTGTGCATCGAAACTAAACTGAGACTTTAATATGTAGCTAAATATTGAAAGATTATTTTATTTATCATGTAAAATCTTTTCTGGAATCGTAAGCCAGCAATTGAAAACTGTTTTTCAGCAAATAAATCTATCGTTGTTTGTACATTGTACATATGTATTTATTTCGAGAAGTGATTGACTTACTGTGTACCACTACTCTCATATGTCTTAGTACACTGACTATGAAATAACCAAAAGCAAAGTACCATCAACATAAATTTACGCACAAGGGAGCAACCATTTGATTTTCATTGGGGGCTAGGATCAAATTTGAAATAAAAAGGCAGGATCACTTTAGATGTGGAAAAAAATGCAGGACCTGTGTCAATCAGGAAATGTTTTGGTTTAGATGAAAATAAAAATTTAGGCCGCAACAGCTGCCTAAAAAAACTAGAGGCTCTCAAGAGCCTGTGTCGCTCACCTGTATCTAATGTGATTTTGGAAATTATGTAAAATTATAAAATGATTGAGACCAAGATTGGTTTAATTTGACACAGTATTTAAAATTAGAAACAGGTCATCTTAGTGTAGTCTTACAATAGCTACTGAAGACATCTTATCATTATTATTTTTGAATATGTGGTCAAGTTGTGACCATTCAGAATTTTTTTTATAATTTTCTGATAGACTTCTAAACATCTTGGATGATGGATCGGCAACAAAGTAACAACACTTGGTCAGCACCTCATAAGGAACATTCATGCAATATGTTTTGTTACATTCCATTCAGTGGTTCTCTAAAAGAAGTCATTTGTATGCATTTCCCATAGGGTCCAATGTTAAACTTAGTCCCCCGCTGGCGGCCATCTTGGATGATGGATCGGCTACAAAGTAACAACGCTTGGTCAGCACCTCATAAGTAACATTCATGCCAGATTTAGTTTCATTCCATTTTGTGGTTCTCTAAAAGAAGTCATTTGTAAACATTTCCCATAGGGTCCTATGTTAAACTAAGTTCCCCGCTGGCGGCCATCTTGGATGATGGATCAGCTACAAAGTAACAACACTTGGTCAGCACTTCATAAGGAATATTCATGCCATGTTTGGTTTCATTCCATTCAGTGATTCTCTAAAAGAAGTCATTTGTATGCATTTCCCATAGGGTCCTATGTTAAACTAAGTTCCCCGCTGGCGGCCATCTTGGATGATGGATCAGCTACAAAGTAACAACACTTGGTCAGCACTTCATAAGGAATATTCATGCCATGTTTGGTTTCATTCCATTAAGTGGGTCACTAAAAGAAGTCATTTGTATGCATTTCCCATAGGGTTCTATGTTAAACTAAGTCTCCCGCTGGCGGCCATCTTGGATTATGGATCGGCTACAAAGTAACAACACTTGGTCAGCACCTCATAAGGAACATTCATGCCATGTTTGGTTTCATTCCATTCAAAGGTTCTCTAAAAGAAGTCATTTGTATGCATTTCCCATAGGGTCCTATGTTAAACTAAGTACCCCTCTGGCGGCCATCTTGGATGATGGATCGGCTACTAAGTAACAACACTTGGTCAGCACCTTATAAGGGTTCATTCATGCCAGATTTAGTTTCATTCCATTCAGTGGTTCTCTAAAAGAAGTCATTTGTATGCATTTCCCATAGGGTCCTATGTTAAACTAAGTTCCCGCTGGCGGCCATCTTGGATGATGGATCGGCTACAAAGTAACAACACTTGGTCAGTACCTCATAAGGAACATTCATGCCAGATTTAGTTTCATTCCATTTAGTGGTTCTCTAAAAGAAGTCATTTGTATGCATTTCCCATAGGGTCCTATGTTAAACTAAGTTCCCCGCTGGCGGCCATCTTGGATGATGGATCAGCTACAAAGTAACAACGCTTGGTCAGCACTTCATAAGGAATATTCATGCCATGTTTTGTTTCATTCCATTCAGTGGTTCTCTAAAAGAAGTCATCTGTATGCATTTCCCATAGGGTCCTATGTTAAACTAAGTTCCCCGCTGGCGGCCATCTTGGATGATGGATCAGCTACAAAGTAACAACACTTGGTCAGCACTTCATAAGGAATATTCATGCCATGTTTGGTTTCATTCCATTAAGTGGGTCACTAAAAGAAGTCATTTGTATGCATTTCCCATAGGGTTCTATGTTAAACTAAGTCCCCCGCTGGCGGCCATCTTGGATTATGGATCGGCTACAAAGTAACAACACTTGGTCAGCACCTCATAAGGAACATTCATGCCATGTTTGGTTTCATTCCATTCAACGGTTCTCTAAAAGAAGTCATTTGTATGCATTTCCCATAGGGTCCTATGTTAAAGTAAGTACCCCTCTGGTGGCCATCTTGGATGATGGATCGGCTACAGAGTAACAACACTTGGTCAGCACCTTATAAGGGTTCATTCATGCCAGATTTAGTTTCATTCCATTCAGTGGTTCTCTAAAAGAAGTCATTTGTATGCATTTCCCATAGGGTCCTATGTTAAACTAAGTTCCCGCTGGCGGCCATCTTGGATGATGGATCGGCTACAAAGTAACAACACTTGGTCAGCACCTTCATAAGGAACATTCATGCCATGCTTGGTTTCATTCCATTCAGTGGTTCTCTAGAAGAAGTTCAAAATGTTGACGACACCGGACGACGACGGACGCCAAGTGATGAGAAAAGCTCACCTGGCCCAAAGGACCAAAATTTTGACAAAAAAATAGACAGGAACAAATATTTGATGGTAACATCCCAAATTGACGAGCCAATTTGCAGAATCCCATATTGCCAACTTTTTCTGATTCGATTCTTCAACCTAATTCCCAGTTTGCCGAATCCCAAATTGTCTATTCCCAGTTGCTGTCAACATTTGCAGAAGTAGAACGACAATACATCGCAATACCAAATTTACAACGATACATCTGAATACTGAATTCGTAATACTTTTTTTTATGAAATATTGATTGTGTTATAAAGTCCGGATCAAAATGGTTAATTAGTAAGATGTTTGTAAAAATAATAGTTAGTATTTGTGTTAGTCAAGGGTACCTTGGCATGGGTTCATTGTTAAATAATTTCTCAAAAAGTGATTAAAAATATTGTATGTGAATTTTTTTCCAAATAGCCGAAATCAGTAGGAGTCGGCAATTTGGGTTCGGCAAACTGGGAATCTGGTAAAATATCCGATCTCAGAAAATTTTGGCAACATAGGATTCAGCAAATTGGACTCGGCAATATGGAACTCAGCAATTTGGGATTTGGCTGGTACTAATTCACTGGCCATAATCTTGCCGCCGAAATGACGATTTAAGTCGCCAAAGAATTTTCAAAATCGCTAAATCTCGCTGGCCTATTCATGTCTTGGCGAACTGAAGTCGCTATCGAAATATCAGTAAATGGGAGATAACTTGTGAAATTTTTGGATTTTTTGGTTAACTATTTTAGCACAGGTAAATTTTTGAAACAAAATGGCGACCATCAAGAAGAAGTTTGATTGAAATAAATACAACGGCGACTTTAAACCTATTTGAATTTTATATTCAAAACTATTTAAGGGAAATCGAAATATCGTTTCATTCGTTTGTTATGAATTGAAGATGCATGGCGTCAGGACGATGTTGCGTAATCACTAAGACAACAAATTTTATATTTTTACTACAACACTTAAGTTTTGATCGGCCAAGAGGTTGGTGGAAATTCTTAAATGGCTTTTTTTGTAACTTGTATTCAAATTCGAATTTTGAAGGGAAAGAACATCTGACAAATAGTTTGGTTACCAGAGGAATGCACGATAACAAAACATGATCAGCTGATTGTTGTTTTGTTCTACAGTTAGGATTACAATGAAACACCTATGATGAAAGATAATTAGCCATTAACAGGTTAATTATGTGATTAAAAGTTGGCTTGGGTGACATTGAGTATGAGAATCTCGAGTTACAATGACACAATGTTTTTACAACTTATCCTTTGATAATAAAATATATTGGTAAGCTGTGAAAATTAAATTTCTCAAGTACTCAAAATTAATAGATAAAAGAAAATCAAACTGTATATAACTGTCCTGATTTTTTATAGTTTATCAAATTCAAAATTCCGTTAACACTGATAACATAATTAAATTAAACTGCTTTTGGCAATATTATGTCTTTAGCTAACTGGTTAGGGGTTCAATCCCCAAAACCAAAATCAGTCTCAATCACCAAAATCAAACTTAAAAAGAAAAAATACAGATGAGACTGATCAAAATGTTAAGTCAAAGAAGTTATGTAAAGTTATAAACCAAGATTTCTTTGAATGGTAGACCCAAAAGGTCTTTGGCACTGTGAAATTTGTTGTGCCGCTAAAAAAGGCAATGCCTATGCTCTTGGCCATTTCATTGAAAACAGACACACACAAAAAATGCAACCGATACGGTGAATTAAAGACAACTTCTCCAGAAAAAATGACCACTTCTCCCTAATCCATCCTGGAAGGAGAAAGCAATTCTCCCTCTTCAAAATCCTAGATTAGGCCCTGAATTCACATTTGATCCCAGCCCTCCCCCCCCCAATAAAAATCAAATAAATGGTTGCCCCCTAATACATACTAGTTTGAACTGTCTATTTTAGTCGTACAATCTTTATGACTTTTGCACATACATGTGACAAATTTAGAATGGAAATGGGTGAGATTTTGCTCATTTAAGGGTGAGATTGAGATTTTATTGACATCAAAATATAAGCTTTCACAATGAAATATTCTCAAATATATGGTAAATAATCGAATTAGTCATTTCCACTATTGTTTGTAGTCCAAATTTGCTTTGTGAATTAAATTGAGATGAAAAAATATTTTAATTGTTTCTTTTTCTTTAGCAGTATTTTCTACTAAATTGAAATTGGTCAATTCTTAAAAAAATGATTCGAGGTTATAGCAATATAAATTTTTTTGTACTGCAGTCGGAGTATTTCTGCAGACACACTGTGACACAGACACAAGTCACAGACACAGTGCAGTACCCATCACATGCACACGTTCTATTTTCACCTCTCGTAAAATTTTTCGTCTAATTCGGTTACAAATTCAGTTTCGGCATGTTTTTCATTGTTTTCTTCGGTTATCTTTGATTTTTCGAGTGTTCTTGTCTCTTTTTTCTTTGAAAATCCAAAAGAGATAGATTTTTGTTCCATTTTTCTTTAAACCGGAAGTCTACGTTATATGTACGTTTCAAATAAGAGAGTTCATATTTTTGCAGTGCAATCGACCACGTATTTAATTGTAGACACTAATCAGAAACCCGTTTTTATGATCAATCAAATGTAAATAAGGTGAAGACGAATTAGTTCTTTGTGTTTTTCCTAGGAACTCATTAAAGTAAAATTCAAAATATTATATCATTTAACTGATCAGCTAAGACATATGTTCTTTTATATATTAATATATCCGTAAAATGTTACAATTGAAATCCATAGTGCAATTGACCCTCCCCAAGGAATCCCCAGTGAAAACTTATAAATGACTTTTTTTTCATACTCGACTACGAGACTGTTAAGTACAAACCGTCCGTATTCTTATAAATAGAAATTCCACATCGAAATAGCATGATAATTTTTTAAAATCTAATTATTTTTATGAATTTCAAAGTGATATTGTATGGCAGATTATGATAGTATTTGTTAGTTTGATGCTGCTATGTGGACTGCAAGTTTCAGAGGCGGATTCAGACCTCGTGCCCCATGAAGAAGAAAACAGTTTGAGAAACCACACAAAATACTAAACTTGAAAATCGAGTGTCTCTGTATGCCAGGAGAAAACATTTTAATGTTTCGCCACCTCTTACCTAATATCATGTAATCCCCCCCCCCCCCCCCGAGTTCCTAGGTGGGGGTATATCTGGATTTTATTAAATGTTCAGACCTATTAGGTTCTATTCTTATACTTATTTTGGTGTTTTCTCTGTTCTTTTTAGCATTCTAAAGCATTGATTACTAGCATACAGATCTGATGAAAGTTAATCCAGAAATGCCTTATTGTACACATTTAAATGAGTTTCTTCGCCAGCTATCGTGCACAGTTCGTTGTTTAAACCTCGCATTGGAGCAAAGCTTCAAGTGCACAGCATAGATATGACACATTATGAAGCAAAAAAAAAAAAAACAAATCGCCGAAACTGGTTCTTCGGACCGTCTTGTAATTGCATTAAGGTGCTACATTTTTCTTTGGGTTGAAGGCCTTACTGCGACTTTAAAACACCCGACAAAAGCGTTAGCTCTTTCTTTGCTTTAACTTTGATAATGTGAATGTGGGAATTTTGTGTCAATATTTTATCCATTATATCTTTTATTTATTACCATGCGTAGAAGGACATTCCCCACTCCATGTGTTCACAGGTGATAATGATATGTCTTTCATTAATGCCAAATGATTACCGTTTTGGTTTATTGGGGTCTCACTTCCCTTTCCACGCAACTGGCAATATCTGTGAGGTGATGTTTTTCTTAGATAGTCCGATGTTCCTCTGACATCAAACAGCCCCAGTTTTCAGTAATTGCATGGCTGTGTGACGTAAGAGTGCACTCCATATACCAATGTTTTTCGAATTTCAAATAAATTTTCTTCCGAGAAAAGCTTAACCGGAGAGAACCATCCACCTACACCAAGCCGGAAAACCTGGAGTCCTTGTCGTTTAGGATTTGAGATAATACGTCGGAACGAGTTCAATTTCCAGTGTTGACAGTCTAGCTAGTAGGTATGACGATTAAACTACGGAGACCATTCGGCCCATGGAACTAGGAATCTTTGCCGTAGTCCGATGCACTAAACACTAAACCACATCGCTAGGTGAAGTGGTTAGCACATTGGACTTACGGACCAAAGGCCCCTAGTTCGATTATATTTTAGGTTGAAAAATTTAGGGATCAAATGTACATGCATCTTATAAACTTTATAAGATATCTTATATACTTTAGAAGATATCTTATATACTTTAGAAGATATCTTATAAAGTATAAAGTATATAAGATATCTCATATAATATATAAGATATCTTATATAATCTAGTTGTGTCGCCTTCTGAACGCATAGTCGACACATAGGCGCACATAGGGATCACTATAACTAAACACAGTATAAAAATTTAAGAAAAAAATCAATTACAGATTTTTCAAAATTCAATAGAATATGCAGTAAAAATTGGCCCAAATTTGCGCGGGAAATGCCTTTAGAGCAGAATACGTGGTCATTGCGTTATGGGAAACCGTTTTCTTTGTTACAATAAAAAAATATATATATTCTGGAAGCCAACACAAAAGTCCGTATAAAAATTCGACTTCCACGACGGAAATGGCATCATTCGAAAAATATGCCGTAAATTTACAGTGAATGTAAGCATTTTTTGCGGCACTATAGCAACGAAACGAATTCGGTGACCTATCTTTTTTATTCGCTAATATCGTTCAAAAAACCCCCAAGAACGAATATGTTGAGTTTCAAGAAAAAATCAATTACAGAAATGATTAGTTGGTTTGGTCTTTAAAGATAATGGAGTTCAGGCTATAGAAACCGTGTAAAAATCACCAGCTAATTTGTTCACTTTACAAGGAACAAACAAAATTCATAAGAAGTTATCAATATCGGAACACAAAGATTTCGGACTACAAGGCCTTAGGACTATAGGGCCTTTGACAAGTTGCCCTTCGGGCTAAAGGGCCTTTGGACGACCGGATCTTCGGACTATATAATGAACCGAATTTTTTAAATATCAAGAAATAGTCAGTGTTATCTTATATATATCTACTAAAAATACTTGGATTATCTCAGAAACAAGGGCTTTCGAAAAAAGACGCAGGGTCCCTGACTCATATGATCTTAAAAGATGATAATCTGCGGGTGAAATATCACCCTTTGGAAAATATTTACCAGTATATAATTTCCACAAGAAAATATTTTCATGTGAAAATTTACAATGTTAAATAATGTAGACCTACATTATTTAACATTATAAATTTTCACATGAAAATATTTTCTTGTGGAAATTATATACTGGTAAATATATAAAAATGAAACTAAAGTGTTCAAAACCTAAGTAAAAAGCACTAAAACAATTCTCTTTAAAAAGCACATGTCAAATTTTAAACATGTATAACTGTAGATTTATCATTTAAACTTTGATTTTTTGATAAAGGTATATTCTTCTGTATAATTGTGACTATTCATCTAAACAGTCAACTATTGAATTCAAAATTTGAAAGGCATTATGAGACAAGACAAAAAAAATAACCTTCATTTTGAAGATCGTCTGATATTATAGTATTTATCAGTTACCTAAGACACCAACGCCTTGGAAACATCCAAGTATCAATTATTTTGCCAAAAAATGTGCTTAGTTTTCCTAGACCCGCGCCTTCTTTCTGCCTCTCCCATCATTAAAGCCAATTTACGGCCCTGAAATGAGGTCCACATTGGTCAATTATCTGTAATCACTTCTTTTCCTCTTATAAATGCTGTATTACATGTAAATGTGTTTTGTTCATTGTATGTTTGCTTCGCTCATATGGGTTTATTATGCAATAAACTTTAAGTTATTTAAACACTTTTTGTATTAATTTTAGATCACCTGGCCCAGAGGGCCAGTGTGACATATTGCTATCACTTTGTGTCCAACGTTAGTCGTAAACTTAAAAAAAATCTTCTCTGAAACTATAACTTTGCCATTTCGAACAAAACTTGGCAGCAATGGTCCTTAGATTGTACTCAGAATTATATCCGATGACCCCACCCGTCATCAAATATGGCCACCAGAGCCGAACAGTTTAACACAGGACCCTATGGGAAATTGACTTTAACATCTTTTCTGAAACCATTTGGCCAATTGAAGGATTTGAATAGTAGTCTACTATTCAAATTCTTGGCCAATTGGGACAAAACTTGGCAGCAATGGTCCTTAGATGGTCATCTTTCATATTTATATCTGATGACCCCACTCGTCATCAAAGGTGTCCACCAGAGCCGAACATATTTTAGCATAGGACCTTATAGGAAATTTACAGATCTTTTTGTCTGAAACCACTAAGCCAATTGGAACAAATCTTGGCAGCAATGGTCCTTAGGTTGTCCTCAGTCTTTCAGAATTATATCCGATTACCCTGCCCGCCATCCAAGATGACTGTCAGAGCCGAACATAGTTTAACATGGGACCCCGTAAGGAAATTTACTTAAAGTTCTTGTTAAAGTTTTTTTTGTTTTGTTTTATTTAATGTTTATTCATTTTTTACTTTAATTTTATTGAAACCTATTGATTTTCAAAATCAAAAGTCAAGCACAAAAGGTAACTCAATAAAAGCCATGATTCCAGGTGACCGATACAGGCTCTTTTGAGCCTCTAGTTTTATTTACTGAATATATAAAAAGAGATTTGATATAGTAAAAATTATAACTATGATTATAGTTAGCTTAATTTAACTGTTTATTTTCATGTTTTTTTAAAAATGATTTTGACCATGATACATGTACGTAATAAAATGAATACATAAATACAATACATATGATTAGGACGTCACATATGGTATAGTTCGTCTTTACTCAGAAAATGCAGGAACTGTATATGAAGTATTATAGTATTATATATGATCCGTGGAAAATGGTAAACCGAGATTTATGTGAAGTTTGACTGACATGTTATCAAATTAGAATTTATAATTATTATATTCATCTTGTACATTTAAAACTTTCATCATATAAGTATATATATAACTATGGAATATTTATGTCTGAAATAAATGATTATTATTATTATTATTATGATTATAGCGAAGGTGAGTAAAATTTCTCTGTTTGAATTTAGCGCCAAAATTTCATCTTTCAATATGCTTCCGAACTACATGCCATTCGGAAAGGAGTAACACATGTAAACAATCAAAACTCAGTGGAAAAGTGGAAATCACTCGAAAATGAAATACTGTCAGCTATAATGTAGACAGCTATGTTACTCTATATGTGCTATTTAGTTGCCATTTGGACAGTATGCGAAGCTCAGTTTTCAAATAAGTCATGTTATTCTGAGGTAAGAATGTTACGCTTCATATCTGATATTTCGTAATCTTTGAAACGACCGTTGAACTTCGAAAACAAAGTTGAAATCTATTAATTAATACACATTTTACAGTGGAGTCAATAAACATTTGCAAAATTCATGAATAATATTTACTGGCCAAAACATAATTAAAAATTTCTTGAGAATTTAAATGGTAAGATTTCTTTAAAAATTTATATATAGATTTGTATCAAATTTAAAAAAAATTAAAAAAATCGATTTTTCAAATTTTTTTTCTTCACGTATAGGAGTTTAAAATGTATCTAGATATGGATCTAAATCATAGAAGTAAACCAATTAATACTGCATGTACTGGAACATTATATCACAATACAAACAGTAAAAATAAAAGCCAGTGAATGGTTTATATTGTTTAGGCCATTCTACTGAATAATGTATTTAATTTACTAATTTTTAATCAATGCAGTTTAATTAATTTAAAATTTGTTACATTTAGAGGCAGTATTTTGCATAAACCTATGTAAATCAAATGAAGTGAATGACTATAATGGTAAAATACATGTTAAACAATTAAATATTTTAAAATTCTCCTGAATTCTCAATTATTTATTTCTGACTGTGGTAATCAGGCAGTATGAATGTGTTACAGTAAGCTCAAACTCTTGTTCATTGCTGCAATAGACACATTTATATGATCTCCTGCATATCAAGGTTGTCACTAATAAACATGAATACATGTAAAAAATTTGTATGTTTATTAAATGATTGTAATACTGGAATGACATTGCACAATATTTTTTTCTCAGTTTTGCTTCTTTATATAGAGGGAAACTGGAACACTAAAAGTTATTAAATGAAAGTAATGGAAGGCTCTCTATAAGCTTCTCTCATTTCATCAGATTTGTAACTAACAATTTCTGATTGGTCAAATATCTGATAAATCATCTGTTGAAAACTGCTTGTCATGACTCATTTTAGTAGCTGTGTAACATAGAAGCCACTGACAATTGTTGCTTCTAAAAATTATAATGTTCAAAAATTTTTATCTCTTTTGAAATTGACAAACTGAAATATGACAAGGATGCAAAATCACACTTTTAGCCTGTTATTTACATGGACCAATTACAGATTTTGTAAATCAAGTTTTACCTAGTTATAATATATCTGTCTTATCTTATTTTAATGACACATGCCTGTTAAATCTATAATGTATTGAACTTCAAGGAGTTATATCTTATCTTTATGAGAATATTTTGTTCAATTGTATTCAGTTATTTGTTTTTTTTTCAAGTTTAATTCATTTAGAAAGATATTGTGCTTTCAAGTTGACAGCAGATCTGATTTTGCTTTATCATTCTTTGGAGAAGCCTGCCATACATAACAAAACTAATATTGATCAAACTTTTCCATTGGTAAATATGGTTAGAAATACAAAGTAAGAGTATCTTGTACATGTACGTATAAAAAAAAATTTATCTAGCACCTGTAAGTCACACACTCCCACCCACTGATTGTACAGTTTTAACCCATTTGTTTAATAAATACAAAATGACAAAAAAACTCTCCTGTCAGAAAATTTGTTGAAACTTGCGTCTTTATAGGATGATTGTTTTCTCCCGTTAAATGGCAGTAACTGTTATGGCAAGCCGAAGTGGACAAAAATAGGTATTTTCTAATATTAGAAAATGAATTTGTAATATTAGAAATTCAATTTCTAATATTACTTATTCAATTTCTAATATTACTAATTTAATTTCTAATATTACTAATTCAATTTCTAATATTACTAATTTAATTTCTAATATTACTAATTCAATTTCTAATATTACTAATTCATTTTCTAATATTACATATTTGGTGGATTTTTTAATATTATTAAATGATTTTGTAATATTAGAAATTCATTTTCTAATATTACTTATTCAATTTCTGATATTACAAATTCAATTTCTTATATTAGAAATTCAATTTCTAATATTACTAATTCAATTTCAAATATTACAAATTCAATTTCTTATATTAGAAATTCATTTTCTAATATTAGAAATTCCTCGATAATTTCTAATATTAGAAAATGAATTCATAATATTACAAAATCTTCTTTCTATAATTTAAGATAATTTGTAATATTAGAAAAGATGGCGACTGTTTTAAGAATTACTCATAAATGATTTCTCCCTAAACATTTTTGTTAAAAACGTCAGCACAGTGCAAAAGTGACCTCAGTCAAATACTCTTAAGAATTGAGGCTGCTGCTATTGCCGAAAATCACCAAGACTTGGAAAGATGTCTAGCTGAAGGGGAAAGAAAACTTCGAGAAAGTGAAAATATACTAGACGAAGAAACCTTTTCTAGTATAGAAATCCTTTAGTGATTAGGGATCATTAGTTTTTCTAGCATATCATGGTTTTAAAGAAGCTTTGTTTTATAATATAAGAATTTCTTTTTGTAATATTAGAAATTGAATTTCTAATATTCGTAAATGCCTTTAATTTGTAATATTAGAAATTGAATTTCTAATATTAGAAAATGAATAAGTAATACTAGAAATTGAATTAGTAATATTAGGAATTGAATTAGTAATATTAGAAATTGAATTAGTAATATTAGGAATTGAATTAGTAATATTAGAAATTGAATTAGTAATATTAGGAATTGAATTAGTAATATTAGAAATTGAATTAGTAATATTAGAAATTGAATTAGTTATATTAATAAATCGATTTGTAATATTAGAAAATGGTGCATAATTTCTAATATTACTTATTCAATTCCTAATATTAGAAAATCAATTAAGAATATTACAAAATGAATTTCTAATATCAGAAAATGAATTAGTAATATTAGAAATTGAATTTGTAATATTACAAAACCATTTTCTAATATTATAAATTCTGGGCTATTTTCTAATATTAGAAAATCAAGAATTTCTAATATTCATAAATAAATTAGTAATATTAGAAATGATTAAGTAATATTAGAAAATGAATTTCTAATATTACAAATTCATTTTCTAATATTAGAAAATACCTCATTTTTGTCCACTTTGGCTTGCCATAAACTGTTGTTGAATGCAAAATACCAATTTGATTTTAATGTTAATCTTCATTATAGGGGTACCAAGATATGAAATAAAATTTCATCAAAAGCAAAATTAATCCCTTCAAAAGTAACAGCATCTGGATTTAGTGAAAATCAATATGCATCTGATAACAAAGGGCATGTTCAAATGGTTTTTCATGGTGAAAAATGAGGTTCTAAAAGGGGGGATGAAATTTTGCTAAAACTTCTTGGCTGTCATTTTCAACTTTAATTCTTAATGATCCAATGCATCATTTTGTTTTTCTGAAAAGTGTATGAATTATCAGAGATGATATGAAGAACAACAGCAGGTAAATGAAAAAAGAGAGAAAACACGAAATGGAGATTTTTGGCCCCCAAATTTTTTAATTGCTAAGAAAACCACAGGGTTAATGGAATATGAGGAGTGGGATTTTCTTGTGAGCTGACTGTGTTATGACTGTGTTATGAGTTTCAGGTCAACTAAATGACAGTGATTTTTATGCCACATATATGAATGTTTAGGTCTATTTATGAGAAACCTGTGAATTTGTAGATATGCATATGATGATTAGGAAAAAATTCTTATATACGAAACACATTTTTATAGTTGAGTTTTAAACTGATGAATTCTTATTACTTAAAATCCTAATTTTTGTAATTGGACACATTTCATGTATTTTAAATAGATTTAAAGTCACCTCTCAATATCTCTAAAGTAAATGTAAAAAAATTATTTATTTAATGATGTGTAAAATTTGAATGAAATATTGATACACATTCTGGTTTCAGTGAGAGAATTTATGTTTGTTTTGTAAATTAATTAGAGCAGATAAAAACTTGAAATTTTGCCTTGTTTTACCTAGCTTCATACCTGTATTAGTACTAAAGGGAAGAGAACTTGAGATGTTGCCTTGTTTTACACAGGTCATTATACCTGTACATGTATTAGTAGTAAAGGAAAGAGAACTTGAGATTTTGCTTTGCTTTACCTGGCTCCATACTGTATTTATACTAAAGGGAAAGTAACTTGAGATTTTGCCTTGTTTTACCCAGGTCTTCATACCTGTATTAGTAGTAAAGGGAAGGGAACTTGAGATTTTGCCTTGTTTTATCTAACTACACACTGTATTAGTACTAAAAGAGAAGGGAACTTGAGATTTTGCATTTTGTTACCTGACTCCATACCTGCATTTGTACTAAAGGGAAGAGAACTTGAGATTTTGCCTTGTTTTACCTGGCTTATACCTCTTTTAGTACTAAAGGGAAGGTATTAAGATATTACGATTATACAATTATAGCCTTTGATAAGGTTAATATACATGGCTTTTATGGCTAACCAACTTTTTATTGACTGAGGACAAAGGTAGAGGTCAATAGATCCTTGCATTGATGGATTGAAAATTCTGCACTTTTTAGTGACTTTAACTTTCTCTTTGTAATGTCCATCATGTACAATTGGTAATTATAGAAGGATTGCTCAGTTTTGTTAATTTCACTTAGAGTAAAATGAGTGCAATTTATTGAGGGGTAATTAAAAAGTATAAACAATATTTGCTATTTCCTCAAACAATCAAGAACATTCAAACGTATGTTCCGTATTCTGAATTTTTACATGTACTTCATGAATATTTGAAAAGAATATAAGTATTTTCCATAAATATCTGAGATGCCTTGTGAAGAGTATGGTTTATTTCCTCGAGATCCAAAGTCAGACAATCTCATCTTCAAGATTCTGGACAGTTAATTTTCTTCATGCACAACATGTTATGGTATAATACATTTTTGTGTCTTTCTGTAAAGGTTCATTGTATTCTTTAAGATGGTTAGGAGTAATCACACTTATGTGTATAAGGTTAATATTATATTTTTCCAAAGTCCAATTATCTCCCACACAAGATGTTAAACCATAATTGTTTTCTTTGTATGATACACTGTCATTATGTGAAGTTTCATTGAATTAATCAATTTAGGAAGATATGTGCATACAGATGTATGGGTATATAAAACTTCGAACATTGTATTTTTGTGTGTGTGTATGTGTGTTGGGAGCAAAAAGGGGGGGGGGGGGGTAATATACATGTATTATTGATGCACAATGTTAACTTCCATATTTCTACAAAAGATATCTCTTCATTGATGTTCATAAAAAAAAATAAAAAAATATACCGGTAATGGTTACAATGACTTTTTCCTTTCTAGACATACTTTTTAAAGTGCCAAAAAAAAGAAAGATAAATGGAACACCGGGTAAAGTAAAATAAAATCTGAAGGCAAATTGTTCTAATTTTAGTTATACATAGTTAGGCTGTTGGTAGAAGTTGATTTGCCTATATTAAATTCTGAAATGAAACATGTACATGATAATGTTCTATCATCATTGTAGTATATAATGGGAAGTAATTGTAAATATAGTCCAAAGCAGAATATTAAAGTAAGGGGGTTGGAAAGTCAAATTGATATTTATCAGACGATTCATTAGTATTCAAACTGTCCTACTTTAACATCATGGACCTGTCAGGTAATTCCTGTCTTATAATTTAGTTACATGATATTTAAGAATTAAGACATTTGTACTTTTATAATAACCTTGAAAATCAAATGGATTCTAAATTGTCATAAATATATCTAAAAAAAAAAATTCACAAACAGTAAACAAATGTTATAGTAAAATTGTAGATAGAACTCCAAATAATTTCCAGGTATACCAATGATAGAGTCGATTCATTTTTCAATCTTTGAATTTTTGGACCACAAAAGATTACTTGTACTAGATACAATAACTGGTAGGACAAAATCCACACATGTACTGGAGAAAAATTTAATTTAAAGAACAGTATTTTTATTGCTGGTGTTTTAATTCACAGCCAGGTCATCAGCACAGAGAAAAATCTTGTCATTGCAAGTTTAAGATGGCATCTAGCACTAGTTTTCATCTTTGATGTTTTTTTATAAAGTTGGTTGTTTCCTCAAACATTCAAGTTGACTGACAATATTTCAGGAAATAGAGTGACAGTATCTAACCAGTTGCTATGAGAATCTTAGCTAGTTTTACAGTTAAAATGAAAACATTCTGCTATCAAAATTATGTTCTGTCTGACAAATTTTGGCATTTCTAGCAAGTGGTCACCTTGTTGATAATGAAACTATATTGGTTTTTATAGTATGTCTTATACCCCACATGTGAGAAAAGATAAAGAGAAGGTTTGGGTACCCATAAAACAGGTTTAACACCACCTCTATTCTGTGTCTGTACCAAGTCAGACTATTCTGACTCACTGTTGTGTTTATGTTTGTGTTTTGTGCTCTTTTATTTTATTTTTTGTGCATGTTGTCGGTTGGATGGCATAGATTGATTTGGTATGCCATTGTTGACCATTCCTATTGTTTATTCTTAATTTATTTTTAGAGACACAGACTTCTCATAACAGGTAGAGACTAATAACTATGGATTTCAATGCACTTATGTAATGACTTATAATTATTGTTAAACAGAATGATTTAAAAAATCAAAATCACAAACTTTGTAAATTTTCAAGCATTACTGATTGTTAAGGTAAAATCTGATAAAGATATTTGGGTAGGTTTTTAAATCCACATGTGTAGAGTGACTTACAATATATCTCTATTGATGGTTATAGATTTTCAGTTTTAAGATGACAAGTTGAATGCCTGCATTGTAAAGTTTAAACAGTACATTATATTTATTGACAAAGATTGGGAAATTTTTGTGCAATTTAATATAAGTTTAAACATGTGAACTACCTTAAGAATAAACAATGACCCATTTACATAATTTACTTCATCTTTTAATAGAAAATCCAAAGAGAAATGAATTCTATTAGCAATCAGGTCATGAATTGTTGAAAGATTGTCCCTGATTTGATATATAAGGAAAGAAAATTTAGATATTAAAGAAGAATATAAATAAATGTACTTGTTGCCATGCTATTTCTGCAAAAAAGAATATGTTAACAATAAACTGTAATTAAGGTGGGACATTAGTAACAATACGACATTACGAAAAGAGTTATTGTTCCTAACGTTATCGAACTAAACCTTTTTTTTTTTTTAGCAAATTAAGTGTCATGTTACGTTTTCAACTGCTTAACATATCTAGATTATTATAGTATTAAATATGATTTTGTATGAGTTTAACAATGTGTAAACTCAGCCTTTTCACTCACAACTCAACAGGAATTCCATGAGACTTTCAGATAACTTTATCACATGATGCCATAGTACACCTCCTATTTTAGATTTTGGTCTGACTAACTTTTTGGGTTTTCCATAGCAAAGTAAAGAGGCTGTCTTTTATCTTGCAAGTAGGGGTATCATTAAGTGAGCATTGCTCACAGCTATTTAAAAATTTCATCTCACTGCTGTTGAAGTTTTCCTATCCAAAATATTGACATTTCCTTTCGTGTATCTATGTAAGGCAGGGGTATCAAGTAATTTCTTCTAGTTTTACATGTTATAAAATGACTTTCCATGAAAGACATAATTGTTTAATAAAACATCCGTGAATTATGAGAAAAAATGTTATATATATGAATTGTTTGTAACAGAAAATAAAGACATGGTTAGATTAATTTAAGTTGATATTCTAATAATTTATCAGAGTATTTTTTTAATACTTGAATGTGAGATTTATGGAGAAAAAAGGGGAAAAAAGATCTCAGCTTGAAAACTAGCATGTCCATGAATATAATAGTGTAGTAAATGTTGAAAATTTTAATCCATTCAAAAGAAATTTGTTGACAGGAATTACTGTATCAAAAGTAATGATTTTTAATTTAGATGCAGTGAAATATCTGGTTGAGAAAAAGAATCTGACTGATGCTAGAAAAACCTATTGCATCTTCATCACTGAAACAGTTTAATATGTCATCAGAAATGAATTATTCTGTCAACACAGATATAAAAATAAGCTTAGGCTGCAATTTCATTATGGAGATTGATTACAATCCTTATTTGAGTTCTATTTTAATGTCATATTACTGATATATCTGTTTACATTGGAGCACATCATTGATATTTTGCTCTGAACACCTACTCAAGTAAATTTGAGGGGGTATCATATCCACTTGACTTCATTGGCTAAAGTGTGTAACAGTTTAATGGGGTAAACACCCTGCTTCCTCAGCTGGAGGTTAATTACCGGTAATAACTAATCAAGCCTGCACTTATCATATAAAAAATATGTACTTTTTCAAAAAATACTTCCTGATATGGTTATATTTTGAGGAAATGTAGAAAACACAATACTTGACTTTTCCACTTGTTAGCTTGACTTTTCCATCAGTGATTTTTTATTTAAGTACATGTATAACTTTATCAGATTTCTAAGGAGAAGAGAATATTACACCCTTGTCAAGGAAGCTTATTCAGAAATATTATACATACTTGAAAATCCTGACTCTAGAAACACAATTATGTGACAAATTGCTTTTTTAGCTCACCTGTCCTAAAAGGACATGTGAGCTTTTGCCATCACTTGGTGTCCGTCGTCCGTCTGTCCGTCATCTGTCGTAAACTGTTTCAAAGGTGGTAAATTTATACTGTAGAAACCAAATGTCTGTAGAATCTGTAGGCTACAAAAGTCAAAAGGCATCATGGTGTAAAGAGTAATTGTTTATAAAACAGAAAACAGTTCCATTCAGTAGATGTTGTTCTCTTACTTCACAAATATATTGTTTTTAGGTACTTTTACGAAATATAATGGGCATTATAGATTGTGAATCAATTTATAATATACCCGAGCAACAGCCCTTGACAACACAAAATTTACCTCACCTCAACAAATAAAACTTTAAGAAAATACAGCATCTTAGGGACCATGTATTACATTGTTGTGTGTACAGACTTGACAGATGCTATTCAAATTGAAGACACGTTATAACCTTTTCATTGTTGTTATCATCTCTCTTGCTTTTGGCACCTCAAAAAAAATTTTTAATTATATTTTAGGTTGGTCTTGAATGTGATGTTCACTACAACACTAAAGCAGAAGGTAAGGACAAATTTTTGTGTTTTTAGTTTATATTTTATTTGTAATAAGAGGATTAATGTCATTTAGATGTATGTAAATGTTTTGCCATGAATGGACTGTGATTAACTGTATACAGGTCTGTTGAAAGGCATGTTTGATTGAAATTAGTTTTATATGTTATAGAGTATAGGTAAATATAAGTTTATAACAATTATGAATTATAGAATAAGGTTGTAATCAAAATACATACGAAGGTATATTTATAAACTTGAGTTTTGTATGTCTCATGGATCTTGATCATTTGTAGAGAAAAGGGTAATGGACAAATTACAGGTATACCCTTAAGACACCCAAAAAAGCATCATCCTCAAGTCATGACCTGTGACTATATTCATTGTATTTTTGCACTGGGTAAATGAAGAAATAACTTCAATCACATGGTACACACTAAATAACATGTTATTTTAAAGTATGCACCACATGCAATGAGGTTATTTCAAATATGCTGAAAACAAAATTACAGTCAATCCTTATAATGTAAATTCTATGGTTGTTTTAACGTCAATAACAGACGGATTCCCTTTTATAGTAGAAAGGAAAAATTATGATATGATAGACTAAAAAAGTCAACTAATCAAATAACACATTAAATCCAATATTAAATTATGTTTGGGGTTTTACTCTTAATACCAAAAAAAAAAATTATGTTTACAATGCAGCAAGATGAGTGTTTACTTTTATATTTTATTTAGAGATGTTTTTGCACTTCAAAAAAACTAGAATTTGTTGTTGGTTTATCACTAACAACAAGTGTTAGATTACTTTTATTTTTTTTATTTGATAAATTACCAATCAATAAACGTTTAATTACATAATGGATATTTTTATAAATTATGCCAGATTGATTTACTTTAAACATGTTTTTATGTTTACACTATTCAAGTACTAATTGAAACCAAATTGATTTTTTTTCTTCTGTTGTCACATTGTAAAATGATATTTGCTTTTTTTGTGCTGAGGATATTGACAATGGTCTACAAGTTGCTTTTAAAGCAAATATTTTCATTTTTTTAATGAAGCTTTGTAGCATCTCTATAAATTTTGCTCATTTCTTGCAGGTAAAACCTGGGACTATTATACTAAGTATAATAGTCCCAGGTAAAACATATAACATGTGGCAACAATTGCCAGTGGTAAAATTTTGAAAAACTCTCAGATGCCAAATCAGCCATAATTTCACATCATGCATCCATATTCAGGATACTTTAGGATGATTGTTTTCTGATAGGTTAGATTTTACCAAAAATCTTTCTTTTTTATATACATCATGGCAGGAAAAGTTAAAAGTTAAAAGATTTCTGTTTGGTCAAGTGTTTGAAAATCATGGCTAAATGAACAAAAATTGTGACTGAAAATTAACATTACCACCATACTTGACACTTCTTTTTTATTTGTCAAATTTAATTGAAAAATGATAAAAGTCTGGTTTGAAATTTGTTGGCAAAATTAAAACTTTATATATATATATATGTACCATATGTTTTAAATTTTCTAATTTCATCCAGGTTTGATAAGCAACAAAGTTGAAAAAACAATTCTTTGAAGTCTTGGCATTTGAATTATTGAGAAAATCAGTACATTTTTTGAAAGATTCTGGATGAGATTTCCTTCTTTCATTTCTATACAACATATATTTGGCTCTTATTTTGGATTGGTCAGTTTCATCAATTCTTTTACAAAATCAAATGTGCTTTCACTTTAAGAATTTAACTTTAAAGAATCTATAGATGCAGATTCTGAGAATTTCCTTGTGTTGATCGATGTACATGGATAACATATTTTGCCAATTATACTACCCGTAGATGAAATACCTGACATTTATATAAATTATCCATTTTTATATAATCTTTTTAATACATACCTGAGCCGATTATAAAATAAGGTGTATACAAAGAGTAAGTTAGTAAATTATTTGAGAGAATCCAGATGAAGGAGATTGATTATTATAAACCTAATTAAGATACAGCGTGATTTTATGAAAATTGTTTGTTTAATAAAATGAAAACCCTAAATTATCTATCTGATATGATGTTAGGAAGTATCTTTAAATGAAAAAGTCTACTGTCACACCTCACTCCCCCATAAAAAAACACCAAAAATTGTGGACTACCTTGGTAAAGTTGGTAAATACCACGAAACCTCAATATATTATATTTGTGTCTTTGCAGGATGTACAAATTTATCTGGGAGTTTCCCAGATTTATACTACAGACAAGATGGATTGTTTCCAGACAAACCTAGCTTGTTTAACCTAACTCCTATAGAAGAAAAATGGAATCATTTTATATATCCTGGTGTTAATGTTACATTAAAAGTACCTCCAAATGGTTAGTATTTTTACTATACTATTGTATGTTTATATAGAAAGTGTAATGTATTGTTATACCTTTGATTTTTTCCTATATAAATAGAAATTCAGATCAACATTTTGACTTTTTTAAAACATTATGGTGAACTGTTTACCATCAACAGTTTCGAACCGTTGTACTGGGTCCGATCTGTTGACTGCTTGCCTTATTTTGATTGGTTACTAAAAATAGCAGCTCCACGTGAACAAAATCATCTGTTTATGCATAAAAATTGGAAAAATGAAACTAAAAGCAGGAATTAAACTTACTACTTTTCATTCTGATTGGATAAAAACATGGCTACCAGAGGCAATTCTTGATTCTGATATGGTCAAGTTCTCAAATGTCTTTTCTAAAAACTACAATGTCAAATCTGTTGGAGAGACTCTCTACAAAGATTCATCATTTGGTGTTTATCGGGTGGCATACCTGGCAGCTACAGTGGCACATAGGTTTGCATTGAAGCCTAGGGGAAATACCAATTCCAACAATTCCTCAGAAACCACAAGGCCAGCAATAACCAAACATAGCAGGAATAACATATGGAAGGGCCTTTATTAAAGTCTTCATTTCATTTGGATCAGATGAAAAACATGGCCACCGCATGCAGTTATTGATTCTGGTTGGTCAAATTTTTAAATTTTCTCCTCAAAAACTACAATGCCAAATCTTTTTAAACAAATGTTTTTTATTTGGTCTTGATTGGATGGAATACATGGTGGCTATGGTGGCACACAATAAGTTTGCATGAAGCCAATACAAAATCACAGTTTCTCTGAAACTATAAAGCCAATATTAACCAAACTTAATAGGAATAATGTATGGAAGGTTCTGGTTTTCTAGGCCTTGATATGTTGTATAAAAACAATATTCAGTATGCAGTATGTTATCACTTCATTATTCAAGTGAGCAATTCAAGTTAACTTGAGCCTCTAGTCTTGATCACAACATCATCTAGACAGGATCAATCCCATTCTTTCATTTGGTATTATTTTAAGGCTACAGGCAAGTACAATGTAGTATGCTGAATATTTAACATTATTGGTCAGTTTTTAACTTTTATACGACCGCAAAATTTTTGCAGTCGTATATTGGTATGACGTTGGCGGCGTCGTCGTCGTCCGAAGACATTTGGTTTTCGCACTATAACTTTAGTATAAGTTAATAGAAATCTATGAAATTTAAACACAAGGTTTATGACCACAAAAGGAAGGTTAGGATTGATTTTGGGAGTTTTGGTCCCAACAGTTTAAGAATTAGGGGCCAAAAAAGGGCCTAATAAGCATTTTTGGTTATTATCTTGGTGTAAGGGAGGTAATCCAAACACATTTAAAGTAAAATGTTGTGTATGATTCGATTACCTCCCTTACGAGTCGTGAATTATGTATAAAGAAATGGGGGGGGGGGAGGTGAAAACAAAATTTAGGGGAGGGGGGGGGGTAAATGAGAAAATTGGGGGGGGGGGGCAATTTTTTTCTCATTTCAGATTTCAGAAATTAAAAAGTACATTTCAAATTTTTTTTTGCAAAAAGGGGGGGGGGGGTTACAATAATTTTTATTGTTTTTTTTTGGGGGGGGGGTTAATGTGCAACTTCATAGTGTATTGCACAAAAGCAAAAAAAAAGGGGTAAATTATTTTTTTTTGGGGGGGGGGGGAGGGGGCAATTCGCCACAGCATATTGTATTGCACAAAAAGCAAAAAATTGAATATAAATTCAAATCATATGACCAATTCTAAGTTCTTTGATTACAGTTATTCTGTGTCAGAAACCTATTATGTGTCAAATATTAAATTACACTCCAAATTCAGACCTGTATCAAGTGCTAATATTGTGTCCATTTTTGCCCCAATTGTTCAGGGTTGGAGCTCTGCGGTCGTATCCAGCTGCGCTCAGCGAAGCAATTTATTCAAATTATGAAGACTGAAACAAAATGAGTGGCATGTGGAAAAAGAAAGAGAACCCCTTACCAGTAAAATTTACAGATATAGATTTTGATTAACTTGAATTGTTTTACTCCACAATTTATTGTGACTGATATGTTTTGTGTATTAATTCTGTTTTAGCAAGTTTTAAGAATGTGAAAGGATTTGAATTAGTAAGGAGATCTGATAATCCCTCAATAACAACAGCCTGCTATGTTTTTGCATTTGATGGGTCAAAACTTAACTCCAGTACCAAAAATGTAAGTCTGAATTGAATGTACAATGGTTATTTGCATGTTCAAGTTTTCCTAAAATGTTCGTGCTTGATCAAAATACAACTATCTTCCAGAAAATGTAACAGCATTCCAAAAAAACTGAACAAATGATATAAATCATTACTAAGTTACTGCCCAAGTAAATGGAGTTGAATATAGTTATCTGTACATGAATCAACCCCAAAATATTTTTGTGGAAATTCTGGAAAAGTTCCAGATATTACACTGGGTCAAAAGGGAAAAAAACTAGGGGTTTCCAAATGAAGAGCAAAGGAAGGTCAATTTATTTTAAAGTCATACTTGCAAACATGAACGCTTTGGAGTTAAATATTTGATTCAATCCCAATTTAAAGATGGGGAAAAGGTGTGCAAGTATTTACATTTTATCAGTCTACAACAAAATTCATTGTATCCTTTATATTGCAACGGCATCCAATTTTCCAGTTTTTTGGGGAAGAATCTAATTAAATACCAGAAAGTTTTGATAGGTGTATACTTAACAAATTGTAAAATATCATCTCCTTCACGTTTGCCCTCACTTTCAATGATTGGTTGCAGTTTGTTCTGGTTCATGGTGTTCATGGCATCACATATCTGAAGATTACTCATATCAGTTAGCAAAGTCAGATTTCCATGCCTTTTCTTGATAAGTTAAGTTTATTTTAGCTCTGGATAAAAACAATAAATGTTCATTATCAATGAATATTAGTGATGGGAATCGGTCAGATTTTCAAGATTGATGATCGTTGTATCAACTTTATCTGATGATCGATGACTTATCTTTACATTGGATTTATTGTTGATATACTTTAAATTATGGTCATTCTGCTGGTCATAAGCAATGCATGTGCAGACAATGAGGAACCAGAGTGAGTTATCTTTTCCTAACCAATGTAGGAAAGGGAGATAATTAAATTCTCTCCCTTTTGTCCTGAGGCTAAAAGGGAGACAAATTTATTATCTCCCTTACCTACATTGGTTAGGAAAAGATAACTCACTCTGGTTTCTCATTGATAGGAATTGCCTTTGGAGAACGGTAAGCACCGAAAAAAAAACCATATGTTCACCTTTCATGCATTACGTTTGTTTATATTTAAAATAAAATTCCATTTTGTTTTTAGGTCACCTGGCCCAAAGGGTCCGTCGTCGTCGTTACTAAAAATACGGAAAAGGGGGATGAATTTCAAAAATCTTCTATGAAAATATAAGGCCAATTGGAACCAAACTATGTCCAATTTCGTGGACCCTGAACCAAGATGGCCACCACAGCCAAACTTAGTTTAACATAGGACCCTAGTGAAAATTCACTCAAAAATATTCTCGTTTGAAACTACTGAGCCAATTGGAACTAAACTTTGCAGCATTGGTCCTTAAATGGTCCTCTTTCAGAATTGTGTCCAATCACACAGATTTTGAACCAAGATGGCTGCCATGGCCGAACTTAGTTAAATATTGGACCCTATGGGAAAATTCATTTAGAATCTTCTTGTCTAAAACCACTTAGCAAGTTGGAACAAAATTTAGCAGTAATGGTCCTTAGATGGTTCTCTTTTAGAAATGTTTCATTGACCTGGACTGTCAACCAAGATGACTGCCATAGTTGTACTTAGTTTAACATAGAACCCTATGGAAAAATCAGCCAAATTGACTGCAACACTTAAATTTTTAGTCTTGCTCAAGGTGAAAAGTTAAATCCAGGTGAGTAATACATGCACTTGAGAGCCTCTTGTTTGTTTATCATCTATTATTTATTGTTTATACTTATCGAAAAGTCCACTGGCATTGATTACCAGGGACGATCAGTTAAAGAAATTGTTTGGTTTACACATGAGTGATCATATCTATTTATATTCTATTAGATGGGAATGATCTCATCCATATGGGAAAAAAATAGATAAGTCCAACTTTAGGTATTTGCAAAGTAAATATTGTGTATTGATATTGAAACATGGAATGAGGGAATTACTTTATGTTGATAAGTATGAATAGACAGATTTTAGTAAAGGAATATAAATAAATAAGAAAGTAACAGAGAAAAGTCATATCTTTATTCAAATGCAAGTCATATAACAAAAATCTATCTTAGGTTTTAAGAATCTATCATCGAATTGGAGGTCCTCATCCGACCAATAAGTGGATGTTTCTGATGATCATTGCACCACTAAAAAATATACAGATCATCTGTTTTGATTTTTCACAAAACAGAAATACATCTAATACTTTTAAGTATCACAATACAGATATACATACCAGTGATTATGAGATCAAATTGAGGAACAGTTCTTCAATAAGCAGAATAAAATATTAATTTTTTTCTATTAGTTAAATATAGAATCTTACATCGCAAGCAGTTATTTATCAGAATTCTACAGTCATGATAGTTAAACCTTCAGATTTGGAGCTATGGCTATCAAGATGTAAAAATATGATAATAAACTGCTCCTGATTTAAGATTCTGTTTCCCTCATTCTTTCAACAGTTTTAAATCAGCTGTAATGTTATTTATAATGCACAAATCGCCATGAACCTTGTATTGACCCTCTCACATCTTTCTTATGACGCAACACATCTTATATATGTCACATTTAGAAACTGAAATTTTGTTGGATTCCTTGATTATCTCTGTTGATCAGTCTAGATGCTTGACTTTTTGTCCTTTCTGTAAAGAGGACAAATATACCTAAGCAGCAATAAATTATTGTTAAGAGACATATTTGTTATGCAGAATATTTTGTAGATACTTTGATTAAACCTTGCTATGGAATCTTCTCCTCTAAAACCACAGGGCAGATTGGAACAAAATTTGACAGCAAATGTCCTTAGGCAGTCCTATATCCGATGACCCAACCCATCATCTAAGTTGGCAGACAGAGCCGAACATAGTTTAACGTAGGACCCTATGGGAAAATTACTTAACGATCTTCTTGTCTGAAACCACCGGGCCAATTGGAACAAAACTTGGCAGCAATGGTCCTGAACTGGTCCTCTTTCAGAATTTTATCCAATGACCCTGTCCGCCATCCAAGATTGTTGCCAGAGCCGAGCAAAGTTTAACACTTACCTATTGGAAATTTACTAACAGATCTTCTTCTCTGAAACCACTGGGCCAATTGGAACAAAACTTGGCAGCAATTTTCGTTAGGTGGTCCTCTTTCAAAATTATATCCGACAACCCTGTCCGCCATCGAAGATGGCTGCTAGAGTGGAACATACTTTAACATAGGACCTAATGCGGCCCGGGAAATCACTGAAAGATCTTCTTGTTTGAAACCAATGAGCCAGTTGGAACTTGACAGCAATGTCTCACGCTGCTAGTGAAGATGGTCATAGTCCAGGTGATCGAAACAGGCTCCTGGGAGGTTCTAGTAATTTTTATTTTCATTTTTTTTTCAGGGAGAGATCCTTTTTAAAATTTGGGCAATAGCTGTGACAAAGGAAACAACTTTTGAGTTTGAGGTTTATACTCTTCCAAAACCTCCTGCGAATGAACAGAGTGGAATGTCAATTAAGAGATTAGTACAAATTAATCCATGGTATGGTAAGTGTATTATTTACAACTTTTAAACATCTCATCTATCCCAGTGAACTTAAAATTAAAGAGACCACAGACACACCAACTCTTTATTCATATCTAGATTTGTACTTGTACATAGATCATAATGGGCAATTGAAATCAAAAGTTTATGACAAATGTTATGATTTTAATTTTCCAACTGTGGATTTCCCCTTTCTTAGCAGTAACATACCAATTTCTCCAGTGTACATTTTTTACAGTTGATTCGTTACTGCCGTGCATGTAATGTATACAGTGACTTTCTCGGTATGGCAACATTGCGATCACATAAACTTCTAAGACAGGGTTATGTTCAGTCTCTGTGAATTTCATCACTCCAAAAGTTTTATGGTCGTCATCTCGGAAATTGATTGGCAGATAGGAATTTTCTATCTCGCATATGAAACTAGATATTTTCAGTTAGATTTCACGTCCTTCTGGAATTGACACCTCACCTTACTTTACACAATTTACTGGCAATGTAGGGTGCCATTGACTGGAGCAGGACATGCTTAGCCTTTCATTTGCATTTATAAATACAGTCAACTCTCGTTATGTCAAACTCGCTTGAGTCGAATTTTCGGATGAGTCAAATTTTTTATATGGTCCCAAATGTTTTACAGTGCAAACCTATGTAGTTTGACCCCCTTTTTAGTTGAATTTAAATGAGTCGAATTTTCTTCTATCTCGAACTAAGTTTTGATTTCCAAATTATAAAAACAACAAAAATTTTATTCGTTATGTCGAATAATCATCATCAAAACTTCACCTTGTGGATTTATCGTCTTCACAGGTAAGTTTTATTTCCTGTAATTGACAATCGGTGTCTATTGATTTATAAAGAATTCACAATGATTGTAAAAACAATTTACCTTGAGTAGATTAATTAGTGTCAATTTGCCTACTGAGGTTTTTAATCAACAAGTTAATCATTATCTACCCTTTTCACCAGCACCTACAAAGATTTTAGAATTATCGGAAGTAGTAAATGACCTCCCCGTTGTAACTTAAAAAATTTTTCATCTCCGTTTTAGTCGAATTTCTTCTATCTCGAATTATTTTTGTCCGAAGGAGTTCGAGATAACGAGAGTCGACTGTATTGCAATATTGTCTGTTTACAAACATTCAAAAATTTTCAAATGTACATTTATTCATGTAAATGTAAGGCTAAAAGAAATGCATTTACATCCTATGGGATAGGACATAGGAAAGAATAACATCCTACAAGACAGAAAATGGGAAAGGATAATATCCTACAGGACAGAACATGGGAAAAGATTACATTACACAGGACATATCATGGGAAAGGATTACATCCTACAGGACCGAACATTGGAAAGGATAACATCCACATGGTAGAAAAATCTCAAAATAGGAAATATAACATCCTACAGGATAGAACATCAGAAAGATGACATCCTAAGGATAGAACATGGAAAGGATGACATCCTACATGGGAAAAGATAACATCCTAGGGGACAGAACATGGGAAAGGATAACATCCTACAGGACAAAACATTGGAATAGATAACATCCTAAGGATAGAACATAGGAAAAGATAACATCCTAAAAGACAGAAAATGGGAAAGGATATATAATATCCTACAGGACAGAACATGGGAAAGGATTACATTCTACAGGACAGATCATGGGAAAGGATAACATCCTACAGGACAGAACATTGGAAAGGATAACATCCACAATCGTAGAAAATAGGAAACATAACATTCTACAGGATAGAACATGGGAAATTCTAATATCCTACAGGACAGATCATGGGAAAGGATAACATCCTACAGGATAGAACATGGGAAATTCTAATATCCTACAGGACAGATCATGGGAAAGGATAACATCCTACAGGATAGAACATGGGAAATTCTAATATCCTACAGGACAGATCATGGGAAAGGATAACATCCTACAGGATGGAACATAGGAAAGGATAACATCGTACAGGACAGAAGATGGGAAAGGATAACATCCTACAGGATAGAACATTGGAAAGGATAACATTCTATAGAACAGAACATTGGAAAGGATAACATCCACAATCATGGAAAATAGGGAACATAACATCCTACAGGATAGAACATAGGAAATTATAACATCCTACAGGACAACATGGGAAAGATGACATCCTACAGTTTAGAACATTTGAAAAGATAACATCCTATGGGACAGAACATGGGAAAGATGACATCTTAAGGATAGAACATGGAAGGATGACATCCTACAGGATAGTACATGGGAAAAGATAACATCCTGTAGGATAGAACATGGGAAAAGATAGCATCTTACTGGATAGAACACGGAAACGATAACATCCTATGGACAGAACATGGGAAAGATGACATCCTAAGGATAGAACATGGGAAGGATGACATCCTACAGGATAGTACATGGGAAAAGATAACATCCTGTAGGATAGAATATGGGGAAAAGATAGCATCTTACTGGATAGAACACGGAAAAGATAACATCCTATGGGACAGAACATGGGAAAGATGACATCCTAAGGATAGAACATGGGAAGGATGACATCCTACAGGATAGTACATGGGAAAAGATAACATCCTGTAGGATAGAACATGGGGAAAAGATAGCATCTTACTGGATAGAACACAGGAAAAGATAACATCCTAGGGGACAGAACATGGGAAAGGATAATATCCTACAGAACATCCTAAGGATAGAACATAGGAATGGATAACACACTATAGGATAGAACATGGGAAAAGATAACATCCTGTAGGATTGAACATGAGAAAAGATAGCATCCTGTAGGATAGAACATGGGGAAAAGATAGCATCTTACTGGATAGAACACAGGAAAAGATAACATTCTAAGGGACAGAACATGGGAAAGGATAATATCCTACAGAACATCCTAAGGATAGAACATAGGAACGGATAACACACTATAGGATAGAACATGGGAAAGGATAACATCCTACTAGATAGAACAATGGAAAAGATAATACCCTAAGGATAGAATATGGGAAAAGATAACATCCTGTAGGATAGAACATGGGAAAAGATAGCATCCTGTAGGATAGAACATGGGAAAAGATAACATCCTATTGGAAGAGCATGGGAAAGGATATTATTGTACTAGATAGAACATTGGAAAAGATAACATCCTACAGGAAAGCATTAGATACATATTCATTGTATTAGTAACCTTGAGTGGTCAGTATTTGTATGTTATAAAGATAAGATAAAAACTTTTTTCTGCCAATTTTTAACATTAAATGCAGAAAAAGACAACAGTGGAATTGAGAAGCTTTGTTTTATTAATAAACTTTTGATATTCATTTATAGATCTTCTTACCAAACCATCAGCAAACTGGGTGACCACAATTAGCTATTATGGCAGTAGTAATGAGAAATTTATTTACATCGAGTTTGCTAAACCTCCAGATGTTTATAATTTCAAAAATTTCATAATAAGGCTCGTACAACTGGATAGTAATGATGTCTATATAGAAACTATCAGAAGCATAACTGTTTCTAATGTAAGTATATAGTTTTATAAACTAGAGGTACCTGGCTAGAAGTGAAGCAGAGCAACATTCAATAATTTTTGTTTCATCTGTAAACCTCTATATAACCTAGATCATCCATGTGCACGTACACTCAGTTTTTGGCGGGAACCAAACTATTAAGTCAAAGTTTCAAAACTTAGGCAGGTGGTGAGATCTATAACTGGTAATTAAAAGTAAAGTATAAAACTTGAGTTACAAATTATTTATTTTATTTCATAATTTTTTTTCTTATCAAACTTTCAAAGCAGTTTAATACCTTGTGGTATGTTAAAAAAAAATGTTCTCCAACAAAAAATGTTGCATTCCTTCATCACCTCCATTTAGAATAAATTAAACATCCATAGTTTATAGAGTACATTGTGAATATATTGGCATATCATCTTACAAATAATTATGGAACAAAAAGTATGTATAAACAACTAATCGAAAATATAAATTACTTTAATCTAATAAAACATTAGTATGTCATGGGAGCTTTATAGTATTGACAAAGGTCTCATCTAACACATAGATCAAACAATAAAAATTTTCCATATTAAATGTGAGACCTAACACAAGATGTCTTTACAAGTGTAAGAGAATCCTTGTTTTGTTTCTGCAGAAAGATTAACTGAGGAGTATATACGCACAGATGATCACAGATGAACTAAGTTATTTAGAGCTTTGAAGTAATTTGTGTTTTTGAGCTATGAGAATTTAGTAAGGGACATAAATCCAGAAATATTTTCCAAGATTGTTAAAGTAAAAGAATGAAGTAGAATTGTAATGATCTTTGCCATTATTACGTAGTTCGAGATGTTAGACATGCCATTTTAATTTAACATAAATACTTGTATGAATTTTTATTGTTAAAGAGATTGGATTCAGGACTTCACATTGAACATTGTCAATCCGTTCATGGAGCAATACATTACTTATCACATCTGTGCAGTATAGTTGGGGAATAACTTCTTAGTTCCAAATCCTGTTTGATTTAATGATTTTACACATCATTCATGTTGACACCTTGATATAGAACTACATTTACCTCTTTTAAATATAATTTGCCATAAAATATAGGAGCCTGTGGTTCATCTCCAGAACACACAGATTGCTTTCCAATTAGATGTTATTTTTCTTTCAGTATCAGTACTGGTTCAGTCATGTCAAACCAGGTCGATATAAGGTCACAGTGAGTATTACACAATATAGAATTTTACATAATAGGGTCCCTTTGCACAAACATTCATACGACTATGATTATTCGTGAAATCTGATTTTCTGTCTTCAGTGTATAATTTTTATTCTATTTATGTCTTGGAACCAGGATCTTAACATCCCATATAATAGAAAATAGAGAGCTCATCATATAGACCTCAACAGGCAAAAGCTTACTTCATTACAAAGGAACTAATTGCCACAGAAATGCTGGTATGTTGCCTCACTGATGCATACCCTATATTCTTACATTGTCAAATTGTATACTGGGTAAGTGAAATTGAACTACATGATTCTTTTTTATGTCTAGGTGGAGCCAGAGAGCACTTACCAGGATTGCTACTGTTTTGACACTGGTAGTGCTTGTGTGCCTTGTATTAGAACAGCTACAAAACCAATAGTTATAGATAATGGTATGTACATCGTATAATATCCTCACTTTGTTATTATACTCTAAGCATGCTTGATACTGATATGATGTTTATTGACATGAAAGTTTATTTTTTATTCAGTAAAAAGAAAAAAATATTTTATATTCAACATTTCAACTCTGGATTTTCTTTGCTGTATTGGTAGAATAGGATCTTAGACACACAATCATACTTGTTACAGGGTTCGCACGGGTGCTTGAAAACATGGAAAGTACTTGAAATTGAAAATTGGAAATTAAGGCCTTGAAAGTACTTGAAATTCAAAAGGAGGTCCTTGAAACTCCTACAAAAACTGTGTTTTTGAAGAATCAAAAAAATTGGTTAAATTTTCTGTCATAAAAGTGTTTTTAATTCGTTTTCAGATCACTCGATCTCGCGTTTATCGGTATTTTTGTCAAGACTTTATATAAGTTTCGCGTATTTTCCCTGTTCTAAAAATAGCTACTTTTCTGTGAAACCGGTGCGTAGTAATTTCTGTGATGCGGTGAAGAAATAAATCTGACTTTGCGTAAAAATTTTAGTAATTAAACGATTCAGATTGATTTTTTGGTAACTTAAATTAAATTTAACTAATAAAACATCTTTCATTTACTTGATTAAATGTATTTTGCAGATGAATTTTAGTCACAGTGAGCAAACCGAAACTGAAAGTAGTTCGAAAGAACGTTGATGACATGCCTGGGAAATGTAAATTCTCGGATGTATGGCTTGCTCTCTTAAAATTACATATAGGTCATAACCATATGGATTTAAATTGTCCATATCAGTTGATTTCTGGTCCTTGAAAATTTGGAAATTGGTCCTTTAAAGTCCTTGAAATGTCCTTGAATTTTGTGGTATAAAATGTGTATGAACCCTGTTTTTATGTAACTTCTATATTGGGTACATCTAAGGTAGTCCTATTTTGTAAGTATTCACACACAGTGAACCATGCAAAGGTCCAACTTTTTTTTTAAATTTTTCACCCCCAGCCATACAGCTGTTTTGTAGGATCTTATGCAATTGTGTCGAATTGTCCTATAATTGAACATCTCTGACAGTATTCAAGCAAATATTATTCTGAGTTACCTCAACAGAATTTCTTGCCCATCTGACAGTCACAATTCTTTGACCTCATTTATAATAATAATAATAATAATAATCAGTGTAAATATATATTATAATAAACATTTATACAATATGAAATATACAGTAAATAACAATATCATTCAAGCTGACGTTCACTCACAGGTAATACTTCTTGCATTTGAAATTGAAGTTTTGAAAAAATGTTCAAAGCAGCGTTTTTTTAAATATTTGATTCATTGATCTATATGATGTTGTTCTTTATTAGGTTGTTTTCTGTATTACTTTTGTCAAATGTACTATTTGGCCAAACATACCTGTTATTTATAAGGTACATTTATGTATAATTATTGTGAAGCTCAGCATCCAGGTAAAAGTATATCTATTTGATTTCATAGCCGATTTCATTTTCATGCTTCAATGACTACAGTTAAGAGTTATTTCTAAGTTTATATCTCAATAGTTAGTATTTATAAACCATTAGATTGTATGTTAAGTGTTGGATTAACAGCCAGACAGAAGTAGACCTATATGTTGTGCTACATTGACTAACCGGTAATGCTGAAGATTTAGATTCATATCTCATTACTGTAAATACATGGAGTATGATCCTATTTTCAATTCTGCCCCTTAATATTTCAGTTGATGACCAAGACAGTTTTAAAGCAGGCAATACATTCACTTCATGTTATAATCTATTCATAAGTAATATTTTACAATTACAGTACCTGCAGAAACAACAGCAGTACCACCAACACCTGTCAGTTACAACACAGAGAAGATTATAGCGGCAGTATTAGGATCAGTTATTGGAGTATTGTTAGTAACCTTACTGGGATTCTTCCTCTACAACAACAGGAGGAAACTAAGTATGTAGAGTTTGAAACATAAAATTATGGATAAATTTTTATACAGGATGGATAATGGACTTTATACATTATATTTTATAATTGCTATAACAAAGCTGCGTAGGGTAAAATGTTTCTGTCCATCCGTCCGTCTGTCTGTTCACCGTACCGTCTGTCCCTCCATCTGTTGTACCGCTCGTCCATCTGTCAGTCCTGTTCTTGTGATCGCAACTTCACAACAGAATTTCATGACACTTTGTTGTTCATAAGGACATGCTATGTAGATGTGCATATTGACAGGATATTTTGATTCAATTTTTTTTCTAGGAGTTATGCCCCTTTGAACTTAGATTTTGCCCAAACAATACCATATTTTAAGGGTTCATTGATCAAATTTACAAATTTTTGTTTTTATTGCAAGGTTTCATAGTGTATATTTCTTGTAAGATATATTTTCCAATCTGACAAGGTTACATGACACTGACCTTGTTTTCATGATTGGTCATTGTGATATTCTCTTTATATTTTTTTTTTTTTTTTTTTTTTTTTTTTTTTTGTTGAATGCAATATTCTACAAAACTTATTTACAAAGTACATTTGATAAAAGTCTGTTAACTACAGCCATATAATAAAATATTTCCACCCAATATCTGTTTCATTATATTTCAAGGCTCTCTTTTTAGAAGTTTTCCATAGCCTTCCTTTAGTCAACAATCAGTAACATTCTTGTATTATGTCATAGAAATTTTTGTAATAGTATGTAGTATTATACATGTATGACATACAAACTGTTTTTATTGTCGGCATGTATAAAAAATTTCCTAACTTTTTTCCAGGTTCTAAAGTACTTAACCCTGAAATGGCAAACAATCCAATTGAGGAACCATATGTTATTCCAGTAAACCAAGGTAAATGTTGTCTTTTGTCTTTATATATACACTTGGCCCATGTTACAGCGACCTTCAATACAATGGAATATTCAGTTTCCAACAAGAATCTCTTGGGAACAAATGTGCATACAAGTAAATTCGACACAATACTACGAAATATTTGATATCCGACTCCGACAGTCAATTCCTGTTACAAAAATGTTATATGTATTTAAATCATTACAATGAAACATCAGTAATTTATCGGTCATCTGATGTTCTCGTTAATAGATAAACCTGTTTAAAATTTAGTTTTTATGACATTTATATTGATGTTTTGGATGAATAATCTTATTTGTTCAAAGGAATTAAAGATTCGATGATGACTAGAACTAATTCAGTTCTGAAATAATGACAATTGGGATTTGAAAATTTTATAAGTGACGAAAAATTAAAGTTTGTAACACAGTATAAATTTATTTTATTATTCTATAATATTCATGAACAATCAAAACAAGATAATACAAAAAGAATTGTCATCATACATTATGCAACAAATAAGCAAGACACAGGTGCATGTAATGGTCCCAAATAAATATTACTGTAAAAGAAATAAATAGGAAAATGTGCAGTTTCATTATAACATCAAATTTAGTTTAACGTCAATATTGGGCTGTAAAGAGGGTGGACTGTAATTCAAGAACAGGAAAGCAGAAAGTAAAGATGTATATGTAATGGAGCTTAGATATTTAACTCTGAGAAAAAAATATTTGACAGACAAATGTTAAATTAGTATATTCTGCATCTTTGAAGTTAAGATATAATATTTTTACATTTGTTAAAAAAAAATGCTGATTTAAAATAAATTATTTTTTACTTAGATATTATTTGCTGCAGTAGTAATTTTAAAAATTTCAGATACAGAAAGTCATATTTATGCGAAAATTCCAACTGTATATATCGTCAATGCAGAGGATCATGTTCATCACAAGAAAGCTTCTGAAGCCATGGCCCAATTTCTAGACCACCATTGCCAATGTAATGTTATTTATGCCCCCTGGTGTCTGCATGAAGTTCTGGATGATAAATTCAGATGGGTGATAAACACAATCGAAAAGGCTGATTTTGTTATAATTATAAATTCTGAGTTGTCCTATCATCAGTTTAAGTCATGGAAAAATAAAGAAAATCGTGGTTGGAAGTCAGTAGAAATGAGTCAAACTTTTGACATGTTTTTGTCATCCATTAATCAAATTACAAAACACATTATTAATGTTAACAATCATTTTAAATGTATCATTGTCCATTTTGATTATACATCTAGCAAATTCTCGCTGGACGAGTTATGTGCAGGATCTGAATATTTAATTCCCAAACACATGCATGAACTTCTATGTCAGCTTCATCAAATTGACTGTCGCAGAACAGGATATGATAATGATGGATTTTATGCTGACCTCTTTTCTTCAACAGAAGATGGAATACATTTAAAGCAATGTATCAGTATGGCTGCAAATTTTGAAAAACAGAATCCTGATTGGTTTAATGAGTATTATGGCCAGCAATTTGACTCGGGTATAAGCAGTCCTTCAGCTTCACTAGGAGGCAGTAACAGAAAACATTCAAATTCAAATTTGAAAGAGTTAAATGATTCCTATAACTTACAACAAAACAATCTGAGTAGAGGTTATACAAAGCAGAGTTCTAATGAGGACAATACAACATGTTTTCAACATGTTGATAATCATGTGACCCAATATCAACCAATGAGATATTCTGATCCATCTACACAGTGTGGTGTTGACTTTAATTTGCCTGACTTCTTTGAAGAACCAAGTATTATTAGTGATGATGATATTCTCAGTCAAAAGTTACGCCAGGAAATATATGATTTGAATGACAGGATGTTGACAGAAAACGCAGGCATAATTAAGTTGGATGTTGATAGCCAAAGTCTTGGTGGTCAGAGTGTTTGAGGATTAGAAAAGTTTCATATTATTGTCAAGATCTTGAAATCCAAGTGTTTGTTATTAAATTTAATTTGTTAATGTTTATAATTAAGTTTTGTTATATTTTAATGATATTTTTATTCTCTATAACATCCAGCAAAAATCCAAGGTAATTTGCTTTAATATTTCACCTTCTCAGGAAAGTGTGGATTTCCAGCAAAAATCAGATTACATGTAAATGTTTGTGGCTTTAGTTGAGATCTACTCTTTACATATATCTGAATCTGCAGAGCCCTGGTTTTATGATTTTCTGCATAGTTTTTTTTTTGCTAGTTAGAGTAGTCTTTTTAGCTTACCTGGCCTAAAAGGCCATGTGAGATATTGCCATCTCTTGGCATCCAGTGTCCGGCTTCGTCGTAATTTACCTTTAAAGATCTTCTCCTCTGAAACCCTGGGCTAATTGGAACAAAACTTGGTAGCAATGGTGCGTAGGTGGTCATCTTTCAGAATTATATCTGATGACCAGTCCTGTCATCCAAGATGCCCGCCAGAGCCAAACATAGTTTAACTTCGGACCCTATGGGAAATTTACTTAAATATCTTCTTGTCTGGAACCAATTGGCCAATAAGAACAAAACTTAGCAGCAATGGTCTTTAGATGGTCCTCTTTCAGAAATATATCCGATGACCTGGCCCGTCATCAAAAATGGCCACCAGAACCGAACATAGTTTAATATAGGACCCATGGAAAATTTACTTAAAGATCTTCTTGTCTGAAACCACTTGGCCAATTGGAACAAAATTTAGCAGCAATGGTTCTTAGGTGGTCCTCTTTCCAAATTATATCTGATGACCACGTCCACCATCCAAGATCTCCAGAGCCGAACAAAGGACCCTATGGGGAATTTAATTAAAGATCTTCTTGTCTGAAACCACTGGGCCAATTGAAAAAAAAATTGGCAGCAATAGTCCTTAAGTGGTCCTCTTTCAGAATTATATCTCATGACCCCAACCATCATCCAAGATGGCGGCCAGAGCCAAACAGTGTTTAACATAGGACCAAATTGGAAAAATCACTGAAAAATCTTCTAGTTTGAATCCAGTGAGCCATTTGGAACTTAACAGCAATGTTCCAGGCTGCCAGTCAAGATGGACATAGCCCAGGTGAGCGATACAGGCTCCTGGGAGCCTCTAGTTTAAAATAATAAATGATATATTTAAAAGAATCCGGAAAAATGGTACTTAGAAAAAATTTGTTGTTTGACAAACAGATTAACTGTTTGGTGTAGTTTTAATTTTTTATTTTGAATATTTTTTTTAACAATGTCTATCATTAACAATTTAAAGATAAAACTGAGTAAACAGTGGTAATCAGATGACAAAGGGTCAGTTTGCTGTCAAATTGGCTAAAGTAACCAAAGATATAAACGATCAATAAATAATGAAAACAGTGAATGGCAAAAGATAAAAAACCCAAAATTTCTGCAAACTAGACTTAAACACAAGCACAAAATCTCATAAATGATGTTTATAAGAGAATTTTTCGTATTAGTTTTGTTACAGAGTTGTTTTTTTTCAGTTGAAATGTTTAACCATATTTACTTATATTAATCTTATTTGAAAACCTAGTTTTAATTGGTTTGTATATAAAAAAATTTGCCACTTTCAGTGAAGAAGCACTATAGAGTTACTTTGTTTTCAGATTAGGATTTCATAATTATTAACAACAAACATCTCAGAAAAGTCTTACAGAAAAATGTAGTTTCTTTACTTTATTGTGTGGTTACCAATATTGTAATTTTTTTCAATGTTGTATCTTATTTTTTATGCACCCAAATAAAAAATCAGCATGATAACAGCTACTGGAAATTGTAAATTTAAGATGTTATGGATTTAATTAATCTCATTAGGCATCAATTTAGATTTGTTGAAAATTTGTTATTTCAACAAAATCACTGATTTTTGTTATTTTGACCTAATAATGCATTATAAAATTTGGTATTTTGTTAAACACATAGATATGTAATCCACAAAAAATTGGAATCTATCGCATGAATCCACAGTATGAACTGTAAAGACTGGACGATTGTCTTCTAAGTTTTTAAATGAACTATCACTAAATGAATGACTTCATGATGATGATGATAGCTGTTATTCAGTAATTTTGAAAACATTGAACAAGAAGTAATTCATAGCAAAGTGATAGATTTGTATGGAAATCAGTTTTTTCCACAGTAATTAAAAATATTTATCTGGAATGTTCTGCTTGTTTATTTGGTCACTTTGAAATTATTTATGACTGACACCAATATATTCTAATAACTGAAAACTTTTATGTTACATTTTGTGTTTATTTAATATGAATTCTGTGATTGTTATTGTTACTGTTATATATATTTTATCACCAGAGTAACTTATAAAGTACTACTTGCAAGCAGGTGCTTGTTGTGTTTTATCCATATATTAGTTAAAATTATTATAATTAGAAAAAATGAAATGTATATCATTTACATATATAATCAGAGCTATTGTGTTTATAGGGCTTACTTACCTTGCTTACTTCCTTTGTGCTTTAACAATAGTTTATTGTGTGTATCCTTTCTTCCTTTTAGTCCAAAGGACTCTCAGATATTATAGTCTTGTTATAACAGTGTGTATCAGTATTATTTCTACATAATATTTCTAATATTTCTTTTTTATTTTAGTAATTGTTAGTTCATGATATATTGTCTCTAGTGTTACACTATAAACCTTTTAGTATAGTTATAGTTATTATAATGTTATTAAACTTTGATATAGAAAGTTAGTATCAATATACAATATTTGTATAATTTTACTTTTATTTAAAGTCAATAAGATGATAGAAAATTGCAATATTTATTCATTATTACTCATCTGTATACATGTATGAATTATATCACATTTTGACCAATATTTCATCTAATTTAAATTTATTTATTAATTTTAGCTCATTTGGACCAATATTTTTGCTATCCTTTCAGAAATTCCTCACTAAATTCAACTAAAGCATAATTTAAGGCATCTATTGGAAAAATTATCACTTTGAATATTTTGTTTTAGTTTTACAACCTATAAAGCTGGCATAACAGTTTTTTTATTTATGAATGATACAATTTCTAAACTTCTCTACACTGCTTGGTCAAATGTAATGAAACTTGCCTTTGGGTGGTTGGTTCATTTTCAAAATTGTCCTTACCTTATATCAATATGGTCATTGTTACTTAAAATAGAAAATTCAGGGGGAAAATATGCAGAATCTCCTAAGAAAATACCAGGATAATTGAAACCAATCTTTAGTGGAATGGTGATTAGGTAATCTTCTCTTAAAATTAGATCAGGAAGTCCAGATCTGGGATCAATATTGCAGTTGTTGCTAAAAATAAATGAAAAAATTAAAATATTCTCCTCTTAAAATACTGGGACAGTTGAGAACAAACTTTGGTAAAATGGTCCTTGCATGATCCCATTCAAAGTTGTGTCTAGGCTCTGTACAATGGAGCAATATTGCCACTGTTACTGTAAAAAATCAATGCTGTGATTTATATTATGTTAATAACTTTGAATGGCAAATTAAATCCACCTGGACTATAAAGATTCCTGGAGTCTTTAGTTTTACCCTTTTTAGAATTTAATGAGGTGTTCAGGATTCTCAATTTTTTTGGTGACACATGTTATAAAGAATATGGTTGCATTGGCAACGGAAGGTTAAAATTGCCTGATAGTTTTGCCTTGATTGAAAGATGTTTTTGCTTGTTGAGGTTGAAGTTTTTTTTTAAGTTAACCATAAGGTTATTTTCAGCATAACAGAGACTTCAGTTTTAATCCTCATGTTAGTGCTGAAGAAAAATCTTGCTGGAATAACATATAAACTATTGAAATCTTTGCAAAAATTAATAACTACAGTGAATTATTGATTAAATTAGAATTCAGTATTTTTTTTATTGCAAACAAATGCATGTACATAGAGTTTCTTAGAAAATTGCATTAATCAAAACTTAATTTTGTATTCCTTTACACTTTTTTATTCACTGAAATTATTGAGTTTATGTTATTTGTTTGCATGTATGAATTAGCTTTTGTATTAATCTACAAAGATACATGCTTTTAATTGTTTTGTAGTCACTAATTTTGCTTTTGTATATAATACCTAAGCTATAAGGTCTTAGTATTTTTAAATTTCATAGAGCAGCTGCTTGTAAAGTCAAACCTGCATATAAAAGGCACATTACATCCTAGAAAAATGTCCTTTATGGACATGTTCCATTATGCAAAGATTATTTTTTTCAAGACTAGAACATTGGGGCTTTTATAGACAACTTTATATACAACTTAAGGCAAGTTTGACTGTTATAAGTGTTTACTAGTATTATATTCACACAGTTTTTATGTAGTTTAAAACAATGTATTTTATATTATATGATAGCCAACATTCGCTATGACAATTTGGATGTTGAAAGCACTGTTAGCTTAGCGCTTGAGAATTCAACACTTGATAGCAAATCTTTGGTTGCATATAGGTGGTTTTTTTCGAATACATGTAAATGAAAGACGTTTTTGAATGAATTGTGTATAAAAGCATAATAACATGACTATATTTAACAATATAGTGCGCAATGTAAATAGAGCCAGTAAAAAATGCATTTGTCTTGACTAAATTATTAAAAGGCGATGAAAACTGATAATGTAGATGTAGCTTCCCAGTTTTCTTTTATAATTCATCCTATTAACCAGTAATACTTGTATTGAACCAACTGTTATTGGTTGACCCCAAAAGATCTCTAAAAATACTTTAGTTGGGACCAAATTTGGTGAAATGTCTCTGCGTAATTCCATTTATTTCTTGGATGCCCGCCTAATGGATCAATATGGTGACAGTTACTAAACAAAAAATACAATTTTCACTTTGGTACAACTGAGCCTGTTAGGACCAGTCTTTGATGAAATGTTCATTTGGTAATTCTTTTTCAAAATTGTTTATGTAGGTTCTGATCTTGGACCAAAATGGCCACTCTTATTGAAAATGGAAATTACTGCATGGACAAAAATATAAAAGATCTCCTCTTAAACCACTTTGCTAGAACCAAGCTTAGGTTTAATGGTCCTTGGGTGGTCATTGTGTCCGGAACGCATGGTCGACACATAGGGATCACTATCTGTCGTCTTGCATCGTCACACTTTTCTTCCATCCTCAACTACTCGCAAACCCCTCAAAGGAATTTGATGAAACTTTCTCTGTGCATTAACCTTAATGCACAGGTGTGCATATATATTTCATTTTTAGAAAATTTTAAACTTTTTCTTTGTAAAGATTGACATTTTTTTAAAAAAAAAAGGGGGGGTGGTCAAAACTTCTATCCTCAACTACTCCATAACTGCTCAAAGCAATTTGATGAAACTTTCTCTGTGCATTAACCTTAATGCAAAGGTGTGCATATATATTTCATTTTTAGAAAATATTCATATCTTTTGTAAAAATTGACGTCTGCAGGCGACATGTCTTCCTTGGAAGTCTCAGATATTTTTTTTCAAAATTATAACTAATGGTTCCAATTATTTCAGTAAAAGATTTTAAAAAGTGAAATTCTCTAAAACCACTGGGTCAATTTGGACCATGCAAATTTTGGCAAAAGGATCATTCTGTGGTCTACTTTCTAAAATAGTGTCTGGCAGTCCTGACCTTACACCAATATTACTGATGTTAATAAGTCTGAAAATCTTTTCGGTTGAAATAGATAAGTCAGTTGGAACCAAACTTTTATTCCAGGAATGGTATTTCAGTGGTACTTTGTAAAATTATATCCCATGGCCAAGAATTAAAACCAATATGGCACATATTACTAGAAATATAAAAAAAACTAGGTACAAATTATTCTGCAAAGAAGTCTATAAAACTAAGGGCCAGTTGTGACCAGACTTGACAGAACAGTCCTTGATGATCTGCTAACAAAATTGTATATTTTAACTACCCATGTAATATGACAGCTATTTCTATGTAAACATTATTTATATCATTTAAAAAATATTGACCCGATTCCAAACAAAAATTGGTTCAAAGTTATATGGTTATAGTTTCAAACTTTGCCAAATTTATAGTGTGTGAGCATTAAAGGCTCTGCTTGCCTTTGATAATGGAAGGGTGTTTGTCTTTTTAAAATGGGTCCATTGTTTTAACCCTCAAATGAAAATATTCCCATCTCCAATGAGAAATGTATGGCATTAATATTCACAAACAGATTAAATTATAAGTATTAAATTTTTATAAGGGAATGTCAAAGGAGTTTGATATACTGAAAGGGTTTAAGGAACTTATTTTTCTGTACTGGTAAAAACAATACATACATATGTTTTTGTGCATGTATAAAGCCTTCAATAAATTTATTGCTTTACCATAACAGAAAGGTTTTTACTTGTTATTTCTAAAAATGTATTGTATTTTTTTTGGACTAGATAGCTGTAGTAATTTTGTGTAAAACAACTAATTACTTATAATTATGTAGTGTTACACGTTTTACTAGTTGTACTATACACAGTACAGATGTAGAGATTAACATAATATAAATAATTTTTATTTTGCTGTATATTGCCATCAATTTGTTTATAGTAACCATACTTTAATTTTATTTTGGTAGCATGTCTCAAAGACTTATTTTTCTAATAGTAGCATAAACTGTTAACATATCTCAAAACACAAAAATGAAAGAACACGCAATAAATAAACTGGTAATGTCAAAAAGATGTACAATTTTTGATTTCTCAGTTTTGGTGCTTTTATGAAGAGTAAACTTGAGTGCAATTGGATCCATAGTGTTTAATATATTTAAGAAAATCAAAAGTTCAAGCATAATTTCATTTTGTGAGTGCTTAGGCCAAATAAAAAAAATTGTATGATTCTGGTTACCCTACCTACCCTATTTTATTGCACCTATCTTTAAGATTTTTTTGACATTTTTTGATAAGCACTGTTAAAATCAGATTGTCTCTACCATAAAACTGTATGTTAAAAAAAAAATGTAAAATAAAAAAAAATCCCTACCTCCCTACCCTATTTTTTAATTTCATGTAACATGAACCACACTTATTTTTTTACTAGGCCCTAACATTCTTTAATGATTATGACACATGTCAGGAGTAATTGTAGTTGTAAGGTCCTCTATGAAACAGGGGCTAGGTATTAATTACTTTTATATCATTAATCCTATGTTGGTTCATCCACCTGTCCCTGTTAAGAGGATCAGCTGTTGTTTTATTGCAGTGTACTGACCAACAGAAAGTGTACATTGGAAATGTAACTGCAGTAAAAACATTTTAATATATTAAAAGTTTATAATACTATTCACTTGAAATCCTACAAAAATTTAAGAGAAGAACATGATAGTCATGTTAGAAAAAAGCTTAATGCTTTTTTATTTATAGGGTTAATTGAATTCTTTAAAAGTAGATGTTAGAAAAATATATAAAATTTTATGACATTGTTAAATTTTAAGTAGATTGATATTTTTAAAATGTAAATATAATTGACTCTAATTATCTTAAAGACCATCAAATGTTGAATTCAGAATCTCCCTTCCCCACTCCCCACTGACCACCCACAAAGTGCTATGTTTCAGGTAACTCAACCAGACCTATATGTATGCCTACCCAGAACATTTTTGACATTTTTTCAGTCAGCACAGTTATGGTCAGAATTTCTTCCTTATAGAAACCACTTAAAATGTCTAGATAAGTAAGACTTTCTTTCAAACTTTATAACTCATTAAGGTGGATCATATCTAATACAGTGAGCATCTTTTTCGGGCATCTTGCAAATTCATATGTAAATATATATTTTAAACTAGCAGCTAGTATTTGATATAATGTAAAATTTATATCTTAAGTTTATTTACATAAAAAAATTGACAAAATGCATAAGTAGCAAAGGCACAAAATTTTATTCTCAAAAGAAGCCTTTTCAGGGGAGATAATTGGCAGAACATTTTTCTATTGAAATGTTAAGGAAATTTTAGTTTTTTGGAAATAGCAAGAAAAAAGAACAGTGACCCCAATATTTCTTTTTGAGAATATGAAAGAATGTCAGATACGTGTTCTTTTCACATGTTTATTAAAAAAAATTCTATCTGGCAGTTTTTTTATTGTACAAGAAATTTGGATTTTCCCTGTATAATCTATATAAAATTTACCAACAGTTAGACTCAATTGGTGACCTTAAAATATTAGTATTATTACCTTAATGGAAAACATTTTTTTTCTCTGAAAAATAAGAATTTACAGATATCATATTTAATGCAAAGTAAAGTCAAAGCTGGTTTAAGGGCACCTCTATATAGCAATCACTGTTTATAAAGGGCACTGTAAAAAATGTCCCCATTTTGAATAAAGATAAAAAATTAACCTCAGGATACCTTTTTCCTGTCCAATTGGTTTCCTGTGTACACAGGTTGACTGCACTGTGATGGGACCAAGAAATGACTGAAATAACAGGAGTTTCCAGATAATGGGAGTCAACTGTATATGTTATACCGGTATATAAATTATTGCAAATCAAAATATATATAGTATTTTTACTGCTGATATTTAGATAAAACCTTTTAAATATCAACAATTGTTTTGTGTTTTTAGACCATTTCAAAATTGTTTGTTGGGCAACCAATTAACTGACCACTGTGTGGTTTTTAGTTTAACAAAGGACCGTAATAGAGGTTTGTTTTCAGATGTTGTCTGAAGTTACATCAGTTTGAGAACATATGTTTGGTGATCCCATTTTGACAGAGATAAAACCACATCATAAGTTAGTTTAACATTGTCGTCTGTGACCAGTTGATACTAGATAGTTGCATGAACTGTTTAAATGATTCCACAACAAAGATTTCCTACTATCGTACCCGTACTTAATTTCACTTGGGAGACTATGGCAAATCTGCATGATAGTCTTCTTACCTGAAAGCATTTGCAAAAATTAGACAGAATCCTGAGCATTGGCTTTATACAAAATGTCGATGACACAGCTGATCCTAATATAGATCATGATCATATTAGAAAGAACTTGTTGTCTAACACAATTTATCAGTTAATTCAAATTAAAGTCAAGAAGTCATTGGGTTTAATGCTTTCACTATTTTTTCCGTAGAAATTCCTGGGCATCCACAGTAGTTTCCACAGGGAAATTTACCTTTATATCCTTTTTAGCTCACCTTTCCTAAAAGGAAATGTGAGCTTTTGCCATCACTTGGCATCCGTCGTCATCGTCGTTAACAATTTTTCAAACATCTTCTCCTCTGAAACTACTGAATGGATTTGGATAAAACTAGCATGATTGAGGGGGTGGAAAGGGGGGTACCTTTCTCCTTTCTCCCGCCCCTTGTCTCCTTTCTCCCACCCCCTCTCTCCTTTCTCCCGCCCCTCTGCTTCCATCTCCCACCTTAACAACCGTCTTTTTTCAGATCAATCACTTTTAATACAAATTTGAATTAATATATGACCATATATAGGTGGCATATGTTTTTATTAAAGCATATACTGATTTTACGAACAAGGCCTGCCTCCGACTCGTACGCAAATTAATACACAATGTTGGAATATTGTCAATGGTGCATTGTGCATGCCCCAATGTCAAGAAACTCATTTTTAGCTCACCTGGCCAAAGGCCATGTAAGCTATTGCCATCACTTGGCGTCCGTCGTCGTCCGTCGTCATGATCGTTAACAATTATATAAACTTGTTCTCCTCTGAAACTACTTGACTAATTAGAACCAAACTTGGTATGAATGTTCCTTGGGGTATCCTGCATAGAACTGATGTGGGGATTTTTGATTCGTCGAAAAACATGGCCGCTGTTACTAAAAATAGGGGTCAAACAACAGTTTTTCGCAAATATCTCAAAAATCATTAGGTTATGGCAAATTCTGGAAGAATGAAAGTGTTCAGCATGATGAGAGCTACCTGTGTGCTGATTTTCGTGAAAATCTGTCAACTGATGTTAGAGTTATTTCCCTTTTTTGATATTTTTGGCTTTTTTTATGTTATTATTTCAAAAATCTTCTCCTCTGAAACTACTTGATTAATTAGAACCAAACTTGGTATGAATGTTCCTTGGGGTACCCTGCATAGAACTGATGTGGGGATTTTTGATTCGTCGAAAAACATGGCTGTTGTTACTAAAAATAGAACATAGAGGTCAAACAACATTTTTTCGCAAATATCTAAAAAATCATTAGGTTACAGCAAATTCTGGCAGGCTGAAAGTGTTCAGCATGATGAGAGCTACCTGTGTGCTGATTTTCGTGAAAATCTGTCAACTGATTTTAGAGTTATTGCCCTTTTTTGACATTTTTGGCTTTTTTTTAGGTTATTATTTCAAAAATCTTCTCTGAAACTACTATTCAAAATCAAATTAAACTTCGTAAGATTGTTCCTTAGGGTATCCTGCAAAAAGTTAATGCTTGGATTTTTGATTGGTCGAAAAACATGTCCGCCCTTACTAAAAATAGAACATAGGGATCAAAATGCTGTTTTTTGCTATTTTTTCCTGAATTATAGAAAGAAAATGAAGATGAAAGCTACTTTCAAGGTAAACATGGTATCCCGAGTTGAATGGTGATGATGATGAAAGTTTGTTTCGGACGGCCATTTTCAAAATGGCTGCCATTTTTAGCTCACCTGGCCAGAGGCCATGTGAGCCAGTGCCATCACTTGGCGTCCGTCGTCGTTGTTAACAATTATACAAAACTCTTCTCTGAAACTACTTAATTAGAACCAAACTTGGTATGAATGTTCCTTGGGGTACCCTGCATAGAACTGATGTGGGGATTTTTGTTTCGTCGAAAAACATGGCCGCTGTTACTAAATATAGAACATAGGGGGTAAATTGCTGTTTTTTGCTAATAACTCAAAAACCGTTACAGATATCGAAAATCTGACATGAGGTAAAATTGATCAGCATGACAAGATCTACCTACCCTGAAATTTTGAAGGAAATTCCAAAACCAATTTAGGAGTTATTGCCCTTTTTTCGTCAAATTTTCAAAATTTTAACATTTTTCGTCATTTATCTCCAAAACTATTTGAGATAGAAGTGAAATATAATTGAAAAATGTTTGTCATGTTGAGATCTACCTACCCTGAAATTTTGAAGGGAATCCCAAATTCTATTAAGGAGTTATTGGTTTGTGTAATTTGAGGTCGGGTTCTGTTACATTTATTTAAGGTTCACCCTTATTCCTGGTCAATTTTGTCAACTTCCTGCCAGGACTAACACCATCAGGGAACATATTTTAACATTCAACCTTATGAAAAATAAATCTTCAACAAATTTTCCCTGAACAATTGAACCAATTGCAACAAACTTGGTCAAATAGTTGATTAATTGTCCAATGAAAACAAGACTCCAGGTGAGCGATACAGGCTCTGGTGAGCCTCTTCTTGATATGTATGGTCATGTATGAGGATCATGAAATTAGACATAGTTTTTTATGTGTCATCTCTATTTTTCCCTGTGCTCGAGAACACCTTACTTTGTATGGTCAAGTGAATAACGTAAATATTTTAAGGTGACCTGGAAAATTGTTGAATTATGCATGGACTATCCTGACTCTGTGATGTGTTCTGTGCTCTTTTATGTTATTTTTGTTTGGGGTTCTGTCTGTTTGGGTGATGTTGATTGGTTGGAATATATGTCATTGTTGACCTGTCCTATTATCCATTTGTTGTTCATTTATAAATGTGCAGTAGGTCGAAATTGGCCTATACAGAGTCTACACACATTACCTACTTAAATGCCAAAGTTATATTTTTATCTTACAAGTATTAAGCCCTTAGAAGTATGGTTTCTGGGACGAAGATGTACTATTCCTATGCCTAAGCATCCCACATCAAACCCACGCGTAAACGTGGAGAATTTAGATTTTTCATGCGTAAAGACTTAAGCATGTTAACAATGGTTTAAAATGTCGATAAAATAATTTGTCTATAGTATCATGTTAGTTTAAGTCAGATTGAACATCAAATTCTTTAATGAAATGATCGGAAATGGCAAAAATGGTTTGGGAAATATAAATGTTGCCTTTTTTCAAAGATTTGTCCATTTATTAGAACATTTAGTATCCAGTTTTTTCGTTTTTTTACCTCTTTATTTTTTTTTCAACATTAAAGTTCGTCTCCCGTTGATAGTTCTCCCTCCTTTCTCCCGCCCTTTCTCTCCTTTCTCCCGCCCCCTTTCTCCCTGTCTCCCAATACCCTTTCCACCCCCTCATGAATAGGACAATTGTCAACGATTACCAAGTCTCCAGACTCTAGAGCTGGAAATCCATTTTCAGAAACGCTATTTGCTGCTTCAAAAAAGAAATTTACAAATGTGTCTGTATTTGATGCGCCGTCTACAAAATTGAAATGATTAATACCATTTACAGATACAAGTAGATTTAGAGTGGTATTAGGATTGTCAACCAATCTTCGAACTTCCACACATTTTTCTCCAACCAGACTGTGTCCATAATTTCTGTGTGCAGTTGTAGGTTTGAAGCCACTTTCATCAAAATATTTACATTTACTTGGATCAATCTGGCTGATATAATTCACAAAATGTTGATAATAGTTTATATTATTTTGGTTGTATTTATCTGCCATCTGTCTAGTTATTCTTTTAAATGAAAATTTTCCGGAAGGAAGGTAATTCCGTACAGAATGAGAAAGGCACTGTTTTGACACTCTCCCTGTTGCTGAATACTGTTCAAGCTTGTCTAGTATACGTCCTTGGTTTAAGTCAGATTGAACATCAAATTCTTTAATGAAATGATCGGAAATGGCAAAAATGGTTTGGGAAATATAAATGTTGCCTTTTTTCAAGGATTTGTCCATTTATTAGAACATTTAGTATCCAGTTTTTTCGTTTTTTTACCTCTTTATTTTTTTCAACATTAAAGTTCGTCTCCCGTTGATAGTTCTCCCTCCTTTCTCCCGCCCTTTCTTTCCTTTCTCCCGCCCCCTCTCTCCTTTCTCCCGCCCCCCTTCTCCTTTCTCCCGCCCCCTTTCTCCCTGTCTCCCAATACCCTTTCCACCCCCTCATATTTTGTAAAGGACCTTCCATAGATGTTCCATATAAAAATTTAAGAAAATTGATCTTTTTGTAATACAATACACTTTAAAACAGTAATGAAAATTGCCACTTGACAAAATGGGTAAGGTTCTCTTTACTCCTACAATGTAAAATGTTGGAATTCCCTTCCTCATTACCCCCAAGTCAGTAAATAGCTTGCCAGACAACCTCTAGCATTGCTAGAGTAAGGTTCTCTTGTAAGTTTTACTGAATTCCTATGTAATGGAGGTGGTCGAAATGATCTCCCCTGATGTGATGAATTTGTTATCCTGATAAAATATAAATATAATGCAATGGAATACTTTAAATTTTCGATATGTTGTGAAGGACATATAAACAATGACTGTTAAACAGCAATATTTCTACAACTGTTGTGTTTGAAGTTGAACATTTGCCATTTTAAATGAGAGTTGATACCGCTTAGATGAAATTAACCAGTGGTAAGTACCCTTTGAACAGACTATTTGTTCTGGTTACCTATGTGACCTTACATCTTTGGCAAAAGTGAACTCTCTTTTTCTTAAGTATCACAGTTTCAATTACATGTACTTGAAAAGGAAATATTGCAGGACCAATCATGCTAAGTTTCATCCAAATCCCCCTAAATTTGTTAACAACGATGATGACGGACACCAAGTGATGGCAATTAAAAGCTCACATATTATGAAGTTTAATCATTGTTATACAACATTCTCATCATCACCATTCACTAAGGATACCATGTTTACTTTAAAAACCAAATATTGTTGAAATCCGAGCAAGTGTAAAAAATGGCGGGAAAATGGCAGCCATTTTAAAAATGGCCGTCCAAAACAAACTTTCATCATCACCATTCAACTTGGGATACCATATTTACCTTGAAAGTAGCTTTCATCTTCATTTTCTTTCTATAATTCAGGAAAAAATAGCAAAAAACAGCATTTTGACCCCTATGTTCTATATTTAGTAAGGGCGGACATATTTTTCGACCAATCAAAAATCCAAGCATTAACTTTTTGCAGGATACCCTAAGGAACAATCTTACCAAGTTTCATTTGATTTTGAATAGTAGTTTCAGAGAAGAAGATTTTGAAATAATAACATAGAAAAAAGCCAAAAATGTCAAAAAAGGGCAATAACTCTAACATCAGTTGACAGATTTTCACGAAAATCAGCACACAGGTAGCTCTCATCATGCTGAACACTTTCAACCTGCCAGAATTTGCCGTAACCTAATGATTTTTGAGATATTTGCGAAAAACTGTTGTTTGACCCCCTATGTTCTATTTTTAGTAATAGTGGCCATGTTTTTCGACGGATCAAAAATCGAAGCATAAATTTTGTGCAGGATACCCTAAGGAACAATCATGATCAAATATGCATAAATCATCCCCGTCCATGAAACTAAATGACTGCCATGAGCATTTACATGTTCTGATTGGTCGAAATTCAAAACTTCTATTCCTCTGAAACCGTAAAGCCAAATGAACTGACTTTTGGTATGGAGCATCTACATGTATGGAAGGTCATTTACAAAGTTTGCATAAATCATCGCGGTCCGTGAAACAAAATGGCCGTCATGAGCATTCACATGTTCTGATTGGTCGAAACTTAAAACTTCTCCTCTGAAACCGGCGTAAAGCCAAATGAAATGATTTTTGGTATGGAGCATCTATGGAAGGTCCTTTACAAACTTTGCATAAATCTTTCTATTCCGTGAAACAAAATGGCCACCAGAAACCTTTATATGTTCTGATTGATCGAAATTTAAAACTTCTCCTCTGAAACTATTTGGCCAATGAACTTATACTTGGTATGAAGCATTTATAGAAGATGATTTACAAAGTTTCCAGAAATCAATCTAGTCTGTCAAATCAAATCAAAAGTTTGTGACTGCAAGGTGAGCGATAGAGGCTCAGCCCACTGAGCCTCTTGTTGAATTATATGGTAAGTTGTGGAAAAGTTCGGAAAGCAAAGTCTGGAGGAATGGTCATTCGTTGGACTCTTTCAAACTATATATCTTATGAACTCCATATAACAACATATTAGTTTGTATCACAGACTATCTTGACCAATTTCCAATGTAATGTTCATAACATGGACTCTATGGTTACTCAATAGGTTATGAGAGATTTAATATATTTGTATGACTTGGTTTCATCATGTACATCAGACTAGTGCTTATACTGCTGTGTCACAAGCTCTAAGCCGGAATCTGGAAAAACAAGATTTCATCCGTCTTTACTTATATTCAGGTTTTTGTCTTTATCGTCTTAATACAAATTCACTTTTTCAAAGTGCTGACTATTGCTTAAATTCCACTTGCTGTTTAGATTGTTGCTGATTAGTGCTAGTGGTGTAACATTTTTTTGGTTCAAACAGGAGTTCCGTAAGATTTAAAATATTTTTTTTCAAAATATTACTTATGCGTCACTTCTTTCAACTACATGGATATTGCATTTGTTTTGTTCCAAGCACATTCTAGCGCTAATTCTGCTCATTCACAATTACATAGCTGGCACATGAAAAAACATAAAATTCCCTCCGCCTTCAAATATCTTCGTCGGCTTTACAGTATTTCAATCCTCTTTGAAGTAGTGGCTGGTGCTTATATTCCTTTTTTTTTGTTTTCACCTAGTACATTCTAGGGGAAAAAAATCTCTGAATTTCGTTCGAGTTCGAATAATCATGTTTAAATACATTATTTCTCTGTAGGTAAAGACTACTGATAATATCAGTCTCTCATCAGCATGTTTCAAATTGCATTATTTCTCTACAAGAAATACTAGTGCTAGTATATGGCTCACTATCTTATAGCAACTACACGGAAAGACTACAAATGCCACTTTTCTTATTTTTCAATGTCCTTTTTGTTCTGAAATAATTGTTGCTGGTGTTATCTCCGAATCCTTTCCAAGCGCAAGCTAGTGATAATAGTATAAAATTCAGCCCAAAACAGGTACTCCGTATTAAAGATTTCAAATGTTTTATAAAATAAAATCTGCGTCCGTTCGTTTCAGCTACCTATTTATTCCCAAGTACAGGCTAGTGCTAATCCTTCTAATTCAAAAGCATATATATTGTACCTGGAAAAAAGTCACATTCTTCTGTCTTTACAATTCTTCGGAATTTTCCACTTGTTCGACTTAACAGTATTTCCACCTTTAAGAAGCATTTGCTGGTGCTTAAATTCCACTTTCAGTTTTTACCTAGCATCTACCGCGGAAAAAAATCTTTGGATTTTGTCTATCTTGGAATATTCCAATTTCCATGTACAGACTAGTGCTAATGTCAGAGCTAATCTGCCAGCACATAGCATTTATATGGAAAGACAATGTCACTTTTCTAAGTTTAACTTTTCCTTGGCGTCCGCGTCCGTCGTCCGTCGTCGTCCGGTAACTTTTACATAAATCTTCTCTGAAATTACTGTGCCAAATGGAACCAAACTTGACCACAAGCATCATTAGGGTATATAGATTAAAAGATATGTCCGATGACCCCGTCTGCCGACCAACACGGCCGACATGGCTTAAAATAGAACATAGGGGTAAATTGGAGTTTTTGTCCCCGAATTGTTAATTTTAAGGAAATTTTGCAGTTTCAAGTTATTACCTTGAATTTTATTATAGATAAAGACAAACTGTAAACAGCAAAAATGTTCAACAAAGTAAGATCTCCAAATAAGTCAACATGGCAACAATCATTGATTGGCCCCTTATAGGAGTTTTTGCCCTTTAAAGACGGCGTCAGGCGTGAACTTTACTTTAAAGATCTTCTCCTCTGAAACCACTGGACCAGTTGGGACCAAACTTTGGTGGAATGTTCGTTGGGTGGCCCCCTCCCAAAATTATGTCCGGCACCCCCGACTTTCAATCGACATGTCTGCTGTTACTAAAAATAGAAAAAAGGGGGCGAATTTAAAAAATCTTCTATGAAACAACAAGGCCAATTGGAACCAAACTCGGCAGTAATGGTCCTTAGGAGGTTCTCTTTCAGAATTATGTCTGTTGACCCGGACTGTTAATCAAGATGGCTGACACAGCCGAACTTAGTTTTACATAGGACCATATAGGAAAATTCATTGAAAAATGTTCTTGTCTGAAACCATGAAACAATTAAGCCAATTAGAACTAGACTTTGTAGCAATCGTCCTTAGAAGTCCTCGTTCAACAATGTGTCCGATGACCCGGACTGTCAACCGAAATGGCCGTTAAAACCGAACTTAGTTTAACATAGGGTCCAATGGGAAAATTCATTAAAACAGGTTCTTGTCTGAAACCGCTTGACCAATCGGAACCAGACTTGGCAGCAACCGTCCTTAGGAGGTCCTTTTTCAGAAGTATGTCCGATTTCATGGACTGTGAACCAAGATGGCGGCCACTGCCAAACTTAGTTTAAAATAGGCCCCTATGGGAAATTCACTCAAAAATATTCTCGTCTGAAACTACTGAGCCAATTGGAACTAAACCGTCAGCATTAGTCCTTAGATGGTCCTATTTCAGATCAACCGAATAGTCAAACATGATGGCCATCATAGCCAAACTTAGTTTAATATAGGACCGTATGGGAAAATTCTTTTAAAAATCTTCTTGTCTGAAACCACTAAGCCGGTTGGAACATGACTTAGCAGTAATGGTCCTTAGATGGTTCTCTTTTAGAAATGTGTCCATTGACCTGGACTTTCAATCAAGATGGCTGCCACAGCCGAACTTAATTTAACATAGAATCCAATAGAAAAACCAGATTTTTCTCTGTGTCGTAATAATATATTATGTTTTATTAAAGCGCTAGCTAGTGCGTATATCCCACTTTCCGTTTTTATCTAGCACATACCACGAGTAAACATCTTTGGATTTCGTTTTCTTGGAATATTCCAGTTTACATAACGATTTCTTTCCAAGTACAGACTAGTGCTAATGTCACCAGCACATAGCAAGTACATGGAAAATGTCACTTTTCTTACTTTTCATATTCTTTTCTTTTTCTTTTATTTTAGATTTTTGTTGATATTATTTTCGAATCCTCTCCAAGCAAAAGCTAGTGTTGATAGTATAAAACCATTATCCCAACACAAGTGAACAGTAAAATTTTAAATATTTTACTAAAGTTTAACCAGTGCGTCACTTAGTTCCAGCCACATGGATATTGAATCTGATTTATTTCCATTCAAAGCTCTTTAATTTGTTACAAGCACAGAACCAGTGTCTTACAAATATCAGATTCCCTCCGTCTGTATTAAGATTTTTATCTTTGTTGTCTTTATAGTAGCTTGAGAGCCTTAGCTAGTTTTACTGTTAAAACGAGCAAATCATGACGCTGATTTCTGAATTATGTACCGTCCTACCAATTTTAGAAGTTCTAGAAATTAATCATATTTTATTGGTATTCATAGTATGTTTTATACACCAGAATGTCAGGGCGGGGGTTGGGTAGATAAGGGGAGGTTTCGGTAACCATAAAACCGGTTTAATCACGCCACTGTTCTATACCTGTACCAATTCAGACTATCTTGACTCTCTGTTGTGTTTGTGTTTTGTGCTTCATAATGTTATTTTTATCCGGGGTTCGGTCTGTTGGGTGGCGTTGATTGATTGGTATGTCATTGTTGACCTTTCCTGTTATCCATTTTGTTTATTTTTTCATATTTTATCAAAGCGCTAGCTAGTGCATATTCGACTTTCAGTCTCTTTGGATATCATCAGTCTTGGAATATTCTAGTTTAAATTAAATGATTTCTCTCCAAGTACAGACTAGTGTTAATATCAGTTTTTCACTAGCACACAGAAAGTACATAGAAAGACTCGAAATGTCAATTTTCTTATTTTTCCATCATTGTTGCTGGTGTTATTTCCGAAACCCCTACAAGCGAAACCTAGACGTGTTAATGGTATACCTACAATACAAGTGCTCCGTAAGATTCAAATGCTTTCTAAAATAAAACCTGTACGTCAGTTCCGTTCAGTTTCACGTATATTGTATCTGATTTATTTCCAAGCACGGGCTAGTGCTAATTCTAATTAGTCAGAAGCACAAAGCAGGTACCTGGAAAAAATCAGAATTTCTTCTTTGTCGACTTAACAGTAGTTCAATCTGTTTCGAAGAACTGGCTGGTGCTTAAATTCATTTTTAAGTTTTTATCCAGCACAAACCACAAAATAATCTTTGGATTTTGTGTGTCTTGGAATGATCCTGTCTTTCAATAACACATGGCAAGTACATAGAAAGACTCAAAATTTCACTTTTCCTACTTTTCATTTTCTTTTTTTGCCATATATTTTTGTTAACTTCTAAGAAAATACAAGTGCTAAAGGTATAAAATCATTAGCCCAATACAAGTGAACGGTCAATTTCAAATTTTTTGCTTTTTTAAATATTACATGTGCGTCAATTCGTTCGCGTTGAATGTATATTACATTTGATTTATTACAAGCACGGGATAGTGCTAATGCTAATTCTAATTCTGATTATTCAAAAGCACTTATCATGCACCTGGAAAAACATGAGATTGCCTCTGTATTCATGGATCTTTGTCAACTTGCTGTATTTCAATCTTTTTCTAAATTCCACTTTCATTTTTTACTCAGCACATACCATGAGTATATAATCTTTAGGTTTTGTTCGTCTTGGAATGTTCCAGTTTAATTTACATGATTTCTTTCCAAGTACAGACTAGTGCTACTGTCAGTGTCTCACCAGCACATAACAAGTACATGGAAAGACATGTCACTTTTCTTACGTTTCACTTTCTTTTTTTTAACTCTTTTTGACTTTAATTGTTCCTGGTGTTATTTTCGAATCCTCTGCAGGCAAAAGCTAGTGTTAATTTCCTTTAAACATTTGCACAGTAAAATTTTAAATATTTTTGTTAAATAGAACCTGTGCGTCACTTTGTTTCATCTATAAAGATATCGCATCTGATTTATTTCTAAGCACACGCTAGTATTAATGCTGCTTTGTTACAAGCCCATAGCTGGTACTTAGAAAAACATCAGATTCCCACCGTCTTCAAATATATTAAGATTTTTCTCTTTGTCATCTTGGCTTTATCAAAGCGCTGGCTATTGCGTAAATACCACTTTCAGTTTTTACTCTGCACAAACCACAAGAAAAAAAATATTTTGAATTCGTTCGTCTAGGGATATCCAAGTTTTAATTACATGATTTCTCTCTAAGTACAAACTAATGCTAACGACAGTCTCTCAACAGCACATAGCAAGTACACAGAAAGACTCAAAATGTCACTTTCTTACTTTTCACTTTCTCTCTTTTTTCTCTCTTTGATTTAGATTGTTTCTGGTGTTATTTTAGAAACCCCTTCAAGCAAAAGCTGGTGTTAATTGTATAAAATAATTAGCCCAAAATATTTGCATGTAGTAAAATTTCAAATATTTTTCTAAAATTTTACCTGTTCGTCACTTAGTTATAGTTAATGGATATTGCATCTGTTTATTATCATGCACAGGAAAAATGTGCTAATGCTGCTTTGTTACATACAATACCCGATTTCCTGAAAAAGAATCAGATTGCAACAGTCTTTATATCTTAAAGATTTTTATTCTGGTCGTCGTAATAGTATTTTATGCTTTATCAAAGCGCTGCATGGCTAGTGCATAAATTTCACTTACAGTTTTTACCTAGCATATACCACAAAAAATGTTTGGAAATACATTGTAGTCCGTCTTGGAATACTCCAGTGTAAATGACACGATTTCTCTCCAAGTACAGACTAGTGCTAATGTCAGTCTCTTATCAGCACATAATTAGTACATGGAAAGACTTCAAATATCACATTTCTTACTTTTTCGTGTCATAGATGCTGATGTTTTTTCAAAATCTTATCTAAGTACAATATAGTTATAGGGGTATCAATGTATTAACAAAATATGCTTCTTAAGATTTTAAATATTTCAAATATTATTTTTCAAAATATTACCTGTGCGTCACTTCGTTTCAGCTACATGGATATTTCATCTCATTTATTTCCAGGCACATGCTAGTGCTATCTCTGCTTATTCAAAAGCACATAGTAGGTGCATTGAAAAACATAAGATTCCCTTCGTGTTTATCAAATTATCTTTATCGACTTAACAGTATTTGAGTCTTTTGCGGAGCTGTGGCTAGTGCCTATATTCCATTTTCAGTTTTGAAAAAAAATCTTTGAATTTCGTCCTGTTCAGATTACATGATTTCCCTCCAAGTACAAACTAGTGCTAATATCAGTCTTTCACCAGCACATAGCAAGTACATGGAGAGACTCCAGACGTCACTTTTCATATTTTCACTCTCGTTTTTGTTTTGCCATAATTGTTGATGGTGTAATTTCCGAATTCTTTCCGAGCACAAGCTAGTGCTAATGGTATAAAATTCATTAGCGCAAAACAAATGCTCCGTAAGATTTCATATTTTTTCTAGAACAACACCTGTGCTTCGCTTCCTTTCAGCTTCGTGGATATTGTATGTGATATATGTCCAAAAACAACTTAGGGCTACTTCTGTTTATTCACACGCAAATAGCATGTACACTAGATTTTCCTCGTCTTTATACATTTGTATATTTTGTATTTGTCGACTTATCAGTAGTTTAATTGTTTTTGGCAGCTTTGGCTGCTGGTACATACCGTGAAAAAAGATCTTTGGATTTCGTTTGTCTTGGAATACCCGGTAATGATTACATTATTTCATTCCAAGTACAGACTAGTGCTAATGTCAATCTCTCACTAGCACATAGCAAGTACATGGAAAGACTCAAAATGTCACTTTTCCTATTTTTCATTATTTTTTTTTTGCCATAATTTTTTCTTAATTTCTAAATCCTTTCATACTAGTGCTAATAGTATAAAACCAGTACAAGTGTACGGTAATATTTCAAATATTTTTCTAAAATGATGCATGTGCGTCAATTCGTTTTTGCTGAATGTATATTGCATTAATTTTGATTTATTTCCAAGCACAGGTTAGTACTAATTCTGCTAATACAAAAGCACTTCGATTGTACCTGAAAAAAAAAAAACAACACGAGACTGCACCGTCTTTATATATCTACAGGTTTTTCCTCTTTGTCAACTTAATGCATTTTGTTGTATTTTTCGAGGAAATCCACTTTCAGGTTTTACCCAGCACATACCAGGAGAAAAATATCTGTTGATTTCGTTCGTCTTGGAATCTTCCTTTTTTAATTACATGATTTGTTCGAAGTACAGAATGGTGCTAATGTCAGTGTCTCAACCAGCTAATAGCAAGTACATGGAAAGACTCAAGATGTCACTTTTCTTAAGTTTTTCACTTTCTCGTTTGTTTTTTCACAAAGTATTGCTTATATTATTTCCGAACTTTGTGCAAGCACAAGATATTGCTTACGGTATAACATTCATAAGCCCAAATCAAGTGCTTCGAAAAAAATTAAGTTTTTCTGAAATATAACCCATGCGTCAGTTCGTTTCAGCTGCATGGATACTGCATCTAATTTATTTCCAAGCTCAGGCTCGGAGTTTTGATTCTGCTCACAGGCACATAGCAGGTATCCGAAGAAAAACGTATCCCCCCGTCTGTATATACATGTATATTAAAGTTTCTCGTCATTGTCGACTTAATAGTATTTCATACTTATTCAAAGCAAAGGCTAGTGGTGAAAATCCATTTTCCATTTCTATCCAGCACATATCGCGAGAAACAATCTTCGGATTTTGTTCGCCTTGGAAAATTCCAGTTTAAATTACACGATTTCTCTCCAAGTACAGACTAGTGCTAATGTCAGTCTCTTATCAGCACATAATTAGTACATGGAAAGACTTCAAATATCACATTTCTTACTTTTTCGTGTCATAGATGCTGATGTTTTTTCAAAATCTTATCTAAGTACAATATAGTTATAGGGGTATCAATGTATTAACAAAATATGCTTCTTAAGATTTTAAATATTTCAAATATTATTTTTCAAAATATTACCTGTGCGTCACTTCGTTTCAGCTACATGGATATTTCATCTCATTTATTTCCAGGCACATGCTAGTGCTATCTCTGCTTATTCAAAAGCACATAGTAGGTGCATGGAAAAACATAAGATTCCCTTCGTGTTTATAAAATTATCTTTATCGACTTAACAGTATTTGAGTCTTTTGCGGAACTGTGGCTAGTGCCTATATTCCATTTTCAGTTTTGAAAAAAAAAATCTTTGAATTTCGTCCTGTTCAGATTACATGATTTCCCTCCAAGTACAAACTAGTGCTAATATCAGTCTTTCACCAGCACATAGCAAGTACATGGAGAGACTCCAGACGTCACTTTTCATATTTTCACTCTCGTTTTTGTTTTGCCATAATTGTTGATGGTGTAATTTCCGAATTCTTTCCGAGCACAAGCTAGTGCTAATGGTATAAAATTCATTAGCGCACAACAAATGCTCCGTAAGATTTCATATTTTTTCTAGAACAACACCTGTGCTTCGGTTCCTTTCAGCTTCGTGGATATTGTATGTGATATATGTCCAAAAACAGCTTAGGGCTACTTCTGTTTATTCATACGCAAATAGCATGTACACTAGATTTTCCTCGTCTTTATACATTTGTATATTTTGTATTTGTCGACTTATCAGTAGTTCAATTTTTTTTTTGGCAGCTTTGGCTGCTGGTACATACCGCGAAAAAAGATCTTTGGATTTCGTTTGTCTTGGAATACCCTGTAATGATTACATTATTTCATTCCAAGTACAGACTAGTGCTAATGCCAATCTCTCACTAGCACATAGCAAGTACATGGAAAGACTCAAAATGTCACTTTTCCTATTTTTCATTATTTTTTTTTTGCCATAATTTTTTCTTAATTTCTAAATCCTTTCATACTAGTGCTAATAGTATAAAACCAGTACAAGTGTACGGTAATATTTCAAATATTTTTCTAAAATGATGCATGTGCGTCAATTCGTTTTTGCTGAATGTATATTGCATTAATTTTGATTTATTTTCAAGCACAGGTTAGTACTAATTCTGCTAATACAAAAGCACTTCGATTGTACCTGGAAAAAAAAAAAAAAAAAACATCATGAGACTGCACCGTCTTTATATATCTTCAGGTTTTTCCTCTTTGTCAACTTAATGCATTTTGTTCTATTTTTCGAGGAAATCCACTTTCAGGTTTTACCCAGCACATACCAGGAGAAAAATATCTGTTGATTTCGTTCGTCTTGGAATCTTCCTTGTTAGCTCACCTGGCCCGAAGGGCCAAGTGAGCTTTTCTCATCACTTGGCGTCCGTCGTCCGTCGTAGTCGTTAACATTTTACATTTTGAACTTCTTCTAGAGAACCACTGAATGAAATGAAACCAAACATGGCATGAATGTTCCTTATGAGGTGCTGACCAAGTGTTGTTACTTTGTAGCCGATCCATCATCCAAGATGGCCGCCAGCGGGGAACTTAGTTAAACATAGGACCCTAGGGGAAATGCATACAAATGACTTCTTTTAGAGAACCACTGAATGGAATGAAACTAAATCTGGCATGAATGAACCCTTATAAGGTGCTGACCAAGTGTTGTTACTTTGTAGCCGATCCATCTTCCAAGATGGCCGCCAGAGGAGGACTTAGTTTAACATAGGACCCTATGGGAAATGCATACAAATGACTTCTTTTAGAGAACCGTTGAAAGGAATGAAACCAAACATGGCATGAATGTTCCTTATGAGGTGATGACCAAGTGTTGTTACTTTTTAGCCGATCCATAATCCAAGATGGCCGCCAGCGGGGGACTTAGATTAACATAGAACCCTATGGGAAATGCATACAAATGACTTCTTTTAGTGACCCACTTAATGGAATGAAACCAAACATGGCATGAATATTCCTTATGAGGTGCTGACCAAGTGTTGTTACTTTGTAGCTGATCCATCATCCAAGATGACCGCCAGCGGGGAACTTAGTTTAACATAGGACCCTATGGGAAATGCATACAAATGACTTCTTTTAGAGAACCACTGAATGGAATGAAACTAAATCTGGCATGAATGTTCCTTATGAGGTGCTGACCAAGTGTTGTTACTTTGTAGCCGATCCATCATCCAAGATGACCGCCAGCGGGGGACTAAGTTTAACATTGGACCCTATGGGAAATGCATACAAATGACTTCTTTTAGAGAACCACTGAATGGAATGTAACAAAACATAGCATGAATGTTCCTTACAAGGTGCTGACCAAGTGTTGTTACTTTGTAGCCGTTACATCATTCAAAATGGCCACCAGTGAGGGACTTAGTTTAACATAGGACCCTAAGGGAAATACATACAAATGTCTTCTTCTATAGAACCACTGAATAGAATGAAACCAAACATGGCATGAATGTTCCTTATGAGATGCTTACCAAGTGTTGTTACTTTGGTGCCTATCCATCATCCAAGATGGCCGCCATAAGGGGACTTAGTTTAACATAGGACCCTATGGGAAATACATACAAATGTCTTCTTTTAGAGAACAACAGTATGGAATCAAACCAAATATGGCATGAATGTTCTTTATGAGGTGCTGACCAAGTGTTGTTACTTTGTAGCCGATCCATCATCCAAGATTGCCGCCAGCAGGGGACTTAGTTCAACATAAGACCCTATGAGAAATACATACAAATGTCTTCTTTTAGAGAACCACTGAATGGAATGACACCAAATATGGCAGGAATGTTTCTTATGTGGTGCTGACCAAGTGTTGTTACTTTGTAGCCGATCCATCATCCAAGATGGCCGTCAACAGGGGACTTAGTTTAACATAGGACACTATGGGAAAAACACTCAAATGTCTTCTTTCAGAGAACCACAGAATGGAATGAAACCAAATATGGCATGAATATTACTTATGAGGTGCTGACCAAGTGTTGTTACTTTGTAGTTGATCCATCATCAGAGAAGGCCACCGGCAGGGGACTTAGTTTAACATAAGACACTATGGGAAATACATTCAAATGTCTTGTTTTAGAGAACCACTAAATAGAATGAAATAAAACAGGGTATAAATGTTCCTTTTGATTTGTTAACCAGTTTTTAATTTTAAATACTGTGTCAAATTAAACCAATCTTGGTCTCAATCATTATATAATTTTACATAATTTCCAAAATCACATTAGATACAGGTGAGCGACACAGGCTCTTGAGAGCCTCTAGTTTAATTACATGATTTGTTCGAAGTAGAGAATGGTGCTAATGTCAGTGTCTCAACCAGCTAATAGCAAGTACATGGAAAGACTCAAGATGTCACTTTTCTTTAAGTTTTTCACTTTCTCGTTTGTTTTTTCACAAATTATTGCTTATATTATTTCCGAACTTTGCGCAAGCACAAGATATTGCTTACGGTATAACATTCATTAGCCCAAATCAAGTGCTTCGAAAAAAATTAAGTTTTTCTGAAATATAACCCATGCGTCAGTTCGTTTCAGCTGCATGGATACTGCATCTAATTTATTTCCAAGCTCAGGCTCGGAGTTTTAATTCTGCTCACAGGCACATAGCAGGTATCCGAAGAAAAACGTATCCCCCCGTCTGTATATACATGTATATTAAAGTTTCTCGTCATTGTCGACTTAATAGTATTTCATACTTATTCAAAGCAAAGGCTAGTGGTGAAAATCCATTTTCAATTTCTATCCAGCACATATCGCGAGAAACAATCTTCGGATTTTGTTCGCCTTGGAATATTCCAGTTTAAATTACACGATTTCTCTCCAAGTACAGACTAGTGCTAATGTCAGTCTCTTATCAGCACATCATTAGTACATGGAAAGACTTCAAATATCACATTTCTTACTTTTTCGTGTCATAGATGCTGATGTTTTTTCAAAATCTTATCTAAGTACAATATAGTTATAGGGGTATCAATGTATTAACAAAATATGCTTCTTAAGATTTTAAATATTTCAAATATTATTTTTCAAAATATTACCTGTGCGTCACTTCGTTTCAGCTACATGGATATTTCATCTCATTTATTTCCAGGCACATGCTAGTGCTATCTCTGCTTATTCAAAAGCACATAGTAGGTGCATGGAAAAACATAAGATTCCCTTCGTGTTTATAAAATTATCTTTATCGACTTAACAGTATTTGAGTCTTTTGCGGAACTGTGGCTAGTGCCTATATTCCATTTTCAGTTTTGAAAAAAAAATCTTTGAATTTCGTCCTGTTCAGATTACATGATTTCCCTCCAAGTACAAACTAGTGCTAATATCAGTCTTTCACCAGCACATAGCAAGTACATGGAGAGACTCCAGACGTCACTTTTCATATTTTCACTCTCGTTTTTGTTTTGCCATAATTGTTGATGGTGTAATTTCCGAATTCTTTCCGAGCACAAGCTAGTGCTAATGGTATAAAATTCATTAGCGCACAACAAATGCTCCGTAAGATTTCATATTTTTTCTAGAACAACACCTGTGCTTCGGTTCCTTTCAGCTTCGTGGATATTGTATGTGATATATGTCCAAAAACAGCTTAGGGCTACTTCTGTTTATTCATACGCAAATAGCATGTACACTAGATTTTCCTCGTCTTTATACATTTGTATATTTTGTATTTGTCGACTTATCAGTAGTTCATTTTTTTTTTTGGCAGCTTTGGCTGCTGGTACATACCGCGAAAAAAGATCTTTGGATTTCGTTTGTCTTGGAATACCCTGTAATGATTACATTATTTCATTCCAAGTACAGACTAGTGCTAATGTCAATCTCTCTGTAGCACATAGCAAGTACATGGAAAGACTCAAAATGTCACTTTTCCTATTTTTCATTATTTTTTTTTGCCATAATTTTTTCTTAATTTCTAAATCCTTTCATACTAGTGCTAATAGTATAAAACCAGTACAAGTGTACGGTAATATTTCAAATATTTTTCTAAAATGATGCATGTGCGTCAATTCGTTTTTGCTGAATGTATATTGCATTAATTTTGATTTATTTCCAAGCACAGGTTAGTACTAATTCTGCTAATACAAAAGCACTCCGATTGTACCTGGAAAAAAACAACATGAGACTGCACCGTCTTTATATATCTACAGGTTTTTCCTCTTTGTCAACTTAATGCATTTTGTTCTATTTTTCGAGGAAATCCACTTTCAGGTTTTACCCAGCACATACCAGGAGAAAAATATCTGTTGATTTCGTTCGTCTTGGAATCTTCCTTTCTTAATTACATGATTTGTTCGAAGTACAGAATGGTGCTAATGTCAGTGTCTCAACCAGCTAATAGCAAGTACATGGAAAGACTCAAGATGACACTTTTCTTAAGTTTTTCACTTTCTCGTTTGTTTTTTCACAAAGTTTTGCTTATATTATTTCCGAACTTTGTGCAAGCACAAGATATTGCTTACGGTATAACATTCATTAGCCCAAATCAAGTGCTTCGAAAAAAAATCAGTTTTTCTGAAATATAACCCATGCGTCAGTTCGTTTCAGCTGCATGGATAGTGCATCTAATTTATTTCCAAGCTCAGGCTGGGAGTTTTAATTCTGCTCACAGGCACATAGCAGGTATCCGAAGAAAAACGTACCCCCCCGTCTGTATATACATGTATATTGAAGTTTCTCGTCATTGTCGACTTAATAGTATTTCATACTTATTCAAAGCAAAGGCTAGTGGTGAAAATCCATTTTCAATTTCTATCCAGCACATATCGCGAGACACAATCTTCGGATTTTGTTCGCCTTGGAATATTCCAGTTTAAATTACACGATTTCTTTACAAGTACAGACTAGTGCTAATGTCACTAAATCACCAGCACATAGCAAGTAAATGGAAAGACTCCAATGTACCGCGTCTTACTGTTCACTTTCTCTTCTTTTTTCTTTTGCCTTAGATTGTTGCTGATTTTTTTCCCGAACTATCTCCAAACAAAATGTAATGTTAATGGTATAAAATCATTAGACCTAAACAAGGGCAGAGTAAAATTTCAAATATAGCCTATGGGTTCGTTCAGCTTTTTTTTACTTTTGTCGACTTTACTTAATAGTATTTCCTACTTTTGTTTAAGCATTGGCTAGTGCTAAAAATCAACTAGTGTTTAGCCAGAAAATACCACGAAAAAATGCTTGTATTTTTATCGTCTTGGGATATTCCAGTTTAAATTAAATGCTTTCTCATCAAGTTTTGGCTAATGCTAAAGTCAGTCTTTCGCAACAGCACTTTCTTGCTTTTCCTTTTCTTTGGTTTTATTTCGAATTATCTTTAAGCATAAAGTTAGTACTTGATTTTATGTTACAAAATCATATCTTAAAACGGGTGCATAAAATCAAAGGCTATTGCTAAAATTCCTATCACAGTTTTATACCTAGCAAATTCCGGGATAGGTTGCTTAAATTACATTATTTAAAGTACAGAGTAATGTCAATTTCTCACCAGCACATAGCAGGCACGCGGGAAAGACACCAAATTTAACACTTTTCTCACCTAAGTTATAACCAGTGCGTCTACTGATTTATTTCCTAGCACATACAAAAATATCAGATTTCCTCTGCCAGGTATAGCACTTCACACTTTTTCAAAGCATTGGCTACAGTGCTAAAGTACCATTCTCTTTTCTGAACCAGCACATACCTCAAGGGAAAATATTAAATTCCTGCGCTTTCCTGTCTTTACCGTTAGATTTTAATAATTTTTTACCTCAGTCTTGTGCTAATGCTTATTATTTTTTTCACCAAGGCTTAACTTGTACTACTCTTTCTTTCGAGAACATCTCGGATCTGTGTGTTTATGTATACATCTTCCATTTATATCCCAAGTGTTAAATTTGAGTATTGCCACTAGCTATGAGATGAGATCGAGTAATTTTAAAAGTAGGACAATATAATTAGGTTTTGACATATGTCATAAATTATTTGTGAATAAACAATAGAAATATTGTCCCAGAAACAAGGGGCAATTAAGTATTGTTTATTTATCTTAATCAATATCAAGAAGTTTACAAGAAAAGAATTAAATAAAATAATTACAGTAGCTGTAATTAAAAGAGGAAGAACAAATGATAAAAAAAATAATAAAATAAAACAAAAGAAAATAAACAGAAGACAAATAATGAAAAGGCTAATTATAAAAAATGAATAATCGAAATACTAAAATAAAAGAAAAGAAGAGAAATAAATAAATACTTGCTATCCAACAATTTGCAAGTCGTTGACTTTTTTTGTTTATGAATGCTATTGTTTAAACTAGAAAGCTTGGCTGTCGGAGTCGACAGTTATCACCGCTCCCCTGCAATTAGTTGGGACACTTATCTAAATGCAAAAAATATATAACCTTATGTCCATTTAAAGATGCTTTGCAATCATCCTATTAAATTCAATATTCTTCCTGTGAAGAAATTAAATTGTTAGCTCCAATTACAAACGAAAAAAGTTTCATGTGAGCTATTGCTATCACTTTTCGTACGTCGTCCGTCCGTCACCATTTCACATTTTAAACTTCTTTTAGAGATCCACTATTGGATTGAATCGAAAATGCACAAATGTTCCTAACAAGGTGCTGACCAAGTTTTGTTACTTTGCAGCCGATCCGTCATCCAACATGGCCGCCAGCGGGAGACTTAGTTTAACATAGGGCCCTGTGGAAAATACATACAAAAATCTTCTTCTTAAGAATCGCTGAATTGATTGAAACCAAACATGGCATGAATGTTCCTTATGAAGTGATGACCAAGTCTTGTTATTTTGTCCTGGGAGCCTATGGTTTTAAAGTCATCCTTATGGGCCCCAAGTTTTGAAAATCTACATATTGTGCATGACAATAATGTTTTGAAAAAAATGCATACATTGAAAAATGAAGGACAAGTTTGTCACAAACTTAAAATGACAATTGTTGAAATGCGACCCCTGTTGGCCCAAATTTTATAAAATTAAATTCTAAAACTTTATTGCACATCTACATATTGTGCACGACACTACTGTATAGAAATAAAATGCACAAATAAAAAAATGAAAGAGGAGTTTACATCACAAGCTTAAATTGACAACATTCGAAATTATTACAAAATTAAAATTATAAAACATTATTGCGCATCTACTTAATGTGCATGACAATACTGTTTAGAAAAGATGCATATACTGGAAAATGAAAGAGGAGTATATGTTACAAACTTAAATTGATAATTTTTGAAATTCGACCCATGTGGGCCCCAATTTTAGAAAATTAAAATAATTTTAAAACCTTATTGCGCATCTATATATGGTGCATGACACTACTGTATCAAAATAAAAGGCATAAATTGAAAAATAAAAGAGAAGTTCAGGTCACAAGCTTGAATTAAAAGTTTGACCCTCTGTGGGACCCTTGTTTAGAAAATCAACTTCTAAATCCTTACTGCCATCTCTACAGGATGTTTGTTACCTATCCTATATAGAAATGAAATTCCTAAGCCCAAAAGTAAAGGAGTAGTTTATGTCACAAGAAAGTGTGACGGGCGGACGGACGGACGGACGGACGGAGACAATGGCTACATAATTACATAATGTCTCACCAAGTAATGTCAGTCTCTTACTACAACATATCAAGTACATAGAAAGACTTAGAATGTTACTTTTCTTACATTCAAATTTCTTTCAGAATAGAATAGAATATCTTTTTATTTCAAATCATGGGCCCATAAAGGGCATATATAATCAAAGTACAATGATTTTAATGATTCAAATAATAATAATAAAAAGAAACATACATGTTTCATACCAAGTATCAGTTAATTTGGCTATATGGTTTCAGAGGAGATTTTTTAAATTTTGACCAATCAAAAATAAGAATTCATCATAGCTGCCATATAAGCTGTCCGGCCGGGACGAAATATATATGCAAACTTTATAAAGGTCCTTCCACGGGTGCTTCATACCAAGTTTAAGCTCTTTCAAGGAGAAGATTTTTAAAATTTGTCCAATCCGAAATAAGATTACCTTGACAAAAGGGCCATGTGAGTTATTGCAATCACTTTGCGTTCTTTGTCCGTCGTCCTGGTAAAGTTCATTTCAAGATCGTCTCGGAAATAAATTGGCCAGTTGGGATCAACCTTGGCAGCAGTTACTAAATATAGAAAAATCAGCAAAAAAAAAATATTTCAAAACCTTCTCAGAGCTGGAGTTGATACCGAACTTTGATGGACTGGTCCTTAGGTGGTCTCCTTTCAAATTTTGTCTGGAGTCAGGACCAATGGCCAATTTAGTCACTGCTATTGAAAAGACAATAAAAAGCACTGATATAATGCTTTCTTTTAATGATTTTGTTTAATTCCATTTTTTATGTCTGAATGGCAATATTCGATACAAGCTTTGGGGAGCCTCTTGTTTTTATTTCCAAGCACAAGCGTGTGCTAATGGTATAAAAAACCCAAAGAAGTGCTTAGAAAGATTCCACATATTTTGAAAACATATAATTTTGAGATGACGTCCTTCAGGCTACATGATATTGCATCTGATCTATTTCCATTATTTGCTAATTTGACACAAGGACACGGGAGGTATCTCAATGTATCTAGAAGGATTATTTTCCTATTTCATTTTCTTAATCAGCATAGAGAAGACACTATAGTGCCTATGTTAAAATTTTCAGAATTCTATGAAAATACAGATTTTTCCAATCTTCATTGTAATGTTTGCTGGATTTTCAAGTTAAAGATGATTTCTACCCAAATCACATACCACTAATATATGACCATTAGTACAAATCACGTGATAGGTAAGATTTCAAATTTTCTTGAGTGTGGCATCAGGTAAGTCAATTCTATCCGATTATTTACAGGTCAAGCTAGACTATGTTCATTTTTCACAGGAATACATCAGGGTTTTTTTTTCGACATGAATCCCTTCTGATTGATGTTTCCAATTGCTCTCGGAAAGGTAACAGCGAATACTCGCAGAATTCTGATTTTTTTTTTTTCAAAATATAACCCAACCACGAATACTTCTAAAAGTTTGCATAAAAGGTTCAGCAAGCGATTTATTCCTTGGTTTTGGTTCATAGCATGAATGATTTGCCAAGAAAATTCCGTTTGGTTAGGAAGGTTTCATTTTACGCAGTTGATGCTGTGTTCGAGTTGTCTCTCTTATGTTGACGGTGTGCGTTTACTGCATGTAGAGAATTTAGAAAAAAATAGTATAAATGCACTGCAAATTACCAAACGAACAGGTCTTATCTTAGTGGAGAATTTGTTCAAATAAAATTCATAAATACTCTGTTTTTTGTTTTGGTTAAACACCCCTGTACAATGTCAATAAATTTTAAGATTAAATTTTTAATTTCGGAAACCGATTGGCATACACAGTCATCTCATATGGTATGCTATTAAATCCGGGGGAGTCCTACTTCCAAAAATGGAAGTAACACGGCTCATTAGCCTTTGGCTAGGTTTAGTTTTATATCCGATTTTGGTTCTCAGGCACTTATGTAACTTGGTATCTATACATATATCATGAATATAATAGATGCATCGTGTCTCACCCGTGGAAAGGAGGCCACTTTGACCTACATTCCATGCTTTAGTAAAATCAATGCATCACTTGTAGACAGAACTAGGCGAACTTATTAATCGTATATTGCCCTATCATGTTTCTGTTTTCCTGTAACTGTTTTATAAATTTTCGGGTTGTTCACTGCTATAGTAACGAATATACTAATATAGACGTAAAATGCATATTATTAAATTATTATATCAAAGAAAACAAGTCTTGGAGCAAATGGATGGATGATCAACTAAAGCTAACTTGGGTCTATGCCGTAATCGCTGGTGCTTCAATTTGAACACATTTGTTATATTTTGATTTATTACCCCCAAATTTTAAAGCAGTTTACAGTAATATATAGGACAGGCAATCTGAACCAAAGTAGTTTTATTGTTGCGTGAATAGGATACATGTACTATATCAAGCCTAAATGCTGAACATGGATGTGAAACCTGTTCCCAAGGGCTACATTCAAATACAGAGGTTACCTTCATTCTATTTGTTTGTACTTTTTATGATGATTGTTTAATAGACACCCACCAAACTACTATGCGAAAAAGCTCGGTCTACTTAAAAATACAAATAAGAAGAGTAGTATTATAGATTGCTACATACTACCTTTTTCAACTGTTGACATTTTTCTCAAATCACAATAATTCATAATATACTTATATTTTATGGTAGCTTTTTAAAATGAAGTATTTAAATATTTACTATATATTACTGGTGAAATTTAGTGGTTTAAGCCGATCTATTTACTTTTAGTATATACCTAGCGGTCATCGATCAATTTGTTCAATCGGAAAAACGTGCAAGAAGCTGTCGAGGGGACTAATACGGTATTATACATGACATAGATCAAATTGTCCTTTAAAAGGGTGTGAAGTAACTTTTGGTCTCCGATCAGTGAAGCCTACCCGCCATGTTGTTTACAATCACCTAAGCAACTCATTTGCATATGAACTACATCAAGAGTGTGAAATTTCACTTTTGAACTTTGACTACATAGAACTGAAAAAAAATCTACAAAGTTAAAAAAATGTAAGAAAATTGTCTTATATTTATATTCATACAAGGATTAGAATTTTATGTGTTTTTTTGAGTACCAAAAAGGAAGATATTAATGGAAAGGAATAAATAAATATTGTAAATATGCCGTTAAAACAGGTAGGATATTTAAATGTATATAATACAAATACTTTAATGTTTAATTAAATCTGTTAAGTGTTATTTAACCTCTGAAATACACAATAAAAATGTAATATAAAATCGTGTGGAAAATAGTGTTTTTTAATTGCCAGAGAAGAAAACAAACTCAAAACAATATATATATATATCAAAATTGAATTATTTTCTATATAACAAATCTTTATTAAATGTATGTCCTAAAATTGTTCTATAGGATATATAGATATATTATTTATAAGTATATTCGTGTAGCCTGCAAGAAAATTATATAATTCTAGTTTCACCTCCCAGTTTAAAAGAGAGTATGTGACACATTCAGAAAGTTGTCTCGTTATGCTTACCGACCCTGTTCTAAACTCAGTTATATACTTTATAAAGTCCAGGCAAGGATTTTTGTAAAGTACACTATACGACTTACCATACATGTATTGAACTCATATACTTCAAAGTCTGTTTCCAATATATTTGATTGCCTTCTAATACATCTTTCTTAAGGCATTCCTTACTTTTAGGGGCTTCTCAGTCAACTTTAAGTTTCTCCGTGTGTTGAAGATGAACAACAGCAATAAAAGCACTGTGTTAATTTTATTTCAACAGATTTTCCATCTTGCTTATAACAAATTGATCTCGTTATTTATTAAATGAGCTGTAAATTGTCACAGGGTCTAAAATCTTTGGGGACAGCATATTACTAGACATCTTTTAACAAAAAAGGAACACAAACATAAAAAAAAAACCAAAAGAAATGCCGTGGCCATTCTTCTTAAGATTACTTATCAAGACAAATCCAAGGAAGACATAATCAAGGCATCCAACTTGAACACAAATTAAGTTCTTATATATATCGGTTTAGAAGATTTCAGTCATTGTTTAACAATAGCATTTTTCCAAAAAATAGAAAAAAAGTTTAACAACAAGCATTTCACCATAGTGTATATATACAGTTAAAACGGGACGTTAGACGCTCTGTTTGTGTTATTTATCCATGCACCTCTGAAGAAAGTTCAGGGATATAGCGGTTTTCTCCGTCCGTCCGTCCCGTCCCAGCGTCACACTTTCTTGTGGCATCAACGCCTCCTTCACTTTTGGGTTTAGGAATTTAATTTCTATATAGAATGGTTGCCATCTACATGTAGATGCACAATAAGGTTTTAGAATTTTGATTTTCTAAGCAAGGGGCCCACAGTGGTCGAACTTCGAAAATTTTGAATTCAAGCTTGTGACCTAAACTCGTCTTTCATTTTTCAATTTATGAATTTTATATCTATAGAGTATTGTCACATGCACTATATGCATATGCGCAATAAGGTTTTAGAATTTTGATTTTCTAATACTGGGGCCCACAGGGGTCGAATTTCGAAAAACCGTCAATTTAAGCTTGTATGACGTAAAAGCATCTTTCATTTTTCAATTTATGCATTTTATTAACTTAGTTATAATAGCCACAGCATAAAATAATTGAGATAATTGCGAAATGTAAATTTGGAGATTCATTTATATACAAATACAGATACAGATCTTTTATTTTTCCGCAATCACGGAGCCCATTACTGGGCATGAAAATAAAATATAATCAATGTTGAACAAAATTCAAATGAAGATTAAACAAGGATAATGAATGTTATTGTAAACTATTAATATGATTGAACATTATAAATAAAAGGAAATAATAACTTAAGAAAACATACACATATCAGTACATTACAACATATGTATAAATAGTTTAGTCACATACATAAAAGGTCTAGACATCGGTATTGATATCGATGGTGAAAAAATTGGTATTTTATTATATGCAGATGACATTGTTTTAATTGCAGAAACTGAAAATGATTTACAATTAATGCTAGATGTTCTTAATACATGGTGTAAAGATAAATTATTGAATGTTAACTTTGAAAAAACAAAGATTGTGCATTTTAGAAATCCCTCTGTACAACCAACCAATGCAATATTTTTACTTGGTGAAAAACAACTGTGTATTGTATCAAAATATCAATATCTTGGCTTATTATTGACTGAATTCCTTGATTATAATGAAACGGCAAAATCTGTAGCCAGGTCAGCAGGGAGAGCATTAAGTTTACTGATTGTAAAGAGCAAAGCACATGGAGGTTTCCACCTTAATACATATACCAAACTTTTTGATAGCTTAGTCTGGTCAGTCATAAGTTATGGTGCAGCCATATGGGGCACCAAAGATTTTTCTTGTATTAATGCTGTCCAGCACAGAGCTATCCGGTTTTTTATGGGTCTTGGTAAATATACATCTAGTGATGCCATTAATGGGGATATGGGTTGGAAACCTCCATGTGTGAAGCAGTGGAGTTGTGGTTTTAGACATTGGGCTAGATGTAATGTTATGTCAACAGATAGGGTGAATTTTAAAGTATTTCAATGGGCATTTAGAAATGCCATTAATAAAAAGAGAAACTGGTGTTATAGAATTATGGCAAAATTTAGAGAATGTAATGTAGATTTATACACTAATTTAGATAATGTGTTGCATAAAAATGTTATTACACAGTTAGAAGATTTTTTATTTGAAAATTATAAGATAAATTGGCATAATAGAATATTGTCACAAAATGTTGGAAAAAAATTACGTACTTATAAATTGTTTAAAGATATTTTTGAAACAGAGATGTATTTGAGGAAGAACATTTCAATACGATACAGAAGTGCATTTGCTAAATTTAGGTGTGGCGTTGCCCCTTTGCGAATAGAAACAGGTCGCTATGAAAATAAAACTGTAAATGAAAGAGTTTGCTTTGTATGCAATGATAAAATTGAAGATGAGAAACATGTTATTTTAAACTGTCCTTTATATGCAGATTTACGTGAAAGTTTATTTTATGAAGTTAAAAGAAGAAATGGTGATTTTAATATTTTATCTGATGATGATAAGTTTATATATCTTTTTAAAAATGCAGATTGTTTTGATGTGGTTGCCAAGACCAGCTTTAACATTTTAAGTAGAAGAAATAGTTTTTTATATGCTTGATTGATGGTTATGTTTTTATAAACTTGAAATATTTTATAGACATGATAATTGTAGTTGTATGGTTTTACATAACAGAAATGTTTTTTTTTATAGACATGATAATTGTAGTTGTATGGTTTTACATAACAGAAATGTTTTTTTTTATAGACATGATAAATATATAGTTATGATTTATATTGATTTCTATAGTCTCTCATAATTCTTTATAGAATGGCACTTGTATTTTAATTTATAAAATTACTGTTTTATTCAACGTATATATTATGATGATTATATTATATGTATTACAAGTGGTGAGACTCTAATAAAATATTGAATTGAAAATTTTATGTATATTAACGCACTGTGATCCAGATCAAGCCCGCAAATCAGACCCTGATAAAAGTTCATTTCTCTTATTTTATAATTCTTCATTTAGGTGCTGAAGACCCTTAATGACAATGTAATCTTCTGACGACATAAGCCAATTTGTCTGTTGTCGTCAACAGATTAAAATGTTTTAATCTTTATTTATTTTATTTATAAATATTTTCCTTTGGCCATTTTAGCATTTACATCCAAGAAGAAAATGTTTTTCATCATCAATAAAGGTTTTTCATAATTTACATAAACGGTTTTTAGCTTCAACTCTGAAATAACACCCCCTTTCTATTTCAATGGAATGATCACTCACTCTTAATTTAGATAAAAAGTCTTTTTGTTCTCTATTTCCAATATTTAAATAAGTTTCATAATTAAAGCTGGGACTATTATAACTAGTTAGTCCCAGATTAAAGTAACTTTTAAATAATCTATAAGTTCTTAGATTATTTCCCATATCTGCTTTTTTCTTGTCATCAAATAACCTATTAAATGAATATACAGTTGTATGTTTTGATTAAAACTTTTAACCTTTATAATGGAAGTCATTGATAAAATTCAAGGAGCTTGCATCGCTTTCACTTCAATTTTTACCCTCTTTGGTGCCAAAATTATCTCCTGTATCGGGCTATATAACTTATAAGAATATTGTTCTCTTCCAAGCCATTGCAGTGCGTTGTCAACGCAGTTTACTGGTAGGTATTAGGTTTAACCCATTTTACGACTTCAGGCTTGGGCACCATAAAAGTTGAGAATATTCTTAAGTCTGAGAATTTTCTTAAATATGGGGATACTCGAATGTGATTGGCTGAGAATGGGAATTTGAGTAAAATTTTCTTTACTCAGCAAAAATAGTTCTTTATGGCGCCCAGGCTTTTACGACAGTGCTCGAACGTGTTATGATAGCTGGGTTCATTACGAATAAAAATGTACACCTGCTCCCAGAATGCTGGCATTTAACTTAAGCTGACTACTTAAATGAGTCGTTGTAACATGACAGAGTGTCTATCTATCTGTCCAATATTGTAAGCCCCCTTATGCTTACATTCCACGTGTATTTTAATGAAATTTGTGCCTTTAAGTACAGTTAAGATGTGATCCTATCTTTCCTCTTGGAAGTTCAAATTATCAGCTGATTAAACATACATTGGCCACAGTTCTTTTGAAGGTCTTTTGCTTCCAATTATTTATTAATTTCAGTGATATTTACCTGATTTATGCAAAAGTTTTATGGAAGGAGTTTGAAAACTATTTCTTAATTTCCAACACATTTTAGGGTCTTCAGTTAACACTAGGTGCAGGACTGGGCAGAAACATTATATCTAATACCCAAATTGTCTATAGACCGTGATAAATACTTTTTAACCCAGTTTTTAAATATAACGCCCAGAAAAACAGCTCCGCCTGGTTTTAGTTAAACATCCTACATTTGGAATTTGTAAAGCGGAAGGAAAAAGGGGGGATATGGTCCTATATCTTGAAAAATAAAACCTTTTGGAAAATTGTTATGTAATTGCTATCTTGATTATAAATTTTAAGGGATTGAGATATTGTTTTGTAACTATTCTCTTGTTCATAGATTCAATGAAAGATAATGAGGATTTATATAAGGAATGTTCTGATTTATCATGAAACTAAGATACATCCCTTGGGAATGTAAAATATTTTGGAAGTTTTGTTGTTAGAACTCCAATGCTTAGATAAATTGTGATTGGATTTTGATAAAATTTCTATAAATGTTTTGTACATAATGTTTGGTGCAGCTGAAAATAAATGATATTCATAAGTACTTTTTCCATGAAAAATACTTTTAAATTCTGGAAATAAAACTTTACACATTTATAACATCTTTTTTTAACATCACCTAATTAACATTAAGTATTGCATTGGAGTCCTGATTATGACTCTAATATTGAGTGCTTTTTAAATATTGAATGCTAGTTACAGGCCTTTGAAATTATTTTTGTCTCGCCTGTGACAAAAGTCGCAGAAGGTGAGATAGGTGTTGCTTTTCGGGCGGCGGTGTCAACAATTGTTAAGTTTTCTGCTTAAGTCAGTTTGATAGGAACTACTTGTGATAGATCAATGATATTTTCTATAAAATTGCATTACTATCAGTACATCTAAGTTTGTTGACCATTTTGAGGCCCTGTCTCCTAGGTATGGTCCAGCGACTTTCAATTAATAAGCAATTTTCAATGTTAAATTTTCTGCTTAAGTTAGTTTGATAGGAACTACTTGTGATAGATCAATGATATTTTGTAGAAAGTTGCATTACTATCAGTATATCTCAATTTGACGACGATTTTGAGGCCCTGCTCCCAAGGCCAGGGTCCAGTAACTTTCAATTAATTAGCAATTTACAATGTTAAGTTTTCTGCTTAAGTTAGTTTGATTGGAACTACTTGTGATAGATCAATGATATTTTGTAGAAAGTTGCATTACTATCAATACATGTCAGTTTGATGAAAATTTTGAGGCCCTGCTTAGGTCATGGTCCAGCGACTTTCTATTAAGCAATGTTGCTGTCCATCAGATTGTCTTTTTTCGAATTTCTGTCAGTAGGCGAGACATATCTCTATGTCAGCAGTTTATTTTTAATTAATTGTAAGATTTTTTATTTAATTTGTTTTATAACATAGACATTGATGAAATTTATGTGATTTTTTTTATAAAAGCATCTCTGTTGACCTGGGAATTAAATGTCATTCAAATATTCTTATGGGAGTTAGGGCCCTTGAAAATGTAAAATATTTTGAAGATTGATTTACAATAAGTCTAAAATTAATTTTGATTTTGTGTCTTATTTGAAATTAAAATGAATAAGGTTAAGATATATTGATAGGATTTATGCCATAAAGAAGTGTTAATATATAATGCATCGAATTGTCTTTTAAGCAAAGTATAAATGCTTAAATTTGACAAAAAGGGTAACGTGTGTTTGTCTTAATTTCAGAACACTGCAGTAAATTGTTTTGAGGATCAGTAATATAGATATAATTTTATTTAGTTATGCTTGGAATTAACTTGATCCAATAGTATATCAGTCAGTCACTGACTGCTCTCAGAATTTTGTCTTCAATCATCACATGTAATGTGGTTTAACCACTGAATATATACATGTAGGTTAAAGGAGAGTTTTTATACGCTTAATAACAAGTATATTCTGTATGCCTGTGCAAAGCCACGAACCTATGTTTGAAGTATTTTCTCTTTGAAATATATTAAATTTTATATGTATGAATGAAAAGTTGTCATGTTTGTTTTTCTAAATACACCAGTCATGTATGATTTGTCTTTAATTTTTTTTTCTTGTACAAAATTGTAAGAAGAAACTTTAAAAGGAAAAGTTTTATGGTCCATATTTATTGTGCATATCCCAGCGCCACTGTTGTGTTAATCACAAAATTAAATGCTACCAGTTCAATCAAAGGAATATTTCACAAAATAACAATAACATTTTTTCACTCTTTCACTACTATTTCTTCTTTTTAAAATAATTCGGCTAGTACTATGAATGGGAAAACACAAATGACCAAAGAAATTATACTCAGGTGTGACAATAACTTTAGTAATGAATTGGACAGTTGAGATAGTAGTCATAATGTTAAATGAAGTGTGACTGGTTAGGATATCATGCATTGATAATGTAAATACATGTAGTGTGATGACATGTTCTACTAATGTAGTGTAAATTTACCAAAGTTGGAATATCAATTTTGGAAATTGAATGGTTAGCCTAAGTCTTGTGACATTAATAGTTATTAATATGCATGCCTGCTAGATACATTTCCAAAAAAAATGAAGATCTTAGTCTTTCAGGAAATTTACCAAAATTGGAGTTATATATTTTTTTGAAATCCAAATATTCCATTTAATTTTGGAAACTTAATCATTCCCTATACAGCTGTTGCTTTTTTTGTAAACAAATATGTATGGTTGCTAGGTACTTTTCCAAAAAATGAAGATCTTAGAGTCTTTCAGGAAATTTACCAAAGTTGAAATTTTATTTTTGGAAATTGAATGGTTACCTTAACTCTTTATTAATATATATGGTTGCTAGATACATTTCCAAAAAATGAAGGTCTTAGAGTCTTTCAGGAAATTTACCAAAGTTGGAATTATTTTTTTTGAAATCAAAATATTCCATTTAACAGCTATTATTCTGCTAGTGTCCGATAGTATGGTTGATTGGTAATTTTCCAAAATTAATAAGTCTGAGACTCTTCCAGAAATTTTTTTCTGCCCCAAGGGCAAATTTCAAAATTCAGTAATCATTGGTAATAGTTATAAAGCTAAAGCTATTTTCTAAATTTATGGTTCTGTGCAGTAAGATTAAAGTTTAACTGAAATCTTAAACTTAGGACATCAAGCTGTTCTGGATAGAAGACTTCCATGTTTAAAGCGTCTTTAAGAGACCGTGTCACAAACAGCGACATAACTTTGCTACTGTTTAATTTCAAAGTGTTAAAAAAATTGAAGAAATTTAATATACCAACTCTTTATGAATATTTATTTTATAGACTGAATAGATGAAGCTCTTTATAAAATTACTAATTAGTAGACATGTACTCTGACTGTTAAAAAAAATGTTGACGTAAAGGTAAATTTGGTACAAAGTTTTCAAAATCATTGGAATAGAAAGGTGTGATTTTTGAAAGATAAAAGTAATAAGGTCCCACATGTTGTTTGGTAAAATCTGTAATTTAAGTTTAAATGTCATGCAAGTGAAATTCATTTCTATTGTTAATTCTTTTAATTATCTGCTAATAGTCTGCCAGCTATTATGAACAAAATTAAGCACGTCTTTCAGATAGTATTTTGTTTCAACATGCTATTTATTTGATTCTTTTATACAACTTGACATTATAACATTGTACACATTATTAAGTTCCAATGTATATTTATTAATATACCCCCGCAGACAAAGTTTGGGGGGGTATATAGGAATCACCCTGTCCATCCATCCGTCTGTCTGTCTGTCTGACCATATGTCTTGTAAGTTAAACTCCTAAACCATTCAATGGATTTTGATGAAACTTTATATGAAGGTTGGACATCATATGTAGATTTGCATGAAGCAAGTTGATTATTGCCGGATGCTTGCGAAGGGAGATAATCCAACTTAAGGGTTTTACATGTTTAAAGCTTGTAAGCACAACTAGTATTGCAAGCAGGGGTATCACTCAGTGAGGTCACTGACAGTTTTATTTTTTTTTGGCCTTCTTAAGAAAATCAGATAAAATGAAAGTAATAAATTTGGAAATGGTCTTTGCTCCATGAATTGTTTACATTTTCAGTATTATAACTGAATGAAATAATTAAAATGATTTATGTATAGCTCTGTGTTCTAAAGAAGTCTTACTGAAGGTATTTTACTCTAATATTTATGTATGTTTCATTATAATGAATTTTGTGTACATTTTGAAAATTTGATACATTGATGTAAGTATGTTTTAGTTGAACCCCAAACATTGAATAAAAATGAAAATACACATGTAGAGTATCTTAATGTTACTTTGGCATGACAACAGTTACTGGCATTGGTACATGTACCAGTGGAATGGAGAAATGGTTCAAGCTTGAGTATGTATGTGGAAATACTAATCCATATTTTTGGTACATGTCATTTGTCTCTCATTTACGGAGTTATCTTGTCTTTGGTGAAGGTGACTTCCATAGTTATCAATGGACAAATTGTCATTTTTCTTCCTAATGCATTTAAGATGTTTTGGATATATATTCCCCACATTTAATTTTATGATGACTGATGAAGGCCATCCCCAATTCAATATTTTTAGAAACAATATAAAAGTACTTTTTACCCTTCATGTTAAATACAAGACACCGTCTGTCAGGAAAGATAAATCATGCATATGGGAGACAACTCCATTATCCGCAAGTAGGTAATCATTTTCATTAAATCCTATTGAGAATCTAACATCACTTCAAATTTTTCAAATATATTTCAGTTCTGATACACCAGTTTATTCGGGATCTTGATAATCATTGCTCATTTTTTTTTTTAATTGTAGTGATATTTTGGGTTTTTAATGGCATGATGTGGGCTGGGGGATATTTAATCTTTTGCTGATCGTTGAATGCCAAATGATTGTTTTGATCTATGACGACATGCATTATTGTGGTTGTATCTGTTATGCACGTCCCATATTCCTTCATTTTCATATTACTTGTGCAAAATATGGACAGAAATCTCATATGACTGATGATTGTTTTGTTTCAGAGGCATCATGGAATAACCATATCACAACCCAATGAATTTGAACAACAGTACAGACCATCTATCATACAGCATCTTCCTCCATTAAGTGCTAAGGAGGTAAGTAAATTTAGTTTGAAATGATAAATGTTTCATTAGTTTTAGTTTCTCTCAGAAAAAAAGAACAAAAGCCTGCAATTTAAAAAAAATAATTAATATACTTAAAGGTAATTGTGAAGAAAAATTGAAAATTTGGGTTTTTGAATCTGTCTTTTCGTTTTATTAAATAAAGTGCTATCTCCAAATCTTTTGAATATTTCCGATGGGTTCGGTAATTCATGCAAAAAAAAAAGATTCAGCATTGTTGGTATACTGTGATCTGATTAAAAAGCAGATGTTTGTTTTAACTCTGTAGTATGCCATGAAAATTTAATTTAATCTGTTGATTATACAGTTGATTTTTATGAAGTTATAATAATGTTTTATCTTGGCTTGAAGACATCTGAATAGAAGATATAACCGACAAATACTTGTGAGAATCACTTTAAATCTCACTCCAATAGTTATATTATTTACCTATATCATTTCATTATAATTCTATGGGAGTCTTTCACTGTGTCATCTTTATATAAAGATGAGTTATTCTGGAGATCAGTCTAACAAAGGCAGTATATAGAAATAGATATGTAAATGCTTCAGAGTTATTATATATAGATTTGTTGATACAGTGCTTTCCAGTACACAGATATAGTGTTATTGACAATGAGGAAAGGATTCAAACTTATACTTAAGTACTCAGTCTTCTATAAAGCGTTATAATGAATTTCATAGCATAGGTATATTTGGGGGTTTATTTTGTTTTTAAATCTAAAAAAATCTACATTTTTTCATGGAAGGGAGTTGTGTTCACACACTTCCTCTCAATATGGGTGTTGGATGATGTGAAAATTTAGTCTCCAATTATTAGTTCTCACTATGGCTTTGAAGCTGAGCTTCCTTTGCTCAGATTTTAGTGTAAAACATTTTTATTTCATTAATTTAATATCTTATCTTGTCTTTTGTGCATGTCTTTGTGAACATAAAATACAAAGATTATAATATTGGATTTATTTTACATTCAAGAACATCATTGATAAATGTAAAATCCTTGAAGTTGACAAACAGTGATTTAAGGAAAACAAAAAGCTTTATGTTTTCTTGTTGAGTATTACTTGAGTAAGGGCGTTCACTAACTTTAATACATGTACCAAAGTCTCTGAAGCAAATACTTAATTACTTGTGAAATCTTTTGGACAAATATCAGGATGGGTACTTGTTTCGAAGGACATATATTCTACGGACAAAGGTTGAATTAATTTATGTAAAATAAATTGATCTGAATGTCATACAGATTTATGGTTTTTCACATTGCCAGCATAATTTCGGTAATCAAAGATAGCACTTAACGGTGTAAAATGGCTACAGTATGTAGAATTTCCTTGTCTGTTATCACATGATATAAAACTTTATGCTTACCAATTAACCAATATCATAATATCAAAACATAAATAAAACATGACATAACATATTTGACAAAAAACATACGAAATAAAGTTGCTTTAAATATGAAACTGAAGTGATTATAATTACCATTTAAACTTCCTATTACATTCTATTTTTATACATTTGTATTTAAAAGATTTTTTCCATTACTTTTATTTTTATATTGGTTTTCTTTAAAACCATCCATTCTGTAGAACGAATTTATCTAATGGAAAATATTACCTTTATTTAAGCATTTCTTGTAAATAATGAGAATTATTCTTTCATACAGAATCCAACCAACATTTTTTTCAGTTGTATTTTGATACAGATGAAAAATTGAATTATGTCTGAAACTTATACACTGTATAACAGAGATTTACCAGAACTGGGTATAAGTTTTGAAAGTCTGAATTTTGCACAGTGGAATTTTGTGAAATGTTCTAAGTATAAATGAAATTCCGAGCTCAAAAATTTTGAAACTCCATTTCAGCACAAACTGAAAAAGATTAAGATGAGATTTTGGATAAATTTTGGGATGTTGATGCTAGACTTCAATATCTTGTAGAGTTATAAGAGAATCATACAAAAAATGTACATTACATCTGCATTGTCAGGTATTCAGCAATTCTTTACAGTGACGTATGTTTAGAAACTTATCTTACAGAAAAATTATTTTCATCCACCAATCATGGGCCATTGATGACATGTATACTTGTTTATGAAATTGGAGACGTATCAGAATTTTGACAAACTGACATGCATTAAAGTTACATTTTACCAAATTTGGTTAAAGACATTTTATTATTTATAAAAGTATATGTCCTTACATGTTATATGACAGGTAAAAATGATGTAACAAATCATATGTATAACTCCTTAGGATGTAATAAAATCCAATTCTTATATGTTACTTTAAACTTTAATTTTAACACATGAATGAATGTGTTTGGTAAAATTTAGATTGTAATTAGAGAGTTAACAGGGAGAGGTTTAATCATTTAAATAAATAGGGACATTTAGGCCAGATATGATTAAAATCTTGCTGTCTGGTTTAATATGTTTGTTTTATTGAGTATTTAATTGTTTGTTTTTCACTGAATACCGAGTTCTTGAAGATAGAGTAATGTAGTTTCTTTATTCGACAAAAAGTAACACAAACACTTTCAGGATGACTGTTAAGTGCTGGCAAACTTCTGACCTCCCAATCATTGAAAAATGAACTCCCCTTCCATTGCTAATGTTTTAAATCAACTATGGTATTCTGACCTACCTGTCATGGGAAAATCACCTCCCTTACCTTTACTAATGGTTTAAATGACTTATTCTGACCTCTTTTTCATTGGAAAATGACCTCCCCACTCTTTATTAATGTTTTAAAGCACCAATGGTATTCTGACCTCCCTGTCATGGAAATATGACCCTCCTTCCCTTTGCTGGTAGGTATTCTGACCTCCCTCTCATGGACCCCCCCCCATTTCCATTTCCTAAAGCTATAAATTGGGTATGGTATTCTGACATATTATGGAATACTGGCTATCCCATTTCTGTAGATAAAAATGGATTTCTACAGAGGGGTCACTTTTCCATGATCAGGTTCCAAAAAAAAAATATATGGTATTCCTACAACAGGGTCAATATCCAATGGAGTCAAAATACCTTACATGTATGACACCGATAATATGTGTCAATGAGGCAAATATTTCTTTAAACAACAAATGATTCAGGAATAGTTGTTTGGCATATATGGGTCACAATCTACAACCAAAGACTAGCATTAAATGTCTAAAATATTCCAAAAAACATCTATAGAATAAAATGTAATGTGATTGACTTTAAAAAATGCAGAAATTAATGAATATTGTTTAATTGATTAAATTGTTTTCATAATTTGTAGACCGAGTAACAGTCCATATTATAACCAATTACTCATATAGAAACATAATTGTAGGAGCATTGAATTATTGGTTAAGGAGTTAAAAGGTCGTTCATAGTTATGTCTTGTCTTTGAAGGTGGTTACATGATAGCCCTACACCTGGATCAAATTGACCTTCCGTCAATAGAGCAAATACATTAACCATGAATAGTAAAACAATGAGATTTACTTGTTAATGGAACACTAAAAGAAATAAAAAACTTACACCCATATTAAAGAGGTTATATTTTAGGATTAACCTATGACAAGCCATTAGTTATAACATGGGATCATATGGAATTGTTGCTGTCTACGTAGATAGAAAGACATACCGGTAAACATACTGGATATTTTAGAATTCTTATGGAAATTTGATTAAACCAATAGATTTCAGTATCATTTTCCAGTTTTTATCCATAATAACTTTAAGCTGATCTATAGTATATCCCACATACTTTTGAAATTAATTGAGAATATTTGAATTATTAAATATAAGTCAACATGGTTCATACTTTTAAAAGAGTGCTTTCAAATATCTAACAATGTCAATTGATTTGTGTTTTCATCTTATTTTATGCATTAGCATTGGAAAATAAATAAATTAATTATGATCAAATGAAACAAAAGGTGCAATGACATATCTAAGGCTTGATTTAGATATTTCCAAAACATTAGTGGAAGTCCATCTGAGACTACATTAATATACATTGGGACTAGCTTTGACCAATCAATTTCCCTTATTGACAGTGTTGTAACCCATTCATAATTTGTCATTTCATGTACTTTTTAATTCGTATGTCTAAACTTACACTGATTATGATGATAATGACTAGCATTACACTAGAATTAATGTTGATTGCATGTATAATACAGACATTCAATAATTTTCGATATTTTTAAAGCAGAGATAAATGTTATTTAGTAATTTTGTAGTTCTTTGGGTATAAAAAGTGGCAATGTCATTCCTAGAAATCTGTCTGGTAATTGATTTTTTTATCGTTAATTTCAAATGCCAAATTAGTAAAGTTAGTTGATGTTCACTGATTTTTACTGTATGCCTTTTTAGCTCACCTGGCCAAAGGCCATTTGAGCTTTTGTCATCACTTGGCGTCCGTTGTCCGTCTGATTGGCTGAGTTTTAAAAAATCTTCTCCTCAGAAACTTGACAGGAAGCATCTACGGGAGGTTCTTTAAAAAGTTTCCTCAGTTTGTTCTGATCGGACTACAATTATGGCTGCCACGGGCAGTTTTTGTTTCTGATTGGCTGATATGAAAAAATCTTCTTCTCTGAAACGCTTGGCCAAATGGAACGAAACTTGATAGGAAGCATATATGGAAGTTCCTTTATAAAGTTTGCTCATTTTGTCCCGATCGGACAACAAACATGTGCACCATGGGCAATTGTTATTTCTGATTGGCTGAGTTTTCAAAAATCTTCTCCTCTGAAACTGCTTGGCCAAATGGAACAAAACTAGACAGGAAGCATTTGATTTCGATCGGACTACAATTATGACAGCCATGGGCAGTTCTTATTTCTGATTGGCTGATATAAAAAAATCTCCTCTGAAATCGCTTGGCCAAATGGAACGAAACTTGATAAAAGGCATATATATGGGAGGTCCTTTATAAAGTTTGCTCATTTTGTCCAAATTGAGGAACAAACATGTCCGCCATGTGCAACTATTGTTTCTGATGGGCTGAGTTTTCAAAAATCTTCTCCTCTGAAACTACTTGGCCAAATGAACAAAACTAGACAGGAAGCATCTATGGGAGGTCCTTTACAAATTTCCTCATTTTTTTCTGATCGGACTACAATTATCACGGCCATGGGCAGTTCTTGTTTCTGATTGGCTGATATAAAAAAATCATCTTCTCTGAAATTGCTTGGCCAAATGGATTGAAACTTGAAAGAAGGCATATATATGGGAGGTCCTTAATAAAGTTTGCTCATTTCGTCCCGATTGGACGACAAACATGGCCGCCATGGGCAATTGTTTTTTCTGATTGGCTGAGTTTTCAAAAGTCTTCTCTGAAACTGCTCCGCCAAATGGAACCAAACTTGATAGGAAGCATATATGGGAGGTCCTTTATAAAGTTTGCTCATTTTGTTCTGATTAGACTACAATTATGACTGTCGTGGGCAGTTCTTGTTTCTGATTGGCTGATATAAAAAAATCTTCTTCTCTGAAATTGCTTGGCCAAATGGAAGGAAACTTGACAAAGCATCTTTGGGTGGTTCTTTACAAATTTGGCCGTCATGAGCATTCTTATTTCTCATTGGTTGATTAAAAAAAAAATTTTTTCTCTGGAACTGCTTGGCCAAAACAGTCTGCCAAACCTGACGGGAAGCATCTATGGAAATTCTTTTATGAAATTTTTGTCATCCTGATTTGATGACAAGCATGGCTGCCTTGGTCAATTCTTTTTTCTGATTGCCTGATTTAAAGAAATCTTCTTCACTGAAACCACTTGGCCAAATGGAAGGAAACTTGACAGGAAGCATCTGTTGGAGGGTTTTAACAAAGTTTCCTCATTTTGTTTAGATCAGGCGACAAACATGGCCACCATTGGCAATTATTGTTTCTGATTGGTTGATTTAAAAAAAAAATCTCTCTGAAACTGCTTGGCCAAATAGAGCAAAACTTGACAGAAAGTGTCAATGGCATATAACAAAAATCTACAGAACTGTAGTAATGCTTGAAAACAAACATGGCCTGAATGTTCCTCATAAGGTGCTGATCAAGTGTTGTTACTTTGGTGCCAATCCCTCATTCAAGATGGCCACCAGCAGAGGGCTTAAGTTAACATAAAACCCTATTTGAAATACATGCAAAAATCTTCCAGAGAATCGCCAAATTTTAGAATTTGCTGACCTCTAAGTAGGACCTTGATGAAGAAAAATTTGGGTCCTAGAAGGCTTACAACACTTCATAATGATAAGGAGAAGTGACTTCTCTCTTTGAGGTACATCAGTAAAAATGGTTTTCATGCCAGGTGAGCTATACAGGCTCAGCCCTCTGAGCCTTTAGTTTTGTTTATTTGTCCTATTACTGTCAAGATGAAAACACGGATAGTTCTTGGTCAGGCTAAACTAGTATAACCCTGCCACATTTTGATGTGATTATCCTGGGTTTTGAATTTTTGTTTTCAGTTGTATTTTGTATTGTTTATGTATTTAAGAGTATAATTTTAATTTCAGACTAACTTACCGGTAATACCAAAGTCTCTGAAACATATACTTAATTACTTGTGAAATCTATCACGACAATTGTCAGTACAGGCACTTGCTTGGAAGGTCGAATATTATATAGATAAAGGTTGAATTTATTTATGTAGGACAGCTGTATTGATGCATTCAAAAATATGAGTCGTTCCTTTTCCAAAGTTTCGTTCTAAATGTAAACTGTAATGTTTTGGTTGAATTTCTTCGCAATGTTCTTATATTAAGCCATTATTTACTTGATATGCAGCGGGGGGCTCATATCCTGTTAACAACCTCTATTTATGCCTTCAGTTTCAGTATCTGGGTTGTTGTTTCATTGACATTTACATCACATTTCATTTCTATTTTAAATTTCTAAATTACAAGAAAACAACTAAAAAAAAAGTAACTATTATTTGTAATGAGAAAACTCTCAATATCTGGCATACTAGATAATATGCCAATTACTTCTTTGTTACAAACAGATTTAATGAAGTCTTTTGTCCAAAATACAACTGTTTCTTATTGATTTAGCCACAATAATTACTTCCCTTTGTGTTTAAGAAATATGTAAACATTCAATTTCTAATGAAGCAAGAAAATCAAATGTTCTGAGGTAATTTGATTTTTAAAATACCTATACACCAATCAGGTGTAAAAATTTAAATTTCTATGGGGAGTAATTACATCTATTGCATTCAGCTCATTTCTGTTTTAGCAAACAAAAGAAAGTAATTGTAATTGATTTTTTATACATCTACTAACATATATATTTGAGAGCTTTTGTTCTTTTTTTCCAGTGATTACATGTATATTAGTGTCTATGAAATATTTCTTGTCAGAAGCATTTTAGATGACTAGGTAATGAAACATCGAGCAGTTTAATACTTCATGTCATTTTTATGGGGCTTCGGTGGCTGAGTGGTCTAGGTAGTTCGTCATGACTACTAATGATCACTAGTCTGTCAACACTGAGGTTGTGAGTTCGAATCCTACCTGTGGAGGGGTGTGTTCGACTCCGATCTCAATTGACAAGGATTGCAAATTTTCCTACAGAAGGTCGGTGGTTCTGTCCCGGTACTCTGGCTTCCTCCACCAATAAAAACTGAAATAGCCAAACGTGCTGAAAACGGCGTAAACCCCAACTAAACAAGCAATCATTTTTATGCAGCTGCTTACAAATTCTTGTTTTCATAAAAGTTGTCAAATAGATATTGTTTGCTGAGTTGTTTATTTATTTTTGTATAATTAATAGTAGAAAAAGTTCTTGCTTAAATAAGCCACCTCGCATTGGTTTTCATTTTAAGAAAAAAAATGAGGTGGGTTAAGTTCTGTATTAAACATCCAGATCTTAACATCTACAAGTCAAAGAGTCTGATGTTTTGTCACTGCAAAATCTTGATGGTGACAAAGGTCCATTCACAAGTCAATTCACCTTGACCTAGATTTTATGATTGAATGAATTGCTTCTGATTAATTCAACTGTTAAAAGTCAGCGAGGGCATTAACTGCTTGTGCACCCTTTCTTTTATGTAGACTTCAAAACTTGGTGAAAAAAAAAATCTGAATGGTAGAGAGTATTCTAAAGTTAAATGCTATTTATTTTGAACCTAGCTTTTACATAAGATACAATGAATGTATTTTTTAACAAAATGTTCTTTTCGTAAATGATAGTCCTTTTATAAAGGACAGTTTGACCAAGCCAGTTTGGATTGAAAAATATCAGTCAAAATTCTGTTGTATATAATTTTTGCCCATGAATGGACTAAGAAATTATTTACAGTTTTAAAACTTTAAGCCTGATTTTTGTAATAGATATTATAAACATGTTTGACTTTATATAACAATGGTTTAAGCTTGATTTGATAATGTCTGGACGTTGTTACATAGCATGACAAGGGTCCTGCAGTTACAATATAATTGTACTGTAAAATTGATTCGTTTTCATTCATATTTTATTGATAAACTAGTAATTACCAAAAGAATAGGGATAATTAACTAATAAAATAACTATTAATTCTTTCTGACAGATTGTTTTATTTTGTGTCACAAAACAAAAGAAAGCAATGAATTCTATAATTAGATATTCTAGTTCCTATTGTAAAATGCTTATGGAAAATTTAGGTAGAAAATTCACTTAAAAGGCAGGTTTTCTTTGAAGATGAGAATACATGTAAGGGGTGGTAGTTGATCATTTGAAAGTAATGAAAACTGTAATTTTAGCCATTTGTATTACATTAATTTTGCGGTTTTGGAGTAGTCATGCAGAACTTTTGATTTAAAAGTGATTAAATGTTTGTGATTACCAAAAAGCAATTTTAAAATGAACATTCATGTACCTAAAAGAGGAATGATATGAGAAAAAATCTCATGCACTATATGTAGTTATTTAAAATAAATCAATTCAAAATATATGTTTCAGAAGAGTATGTATTCTCTTTGTAGAGTTATACAGCCAGAAAATTATTTGTTTTTGGTATTGCAGCACTTGTTAAGGATTCGCAGAAGTTATATTAATAAATGATTTCTTATGAAACATTTTATGAAAATAAAAATATTTTTTTATGGAATTTGAGACAATCTAACACATGGATGAAACTTGTTGTTCCAAGGAAAATATATGGAATTAGTGAGCTGTTTAAGGGCAAGCAAAGAACCAATATGCACATAAGGCAAAAGCTTAACAAAACTAAATACATGCATAAACAATAATAACTTTATACAAAAAAAAATAAAATAAAATAAAAGTTAAATAGTCCAACAAGCAGCTAGAAAAAAATAGATGTTAACCCTAGGAAGCAAGGAGCAAGACTGAATGCATACATACAAGTAAATAATAAGAAATTGGTTTTGGTCCAAAAGTGTTAAAGTTTTGGTTGAATTATCAAATCTCATTCCTAAAATTCTGTTTTAACGTTTTTTGTTAATTATTAAAATCTCTCCCCTGTATCAACCTTTACAAGTTTGTCATTCGGTTGACCATTTAACGTTATGGTGCCTTTTAAAATATGTACAGGACAGCAGTAATAGTGTCTATCCAATGTAACTTTTGTTTTTGGCTTAATGTTATCTGCTTTAGAGAAGACTTCAAGTACCCACAAATTGTTAACAAAGCTCCTTGAAATGGCATGAGACACATTTAAAAACAGTGAATATTTATCTAATTGGTTAAGATTTATATCAAGTTTCTTAGATACATATATCACAATGGTAAATAAAACATATTACTTGCACAGTCATATTTCTAATTCGATTATGTAACTTGTACTAAAACAAATATTGATATTACCCATTAAAATTTTATCTAGTATATATCATATTATTTTTTATTGAAAATTTTAAAATGATCTTGATCTATTTAGATAGCACAGATAGGTCAGACTTTTCTCAACATTCCAAAAATGATGTGTTGTTGTTGTCTGGCTAAGCTAATAATCTGCGGATAATCAATAAAATTTATTTATTATTGATCTGTGGAATTTGATAGGTCATTTCAGATGTCTCCCCTGGGATTTGAAGATCATTTATTATTCTTGGGATTTATGTTAAGACACACATTTTATCATTTTTATGTCAAAATTTGTAGACCCAAATTAAAAACAATATCAAAAGGGTCTTTATTGTGGAAAAAAATGATATACTTGTCTTGCATAGTAAATTCTTACTTTTATACATTTTGTACTGAAGTCTGTCATTAGACATAGATTATATTATAGTATTATTGGGTAAGGTTTTCCATATTGGCTTAGTTATTGATCCGAGGCAAGCCATATTGGACTGAAGTTCAAAGTATTGGAACAATGTCTTATTGCTGTTCTTTATCTTAATGTCACTGTAAGTTACACCTTAGGAACAGAGAAAAATTCTCTCAGGAGAATATCCTTCTTGTCAATCTGTGAATGAATAACACAGGTGTAAGGTATATCACACAGGTTACATACAATAACACACAAAGATATATAAACAAAAGTGTTAATTTTTTAACAAAAAACTTCCAGTGTAAATCTCAAGCAATGACAACATGAACAATCTCCGGGTGAACATCAAGATACATGTTGGATAACTTGGCAGTAAAAAATTTACAAATTGAGAAAATGATATGGATGGAATTTAGATAATTGACTTAATTGATAAAGTATAAAAGTTATTTATAAATAAAGTTTTTCATAAAACTTCTTCTGAAGAACAATTGATGGCTAACTCCATAGGCAGTAACATGAACAATCTCCCGGTGAACATCAAGATACATGTTGGATAACTTGGCAGTAAAAAATTTACAAATTGAGAAAATGATATGGATGGAATTTAGATAATTGACTTAATTGATAAAGTATAAAAGTTATTTATAAATAAAGTTTTTCATAAAACTTCTTCTGAAGAACAATTGATGGCTAACTCCATAGGCAGTAACATGAACAATCTCCCGGTGAACATCAAGATACATGTTGGATAACTTGGCAGTAAAAAATTTACAAATTGAGAAAATGATATGGATGGAATTTAGATAATTGACTTAATTGATAAAGTATAAAAGTTATTTATAAATAAAGTTTTTCATAAAACTTCTTCTGAAGAACAATTGATGGCTAACTCCATAGGCAGTGACATTTTTAGCAGTTTTCCTTCATATTTAAATACAATAAATACAGTATATGTTGTTAAGGCAGAATACAATGCAGTATAAGGGGTACCAAATATCACTTATTGAACTTTTATGACAAAAATAATCACATTTCAGATCTTAAAATGATTTTAATAAATTGGTAACCGGCATAATATTTTTTTAAATTGAATTTTATTATGTTATTGTATTGTATGTATGAAGTAATATTATTTAGTTCCTATCACAAATACGTCAAATTAAACATGATTAATTACACCTCCTTGACTTATTGAAAAAAAAAATATTGTAATTGCTATGGGTTATCTGTTTTTGTGTTTTTCCACTAGTTTCTAAAGTAGCTATGGATTCTTAATGCACAATAGAGGCACTTACGTGCCCTTGTAATTATGGCCTGTTGAATTAAACAAAATACAAGGCCATAAATATATATCTGATTAAATAGTTAGTCCCTAAAAAACTTATTGTATCAATAACCAGTTTTCTTCTAAATTTTAAACAACAAATTTACAGAAACATTTTGGACTTTTTGCTATCAAATTAATTGTATAGATATATTTAACATTTTAGAACTTTTTAGCCCCTCTATGTGAGTTATGGTATTGCAATCAATACAGAATTGCTGTTATAAACTCCTATGAAACATTTGGCACATAGAACCAGGTGGTCCTGTATCTGAAATATATCATAGGTTGTAGTCCGTCAATGAAAAACCCCACAGTAAAATTTGTAAAGTTCTTCATGTTCCCATCCGAAAGTTTTTGAATGACTTAGGTGAAGTCAGTTTTGGTCAGCTGGACCATACCTTTGATAGAATATTTTACTAGAGGTTAAGTCAGTTTTGGTCAGTTGCACCTTAACTTTAATAGAATATTTTACTAGAGGTTTAGTCAGTTTTGGTCAGTTGGACCCTAACAATGATAGAATATTTTACTAGAGGTTAAGTCAGTTTTGGTCAGCTGGACCATACCTTTGATAGAATATTTTACTAGGGGTTAAGTCAGTTTTGGTCCATTGGACCCTAAGTTTGATAGAATATTTTACTAGCATGTTACTTTTTGCAGATTTCTGATTTTTCAACTTAAACAACTTGCTATTAGTTTGGGTATGTATGGCAGGTTGGTGGGATTTGCAGGCTTTGTGTGGTTCTAAACAGTGATGAAGGAAATTAATACAGTTTCTTATCTTATCTGGCCCATATGGATTGTCCTTAGATGGTCCTTTTCAGATTTATTTTTTGGGCTCCAGACCTCTGGCCTATAAATAGAAAAGTCAACAAAAAAATAAATATGAAGAAATTTTGATGGAATGGTCTTTAATCAGTCCCCATTCAAATTTATATCCAAAATCTTAGACCTGAGAACAGTATGACCATTGTTACTAAAATAGGTGGATCAGTAAATTTATGTTTAAAAATCTTAATTCTTTTTTGAAACTTTTAGGGCAATTTAGATCAATTCTGGTTGAATGGTCCTGAGATAATCCCATTTCAAACTTTTGTTTGGGGTGAAGATAATTCAGGAATATAGTCATTGCTATTAAAAAAAACAGCAAAAAACAAGGATATCAGGCTTTGTGTTTAATGGTTTTGTTTTAATCCTTTTTATGATTCTGTGATTCAGGTGAGCAATACAGCCCTTAGATTTAATTCTGGATGAAAATTGAGGAGCAAACTAGTAATTATTTTATAGAGTACATGTCCCTTTATGGGTACCACATTTGCCAGCTAAGTAAACAGGGTATCTTAGTTCAGACATATCATATTACATATTTCACTTGCACTTGGGAACAGTCCAGATTTAATAAAATTTCTGAAATAATACTTAACCAAAGATTAAATATGCATAATATAACTTATATATTCAAATTTTATTGAAATACAGAAATTGATCATGAAAATGTTTTCTTTGAAGTGGTCTTTTGTCAAAGTACATATGTATTTATGATGTTAAATGTACAACAATTGTCAACTAAATGCATCAGAAGTATAAGTTTATAGGTCTAAAACCTCACTTAGGTGTATTTCTTATTTTTATGCTTTTGAGTAAAGCAATTTGGACGTAATTTGTTTTTGAATGTTGAGTAGAATGTTCTAAATAGATGTTTTAAATAATTTGAATACTGTAAATTCAGAAATTATTGCGTGCATTTATTATTGCGATTTTGTCATTTTAGACCAAAATTTGATTTTAATTTTTTGTGATATTTAGAAAAATCCCGCTTCATTCATATAAAAAAATTCCAAAATGCCAATTTAAATTAGTGCGGTTCAAACCCTGTTGCATTTATCGCAATAATAAAAACATCGCAATAATTTCCGAATTTACAGTATGGCCAGAATAATTAATTTCTAGATTGTTATCCAACTTTAAAAAAAAATCAGGGCAGTTGGTTTTTTTTTGGCAATATCAGTTAAAGTACTGATGTTGTGTCGGTCAAGTTCATTTCAGAAAAATTTTAGAAGTTCAAATGTCAGTAATATTGCACCTATACCAATATTAAATGGCTGATTAAGTCAGATGCATAAGTGCCAGTATTTATGTTCCTGGCTGATTTTCATGTAAGTTCTGTTTTCTTGGGTATATTTTGAAACTTCGAGGAATTTTTTTTTTCAAATTTTTTTTTCATCAATGGTGATTGACAATAATTATTAGTATGATATTCCCAGATAATATTTTATTACTAACCTTAACTAAAATTTAAAGTTTAATGATCGTAATTTTTACCCTGTTGCTCTCAGCATTAATGACATCTGAATTTTACTGATATTTATAAATTCTGTAGACCATATATTCAAAAGAACTGATAAATATTAGTATAAATAATATATCCTAGGAGATATGTATACTTTTGTACCAGCGATTGTGAAATTGGAAGTGAGTATGAATTAAGAATGAAATGATAGGTTATACATAATCAATAATTGTTGGGAAAAATTTCACAAGGAAGGTTGAAAAACTTATCCAGCAGTAAGTCAGATCAGGAAACATTAAAGATTGATTTTATATAATTTTACCTATATGATATACCTGCTGAAGTAATTAGTTGAAATATTTGGTTTTAATAAAATAATACGATTTTTTGTCAAATATGGAGGAAAAAGTCAGTAAACTATTCAGTCTCTTAAATCCATTCAAGGTAGAGGCCTCATATGCCCTTAATATACATTTTCATTTCTTCAGAAATTTGATTTAAATCGTATACATAAGCCGATATACCCCATGGTGACATAAATTAAAATTTTATATCTTAAGTTGTATCATTGTTTATTTTTGTAGGATTTAGGATATAGATTTTATCTTTTCAAACTATGACTAGATATAAAAAATATTTTTCTTGAAGGTCATCAATCAGTTTACATTCATTAATGTTTTAATTTTATGGCAAAATTTTGTACAGTTTTTTGGACATAAAAATTACAACAGGCTATACGTGATATCTGATTTAATTTTATATATGGTCTTGTAAAAACTGACATTTATTGAAAATCATTAAATAAAAGTTTAAAGATCAAATTATATTGAAAAATCTGAAATCATTATCGAGTCTTGTAACATATTATACCCCACAAAGATGAAAAATGAAACTTAAATAGGATAAATTGGAAAAAACCTACAAGGGTTTACTATTACTTATACATGTTAATGATTTAAAATGAAGTACAATTTAAAGATACAGAAAAGATTGTAGAGAAAAAATAGAATGCATAAATCAAATGTTCAGACACATTGATAATAGAATTTTATTGGGATGGGGAGATAAGGTAAATTTTAGGAAATCATTTTGAATAATGATCAAAAATTGAACCATTGTGAGATAATTGCACAATAATGTTAAAATAAATTGTAATTATTATCCTACTCTGAATCTTTAATTTTCCTTTAATTTGTTCTAATATAACTTGTAATGAAGACTTGTTTCCTTCGTGTTAAATTTTTCAGCTTTTATTTAACTGATTGCATGTTACATGTAAGAGAGAGACTACATGATGACACAAAATTGGCAAAATTTCCTATAAACAAAGAGAACCAATGTTTCCTTTCTTGGTACAGAAAGGAAGTGATAAAATATGGTGTAACCTTACAGTATTAGTCAGTGAAATGATAAAATATGGTGTAACCTTACAGTATAAGTTTGATATTGACAACAACTGTACCAGTACCAGTATGTTCAGCATGCATCTCTTTACAGTTTCAATAAAACAGTTTACCTATACAATCAAAACATTTCTCAGCTCGTAACCTCTGTAGAAAAGGCTAAATCATATTCTTGTTTGTTTTTTATCAGTTCAAATTGGCAATTATCATACCATCTATCATACCAGTTTTAATTTTATACAAAATTACTGTCACAGTGTTACCATACATGTATATTTGTGTTTTCACATGGACACATGAAATCATGCTGTAAATGAAAATTTAAGGATATGGAGTATGTGTCAATATTTAATTGTACATGTAGGAACACAGGTTGTTAGATGTAAAATGTGGAAAATGTTTTAATTTAAAATTTTATAACTTTGTAACATTTGTTACACTTATATTTGATGTATGAGAATATCAGAACCAGGATTTGAGCCATTGATTGTAGGAAAAATCTTTAGTTCCATTACACAAGAGTGTTATATCATGTATTAAAACATTCTGTTTATAGCAGTTACTGGTATATGTACATTATTAGTATTTAAAACATGTCGTTTATCTTTCAGCCTGCATATAGTGGAAGACCAAAAATATTAGAACCGGGATCATTTACTAAAGCAGCACCATCTAAAGAACAGAAACATTTCCGACATGTCAGTGATTCCATTGGAAACAATTACAGTCCGAAGGCACGTCATCTGACAACATCTTATATATATGACACAACAAGATTCTGTAAGTGTTTCAATTCTATGTAATATAAGTTTATATCTAAAAAATTCCTGACAGGTTTTCTTGTTGACACTAACCCTATATATCATAATTGGCCTTCATCTACTTTAGGGGTTTCACTCTATATGGGGGTATCCTAACCCAACCCTAAACCCTAACCCTTCCATAACCTATCCCTAACCCTAAACCCTAACTCTAACCAAACTGTAGCCCTAATGGAATGGGACTCCTGAAGGCCTTCATTTACTTTAGGGGTCCCACTCCATATGGGGGTATTCTATACTAACCTAACTCTAAACCCTAACCATTCCATAACCCTAAACCCAAACCCTAACTTTTATCCCTGACCCTAACCAAAACCTAGCCATATAAAGTGGGATCCCTAAAGTAAGTGAAGGCCTATATCTGGATCATAATTGACCAAGTGATTATTTCAGATGTCGTAGATGTTAATTGTTTAGAAATGACAATGACCTCAGTAATTATAAGCAAACAACGGAAACACTATTAAATTATTTCTATAAACATCACATACTCAAAGTAAGAAGTATTTTTCTACATGCATGGGAAAAACATATCTAAGAAATTTTGTCTAATATAATTTACTGACATGTCTGTTGTCATCCAGGAACCTTATTATTCTGTGGCTGTCTCATTTGCAAAATAGCAATTAAGAGGAAACAAAGCTTGTACCTCACTGCAAGTTAAAGATAGCCTTTATTATAAAGGCTTTCCATAATGATTATTTAACTGGTGTGTGTCAGAGTCTGGTACCAACCACCCTATAACTCATAATCAGCAAGGAACCAATTAAGTTCACTGAAATACTGTGTGTCTTACATACTTAGGCAACTGATTTCCTGACGAAAAACTTAATTTCTATTCTGTACATTAAAATAACAGATCTGTATGTCAAGATGGATCAAATTTTCCAAAAGAGAACTTGCAAATATTCTGCAACATCGCATTTGTTTGTGTTGACATCATATATGAAAATGCACACAAAAATTGGAAAATCAGCTCTTGCAGAATATTTGGGACATTTCAGACACTACATTGTAATTCATTACGACTATTGGAAATGAAAGGTACTTTAATTCTTTATACTTTCATTTTAAAGAGAAACTACTTGCAGTTTGAAAAAAGAAACACAGCAAATTAAATAATCATACCAAAGACAGCAAAAATGAATAAGTATGGATGTGAAGTTATCTGAAATATAAAGCTTCACAAAAACATTAGTAAAAGTATATATATGTCTCAGGCACAGTATATTGCATGTCTGTGTCTGTCAGTAAATAAAGCAGAAGGGTGTAAGAAGTATGTGTTTTATTGAGACAAGCATAAATTTTAACAGCAACTTGAACATTATCTCTAGACTTGACTCGAGTTTAGCTTAAGCACTTATATACAAGTGATATATATAACAGCTTTATAAAGACCATAGTTCGAAAGAGTTAAACAGAGAATTGGCGTAGAACATTATAAGGAATTGAGTATAGTATAAAATATTATATATTACTTTGCTTGTTTTGTCTATGGTAGTCATATATTTCCTAGTGGTATTATAAGTATGGAAAAAATCTTAAAAACTTTGTTCTAGTTCAAAGATCAATCACAAATAATGTCAATTCCTTTTCCATATGAAAATATATATAATATTTATAAGATGTCAAATGGTTGTGTATAAATATTTGTCAACCATAAACAAACTACTACCCAGTCACTTGTAAGAATAAATGAAGGTCATTATGATGGGTGATGTACCCCACAAGTAGCTATTACACCTTTATGAAACCTTTAAAGGACAGTTCAAATTGTTTGTGGTTTATGGATGATCTGTTTGTAATTGACTATATGTATATGTGAATACATTCGACTAAATTAAAATTGACTGAGAAGATCTACTTTTTATCAGACATACTGAAATATAGTTATTATCAAAATAATTAGAAGTTTGGGACAGGAAAAAAGTCAAACTAGAAGTCAGGATATTTAATATGAACACAATAGGTCACAAATTGTTCTTGTCAACTCTGTTTTGAAGTCTTGTACTTGCCAAGGTATTGTGGACTTCAACACAGATTTTAATATTTTTTTTTACTCAAGTTGGTTTCCATTCAAGTTTCTATGTATCCTAACCCACTGTAAATAAAAGTGGTAAGATTGATGATACACCAGACGTGAAATGGAATCTGAGCAGTAGATGTTGTATAGCCTACGAAATGGGGCATTGCTCATGATGTATGACTGAACAGAAATATATAAGATATGCTTTGTATCCATTGTCATCATCTTCTTTTTAAATTCTCATTGGCCGAACAACTCTTTGTGGAATATTTATATATTTAATTACAGGGCTAGTTGGACTGAAGTGTATTTTTGCTGTACTTAAATTTTATGTGATCAACATTACCAACATAACAGAATTTAAGAATATATTTTAGAAATGTTGTCATGGTGATACAACAAATTGGATTTGCATGAATTATTCAGGCTCCTGGGAGCCTCTAGTTTATTAGAACTTTACTTCATTGTTATATAACAAAAACATAATAAACAGAAACTACAGTGTTTAAGAACACTCGGAATACGTCATAGCAATAATCAAAATCTGAACCTAGACCCAGTTTATTGTAATTAAAGTACCAAGTACATGTAGATGTGTAAGGAGAAGACAAACATTTTGATAATATATAAAAAGTTGTAATCAATGTTTGGAGCTGTTTGCCTGGATGGTACTTAAAAGTGATATCCGCAGGAGGTCTAACAATCATATTCATATATTAAAATGTGATAGTTTTAATTATCAGTATTAAAAGTTCTAGTAGTTCTGAAGTATTTTATAGACATTTTAAAAGTTTTTTTTTAACGGATGCATTATTTTAATATTTTACACTTGAGATAAGTTATTTAAACATCCCACTACTCATTCTATATGTGAAAATTATTTTTTGATTAATATGAAAATTTGACACTTCATAGAATTTACATATTAAATGTACTGTTGTAATAAAGATTTACCATAAAACAGTATTAAAATCACTTTAAAAAATCACAGGAGTCGATAAGAAAAATAATCTGTCTGTTGTTTGGAAATTTATGTTTAATATTTTAGGCTCAAGAGAACAGTTAATATTGTTTGTAATATCCGTTTCTGAGGTCTATGTGCTAATAGATAATTTTTCATTTTATGTTCCATGATACTTGAAAGTTTTTTTCTTTATACTGAAAAGATGAAATTTATTTTTTAGTACCTGTAAGAAATAATGATATACATACTTAAAATGAGGTCAATTTACTCTAGTTATATGTATTTGGGCAACTCAGATACCAAGTTTGTTGCACATTATAAATTAACTTGCTTTTGACAAAAACCTTGAAAAGTAAAAATATAGCCAAACACATTTTGGGCAATAGGACCGGTCAATCCAAAAGAGTTTATTCAAGAATCATATTTAGAAAATCTAGATTTGGTCAGAGCAGCAGTTCTAGTTTTTGATCTCAATACTGTCAATAAATATTATTACATTAAGTAAAGTATTCCAACTCAAGATATTGTTAAGACTAGTAAATTTGACCAACCTCAATTTAATGATTCAGCTTAAAGTCATATTATGTATTTGAGGTCACAATATCGTGAAAAACAAATACTCGTTGAATATCTAACACTAGCAAAATATCGACTGTTCAGATAAACAAAAGGATTAAACTAACTCGATCAAATATGGTTGTTTATTCAAATTATTTGACTATTACTGACTGTTACTTATGGTTTTAATTGTCCAAGTATAAATATTGAAGCAATTAAAATAATTATTTCTTTGGTAAAGTTTAACTTAAATTGTTTGCCACTCATGTGTTGTACTACATATATCAAAGATTAAAACTTTGAAATCCTGTAAATGGCAAGTTGAATTAATGTATGTAAGAATGTACAACAGTTTAAAAATAGGTAAAAATGACTCCAAATAAAGGAAATATCAGAGTTACAATTTACAGGAGGTAAATATCAGAGTACTCCAGTCTTAAGGAATGCCAGATATCCTGAATACTGTCTTGTACTTAGTCACTGAAAGTGATGTAAAACATTAAAATACATATACATTGTATCTCTGGCCATTTATAGCTTATTTTGTGATGTGGGTTGTCTCTCTTTGTTGAAGATAATTAGCAAAACATAAATGTAAACAATTGTATTTTGCATGTTCAGTCCATTGTGATGTTGGCTTGTCATTATGGCTTTCTGTGTATCCTTACATTTCATGATTGATAATTTTTATATTTTTAGCATTTACTACAGAAGAAAGTTATTTTCTAACCCCAAGAACTTTCCCCAGACCAGGTAGTCCAGACGATCCGAGATTGAGAAAATCTTTGCCAGCTCCCAGAAGGAAAAGGTACTGTATATAATTATGTACATATGTGTAGCATTCATACACTATTTATATGAAATTTAAGTTTCAACATTTGTTGATACCAATTATTCTGTATGTGTATATGGGGGTAATCTCTAGCAAAGATTAATATTGCCTATTAATGTACTGAGACAAGACTTTTATGGTACAGACTATTGCTAACAGTTGGATGAACTAGCCCCACAGATAAAAATTCATACTTCAACTAGAATAGCCTGTTCTAGCTTTGTACATTTGGTTTTTTAAAGCCATCTATATCCAACTATTAAAAGACATAATTTGTGTAATAATTTGCAAATGAAAAATAAATCTACACAAAAATGAATAGATAAATGAATAAAGTTTATGAAAATTTAAGGTGAAGCAGTTTGTATATCGTTGTTTTTTTGTCTTGAAGTATTAATGAGTTTTTGAGAGAAGAAAAGCTTGGTGGTACTATAGAGAGACTTGCCTTATCTCCACGGGTATCACAGAAAAAACAGTATGAAGTTACCAATGGCCATACTAGACTGCCACCTATTAACTCATCTGGGATACAGAGTGACTATGATAGCAGCAGTTATATAAATGGTATATATATTTATTAATTTTGATTGGTTGAAATAAATTAAATGGTAATGTCAGATTGTAGAATTTTTTCAAAATATGCAGCAGATATCTACAGCTTTGAGAATTAGCCTGAACATTTTTTAATTTTAGGAATGTTTATTAAATTATTTTTGAATTGCCATAGGGGGCATAATTGAAAATTGTCTGAATTGTCTTGGTGGCACATGGACACATTGCCTGCCTGAATTGTCTTGATGACATAATTGATATTATCGTATTTCCCTATGGCTATATCGACCTGCTGAGGCCTTCACAATTTCCCGTATTTCGGCACTGTGACGTCGTAAAGAGTTGACCCGACCCTAATATGAGCTGACCCGAATATATCAGCGACGTCATAATGTTTGACCCAACGTTGACCCGAATATATCAGGAAAACATCCGGTTATAGGCAGATGGCCATTGAAAAGTAAGAAATTCCATTAAGATTGCTAGTTAACAATACGATAAATTTATCATCAAGTTTTCTTCAAACAAATATTGTAAAATATAAGCCGCTCGACACAATATGAAGCTTTTTAGCTCGTTCGCTACGCTCACTCGCCGAAAAAGCTTTACATTGTGTCTCGCGGCTGATATTTTACGATATACGTTTGTAGAAAACCTGATAATATGTACTAATGCCTGCCCGAATTCTCTTGGTGGCATAATAGAAATATTGCCTGTCTGGCTAAATTGTCTTTGTGGCATAATAGATATATTGTCTGCCTGGCTGAATATGGTGGCATATTGGATATATTGCCTGGCTAAATTGTTCTTGTGGTATAATAGATATATTTCCTGCCTGAATTGTCTTTGTGGCATAATAGATATATTGCCTGATGACATAATGGATATATTGCCTGTCTGGATTGTATTAGTGGCATAATAGATATTGCCTTGCTGAATTGTCTTTGTGGCATAATAGATATATATCTATTGCCGGGCTGAATTGTCTTGGTGACATAATGGATATATTGCCTGCCTGAATTGTCTTTGTGGTATAATAGATATATTTTCTACTTGAATTGTCTTGGCTGCACATGGATATATTGCCTGCCAGAATTGTCTTTGTGGTATCGCCTGCTTGAATTGTCTTGTTGGCATAATGGATATATTGCCTGCCTGAATTGTCTTTGTGGCATAATGGATATATTGCCTGCCAGGGCCTAATCTAGGATTTTGAACAGGGAGAAGTGACTTCTCCTTTCAGGATGGATTAGGGAGAAGTGGTCATTTTTCTGGTGAAGTGGACTTTAATTCACCGTATCAGTTGCGCTTTTTTTGTGTGTCTGTTTTCAATGGCATATATATAAATAAAAGTTTGATAAACTATAAAAAATTAGGACAGTTATATACAGTTTGATTTTCTTTTGATCTACTAATTTTGAGTACTTGAGTAATTTAATTTTCACAGCTTACCAATATATTTTATTATCAAAGGATAAGTTGTTCAAACATTGTTTCATTGTAACTCGAGATTCTCATACTCATCGTCACCCAAGCCAACTTTCAATCACATAACTAACCTATTAATGGCTTATTATCTTTCATCATAGGTGTTTCCTTGTAATCCTAACTGTAGAACAAAACAACAATCAGCTGATCATATAAAAATATAAAATTAGTTGACTTTGTGATTACGCAACATCGTCCTGACGCCATGCATCTTCAATTCATAACAAACGAATGAAACGATATTTCGATTTCCCTTAAATAGTTTGAATATAAAATTCAAATAGGTTTGAAGTCGCCGTTGTATTTATTTCAATCAAACATTGACAATATAAGTCGTGGGCCACTTCAAAATTCCGATTCTTGATGGTCGCCATTTTGTTTCAAAAATTTACCTGTGCTAAAAATTTCACGAGTTATCTCCCATTTACTGATATTTAGATAGCGACTTCACTTCGCCAAGAAATGAATAGGCCGGCGAGATTTAGCGATTTTGAAAATTCTTTGGCGACTTAAATCGTCATTTCGCCGGCAAGATTAGGCCCTGTTGCCTGCCTAAATTGTCTGGGTGGTATAATAGATATATTGCTTGTCTGAATTTACTTTGTGACATAATAGATATATAACTTGCCTGTATTGTCTTGGTGGCATAATGGATATATTGCCTGCCTGAATTGTTTTGGTTGCATAATAGATAAATAGCTTGCCTGAATTGTCTTGGTGGCGTGATAGACATATTATCTACCTGAATTATCTTGGCTGCACATGGATATATTGCCTGCTTGAATTGTCTTGATAGTGTATGGATACATTGCCTGCCTGAATTGTTGGATAAATTCCTGACTGAATTGTCTTGGTGGCATTATGGATATATTGCCTGCCTGAATTGTTAGATATAATTCCTGACTGAATTCTCTTGGTGGCATTATGGATATATTACCTGCCTGAATTGTCTTGGTGGCACATGGATATATTGCCTGCCTGAATTGTCTTGGTGGCACATGGATATATTGCCTGCCTGGATTGAACAAAGAATAATTGGTTTAGATTTGATGTAATATTCTCACTGGATGACGTTGTTATTGTGGTGTGCTAGCAGCTTAGGAATAAAAGACATTCATTCATACCTTTAACTTATTTGAGTAACAGTAACTTTTGTCAGAAGAGGAGGATACATTGAGATTCCACAGTGGTTAAGGGTGGTTGAGGTTTTTTAAAGAATGCATGTTCATTATATTTCAAACAGTAGAAATGAACTATCACCCTGCTTTTAACATGATATTTTGTTGTATACTGGTTTTTGTGGGTGTTGTGGACTTGTGGCACCACTGATTTCTGTATTTAAAGAAATACATAATCCAGAATTTTTCATGTGAAAATTACAAAATTAAAATATCTGGTACAGTATTCTGGAAATGGAGAACATATATTAAATCACGAAGAATTAATGAATCTATAATAATTTTTTTATCTTGGCATGTCCAAGCAACACTTATTTCAACTTCGTGGTAATTCAGAAATTTAAACTGAAATTGTTTAACATAGTTATCAGCTGTTTTTTTGGGTTTTTTTTACAACAGGCAAAACATTTTCTCAGCATCAGCTTTTGAGTTCAGTTGTTCCCAGTAATTAGAATAACATTTATTACAAATGCAATTGGAAAACGTTCAGAATCCAAATATTATATCATTGATCTATATTGTTAATATATGATCAAGAATTTTAAAATCCTATCAGCAGCGGTATTTAAAACTTTCCCATTTTGATTAAAATCATATTAAAAAGAAATAAAATTGGTCATATTAACACGTAATGAGAATGCTGTTTACATTTACCTAAGTTCAGAATTATAAATTGGATTTTTTTCTACACAATAAAAGTATGACTAGAGAGTTATTAGCGGATATATTTACTAACGGTATTGACTTCTCTTATAACTATGGATTAGATACAATGACCCTTTGTTAATAATTTTGCAGGGGGTAACAAAAGAATTTGTTGGTTGTTAAAGAGGGTGTTAAATGAAAGTAAATATCTGGTGACATGTTTTAAACTTTATTATCTTCTGACAAAGAGCTGTTTGTATTTTTTTTTTAGTCTTCTTGTCCTTATTGCTTTTGGTTTATCTCAATGGTTTCTTATGTAAAGTACAAAGTGACACACCCCATATCAATGTTCAAAATTCGGGAATTAAATAATTCTGGATAAGTTGAATTGATAAATGCTTTTGTTTTCACTATTTTCAGCATTTCATTACATTTACAATATACCTGAAACTGAGATTATGTTCCATCCAACAGAAATGTCCAAGTACATTGTACCTGACATATGTTAAAGTAAAAATTGCAAAGAATATCTTTCATCCCCTTGTAAGCCTTAAATGATACACAAAATTAGTTTAGTGTACTGCAAATTGTACATATTCAGTACTATATATGTATAGTGAGACATTTGGTTGCTGTCTGGTCTAGGTACATGTATGTGTTGGAATGTTTACTTGTCTAATATAAGTGTGAGCTGGAACCCTGCTTATGTCTTTATATTTTTTTTATTTCCAAAGTTTAGTGGCTCTGGTTTACTGAGACTTCCTCCAATAAAAACTGGTTGCTAATATATAAACAGTTGTACTGAAAGTGGCATTAAATCTCCAATAAATAAACAAGAAGTGTACAGAAATGTTCTTTGTCAACATTTTTGTGTTTATTTAAGTCATTTTAAACATAGAAACATCCAAACTAGCAAGTATATATTCACTGTTGATTGGGAAAAGTATTCCTCTCATAGCCTGGGAGAATATTGGCAGGTATTGAGGAGAGATTTTTTTAAGGTTTGAAGACAGCTTTTGTTGAACTTTTTTTTACTTGAATTGGTAATTCATAGAGGTGTATCACCTATTTTCTGGTCTTCACCCTTTTATTAAGTGCAAATTGATTAGCTGTAATTAATCTGAAAATATATACCAGGAAACATTGGGTAGATTGATGTATATAAAATTTCTCTTTGGAAAACTACAAGATTTTTAAACTATAAAATACATGATTCACTTGTTGACAAAAGATCTTCTCTTTTAAAAAATTTTCATTAGTATTTACTTTAGTGTAATAAACTTACAAAGAAGGATAAAGGTTGAAAATTTCAATCTATTTAAAATTTATTTTGATAAATACCAGTCTTTCTTGACTTATTAATGTCATTTTATGGCTAAACTTTGTGATGTTACTAAGCAGAATACAATAGGATATCCAATTATAAAATCTCATTTATATTCTTGTAGGATGTTTTAATTTTTATTTGTAGACTTAATACGTTGTTTCTTTATGTCCGTGTAGAATTTTGTTCTAAAACTATGTAAAGGCTAATATTACATATTCACAGTTCATTTTTTATGACAAATGTGTGTGCATTTTAAACATGTCTGACATTTAATGACGTAGAATTAAACATCAGTTGGGTACTTCCTGTTTGTCTGAAGTAGATTTTAGACAAATGTGAAGTACAAAAAAGTCTTCTTGAAAATGCATGCAGAGATCTTTCATATCCTACATAGTTTTATCTCTTTGTGTGAGGGGAGGTAACCCTTGTATGTCTGCATTGGCAAAGCAGAGTTTTTATATAGAAATTCCATTCTTGTGTATAAAAAAATTTTCAGTGATCACAATTTCCTATTAAATCTAAATTTGCATTCCTTACCTAACATAAAATTCTAATGAGTTTCAATATTTGTTGCTCTATGTGTCCTATCTTTCCCCAGTTTCTGATTTATTTTGATGTTGTGTTAAACTTGCTAAAAAATAGATTAAATATTTCCCGTTGGATGTTCAGTTACCAACAATAAGTATAAAAAGTACATGATCATCACACTATGTCATAAATATATATGTCACAATATTATGGAAATGCATGGAAATTATTTGAATGTCTTTTTATGAAAATAATTATTTTAATTCAAATAAGGGTGTCTATGTAAGTTTTTAATATGAAAGTGTTATGTAGATTACATAAAGACCTGATCTATGAAAATATATTTATCTTTATTCAAAATTCTATAAATAAGCTCAACTTGAGTAATAGGTTATAAACGATTATGATATTTGTCAAATTTAAGCCTGTCATAAAAAGATATTTTACATGTGAGAAAATGGAAATTCTCATTCTTTAAATCACAGGCTCAAATTTGTAAACAGTTTAAAATACTCTTTATTTACACTTAACATGTAATTCAATATTTAATTGTATGTATTTTTTGTCAAATAGCATTTTTAAATGACTTGTCAGTGAAGATCATTATATAGAAAAAAATTAATAGGTTCTTACATCATTACATATTCCACAATTGTGAGAATTAAACCATTTCCCAAATAGAGCATGAAGGAGTGAGAGTTTAAGATGCAGTACATGTATTTTACCTCAAGTGGAACATTACCCAGGATCCTTACATGAGTCTATATGAAAGATAGAGAAATAACAAGTGGGAGTAATTTCTACTTTTCATGAATGTTGTGTTTGGAAATGAGTGTTAAACAGTATTCTTTTGTTCAATACTGTTAGATATCTCAATTATGTTTACCCCCATAACCTTATACATGTATTTTCCTACAGAGTTCCTATACAATTATGTTTACCCCAATAACCTTACATTTTCCTACAGAGTTCCTATACAATTATGTTTACCCTCATAACCTTACATTTTCCTACAGAGTTCCTATACAATTATGTTTACCCCCATAACCTTACATTTTCCTACAGAGTTCCTATACAATTATGTTTACCCCGTAACCTTACATTTTCCTACAGAGTTTCTATACAATTATGTTTACCCCCATAACCTTACATTTTCCTACAGAGTTCCTATACAATTATGTTTATCCCCATAACCTTATATTTTCCTACAGAGTTCCTATACAATTATGTTTACCCCCATAACCTTACATTTTCCTACAGAGTTCCTATACAATTATGTTTACCCCCATAACCTTACATTTTCCTACAGAGTTCCTATACAATTATGTTTACCCCCATAACCTTACATTTTCCTACAGAGTTCCTATACAATTATGTTTACCCCCATAACCTTACATTTTCCTACAGAGTTCCTATACAATTATGTTTACCCCCATAACCCTACATTTTCCTACAGAGTTCCTATACAATTATGTTTACCCCCATAACCTTACATTTTCCTACAGAGTTCCTATACAATTATGTTTACCCCCATAACCTTACATTTTCCTACAGAGTTCCTATACAATTATGTTTACCCCCATAACCTTACATTTTCCTACAGAGTTCCTATACAATTATGTTTACCCCCATAACCTTACATTTTCCTACAGAGTTCCTATACAATTATGTTTACCCCCATAACCTTACATTTTCCTACAGAGTTCCTATACAATTATGTTTACCCCCATAACCTTACATTTTCCTACAGAGTTCCTATACAATTATGTTTACCCCCATAACCCTACATTTTCCTACAGAGTTCCTATACAATTATGTTTACCCCCATAACCCTACATTTTCCTACAGAGTTCCTATACAATTATGTTTACCCCCATAACCTTACATTTTCCTACAGAGTTCCTATACAATTATGTTTACCCCCATAACCCTACATTTTCCTACAGAGTTCCTATACAATTATGTTTACCCCCATAACCTTACATTTTCCTACAGAGTTCCTATACAATTATGTTTACCCCCATAACCTTACATTTTCCTACAGAGTTCCTATACAATTATCTTTACCCCCATAACCTTACATTTTCCTACAGAGTTCCTATACAATTATGTTTACCCCCATAACCTTACATTTTCCTACAGAGTTCCTATACAATTATGTTTACCCTCATAACCTTACATTTTCCTACAGAGTTTCTATACAATTATGTTTATCCCCATAACCTTACATTTTCCTACAGAGTTCCTATACAATTATCTTTACCCCCATAACCTTACATTTTCCTACAGAGTTCCTATACAATTATGTTTATCCCCATAACCTTACATTTTCTCACAGAGTTCCTGTACAGTAAGTCTGTTTTATTTCTTCCATTTGATTGTTTCTTAAAGTATATTGATGAAATATGATTATTCCTTCTATAGACTTCTGTATTGTATGATTCACTTATGCATAAAAATCGTTGCCTGTACACGAGGTTGTGAGATTGGTCCAAATGTGTGATTCTCATGCCCCATGAAGCAAAAACTAATTGGTATATATAACAAATGTACATGTATATGATGTTGTATAAATCTGTCTTCATGGGCTGGTTTTAAATGAAGAAATAATAGGTCTTCATTATGAAGGAATGTAAGAATCTTTTTTTTTCTTTAAAACATGACTTTGGGTACAAAAAAGAAATTAAAATTTTATTCTAACTGTGAAATAACTGTTTCAAATAAATATGTGTCTGATAAAAGCCTGTAGCATCCGAAGGTTCCATTACCTGGCTGGTTTATGCAACAAGTAAGGTCAAGGTCTTAACTAAAAACTAAGGAGATATTTTAGCATTACTAAATGATGAAATAGATAATAAGGAGATATTGTAGCATTACTAAATAAGGAGATATTGTAGCATTACTAAATGATGAAATAGATAATAAGGAGATACTGTAGCATTACAAAATGATGAAATAAATAATAAGGAGATACTGTAGCATATCTAAATGATGACATAAATAGTAAGGAGATATTGTAGCATTACTAAATGATGAAATAGATAATAAGGAGATATTGTAGCATAACTAAATGATGAAATAGATAATAAGGAGATATTGTAGCATTACAAAATGATGAAATAGATAATGAGATATTGTAGCATTACTAAATGATGAAATAGATAATAAGGAGATATTGTAGCATTACTAAATAAGGAGATATTGTAGCATTACTAAATAAGGAGATATTGTAGCATTACTAAATAAGGAGATATTGTAGCATTACTAAATAAGGAGATATTGTAGCATTACAAAATGATGAAATAGATAATAAGGAGATATTGTAGCATTACAAAATGATGAAATAGATAATAAGGAGATATTGTAGCATTACAAAATGATGAAATAGATAATAAGGAGATATTGTAGCATTACTAAATGATGAAATAGATAATAAGGAGATATTGTAGCATTACAAAATGATGAAATAGATAATAAGGAGATATTGTAGCATTACAAAATGATGAAATAGATAATAAGGAGATATTGTAGCATTACAAAATGATGAAATAAATAATAAGGAGATATTGTAGCATTACTAAATGATGAAATAGATAATAAGGAGATATTGTAGCATTACAAAATGATGAAATAGATAATAAGGAGATATTGTAGCATTACAAAATGATGAAATAGATAATAAGGAGATATTGTAGCATTACAAAATGATGAAATAGATAATAAGGAGATATTGTAGCATTACTAAATGATGAAATAGATAATAAGGAGATATTGTAGCATTACTAAATGATGAAATAGATAATAAGGAGATATTGTAGCATTACAAAATGATGAAATAGATAATAAGGAGATATTGTAGCATTACAAAATGATGAAATAGATAATAAGGAGATATTGTAGCATTACTAAATGATGAAATAGATAATAAGGAGATATTGTAGCATTACTAAATGATGAAATAGATAATAAGGAGATATTGTAGCATTACTAAATGATGAAATAGATAATAAGGAGATATTGTAGCATTACAAAATGATGAAATAGATAATAAGGAGATATTGTAGCATTACTAAATGATGAAATAGATAATGGTGGCTTTATGAGACATAAATTTCATGTGAACTATAACTGTACATTTTTTTTCTGTTGTAGTGTATATTGAAAAACAGTTCAAATGAATCTCAAGATTATTAAATTTCTAAATGTGTTTCTTTTCATCCGTTGAATGTAAAATAAAAGTTTTTTTTATTTTTTTATTTACTAGACATGAAAACTAAGATATACTTCAGCATTTCTAAAGAAATGATTTGTCAGTTTGCTCTTCCAATGAAAAAAGATAGAGGAACTAGGTGCATCAGGAAGAAAACATTTTCATATTAAACATATTGAACTGGATTGTACCCAATAAAAACAAACTGAAAATAAAATATTCTTCTTGTATTTTGAATAGCACACAAAAGGTACATTATTTAAAAGAATTGGATAAGTGGATATTTTAATAGATGTCGAATATTTGAACCAGTTTAAGGTCTTTGCCTAACACCATTGTGCAGGATAATTTGTTAAAACCATTAAGTTTATAAGATTATTAATGCTTGTTACTCATGAAATAATTTTAGTAATATTTAAAAGTAAATAAATGATTAAGTCTAAGACCCCAGACCATACAGTTATACTTTTGAAAATAGTTACATAAAATTAAATGAGATTTCTTTAGTTTTTTCCCCATAACCTTCGTTCACATATTGTGAAAGTCATATTACAAGTTCTTTCAACATCATTTTTATGGATATACACGGGTAGCTAATTCTGCTTAAAGTAATTTCTGGTGATATGTCTTTAAGTTGGTTTAAGGTTTTCTTGTGAGTCTAGTTAAAATATGATTGACAGATTCCTGACAAAAAATCCATTCATTGCATTAACAAATGTTCAAGAAAAGGGAAGCTCTCTTGTTGTTCCTCATCATAAGGCATACTATTGGAAATCCAACGTTACTGAGTTTACTTGATCAACCATATTGCAGTTAAAGATCTCTCCCCAATTTTCATTCAGCTACCAATATTTAAGTTCAAGTTCATTGTTTAGTCTTTCTTTTCTTGATTTGGTGTGAATTACTTAATGCAAAGAAATCCATGTGATATAAACTGAATTTTCAATTCTAAACCTATTTAAAGAAGATTTAGCTGAAAAATATACTTGTTAAGATACGTAATTTTACACAGATTTGCATGAAGTGGATTTTTTTATTCATAGTTTTTAGCATTAAAGAATAGAACCATTTCAGAAAGGCAGTACAAATCATCCTGAAAATTTTTTTTTAGTTTTAGATTGTTTATTTTATTCTTAACTGGATTTTTCATTGAAAACACATCTTTGATTGATGATGTATGATGGATGGGTGATTCCAAACAGTGATGAATGAAAATCCAGTTTACTGTCAAATAGCTTTCTGTTTGTAGATAACTTATACAGTAAATGGAGACTAAAGTGTGACTACATGTATGCCAAAATGAAAGTAAATGAGTTGATAAAGTGTAAACATGTATTTAACTTTTTGTAGGTCATATAAACAATGATAGCAACTTTTCATTAAGTGGGTTTGGAAAATCAGATTATTTTTTTGAAGTACATGTATATATTTTCTGTATTTATAGGTAACCTTCACAGTAATGGTGACTATTCCTTACCATTGTATCAGAACGGTAACAGTGAAGATGAGTTGGGTAAATCAGCAGTTCTCAGTCATGTTGGCAGTGTCGATAGTGGTAAACCTCCGTCAGGACTGTATTTACCAGACATGGATACTATCTCAGAAAGACCGTCAGAAAATGGTAGTTGTCTCCCTTTATATAAATCTTTTTCTGAATTTACCATTGTTATAGTAAGTTTAGAGGAGGTAAAAAGTTTGATTGTGGAAAACATGGGTCAAACAAAGGCATATTTTTTTCTGCTGAGCACAACAAACATTTTATGATCACACTATACAACAAGAAAGACTAGCAATATAGAGTTTGACACTGACGTTCACAATGCACTTACATTTAATGATCTTTTATATTTTACCTTATTTATGAGATGATGATTAAAATTTCTCATACAGCTTCCTATTTGTGTATATCTTTATGAAAATAACATAGAACAAACTAAGTAAGATTACAACATATAGTCATTCACTACATATGATTAAAAGGAGAAGCTGAAGAACAGAAAACAGAAGAAGAAGAAGACAAAACAGAAGAGGATAAGAATGACTTGACAGAGGATTGTTATGAACTGCATGATGATTATGTTAAACAGATACTATGTGTAGAATTTCCACCGTTCTATTTTTCAACACATGGATTATCTCGTCCTCCTACACCACTAGAGGAAGATAGAAAGAGGTAATTGTTTTTATTATATAGAAAGGGTAACCAAAATTATGAGTTATACAAGACCATTTATATGAAAACTTGCACAATGGCTGTCTATCATAACAGTGGAATAGGAACACTTACCGTTATATATTTTTTTGAATTTTATTAGGGAAGGATTTACTTAAAAGACAAGTCTTTGAAAATCTTGAACTAAAGATTGACACTAATGCCATATCGTATTTTTATCTTAATAAATATCTTTAATGTTTAATTTATAAGTAAAAAATTAAAAACTTTCAGGTACTACCAACTTATTGATGATGCTATAGAAAATGATATGGTATCACCATTAGAGAGGGAAACGTTGCAAGGAATATATAGATTTGTATCCCCAGAGTTACGACAAGATAACCCTGAAGCTACTAGAGATTTTGTAATTGTATGTATCACAGTTATTTCTGTGAAATTTGTTTATCTTTTTGTAACGTAAAGATTTTGTTCAATATAATATGTAGTATTTGTGTTTGTGGTAGTCTCTATATATCCATTCAGATTTTGAATTACAGTCTACTTTCTATGACCATGAAAATGACAGCATATTGGGGATACATCAGTGAGAAGGCCTAATAGATTATATCTGGTGATAGATTTATAAATAACATCTTGGAAGTTTGTCATGTGGCCTTCAAATTCCACACACCAAGACAAGGGTAACCATATTTACATATAAGAAAAATGGCATCTGGATTTTATAAGTGTTTGCATAGTGGCAGATGGAGAATGTAGAAAAAGAAAGCTCTTCGTACATAAACAAATGAAAGCTTCTTTGGTTCTTTACAGGAAATGAAGAATGATAGAAGGCATGCTATAAAGAAAGGAATGTTGGACTACATTTTACAGGATGAAGAAGAACAAGAGAGACTTGGTGTACCTGTTCCATATAAGGTAAATTTATTTGTAAAGCTATAATTTTGATTTGATAAGCTGTGTGTATTAACAGCAGTTATGACAAAAAAAATATCACTGAAAGTTCTTTTTAAAGGGAAATAACTCTAGATTATTGTTCTTCATAAGCACCATAGAATGTTCTCAAACATTGTTTAAAATGTTGACATGAAGTGAAGTGTTGCAACAAACATGGTAAACTTTTGTGATCTAGTTATTACATTATAAAAGTTGTGATAATAACTCTTAAAATATAACAGTTGACTACTGAATCAGAATTTATCTTGAAAAAGTTACAAGTCAATAATAATAGGAAATCACAATTCAGCTAAATAATTGTAATATTCATCATAACAATGCATTTTTTTTTTATATCAGGAGTCCAACTGTGCTGGTAGATTTAGGTATCCATGGCATAAAATGATAAATGAGATGAGAGAATACATGAAGACAGATCTATACATTACACACCCTGTTATGTACACAATACTGTATGAATTTGAAACAAAGTAAGCCTAAAAACCCATTTAACATTAATGGCAGACCAAATCACAACATTATATTCTTTTAGCATTAATTTTTATAGGTTTATAAATAAAAAATTCCATGGTTGCTTGAATATTTTTTGGATAGCATCTTTGAGAATTATGTAATATATGATTGAAAATATTAAAGATCTATTCAGATAAAATAAGGAAAAATTGATCATTTATGGTGTCCATGCAGAATATTACAAAGAATGATAAATCCTCAGGAAGTTCTTTTGATAAATACAAGTAATGTTGGGGAACCCAAATTGCCAGGTAACCAGATCGCCCACTTATCGTAATTTTTTAATGTTACAGGAAGCATTTGAATAAGTGTGCTAGAATTTACTAAAATGTCATATTTTTTAGATATTTCATAGTATTTTAACGCACATCCTGTTGATACTTCTGATACTTTTACCTTGGCCATTTGAGTACCCAATCTGTATTTGCAGTTCTTTGGTCACTTTAATACTGTCAATTTGTTAAGAACCTGACCATATGCCCGAAAAAAAACTTGTCTGTCATATAATAACAAATTTGTTGCTATTGTTTTCTCCAGCACTTGAAAAACACTCCCCTTTCAACTGAGCTTTTTGGATATCTTGATATTTAGTACGGGTATTAATAAAAAATCACTTTCATATGTTGAAATACTGGTACTGATGTTAATATGAAATTTTAAATGTTCTTAAAACAGATATAGAGATTTTAGACTTATAGACATTCCTGGTCTAAGAAAACAGATGCCTGTTACCATGGAAACTTTTTATAAACATGTAAAAGCTTCAAGTGAACGAGGTGCTATGAGACTTCAGGAGGAATGGTTACAGGAGTGTTGTGATATTGTAGAAAATTTCCGGGATTCTATTGAGGAATGGATGCCACAAGACAATCACGTAAGACAACAAAACTCAGATTGTCATTGTCTATCAGTTGTCAATCACTTTATTAAATGTTTTAACGGAGGGCTTTAAAGTTGTCGTTTGAAGAAAATTCATGTTTGTCCCATTTTACCTTAATCCTAGAATTTCTGTTTATTCAGATAAATTTAGATTGATTTAAATACTACCCCAGTAATATCTGAAGGGATTTTTAGGGAGGTTTTATTTGATCAAATTCAGAATCTGTTCACTACATAAAAAGCACATACATTTTTGTTGTACATGAAGAAAAAAAACTTTTGTAGACAAACTATAATCTTCTAAATTTCTTTTATAACAATGGTTATTAGACTTTGTATACCTCAATTGTTTGTTTCTCATTAGCTACAATTTTCTTTTGGGAACACCTGAAAAAAATCTAATCGATACCTTTTGTTTTGTTTAGGTAAAGTAGATATTGCATTTGTAAAATGCTTAAATACTTCAGATTTTACATGAGAGTAATTTTAACTTTTTAGCTCACCTGACCGTAAGGGCCATGTGAGCTTTTTTCATCACTTTGCATCCGTTGTCCATCCATTGTCCATCTGTAAACTTTTACATTTTGATCATCTTCTCTGAAACCCCTAAGCCAAATGAAGTTAAACTTGGTATGAAGGATCTATGGAAGAACCTCTATAAAGTTTGCATATTTTGTCCGGGTCAGACAGCTAATATGGCTACCATAATGAATTCTAATTTCTGATTAGTTAAAATTTCAAAATTTTCTCCTCTGAACTGCACAGCCAAATGAACTGAAACTTGGTATGAAGCATCCATGGAAAGACCTTATAAATGGGCTTTATAATTTTTTAAGTGGAATTATTTTTAACATTACCAATGAATATCTAAAAAATAATTACCCTGTATTCTGTTAAGACATGTATTCAACCAAACACTGATTTTTTGTACAATATTTTTGTAGGAATTAAGAACAGAGAAGATGGACCATTTTTTTGAGAGTGTTTCATCATTGATGTCTAACTTACTAAGAAGTTGTGTGACAAAGTCTATATATGATCTAGTAGATCTGATAGAGGAATACATAGATGGAAACAGTTATGATGATGTGTACAATATTATGAAGGGATTAGGATTACCTTTAAAAACACATGTTGTTCATTTCTTTATGGTTAGTTTTCTTCTTATATAATTTTTTAAAATTCTTTTTTGAAAAATTAATGTTTTTTAGTATCAAGCATTTGATTAAAATATGATATTACAGAATATACTTTAATTGGTCAGAGATAATCTTGACACAAAGTCCACACGTACATACATATAGTCTTGCCAGATGTTCAAGCAAAGTAAGACTTTGTATACATGTATTCACAGTTGAGATGTGTTCTGACTGGACTTTTGAAGAATATTTTGTTTGTTATAAATTAAGGCTTGGGATATTTGTAATTTCTGTATATATTAAAGAATATTGGTTTCTGTCATTTTTCAATGTTCTTTGTTGATTCCTAAATACCAGCTGAAGCACATAAGCAGTGTACACCAGTTATATTTACCTTTGATATAAATAATGACAAAGTTTAAATTACAAGATGATCAATAAATAACATGTGGAGAAAAATTATGTACATTCCACTATTACACTGAAAACATGGACAACAGCGAAAGCAGGCGAGACACTAAGTTCCATGGAACCCCTACAAATTTTTAATTATGTTTTGGTCATTAATTGCATTCTGTACTTTTCTTTCATAATTTTTTTGTGCAAATATTTTGTTGAAGATATTTTCTATTTGTTTTATTAGGAGTTTGATGTAGTCCAGGTACATAATTGCAATAACTTTGTGTGTATTTCATTTGGTATTTTAACAGGGATATGCAATTGTTTATCATTTTGCACTTTGAGATTTAATTCTGTGAATTATGATACAAGAAGTGGGGTTACTTGCAGGTTTCACAATTGATAAATATGTATATTATTCAAATAGATGAATTTGTGTTTAATTTGGTATTATATGCCAGGTTTGAGGTGCTTGGATCACATATAGATCATTTCATAGAGTGATAAATATACAACAAAAATTTTATAACGGAAGTATGTTGCATATTTCATACATAAATAGTTGATTTATATCACAGAGGTGTGTGTATAAACTTAAGGTTTGTATGTGTTTAAGCTTATAAAGTCTTTTGGTACCCTGATCCTATGTAGACAGAAAAGCATTCAACAGTTTACTGGTTGCACATGAACTGCAAAGAAGATACACAGCAAAAAATTTACTCAATGAAATGCATTTCTTTTCTTGTGCAAGTTAACAAATCTTAAAATTTATGACATTTCTGTATAAACACAATGTACAAAGTCTGGCCTTTTCCCTGTTTTTTACAGCTTATATAAAAAAAAATGTTTTCTGACATATATTGTCTAACTATGCACATTGTGACAAGTTATGATGTATAATGAGCAGTGTTTAAAGCAAACATTTCATAGAAGTTAAAGGAATAGGGAATGATTTGTTAAAAGTGACTTCCCAATCATCTTATGGGTTTTATAGAATGTAAAATTATATCAGTTCTTTCTTTCTGATTAAAATAGAAATAAAATCTGCAATTTGTTTTAAAAAACTTCTTTCTAATAAAGTTCTTCTGTATGGCTTACCATTAATCCTCCTGTATCCATAAGATATTACAACAATGTGTGTATATATGTTTACAGATAGAAGATACAATAAAAGTTGGGCTACAGTTCCTTCCATCCTTCCCAGATATCTGTGACTTCTTCAATCTAATAGTTGACACTATGATAATGAGTGTGACAAAGTTACCATGTATAGACACATTGTTATTCCAAAACACTGAGGATATGGAGCATTATATCAGATCGGTTAGAGTTGATGAGGAATTAGTAGACATTGCTAAGGAGAGAATCAAGGAAATGGTAATGGCAAATAGTTATGGACCTGAAAAGTAAGTTTGCTTTAAGAAAATGTCAAAGAGAATATTTGTAAGAACAGGTCAAAGAAAATATGTGTAAGATTGTCTCATAGAATATATTTGTAAGAATGTCACAGAAAATATATTTTACAATCATTTTTGTTTTTTACAGGTTTAAGTTTTGATAGAAATCTGAAATATGCTATGTTTCTCTGTCTGCACTGTCACTCTATATAAAAATATCAGAACTCAAATGGAATAAAAAACAAACTCCAAAAATTGAAGTTCAGGAAGCGGTAGCAATATTATAATTGCTTGAAGTATGATCTTAGTAATCATTTTAAACCTATGGAACTTTTTACAGTTGTATCATAAATTGGTTTGGTAAATATGTTGATAAATTAGTTATACTTTGAATTATTAAATAATACGATTAAAACAGCCCTAATACTACCAAAACGCATGTGTCATACTGGTGACGTCGTCCTGGTCATATAAATCACGTGATCTATATTGCTTTTCGGCCCGGTCCAATACTGAAAAAGGCTGTATGAGCCCTAGGGCTAATACAGCCGTTTCACTTCCTGTCATTTCATTGCCAGTCTGTATTGGAAATATTGGCTCTATATTCACATCATTGCCAGTCCGTATTGGAAATATTGGCCCTATATTCACATTTGATGTATGTAATACAGCATTCAGAACAAGTCTGTATTGGGTCTCGAGGCCAATACAGCAAACCTTGAATCTATACCAGTGCCAACACAGAAACAACCAGTTAATAATACTATAATACTGATGTAATGAATTGATTGTATGTAATTATATATGTAAACTTTATAATGTCCCATTTATATGTTATTTTAGATATAAAGAAACGTATAAACCATACCTACACCTAGTGTCAGATGACTGTAAAACTAAAGTACAAAGGTTTATACATAGAGACAAGTCACTGAGGGAGTACGTCATCGAAATAGAAAAACTGAAAAAACTCAAGTCAGAAGTCTCGTCACTTCCTGTCTTAATACCTATGCATTTATTTCTGCTGGACTGTACAAAGATAAATCATGTAAGTTAAAAAGGAGACAGTTAAAAAAAGAATGTAGATTTGACACATATTTATTTACAGAATAATAAAAACTAAGATTTAATGTGACAGCTCCACTAAACAATGCATATAACTGGTAAATAGCATTTTCAGTTTGTCATATATCCTTTAGTGATCAACCAATAGCCCACATTATAAGACCGAGGTTAAAAAAATGTCCAAAAGTTTTTTAGTGAGTACCAAAAGATCTAAAACATAAGATTGTAAATAAAAACCTTTTAGATCTAATGAGACACAAGACAACCATTGACCTTAAAATTCCTGGCTTGGGACCTTGGGACCTGGTGGTTATGAAATGTTGCTGGAAGAATTATAACTTTTCAATGCTGCCAGTAAGTCCTGTGTCAATGGTAAACATGAAATAAATGTTTTTTTCAAAACTTGGGTAATTAGATTATTTGATATTTTATTATTTGCTATAATTATTCACAATTTGATATTTATGATACAAAATAAATATATCTTTTGTTGCAGTGGTTGATAGAACGGGTGAATTTTCTGATTGATGTCATGGTGACAAACATCAGAGAGACCAGTCGGACATTTAATACGGGAATCTGTGAACAATATAATACTATCCTATCTAATGTATCAGTACATCCAGAGAATACAGAGGAACTAGTCAAACTTAAAAATTATGTTGAAAATCTCAAATGTGGAGAACTACTGCAGTTAAAGGTATGATGAAGTTATGAAAATGGAAGGGTATGGGATATACATCAATAAGACACGATTCCATTAAATAAAACCATAATGGGTTGATAAGACAAAATTAGTGATGTCTCAGTAATCAGCAACGGTCCACAGGTTAAGATGAGTACTTAATCACTCAAAAAAAATACCAGTTTCAACATTTATTAAAGGTTTTCAAAATTAACATTTAACAAAAATAGATAACCTGTGAAAATATAAGACCCTGGCTTGGGACAGGCTTACTTAAACTCTTGTGTGGTTAAACAGGTTTATGAGTGCTCAGCCATTTTTTACCTTTTGTTAAAGAATATCAAATGGTAAGATGACTACAGCTGGTACGATCAAACTTATATTCTAATTTGTTACCTCAAACGAATATAAAGTATTTAAAAAATAAAAACAAACACTTGTTTCATAGGAATAGCTCGCCAGCATGTGCAGCTTACTTGATTATTTAATGCAACAAAATGAAATAATTTGAGTCCTGATGTCATCATTATATGGCAACACTGTTGCATAGTACACGACAGCCTACAAAATAGAAAATCAAAGTGAAAAATCATAAAATATAAATATATATTAACCAAAACAATGTCATACCGGCAGTATGTCTATCTATCTATGCATGCATAAAAACATTACAAAAAATACAAAAATTCATGTGGGGGGGGGGACCCCTTCATCTAAACTTAACTGCACTGTATACGAGCTTCGAATGACAATATTCCTTAACTTACTTTAACAAGAAAACTATTCGCGCTTAAAAAATCTCGTGCTATTTACATATAAAATATCATACTCAATATATTTATGCACTGCGACAAATATTGACCAATCCGAAATATCATATATTTAAAACACAAACCTTTTTATTTAATATAAACACCAATAGATGTTTGTTTTCTAGAGTTTGTTTACATAAATAGAAACACGTGTATGCTCAACTTTAATAAATACATATATCACTTTTTCAAAGATGAAAAATATAGATTGAGGAACAAACATATTACATTCCACAATTAGAATACCTAAGTGGATACAAAAATGATTAAATCGTTAAAAACTAGTTTATTTATGGTGCAGTAAAAATTTCCCAGACCACAGTAAACACACAATACATTTCTTTGTTGATTATATTTTAATATTTATTACTACATGCATTATTAAAGGACAAACAAGAAGTAGCTGTGGGAAATGTTTTGTTCCTGTTGACTTATGCAAAACTACCAAGGGAAGACATTGTCCATAACACCAACACATTTAGCTGGGCAGACAGGATAGCACCCATTATTGTTAATACGTATGTATTAAAAATATTCAGAATGAGAGGGGTAAATGTCGATTAAAAACAAAACTGAAATGGAATCCAAAATTGCTATGATTATTTATTAGGGCTCTGATTACCTACTATTGAAACTCAAATAATAACGCATTCCATGCTTTTGTAAGCATCATCCTTACTAACACTAAAATATTTTGTAATTTTAATACACAGTGTGTTTTTGGATCAAAAGTAGCTCTTTTTCCATTTTGACAAATCTTTCTAGAGTTAAAAGTGTCGGGTGGTGGATGGGAAATTAATGACTTTTTTCTTTTATGCAAATAACTTTTGTTTGACCAATTATTTTAAAAAATTTTGTGCAGTCTGAAATCCTCATACATGATATGCCAGGATGACTCTGTTTTATAGTGAGACCTGCACACTCTGTCACAGATTGTACAGTTAAATAAGAATATTTATCTTATTCTGATTATAAGATTTTTTAAATTGTTCTTAACATTAACACTTTCAGAGACAATGAACTTCAGAAGACTTGTGACATTTATAAGAAACGTTTAGAAGACAGAAAGAAAGCGTTTAAAGAAACACTGAATGCAACAGCCGCCAAAGTGAAAGGATTTACAACAAAACACAGGATGACAGACGATGAAATATATCTCAAAGAATTACAGCAAATAGGCAGGGATATTGAGGAATTCATAGAAGAGGTAAAAATAATATATTTAATTTGGATTAAAAAAATAAAAAATTAGCGAATAATTTTTGAAATTTTATTTTTTAATTTTATTTTTGTATATATTTTGAAGGAATAAGGTACATTTATTAAGATTTGATATATTATTCTTCTTTGGGTTCACTTTAAAATCAGGGAGCCTCTGGTTATAATTTAATTGCCAAAATTTTGTTTTGTAGAAAGCAAAGATAAACAGAGAGGAAATTCTGTTAGAGTTTGATTCTACCACAGCCTACAATGAGATTCAGGAGATCTCAGCGGCAAGAGAACCATATGAGAAGTTATGGTCTACAGCTGTGAAGTTCAGAGCTCAACTTAAAACTTGGATGAAATCACCTGTCATAAGTGTCAATGCTGAGGAGGTTGAGGAAGAGGTAACATCAGGCCTAAGGATAAAAGCTTGACTATATAATGTTAACCATGTTAAAATGCAAACAAATTAATGAATGTCAAGAATTATTTCTTGTTTTTAATGACATGTTTATTGTTTATAAAAGGAAATATTTGTAATTGTCCTTTATCTAAATATTTTATTCATATTTTTGTTTTTGTTGTTGATCCTATCTACATGTATGAACATTTATAACTCTAGACAGTTAGTGGACCAGTATTATCATGTTATTTCGGGACATTATTTTCTAGACAGATATATATACAGTTGCATATAAACCTAATAAAAATTTCTGATTTATCATAAAAAATAAAACAAAAAGACAAAAACACCCTCCTCTCAAAACAAAGAAACAAAAACTAAAAATATATTTAGATTCTTTTGTTTAAGTATTCTTCTGGTGATTTAAGTACTGCAAATTTCCATAAAATATGACTCTATAGTTATTTGATTTACCAGCATCATTCTTAAATCATTATCGTCTTGGCATGCTCATCCTTTTCATATTTTAAGATATTGGGGTGAGTGAACAGATTGAATTTCATTGTTTAATGCACATGTTATTAGTTTCTGATATCTTTAAACTGTTTAATTTAGGTACAAAACTTATGGAAGACTTCATACAAGTTGACAAAGTTGTTTAACACTGCCAGTACTAAAGGAGCATTTCAGGCATCCAGGAGTATAAAAAGTTCTCTGGAGCATTTTAGAATCAACATGCCGAAAATCAATGCTATCTGTAACCCAGGAATTAAGAAGAGACATTGGGATATGATGAATGAAAAGGTACTACAGATGTATATAGACACTGTATGTACATTGTCTTCAAATATAAGATTTATTTGGAAATACTTTAGAAACAGTAAGAACAGTCAGCCTTTGGGGAGCTTTTCCCTCTTGTTTTGTAGTAAGTGCAAAAAATTTATAATTGAAAGCAGTTTGTTTACACTTTGTTTATAATACAAAGTGTAATTACAGAAAAAAGATGTTTCACTTCAACAGGTCGATGTTTTGCTTTTCTTTGCAGTATGTGTGCAGCCATTAATTTGTCATTTACATTTCTTTCTACATACAGTCAGAATACATGTCTTCTGGATGTATAAACCTAAAGTTTAAATGTACAGTTTTATACAGGCAAACCTTATTTATCTGGAAAAGACAGCAGTAAATGTAAAATAGTTTTACATATAATAATTTGTCTTTTGTTTTTCAACTGGAAGAAAAATATGTTGATTGAATGTGTTAATAGGAAAACCTTGCAAGGTCAGACATATTTATTGTCTGTTTTGTTTTCTGTTTTTTGTTTATTTTAATTCTGATGTATATCTTTTCATAATGCAAGTGTGTCTTATTTTAATTCTCATGAATCAGAAATGTTGGTTTTTACGATTTATGTTATTTTCTAAATTACTATGAGAATATTTCTGAATGTCTTTTTTATACCAGGTGGGATTTAACATGACACCTACAGAGGAGACGACATTAGAAGAAGAACTAGCATTAGGATTAGATAAATATGTAGAACAATTACAGGCTATCAGTGGTCAGGCCAGCAAGGAATATGCATTAGAAATGGTATGTTTTTAAATTTTATTCCATATGAAACTAAGCTTTGTGGGCCTTTTTTTGGAGGGGGTTTGAATTATGGTAGGTCTATACTATATTCAAATGTTAACTATGTCCACGGTTCCAAGAAAGCTATAATGATCCATCAATCACTGTGCGTCTCTGTTGAATATATTATCACATTTTTTTAGGAAGATCACAGGTTGTTATTTGAACAAGGTCAAACTTCAATAAAACTTTGTTGTGTAAAAATCCTGGGAACATAAAAGAATCTTCAGTTTTATATAATTTAGAGTCTTGCAGAAAGTAAGTTGTGTATATATTTGATATACTTGAAAACCCAAGAATTTTTTCCTATCAAAGCTAAAATTCACTTTGTAATTTTTTCAAGACACAAGTTTGCATAATAATATTTTCATTAGGTTAAAAATGAGTCTTGTTTTAAAGTAATTTCACTTCTAATATCATATTTTACAGGCATTACAAAAGATGAAGGATAACTGGGAGTCCATGTTATTTGCCTTTGTTCCATACAAGGATACAGGAATAAATATCATGTCAGCTCCTGATGAAATTCAGGTTCTTCTTGATGATCATATCGTCAAGACAACCACCATGAAAGGTTCTCCTTTCATAGCACCGTTTGAAACAGAAATTAATGAATGGGATTTAAAACTGGTAAATAAATTAATTTATTACGCTGGGCTTTATTGTAAATACATTTTTTTCTTAGAGCAAAAATATTATTTGTTTAGTTAAAAAAATTATTAAAGGGAGTTGTTAATTTCATATTGTGAGATACACACATTTACAATTCAAAAGTAACATAACAGAAAATAAAATTTTATAATTAATTGACTTTTGTCGGTTGTACCTTACTTTACACATGCACTCTTCACTAACCACTAACCCATATCATTTTCACTTTTGTATTAATAATGATATAGGTATTTGATTTATGTATTAACAGCATAGAATGAAGGACATCCTTGACTCATGGTTAAAAGTACAGGCAGCCTGGTTATATTTAGAACCTATCTTTGGTTCACAGGACATAAGAAATCAGATCCCAGTGGAGGGGAAAATGTTTGAAGAAGTGGATGAACACTGGTATGTTATAGATATATATTTGATTTGGAAATGTTATAGTGTGACTTATTTCCTACCTTTAACAAGCATGGGATCAGTCAAATATAATTAAGCATGAACTTCGTAAATTACTTGAATTCTTTGAGAAAGTCATAGAAATTAATGGTGATATTTCATAATTTTTGAAAATTTAATTAGATTTGTGGCAGAATAAGTGAGCTTTGTTTTTAATGTGTAGTATATGTAATTTTATCCACTGATCTTAGGTTATATTAGTTAACATGTATTTTTGTTGTTAAAAGCTGTATTAAAGTCTAAATTACTGAAAAATATTTTAACAGCGAAGAGCAAAGGAGTTAAGTATTTTATTTTGAAGTTTCAATTTTTGATGCTTTCTTTAAATTCAGAATAAGACAGTTATTTCAGCTATTTCAGTGGACTACTGTTTAGGTTGTAATTTCCTCAGACTTGTCTAAAAATTAGTTCTGTAATTGTCAGTGAGGGGTTACTATTGTAAACTATATATTTACAGGAGAACAATTATGGAGAATGCTGTGAAGGACTGTAGAGCATTGGTGGTTACTTCCCAGGATCAGATGTTGGAGAAATTACAGAAATCTGAGGTAAATTAACCCTTCTATTAAAAATTATTCATTAACGAATGCTTAGACTTATTTATGTTCCAACTCTTACCCTCTGATCCATAACCCTTACTGAGGATGATGTATCAGAAAAAGAAATCTGAAGTGAAGTTGACAGCACTATACCAATGTGTCACACACTCTTACCTACTAAACCTGAACAAATATTTGAGAAACCACACAAATCTGAAGACTTTATACAATTTACCAAGACTCTTCCCGGTTCTTATCTCAAGTCAAAAGTAAAGTTTTAATATTAGTGGTTGTTTAAAATCTTAACACCTTGCAGGAACATGCGTCGAAAATTCAATGTTGAATAAGTTTATTTTCAGTCATTATTTCTTCAAAATTTATTTTTCCTTTACCAAGAATGAAATATACCCACAGTTTAGTGAATGTGAAAGGGTGATTTATCACAAAATTCAGAAAAAATTATTTTTTATTTCATTTATTTAATATGAAATTATGAACAGCACATGTAATATTCTTCTAAAATGTATTTTCTGGTGAATTACAGGCCATGTTAGATGATATACAGAGAGGACTTAATGATTATCTGGAGAAGAAAAGACTATTCTTTCCTAGGTAGGTGTCATAAAATGCATGTAGATGGATTGTAACCGAGTTCATATAAGAACCAAGCTTAAGGCTATCTGATCTGATCTTTCAAAAGTAGTTTATTCCAAAAGAGATTTAATTTATAGGGCAGATGATTCTTCAGAAAGTTTAACTGTGTTTTTATGAACCACCACAAATTGAAAAATATTGTCAAATCACTCCATATTTTCATCGAAGTATGGTGATAAAATTTTTTGAGCTTTGAACACAGATGAAGGCTATCAGAGGTACAGTTTTATGTTACAAAAGAAGTGTATAGTGATTCTAGGGATGAAACTATTTTTTCTCTATAAATACAGATTTTTCTTCCTTTCCAATGACGAGCTGTTAGAAATTCTGTCAGAGACAAAAGATCCCCTTCGTGTACAGCCACATCTAAAGAAGTGTTTTGAAGGCATCTATCAGCTGTCATTTACAGAAGATAAAATCATCACTGCCATGGAATCAGCTGAGAAAGAGAAAGTAGAATTCTGTAAAACCATAGTACCAGCTGATTCCAGAGGATTGGTAGAGAAATGGCTGTTACAGGTTTGTATCGGACTAAAACATTTATAAACATATTGTTGGAGAAGTTTCAATCTTTTTGGAGATATTAAATTTAAATTGTTTGGAATGAGTATAAATTCTGTTTTATGCTAATGCATATACGTGATCTTCTTTTTCATGGTGAATCGTCATGCATCATAACAGTTAATATGTATTCATTGTATAAAACTAGATTCATATAATATTTGGTCTTAAAATAGTTTTGAGCTACATGGCATTATACACCAGTTGGTTCATAATATAATTTTTGAAAGTTAGAACTGAATATTTCATTGTTTTATGTATTAGGTAGAAGAAGTTATGAAACTAAGTCTGAGATCTGTATCTGTACAAGCTGTAGAGGCTTATGGTAAGAAAACTAGGAGTGAATGGGTATTAGAATGGCCAGGCCAGGTTGTTTTAGCTGCTAGTCAGATACATTGGACAGCTGAAGTCACACAGGTAAATCTGAGTAAATTTATTAGTATTAAAATTGACAGACTGGACTTTCTCACCTTGGAGACAGGTCAGTTCTAGTATTAAGCTGGTTTTAGATTTCTCATCTTATTCTGTTAAGATGAAATAAACAGTTCATGTGACAGTTGTTGAAAATGCATGAAACAATTTATTAAACTTTTGGACCAGCCAGAAACTGATAAATAAAGACAAAAAGATATAAATAGACCCAAAATGCAGTAGAGTATGGGGAGTGTAGGTTTGATTTCATTATAAATTTGTTCATTATAAAAGAATAGAGTAGAGAATGGAAACTGGGAATGTGTCAAAGAGAAAACAACCTGACCAAAGAGCAGAAAACAGCTCAAGGCTACCAATGGGTCTTCAACTGCTGAGTTACTTGTCTTTTCAAAGAATCTGTATTGGTGTCATTTTGAAATGCTATTTCCCATATAATTACTTATATTTAATTTCTTGTCAAAAGAAAGGACAATTTCATGAACTTCAAAGATGAAATTCAACTTGTCAGCTGCCAATGATTGAAGAGTCAAGCACTACTTAACTTTGTAATAATGTAATCGCCCATGTGTGACAGAGGATAGGTTCATAATTTGTTATATCAGGTCACTTTAGAGTGATGAATACGCAATGAGGAACCAGAGTGAGTTATCTTTTCCTAACCAATGTAGGTAAGGGAGATAATTAAATTCTCTCCCTTTTGTCCTCAGGCTAAAAGGGAGACAAATTTATTATCTCCCTTACCTACATTGGTTATGAAAAGGTAACTCACTCTGGTTCCTCATTTGGGATTCAAAATATTTTTGTTATAAGCATGCTTTCATTATAAAAAAATATGTAATAGGCCTTCAAAATTAAATTGTTTGAATAGAAATGGGACTGGGGAATTACACTTACATTGTTATAAGCCTGATTTCATTACAAGCCTGTATGGTATAAACAAACTCTACTGTATTGGGAGAATACACCAACATAATTATCTCCTGAATCCATTTTAAAGGTCATGGGTAACTGCATCATGAAAATAATTGACAGTTAACAGTTGTTACAGATGATTACAGACCTGTCTTGATATGCAAGATCTATGTTTCTGAATGTTTTGTTTTAGGCAATCACAGGTGGTTTCCTTGGTCCATACCTAGCCAAAAGTAACATACAAATAGAAGAAGTAGTCAAATTAGTACGAGGTCAGCTGACCAGCATGGCTAGAATTACACTTGGTGCTCTTATTGTAATTGATGTACATGGTAAGATTTGAATAAATACTTCTGAAATTAAATTTTTTGAATTTGGTAGAGATTTTACATTGCTTTGTAAGAGTAAAGCCTTATGATATATAATTTATTTACAGTTGTATTGTTCTGTGAATTCTAGAGTTGAATTAATGTATAAAACTTATGTGACCATGAAGGTAATTATTTGATATTCGGTTTCTTGTTGGATATGATACCATTTTCTTTTATTCTGACATAAGGTCAAAAAATAAATTTGTGGGGAACAAATAATTGTTTCATAATTTTTAAGAAAGTAAATTGTTTAAGAAAAAAAGATTATGTGAAAAACAAAAGTCATTGACAGAGAAAAATTTTTTACAGCAAGAGATGTGGTAAATAATTTAAAGGAGAAGGAAATCCAGTCACCACAGGACTTTTCCTGGATCAGTCAGCTGAGATATTATTTTGAGGAAGGATCTGTGTTGGTTAGGATGATCACCACATGTGTAGCTTATGCCTATGAATACCTTGGAAATACAGGACGTCTAGTCATAACTCCTCTTACAGACAGGTGTTACAGGTATGTACAGGACATCTAGTCATAACTCCTTTATTAGAAATGTATCCCAAGATCTGGACTGCCATCCAAGAACACCGCCTTAGTCAAACGTAGTTTAAACATAGGACATAGGACCCTATGGGAAATTCACTTAAAGATCTTCTAGTCTGAAACCACAGCCAGTTTGGACCAAACTTTGCAGCAGTGGTCCTTAGATGGTCCTCTTTCAGATATGTTTCTGGTGACCTGGACTGCCATCACTGATGGTAGCCACAAGTGAACTTTGTTTAAATGTTGTTAAAGATCTTCTTTTCTGAAACCACTGAGCCAATTGGAACCAAACTTTGCAGCAGTGACCCTTATGTGATCCTCTTTCAGAATTGTATCCAATGACATGCACTGCACGGGCAAACCTATTTAAAATAGGACCCTATGGGAACATTCAATTAAAGATCTTCTGACCCAATTGGAACCAAAATTGGCAGCAATGGTCCTTAAGTGATCCTCTTTCAAATATAACCCAATGACCAGAACTGCCATCCGAGATGGCTGCTGCGGGCAAACTTAGTTTAACATAGGGTCCTATGGAAAATATTCACCAAAAAATCTTCTCAGCTGAAACCAGTGAGCAATTTGACAAAACCAGTTTGCCAATTGGAACTTGACAGCAATGTTCTAGACTGCCAGCCAAGGTGGACATAGTAAAACAATTTATTCTGCTTTGCCTGCAAATGATTTCCAGGTGAGCAATACATGCTGCTGGGGTCCTCTAGTTATGGTTTCTTTATTATATTTTAGCAATATGGCTTCTGGTACAGAATTTTATTTTTTTTTATTTGCCGGCAAAATAATCTGTGAATGTATGTAATCATAATTCCTTTTACAAACAGCTGTTCCAACTGTGTATAAGAAATACAGGATGTCTAGACAAATAGGCAAATTTTACAGTTAACTAGGTGGAATGCATGTGGAACTGATTCTTGATGAAAAACCCATGATTTTTACTATGACTCTTTAGTATGGTGTATAAATTCTTTTCACTGGAAAATTCTAAGCAAAGGAAGGGCAGTTTTATTGCTGTCTTCACCTCAAAATCATAAAAAAATGTTTAATGAAGAACATAAATTTATCTGTTATTATAAATATATAATTAGTAAAATAATTTTTCCTTCAAAGGACTTTGATGGGGGCCCTGTTGCTAAACTTAGGAGGTGCTCCTGAAGGGCCAGCAGGTACTGGTAAAACAGAAACATCTAAAGATTTGGCCAAAGCTGTTGCTAAACAGGTCAGTTTTATTCCTAATTTAAATAAAACACAGCTGCAAATAGTAAAGTAACTCTGACAATAATCATAAATTTTGTTGTTAATTAGATGTTTATTTGATTTGATTCAAAATTTATGTATGTCATTTTTTAAAATCTAAAATTTTTTTATTTATTTTATTTTTAAAAAAGACATAGACACAATAATAAATTATCAGGAAAAAGAAAGTTATACATAATTTTTATAAATTTGTGTTCTTTCAAATAGTGTGTTGTATTCAACTGTTCAGATGGCTTAGACTATCAAGCTATGGGCAAGTTTTTCAAAGGATTAGCTCAATCAGGGGCTTGGGCATGTTTTGATGAGTTCAACAGAATAGAACTTGAGGTAAGAAATTTTAACATTAAACAGTTTACAGGGTAGGTTAAATTCAGAAATTGATTATTTATTTACGTATTTATCACGGACAGGGACAGTAATTTGAATTTAAAAATGGATTAATATTTTTGTGTTAGTTGTAGTGAAAAATCGTTTTTGAAATTCAAAAAGCCAACTTCTTTTATTGCATTGTTCATCGTGTTGTATTTTATATATATACAAAATATTGATCATTTTGTGAATTTAGTAGAAACATAGTAAAATAAATATACCTGTAGCAGTAAGAATGTAAAGTGAAGTATAGCTCTAAAATAGGCAACATGGTGAAATGAATTCAAAAGAAGAAACACATATTTTTTTCACAAACAATATAAGACTGAAAGTTGGTTTCATAGGTATGTGTATTGAAGAAGGAAAAACAATTCTATTAGCCAGAGTACTAAATTGTTTTACAGTTTTTATTGAATTACAATTTTCTGTATTCTAGGTATTATCTGTAATAGCCCAGCAAGTACAGACGATACAGAGAGCTGTAGCAGAACAAGTTAAAACATTTGTATTTGAAGGTACAGAGATCTCATTGGATAGGACATGTACTATATTTATAACAATGAATCCTGGGTATGCTGGCAGGGCTGAGCTTCCAGATAATTTAAAGGTAAAAATCAACTTTCAATTAATGACTATCAATATTGCAAATCAATTTTGAGTTAATTTTGTAAAAGGATAAAATGGTAAGTGCAAGGATGTTGACGAGTGATCAAGCATAATATTATTGTTTAATGCATTTAAATGTATATTTTTTAAAGGTTACTTTTAGCAAATTAGTGATAGGTTTTGACAACTTACATTATATTATGTGTCCATTGTTTTGGTAGTGTACATAATTAGACTATTTAATGATTTCAGGTGTTATTTAGGACTGTTGCAATGATGATTCCAGACTACGCAATGATTGCTGAAATATCACTATATTCTATGGGCTTTGTTGATGCACGCAGTATGGCTACAAAGATTGTGGACACATACAGACTGTGTTCAGAACAGTTGTCTTCCCAACATCATTATGATTATGGAATGAGAGCGGTCAAATCTGTGTTGACAGCTGCAGGGAACTTAAAATTGAAATATCCTGAACATCAGGAGGATGTACTGGTGCTGAAATCTATAAATGATGTCAATCTTCCTAAGGTAAGTCGGCAGTGTACCAGTCATGGATGTGCTTAAATCTATGAATGAGGTGAATCTTCCCAAGTTAAGTGTGCAGAGCACCACTCATGGATATATGATGACACAGGGATTCTCATTTTAATAGGCCAGTTTGAATAGATTTACTCTTTTCAGTTTCACATTGTATTTTAAATGTGGTAAAAGATTTGTCTCCCATGTAGGTAGGTATTTAAACCCATGGAAAACAATTTTTTTTGTTGAGTTATAAGTCTGTATATCATCAGATGAAATTCAGCAAAAGCAATACACCATGTGAAATGTGCGAAACAAAATTCTGACTTCTTGAAGGGGAGGTAATTTGATTTAAGCAACATACCTGTAATTTTGGCCGTTTAAATGTTTTTTGCCAAAATATATAAAATATAAATTATTAAAAAATTACCTTGAAGTTCATTCATTTTTTTCTGCTAAAGATGCCAAACAGCATACAAACAAATATTCCAAGGAAATGAAAAGACAAATTTTTTATATTTTATAAAGCATTATATCAAATCTCTTCATTTAATGCTAATATAACAATCAAGCCTTTGTCAAGTTTATTATTATATGAGAAGTAAATTAATAAACCTGAGTTGATATTTTGGAATGTTCAGTTTTCACAAGGAGAGTTTCTTATTATATTGCAATTAGATAGCATTGTTATAATGAGTTATTCAGTTTAAAGTAGTATACACCTATTGACAGTACATGTCCAATCCGCTTTTGTCCGGATATTAACTTCTACTTGGGGTCAATCGGAGTTCGAATTAAAGGTCACAATAATGAGCTGAGGGAAAGTAAGTTTCAAAGGAAAATGCTTCAGGTTGATGATAGTTTTGAATCTATCATGTTTGACGTCTTGGTACTAATAATATCAACGCATTATTTGAAGTGTTTACGATCATTTAAATATGTCTCTTTGTAAAGTTTCTTTCATAATGCCATGTTACAACAGGAAATTAGTTGGTCTCAGCTGGTTTGTGATGTCATGAAAAAGTTGTGTAATTTCAGAATAATTCCGGATTTGCCCTGTACTGTCAACTCATCTGTTCAATTTTCATTAGTTATAAATCTATAATTTTCTTTTTTCAGTTCTTGTCACATGATATTCCATTATTTGAGGGAATTATATCAGATTTATTCCCTCAAGTAGAACTACCTCAGATAGACTATGGTCACATGGAAGAAAAACTGAAAGAAAATCTTCAGAAAAGAAAGTTACAGTGTGTTCCTTGGTTTATTGAGAAAATTATTCAGGTAAATTTACCCGTTGAAGATTTGGCATATGCATTTCATGATCAGATACAGTATCATTTTATAGAAAGGGAAATGAAATGTTTTAAAGTTAAATCTATGGTTGTGTTGCAGTGCACATCACAAGATTGTACAAAAATATCAATAGATGGTTTTTTTCTTTTTTTATTTGGATTTTTTTTTAAATGCAAATTAGATATGACATTAATAAATATATGAAAAATAATGTACTTGTGTATTAATTCAGATTATTTATGTTACAGATATATGACATGATATTGGTTAGGCATGGTCTTATGATTGTGGGGGATCCATTGGGAGGCAAAACCAGTGCATTTAAAGTTTTAGCTGACTCTCTTGGAGATCTTCATAAAAGTGGCCTCATGGAGGAATTCAGGGTAAGCATATATATATATATAAGATATAAAAATTTAGTAAACAGAAAGCTTTTGTCAAGAACAGTTCATCATGTTTTTTTTTAATGAGAATTTGCACTCACAAACATACACATTTTGTGTGCTTGTCTGCATCTTTTGTAAGTGGTTGTATGTTACTGTGCTATTTATATATTTAGAGTATAGTTATTTCCAGTAGTTAAGACGTTTTTGTGGTTTCGATTTTAATAATGGGCTATTCAGTGTGCACACATCCCCTGTGAGCTGTTTTGTAATTTAAGGAATGACATTTATTTGCATGTCTCCTTCCCTTTATATGGAATTTAATGTTTGACTGAAAAGCTAATACTGATCATAGAAAAATTTTAATTTTAAACATCTGAGTAAATAAAAAATCAAACTGGATAGCAGCGATCTGTTGTTTTTTCTCTTATGATTGACCAGTATTATCTAACTCTCGGATGGTTATGGAAATTTTGTATTACATTGTGTGATATGAACAAGTGATATTAAAAATCTGCCCATTTGTTTGGTCAGTGTGTGGTTGTGTATGAAAATTCCTATATTTTAATTGGTCAAAAATTTTGCCACATAGTGGCACCATATTTTAAAGCCATCTTTGCATTGAAACACCCAAATTAAATAACTCAAGTTGATATCAAGCAATATCTAATTCTAACTAATTGTTAAAGCTATAAATCTCGGAAGTACCTCCAGTGGCCTTGTTGTAATCTGATTGAGATAGCATTGTGGTAATGACCTGATGATAATATACATATGTCAAAGAAAGGAATTGTATGATCATATTTCTATGTTTTGCAGGTTAAATTCAGAGTAATAAATCCGAAAGCAGTTACCATGGGACAGCTGTACGGTAGATTTGATCCAGTGTCACATGAGTGGTTTGATGGTATGTTTTTTCATGAATTACACACCTGATGCTATTTGACACTTGTAGCATTATAAATGATATATCAATAAGACCACATTCCATTAATTCTGTGAAATGTTAAAATTATATTGATAAGATAAGATACCAGCACTATGAGCCACATGTAAGCTGTAATATGGTGTCAAGATTTAATTGGTAGACACTTCCTTGAAAAAAAAATATGCATTTTATAGAACTAATCAAATTGGGTAGTTTTTTAAACTCATAGACTCTTTGTCTAATATTTTCCTACAGGCATTTTGGCAAACACATTCCGTGATCATGCAGCAGATACAACAGATAACAGGAAGTGGATTATCTTTGATGGACCAGTGGATGCTGTGTGGATTGAAAACATGAACACTGTCCTAGATGATAATAAAAAGGTATGATTTGGCGAGGAATAAAATTTGATCTGATTGTCAGAAAATTTACTGTCATATTTAGTAAAATAACATATTATTTTGAAACTAAGGAAATTTAAGAATCCCAACACTTTTGAAAATTTAGAATGTGCAATGAAATATAGATAAATTTGGTTTTACATTTGTTCACAAATGTCCAAGAATCCGAACTGATTTTTTTCAGTCATATAACTCCAAGAAACTGGTTTAAGGATGCTCGCTGGTCTAATAGGAAATAAATAGGATTTGAAATAGGTGTTTTAGTTTGAGAGAACATATGAATAGTAAACAAATAAGCAAAAAAAGAATATAGGTTCATGTGCTCATTTAGAGCTATAAGGCCATGAAAATTTGCAGGAAATGGCTTTTCTCTGGATTTTTCATTGTCCTTGCATTGACAACTTCAGTCTCTCAAAAATGTATGAAAAAATAAAAAGGATTTTATAAAATTTTGTCAAATACCATTTTAAGGTATATATGGTTGAATTATAAAAGAAAAAGTGGGGGTTCAATGGCAAAAAATTTCATGTTTAAGAAATGGATTAAACCCGAGGATTCCGAAAATCTGACAAAAAGACCAAAACATGACCAGCGAGCATCCTTAAAACTTTTACAATAATGACTTACAAATAACTATATAAAGTTATTAAGGTGACTATTTAAATGATTATATTAGTTTTAATGTCTTAGTAAAACCTGTGTTTGTTTTGTCCAACTTTAGCTTTGTTTAATGAGTGGAGAGATAATACAAATGAACAACAAACAGAACATGATATTTGAGGCTCAAGACTTAGAGCAGGCCTCCCCAGCTACTGTCAGCAGGTATAGTACAGAATCAAATAAACTGGTATCGGTATTCAGTTTCTGTGAATGGTTTAAAAACAATTTTTTAACAAAACACCAAAAATAGTGCTAAAAGAATTATATATAACTAGATTATTGGTTTATATTTCAATCCTAAACACAAGGTTTTGTGGTAATTAGAGTTAATTATGATTTTGAATATAAGTTTTCTAAATGATAACAACATTTTAAGACGAGTTTTGTTAAAGTAATGGGCAAAGTATATAAATGGTGCAATTGTAAAGTAACATTGTTAGATAGCTTCTGTCTTAAGAACTTTGTGCTCTGTCTTAAGAACTTTGTGATTGAGAACAGCAATAGAATTGATAATATATTTGATTTTCAGATGTGGAATGATTTACTTGGATCCTTTACAGTTAGGATGGGATCCATTAATAAAATCTTGGATGGAGAATGAACTCCCACAAAATCTGAATGATGAACAGAAAGAAACAATAAAGGTATACAGTGTACTGGCTAGTTGTGAACATTTAGACATGCTAAGTCATGTGTCAGTAATTCCTGTTTGATTGTACAGTGATTTAACTGTTAATAAAACTTAAACTGTAACTCTTTAATGAGAGTTTATTTGCAGCAGTAACCTTTTTGTTTTTAGAAAATATGGATTTGTAGATATAAAAGTTTGATTTACAGCCAGATAAACTAATTATTCTGTGAATTGATGGAAATAAACAGCTACTTTATAAAGTAATACAATTCCTGTAATTGTAGTGACAAACTTTATACTTAACATTGTTATATATTTATTAATTTCTGCAAAATCTATATTTGATGGTCTTCACAGAAACATTTGTTATAATCTGAAAAAAATTTTAGTTGCAGTGATAATTTTCATTATAATAAAATTCAGTTTGATGCCATATTTAGTGCCAGATAAGATGATTATTGATGAGTTGCTAGGGTAATTCGTAAAGTGATGAAATGTGGTTTTATATTTGTTTGCCCCGAATGTCACATGTCATATAGCATATTTCATCTCTTCCTGTTTGTATTTAGTTATCATAGTGCCTTTAGTAATCACTAAACCAGCAACAGTCAGTATTCTGAAATCTGTAGGTAATTGTTCTTAATTTTAATATGTTTAACATCCCAGATCATATCTTTTTTTATAATTAGGTCACTATGTAACAATTTTGACCTATATTTCTTGCTTTATTAATTTTGGTTAAGTTCAAATAAAGTCAAAGTTCATATCTCAGTAACCGTTGGAAATAGAACCCTCTGAACTTGTATACAGATTTTGCTTGTTTGTCAGCATTCAGACAAAATTGTGTCACATGCACCTCAATTTAACATTTAATTGACATTAGTTATGCATATAATCAGAGTTCATGGCTCATTGGCTATGAAGAGTAGGTTCATCTCAACCACAGTTCCGGTACCATTTGCTGAATTTGTCAGACTATGTAGTTGAAAGTTATTCAAGATCAGTAGTATTCTGACAGTTCACTTGATCACTTTTAGGCTCAGATACAGTGTTAAGTAATGACATTTGATTGTGACTATCAGTTTATTGTCATTTAATGTGTGTATAAAGCTAGATGTACTAATGCCATAGATATTTGCTATTTTTTGCTAGCTGTTGTTTGAGTGGTTGTTGCCTCCATGTTTGAATTTTGTATCAAAGTATTGTCGATGTCTGCTAACATGTCATCCATTACATCTGACCAAGAGTATGTTAACATTGTATAGCTGTATGTTAGAAGATGTCAGGTTAGTTATAAACCATTATTAGATGGATGATCTCCATGAACTATATCTTATTTCATTAGTGAAGTTAAACTACCTATTTCACTTGTGTGACTGTTCCCATTAATTTGACTAAATTATTAATAAAAAATGTGAAAAACTGACTTTTTCCCAGTGAACTTGTCAGTGGACTCCTTGTATAAACACAGGATATTAAACAGACAACAAATATCTCCAGATAATTATCATTACACATTATATCTCACAATTTAGAATTGAGGCCTTTCTGTCCAAAAAAAAAATGCATTTTTGATAAAATGTTATAACCTCCCCTAAATATCCTTAATATACAGTTGAAAGTTTTTTATTACACTTGATGTATCATAATTCCTAAATTTTTGAGATACTCAAAGTATTTGAAATGAATATTTTTCCACCAGTATGAAAAAAACCTTGATCAGTTCTAAAATATTAAAAGTCCTTCTCATTTATCCTTACCTATGAGCATAAAGTATCAATAAAAAAAATCCTTTAGGAAAATTGGTGAAGATGAAGAAGAGGACGATTTTATTGATGAAGGTGATGATGAAAATCCAGATGAAGAATCACCTCCACCAAAAGAAGCCTCTGAGGAAGAGAGAAAACTGATAGAAGAGAAAAGTAACATGGTCGTTAGTTATTTCTTCTTTTCTATCGTATGGTCTATTGGTGCTATATTGGACTTGAATTCACGTCTCAAGTTTGATGAATTCTTTAGAGCTCTGTGTGAAATGGATGCAAACACAGCTAAGTATCCAAAGTAAGTTTATTTGTTAAAATAAATTAGTTATGTACATATATATTATCATTTCAGTTGTTTTCCATAGAAATTCAGTTATAGTAAATTTAGAAATTTCAGATAATTACATGCTTATACTGTAAGTGTTACTGTTACAGGTAAATTCCTCCTCTCTTAGGATACATAAATTTTAAAATCTCAAAGATATATACAACTTACGTCAAACTGTACAGTTATCCCACCACCCATGGTTATTGTATATACTAAAAGCATTGTTTGTGACTGTTTATCATCTGGCATATTTTGTGTATTTACATAGTGTCTATTTCTTTTGTTCACTGTCAATGAAGTTGTCTCTTTTTATGCGAATAAATATTCCCGCACTTTCAACAGTAGAGTCTAGAATAAGTTGCAGTAGTAGTCCCTCTTTTATTAAATCTTCATATAGATTTGTAATAATTTAATTTTTTTTTCCAGAGATTGATTTCAAATGCATATAGATTATGTACTTTTAAAAATAACACATTTTCACAGCTTCCAAATAGCTTTGCACACATATTGGCACATGTTAATATCATTATATATAGATTTACAACATATTGGTCAATTGAGGTAAATAGATGTGGTTGCATAAATATTTTATCTCATTTGATATTTACAGTTTCAGTTTCATAATCCCTGATGTTACAGTTGACAAGATGGGGATATCTTGGACCACAAGATCACCTTATTTAGTTTTATCCTGCAACTACGCTTTTAGCTGACCAATTTAGCCTGCCCAATATTGTTTTCTAATATTTGGTCAGTAGCCCAATATAGTCTCCTGGTACCCTTGTCCTCACATTCAACGATATTTTGCATTGCGTTCTGGTTCACAGTGACTATGACCTCGTGTTTACCTAGATTACACGCCAAAAACAGCCCTTCTTCAAATAAGCCATAAATGTTCCATTTTCACGCCTTTTCGCTCAAACAGATAACAATTTTAGTGTTGCAGGATAAAAGCAATATACGTACATTGTCAGAAAATATAAAGTTTATTTATACTCACCGCAAAACCGGGGAGAAAACCTCTCATTTCTACCTGTTTCTAAGGAAAGTACAAATCTGACAGTGTACATATATTGTATATTTCTTTGTCGTAATAAATAACCTATATATATCATGTCAGTGCATTTTTTTTTATCTTTTAAAGTTTTCATATAAGCACATCATAGATGACAAAGGGAGCCATTTAATTTTAATTCAAGACTTATAAAGCGGGAATCCAGAAATATGTAGTAATTCAAATCATAGCCTAGCATAGCATTGTATAGTAAGCTTTGTTATTATAGGGTTAGAGGAATGACGAGGTAAGAATGTGTAAAAATAGAGATAGATTGAGGAAATCCCTGTAGATAAAAATAGAACTTCTTTCCATGTGGCATTTTCCATTTCTATGTGTTAATATTCTGCAGTCAGATGTTGATGTAAAAAGTTAATGAATTTAAACAGAAGATTAAGACAGATAAAAGCATCGTTAAAACATAGTTAACTTTAATTTGACAAATTTCATGTTTGTGGCTGTTGTAGATGTTACTCAGGAAAATAGTGTTGCACTATTAAAGTAAGATACAATTTAACTATAGTGTCATAATTTTTTGGGGACAAAATAACATTATCTTACAATTACGATTGAATTTCTTTTGAAATCTGTGTCAGGCTTCAATTGAACAGATACCACATAAACTTCATTTAGCAAAGAATTACAATTTTAAATGAGTACTAAAGGCTCTCTTGAACTTGCAATGAAGTCCAAGATTTTTGTCTGTCTCTTATGGGACCCTCTATGACTTGAAGATCAAGAACAACAATAAAATTGCTTTTGTTGAACACCTCCGTGTGCATTGTGTGTAAAGATTTATCCACCATATCCTTTCATATTCATTATATAAATTTTTTTCTTGTTCTGTAATGGAATTTGACCAAAAAATGGAATTTTTGTAACCTCATGACATGAATTTTATTGCAATAGGTAAAAATAATTTTTCTTGTAAGTAAACTGTAGAGACATAACAATTCACTGTAGAGTACGGTTAAGTCCTTATACAGTTGTGTGCGATTATAATTTCAAAATTATCGAATTAGTTTCCAATGTAAAATAAATAAATTTTGCAGTTATCCGATAGCAAAATTGTGCTAGCACATTCTATACTACCAAAATATTTTGTAAAAGCCTCATGCATATCTATGTAAATAAATTTGAAGTACATATGTAGCATTCACAAGACTTCTACAATGATTCATCTTAATAAATATTGCATTACATATTGTTTATCTTTGAAGTGTATCATTAGACCTCTAGTTAACTGATTCAAGAGCTAGGCTTTACCCAAACATTATATTGTTACATATTACTGAAACAGAATCATAATATTACAGATCACATATGTAGGTTTTGCCATCCTGTTGAAGAGTATTAAAACTATTACTTACAAATAAACCTCAATCTGTCTCAGTGAGGCATGGACATGGTAGTAGGTGTTTTGGGGAATTTTGCTTCTTTTTCTATTAATTATGGTATGACTACAGGACTTGGTCAGGAGTTAGAATCAAGTTTGACAAGATTTTAACAAATTTCTTTTGTAGATATTAACATGGTATCTTGACAACTTTGATGTTTTCATGTGTGAACAATTGGGACTAACAAATGTTTCTCTTCATAATAAAAACTGACAAATATAGTTTGAATTAATGAACAAAATTATATATGAACATTTGTGTAAATTCTAACGACATGCTTCTTTTCAGTCTGTAGCTTTTTGTCTTTCCCAGTTAGGCTATATTTTCCTCAAAATTTGATAATTGGAATAATGATATAAAAAGAAATTGGTTTCAAAAACAACCTGAGATGCAGGCTAAAGCATTTTTAAAAACCTTTTCTTACCCAAAATGATAAAATTCTTGTTTTTATCATTCATCTGATTTCTGGTAACATAACCTTGACAAAAAACTTATTTTAGTCTGAGGAGAAAAAGTTTCATATTTTTTTAAGAAGTAAAAATTTTAATAATTTTTAAAAATGATAAAATGCAATAGTTATAACTTAAGGTTTTTCTTACTCTATCTGTGTGAGTTTTTGCTGTGAACTAAAGGACTAACTGCCAGTTTAAAAGAAAGAATAGCTAAGAAAACTGACTTACCTTTGCTTTGATAAGATTCATATATTTTTATCTAATTTTTGACAGACCAAAAGATCTGAAGTTTGCACGAAATTTATTGATACCCAAGAAAGGAACAGTTTTTGATCATGTTTACATCAAAAGACAATATGGATCCTGGAATCTGTGGAGCAGTCTTATCAAACCATTCAGTATTGATGAAAAAGCAAAGGTAACATTCACATTGAAGACATATATCATCATTTTATTCATTGTTCAGATTGTTTTGTTTTTTGGTAGAGCAGTGCTTTCAGACTGTTGGCATGCTTTTTTTAAGTTTATGTTTAAGACTTTGTTTAAATATCACCTGTTTATGCCTGCTTTGATTCAGCATTTAGTATCCTTTGTTTTTGATTTTAATTGACATTCCTGTATAACCTTTCCCAAATATAATTGTAAACATATAATAATAGTAAAAAAAAATTGAAAAATTAATAATTTATTTGTAATCACCCCTTTACAAATATTACCTTTTGTTTGTCATCTGTCTGTTGCCCACATACCATAAATTGGTATTCTTAGAAACTACTGGCTGGGTCAGCTGCTAAAGTTTTTTTTTTTTTTTTTTTTTTTTTTTTTTTTTTTTTTTTTTTTTTTTTTTTTTATAAAAATCTGTTATAGATGTTATCTGAAAATAATAAGCAGTTGTTTTCTTTTCCTTTATTTTTTTGTCCAACTGGCAGGGAAAGGGGGGGATTTTTCATTATATCTGAAAATTCAGTATTTGATTGAAAATACAGATTACAGCTTCATTAAAGTCAGATGAGTGGTAACAGGCTCCTGGAAGCCTTAGTTATTTAAGTGAGGCAAATATGTATCATTTTATTTTGGCATGTTTAAAATATGGTTGGCATGTCCATAAGTATACAAAATTATAATTTGGCCATACTGGTATATGCCACCAGACAATACTTAATTTCTGAATGACTACAAAATTACAAGTAAGGGAAACTTGTTATATGTATACTTTTATTCCCTCTATATACAGAATAAGGATTTGTTTGTTGTGAGGGCTAAAGGAAAGTGGTGTCATATTAAAGTAAATAAAAAAACATTTTTTTAAAGGATTTTTTAGTTATCAGTATGTGTGGAAAGTATGTCCAAAAATTGTTGTATATAAGCTGTGGTTAAATAATGGAAAATTGTTCTTGCTAACTAAGAAATGAATACGGGAGCTTTGTTAAAAATTGAATGTCAAATGTATTGCTTTTCACAGCTGATTTGTGTTGGATCACATCACAACATATACACAATATTTTATCATAAGATTTTATTATTTTCCAGGCTATTCAGGTAATTTTAGATCACTCAATGCATGTTTGTATACTTAGATAATCATATGGGGTTTATGGAAGGCAAGAGGAATTAATCTTCTCACAATATAGATGATAATATATTTCAGAATATATTAAACATAAAAAATTGCTGCTGTCAAGGTTAAAATTTATAAATCATAAACAAAATGATAAGCATGTATCTGCTTAAATTGGACTGAGTCATTTATTATTTTCTTATATACAAGGTTAATATTGGATAATTAAAATAACAAAGAAACCCCTATATAACTGTAGTGGCTATTGTATACTGTAGTGTCAAATTTTTTTAATAATAGAATTTAAATGCTATAATATGCATGGCTTTACCACCATTAAATTATTAGCTCAATTGGGCCAAAGGTCCATGTGAGCTATTACAATCATTTGGCATCAGCCATCTGTAATACTTAATTTGTTATTATGATACTTCACATATATTAAATGAATTGATTGGTTTATAACTAGTCACGTGATGTAGAACAATTTTGACATTTTTTTTTCTTGAAAACTGGCAGCCAGATGAATAACCTAGCTTGAAAAACAATAATACTATTATTCACTGGGGAATAACCCTCTTGAAAAACAATAATACTATTATTCAATGGGGAATAACCCTCTTGAAAAACAATAAGCAGTTAATAATACTATTATTGTTAACTGAAATAACCCTCTTGCACTATCATAATCATCATTCCATGTTTGTTAGGTATAATAATAAAATTACTGCCCATAAGTTGGTTAATATCCAAAATTGTCAACTTGAGTATCAGTGAATAATACATACTCAGGTTGACCATGTTAGATATTTACCTTGTTAAAGGACAATAATTATATATTCTTAACTGAAACCATAAGGCAAACTGGGACTAAACTGATTCTTGATTTGTTATCCTTCAAAAAATCTTTGGCAAATCTGACCAGTATGGCTGCCAAATAACAAAAAAAAGTTACATTAACTGTAGTAACAATTGTATATTTATTATGAATTTTGCTGATGTCTCTTAAAAAAAAAAAAAATAGGAAGATGGGTTTAAGACTTTCTACTTGCAACTTAGTACTTGGCATATTTGGAAGATCAAGATGAAATGGAGTAGGAATTGGATTGTTTATTTTTGGAAAATATTTTTAAAATTTTCTTCTTTGAAGCTACAGTGGCAGTTGGCACAAATCGAACCTTTGCTAGCTGTTACAAAAAATAATAAATGGATAAAAAAATTAGACTCCAGCTCTGAAACTGAAGAGTGGATGGTGCCATTATTACTACTAGTAAAACCTTTGTCCAGAAAGTACTGAAAAAAATCCTTTAGATAATACATTGCAGACTTTTATAGAATGTTTTCATGGTGATATGTCATATTAGCTGTGGTTTCATAGAGCCTCTATTTTATATTTATACCAATATGAAATATCAGTTGCTAACATTTTTTTTCTTCAAAATTTAAAAAAAATCTGATGCAAACACTTTGATGTTATAAATATTAGTGTATATAACTTATATAGGTGTAGGTTTTAGTAGAATATAACAACACATAGACTATCTTTGTATGGGGTATAGAATCCTGTAGAATTGTGTATATATATCATATGTGCAATCCTAACATTAAAAAAAATGGTGCATATTAAGCATTTTTAAGAGAATTTAAAGCAAATATCATGAATTAAG